>CM042151.1:110192259-110235484 GCA_023376005.1 Doryteuthis pealeii
GTTGTTTGTTAACCTTTGATTTATTCTCTTAATATTTCGGGAGGTTGAATGGATTTTTGTCCCAAAATATTAAGATGATAAATGAGAGGTAAATGAAAAAATCATAGTTAACTCGTTTATCTTTACACTTGCATTGTGTTCAAACCAACCACCAAAAACAAACAAAAAATGAATAATTGATTTAATGTAAAAGAAAGTAATTATAATATACAAATAGTAGATTGTAGTGTAAAATAATTAAGGATCTTAAACAATTATTTTACAAGTTTGTAATTTAGGATTCTGAAAGAAAGGGAAAAGAAATAAAAATGATATTATAGATTTATTTGGTTAGAATGTAAACAATCTAAAACAATGGTGGAATATGTTAGAGAAATATTTGGTTGAGATAATGGAATACACGAAAAAGAATGTTGAAATGGGAGAACACACGTCATTAATAATCAGCTGGTATTATTTTTGTTGAATACTGACGTGCGCTAAAACGATAAGAATAATTTAATAGATGATTGAAATTTAGGAGATTATAAAAAAAACGGTTTGGGAAGAATTTCATATCAGAGACCCGGAGAGACCGGAGAGACCGGAAACAGAGAAGAGAAGACAGAGTACGCATGACATCAGCCGGAACGTAGCCAAATATTCAGGTATCTCTTCTGTCGCACTTTTTCTCTTTCTTTCTGATTTGTCAGTTGTCGGGTAAGCAACAGTTTCCTCCCTACTTCTCTCTTTGTGGTGGCAGTTACTACTAGCGAAATCAACGGGAAAATAAAAGTTGTTGTTTGACGAGAGAACAATCTGATTTGCGTTCGATTCTTTCTAACTTAGGGTTACCACAAAAACAAATGTCCAGTTTGAAGCATTATGTGTATATTAGTTTGACGGTTGGTTTTGAAGGGTATCACAATGCAAGTGTAAAGAAAAACAAGGTAAGTACGACGATAGTCATTTACCTATGATTTATTTTCTTAATATTTCAGAAGAATTCTGAAAGGACGGAGATTCTAGAAACAGTCAACATCTCCCTTTAAGGGATCAGTGCCTTCAGAAATCTTCTGGCGAAAGGATTTTTCAAAACTAATCGCCAAACCAATATATATATATATATATAGATATATATATATATAGAGAGAGAGAGAGAGAGGGGGGGGGGAGAGTGAGAGTGAGAGTGAGACAGACAGACAGACATAAAGATATAGAGACACAGAGACAGAGACACAGGGACACTGAGAGACAGACAGAGAAACAGAGAAACAGAGAAACAGAGAGAGAGAGAGAGAGAGAGAGAGAGAGAGAGAGAGAGATATTTAATCATCAAATTTTCTAAGCTTTTGAGAGGATTATATATTCTTTGTTTCGAGTAGTACTCGCATACCCACCGAAAAAGCAATAAGTTGATCATCTACCACAACTGCAGATCGGATATAATACCGAAGTCTTTTGGGAAAACCTCGGTCAAGTTTTTGATCCGTAAATCTGTAAACAAATCGACCTGAATAAAAAAAAGAAAAAGAAGAAAATATATACAATTAAATTCTTTATTTGATATTATTTAAAAACTGCATTTATTCATACTAGCAGGAATACGCACCCTCCGCCGGGCGGAAGTAATTAAGTTTTAAAGTTATGAAATATATTAAATTAGAAAGGCAAACGAAATTAAACAAGAATACATATAAAAAGATTACACTTATTTTGATTATATTTTAATCGGTTTCTATATAAAATCATTCATAGGATTGATTTATATGTTGGAGAATAAAACAATAATATTAGAGATCAATAACACTAAGTAATTATTTATTAAACCCGGTTTTATTAAAACCAGTATGCAAATTAACCATCATATATTATGTAAACTTTTATTTATTAGTGATGTATAAAACAAACTGCAAAATTTTAAACGCATTAATAACATGGGCTGTTTTGAGGCAAATCTAATTCCGATTTTTATAGAGTTATCATTAATAAATAAGCTTTTATGTATTAATGATTTTGACTATAAATTAAATACTCATTGATGAATTTACGCAATTCCTGGGGGTATTATGACATAAGAAATGACATAGTTTCGGTTAAAGACAGACAGATACCGAATCTGTATCATATTAAGATCTAAAACCATATTTATCTCTATTTTTTCCGGCTGATTTGGATGACTGATTAAAACTTCAAATTCGAATTGTTATATTATTCGAAGGTGCCCAAATTCAATCTTTTTCCTACGTCTTCCAAATTTCAATCTTTTTCCTACGTCTTCCAAATTTCAATCTTTTTCTTACGTCTTCCAAATTTCAATCTTTTTCCTACGTCTTCAAATTTCAATCTTTTTCTACGTCTTCCAAATTTCAATCTTTTTCCTACGTCTTCCAAATTTCAATCTTTTTCCTACGTCTTCCAATGAATATGTAGTCTGTTGGCGTAACGATGATCGCCATATATAACTGTTTGCCAAAAAATTACTATTATTGAATTGAAGTAATTACTTGAAACCATATGATTATTAATATTAGATAGAAACACATGAAACCATTCAACGGTGTCCAAATTATTTGTAGTAGATAGGAATAATTGATATCATATTGTAATATATTGTCTGATCAGTGCACCCAAGGACCAGGCTGAATAGGAAGTGCATGGGGGTCAGGTGCAGCCTGGAAACGAAAACAGGATGTGGCCCTGACCTGACCTTTTGCACCTGGAAATGCAGGTGAATATTTGACATGATTTCGGTGCAGAAATCTGTAGGCGTAACCCATAGCCAATTAAAACAGCCTGCGTGGGCGAAGAGGCGTGTCTACAGAAAAAAACTGCGTAGGTGTCACGAACAAAGAGGCGTGACACTGGGGGTCAGACTACAATAAAAGAAGCCCGTAGAGATCGATTAGACAGACGACGATCAGGTTCGAGATCACTTGAAAAGAACTCCCAAAGGCTCCACGTTTGTGTAACCCTGCCAACGACTCTCAGCTGTACACAACCGAGGGAATAAACATCTCATCTTACATTTTCCTAAATACAAGTGTTTGTGTTCTTTGACGGGTCCAGTGTGTGACAATATAACTGAATACAAATATATATATATATATATTTACCAACCCCTCTGCACAAGCAGGATGCGACACAAGGTCAATTTCTTAAGCGGAGTTTAACGGGCTTGAATTCAGAGTTTTCCTTCTCCTAGACTGGTTACCTAGCCATAGTTAAAGAGTCCAGTCTGCCCTACTATTTATCCATAGCTGGAGGGAGAATTGGATTCATACCTTTCCCAATGGTATTAGCGCCATGTGAAATGCCAACGGCTTCATCCAAGAATTGAACCCGCGTTGACGAGTCCATTTCTACGACTCTAACCACGCACCTCCAAATATAAATGTGCAATTAACGCAATTCCCTAACCCCCTGGGCATAAAATAATCCCAGACGAGTTGACATTCTGTTAAAATCAATCAATCAGACAACATGGCCGCCTTGGTCGACGGATTTGGTTGGTTGGCCGGCTGGTTAGATTTTACGGTATGTCAACCTTTGTTGGGTTATTTTATGCTGAAGACGTTTTTGTTTTTATTCATTCTTGATGGGTACTCAATTTTTTTAGACTCAATTTTTTTAAACATATTTTTTCAAACTCATTTTTCCAACAGATAGAGTTTAATGTCATACCCGGTACATTAAGGCCCTCAGTCACCGCCTTCTAGCACAGATGAGATAAAAAGGGTTGGGGCTTGCCATAAGGGCAATAGGGTTGGGACAATCGTATGGGTGCTAGGGATTGACGTGACCACTCAATTAATCGAACGGAGACTCTCCGACCACCCGTCTAGCATAAGTAAGGGCCAAAGTGGAGTGGTGCAAGTCATGGAATGCTCCATCCTTAAGCATCTCGGGTCGCCACCCAGGGCTACCAGGTGGGTCCATTGGGGGTGCCTTATCCCTCTACAGAGGCGCATTCGGTGTATTCTATAGCCCCAGTCGATAGGGCGGTGGTGGCATTGGAATGGAGGTTGTTATTGCTTACCTGATAATTTATGGAATGTTACTTACCTCGGAACAAAAATGTCTGTCCAGTTACTTCGTTGTGGGCAGCTGCCCCCACAGAGTATGGTGCTTTAGGGAAAATGTGCCTGATATATGTTTTGGAAGTGATTCGACCATTTACAATTTCATATCGATAAAAACGGTAAAATCCAAACGTTCTGTTTCCCACTAGAAAATAAATAAAATGATCCAATTAATCAAAAGTTGACGAAAGGATTTTGTGTTACATAATTATTAGATACCTAATATTTATGGCAATAGTGTAGAAATCATAATGGCGATTAGTGCAGCTGATGGCCTTGGGAGTGAGTGACGGCGCTTGACCTCACTCTCACCTTGCCTTCCGGGGATAAATCGTGAGAACCGGAAGGCATAGAAGACCCTGTCTTCCGGTTTAAAGATAGTAAGTAAGTTCAAGCAGTTAGCAAGTAGGAGGCGAGCTCGCAGGATGTAAGTCTCACTCTGCGCAGATGTCTGGTTGGGGATTTGAAAATAAAGTAACATCGAAGTCTTGTGTTTATTACTTAAAAACTAACAATGACACAGGGCTTCTGATAAGGAGAAATCCCTAACAGAAACCAGACCCGAAGTCCCCAAGAAAGTCCAGACCTTAGAAGAGACCAGACCAAGATAGACGATCAAAATAGCAAAGCCGGCCAGAAGAAATACGACCAGAAGTAAGAAGTAAGAAAAGGGTATACAACATTTGAAGAAGTCTGAAGAAGTTAAAATGTACCTAAAAATAACTGTTGTTGTTATCATACATACTAACAGCTGTTTTAATTGTATAATTCTAACTATGTGCAAATTAAGGCCTATTATATAAAAGGGTGATCACAGGAAATTTTTCTAAAAATCATATAAAATAAACTAACGATCCGATTTTAATAAAACTTTCGGTTTATGAAGTAATAAAAGATGAACTTTATTGTAAATAAATTTTTACTAAATTGAAAAAGCAAATAATTTTTTTCGTTAGTTTTTGTTTTGCGTATTGATCCCCCCAACAAAAATCTGATTTTTTTTTATAGTATATAAATAATTTTACATATTTGGAAAGACAATGTAATGACATAACATATATATAAAAAAAAAAAGATAATTTGCTAATAAATTAGTTTTGGAAATAGGTCATTTTAAACATTGAAACTTAAAATCTCGTAAATAAGAAAAAATATGTATTTTCTTTCTTTTTTTTTTTTTTTTTTTTTAATTGTTATATTATTTTCAAAAGAATTTTATATTAAAAGTTCGTATTAAGCGGACTTTGAAAATGTCTTTCAAAATGTCGGCGGTGTGCACATACCTATATAATTCTTAACTAGAAATGACAAAATTCTTTTTTTTCTTTTAGCTGGGAGAAAAACATTTTATTCAAAAATTGCTTGGGCATATTTATTGATCAGTGACGGCAGAGATACTAGAGGTAACCTGGAATTGAAAAAGCTACAAATATATATCTATGGATATCTACATATAGATTAATAAGAATTCTTGTTCTCCATATTTCCATATTTAAAAACAAATCAAGAAAATATGAGTCAAAATAATTGATAATCGTCTAAAAATGCTGTCATTATTGAAACCAAATAGTTTAAGCATTAGCATTTTTGTCGTCTGCTAGGAATTTTAAAAGCGAATTAAAAATAATTAAATCTATTATTTAAAGTCAAACTTTGTCTAAATCGATAAGTAGTAACATAATAACCATCATTAAAAAAAAGAAAAATTTAATTACATATGCAGTTTATTTTTAAAAGATTTAAAATTTTTTTTGGTCAATTTCGATGCGATCCGCCATTCAGCCTCTTTTTCGATGGTTTTAAGTGCTTGTTTACAATTTTACTGTAACATTCGCGATTGCAAAATTTTTTACCAAAAATCAGGTAATTATCCGATTTTAATTAAATTTTCAGTATTGATTTAACAATTAATGAATTTTATAATGCGTCAGTTATTTTATTTCAAAACTTTAATTTGGTAATTTTGCTATGAAAAATTAATATATAAAATTCATTTAAAATATGAAAATCCTGATGTTAAGTTTAAAATGTTATATTTTTAGATTCTAAAAATAAATATCTACTTAATGCAAATCATTATTTTAGGTGCAAAAAGTAAAAGTTTTGAAGAAAAACTCTATTGAAAATGTACCCCCTCCCCCTTTTAAGCAGAAAAAACATCATGTATAATTTTTTCTTTTATAAAATAATAGCCAATTAAATAATTATCGAAATGAGTAAAAAAGAAATCTCAAAAAATTAATTATTTATCATTTTTTTACATTTTATTTTTCGATTTTCGGTACTTATTTTCTCATAAAACAACAACCGTAAAAAAAAATGTTTTTGTTTCTATTCATAACTTCGGTCTTTTATCTCATTATTTATATTGTAATTAGTATCGAAAATGACCAACTCGCAAAACATTTTACGCCCCCAAAATAAGGGGGGTTAAAATTAAGTGACCTGAAAAAAATGAGAAAGTTTTTAAATAAAATAAATAATGCATTATAAAGATCATTCGTTGATAAATAAACACTGAAAATTTCATTAAAATCTGATAATTCCCTGATTTTTGGTAAATTATTTTCTGTAGGGGGGCTAAAGTCATTTTGTCAAAAACGAATTTTAGGCTCATTTTGCCAGTAGCTAAAATAGTTTGATTTAGATTTAAACTCAGTTTCAATTTAATATCTAGTTATTATTGTTTGTACATTTAATACTAACTAATACATTTAACTATCAAATTCTTTTAAACCAAAATTGGTTTGAAGTGTCTGTCAAATTTATTTCGCTAGTATACAAGAATAAGCATAAAAAAACATTGTGGTGGAAGTAGCCATAATTTGACCCATTTTATATTTTTTTTAATTAAATGTATTGAGATTTTTAAACATTTGAAATTATATCATATATAATGTGTCTTATCAACTTTCCTCAAATTTTAAATTGAATTATCATCAAATAATTAATAATTATTTTATTGAAACTTGAGCCATTAAAATTTAAACCAGTCTAAAATATTTTTATTATGCATCCTCTCAAGCGTAAGTTATTGTCATTATAGACTTTTTCACACCAGCGTTAGCTGATGGTTCTTCACTGGAGTCTGAGGGACAGCAAGTCTCTTCCGGTCTCCAGGACTCGTCTGTATTTCCGAAAATTGCAGTAATGCAGTATTCTGGATGGTCTCAATTCTTCCTCTAATTTCCAGATTATTATTATTATTATTATTATTATTATTATTATATTATTATTAGTTTTTCACACCTGCCGTAGCTGGTAATTCACTGGAGGCTGAGTGGCAGCAAGTCTCCTCAGGTCTCCAGGACTCTTCTGAGTATTCTAGCCGATCCCAACAGTGCTGTAGTTTGGATGGTCTCGGTTCTTCTGATTTCTAGTTTACCCAAATCCTTTTCCAGAGCTTTTATTATTATTATTATTATTATTATTATTATTATTATTATTATTATTATTTACAAGCAGAACCTGTGGATGTACCACAGTATGATATGTTTACTGAAGAGCTATTGCAAAAAATTCAATATGTAAAAAGTATAATAATCTTGATTTAACGCTCTCTCAATCTATTTTTTTTTTCATTATGTTCGATTGAAAACATATTAGCGTTATCGCTTCCGCGCACTAACACCTTCTCTTTATCTTTCACCTAATCCCGTTTTTCTTTCTTTCCTTCTTTCTTTCTTTCTTTCTTTTCTTATCATATTTTTCTCTGAGTAGCATGTCCCTTTTCTTCCCTTGATGATGATGATGATGATGATAACCTGTAGAAGAATAAACGGTATTACTCACCAGTCATAGCAGCCCAGAAGCGAAAAGGACACGGGAATATCCGTGGCATTTCGGGTTCGGTAGTTTGTGGCTGAAATGTAGTTGACTCAGCCTCAGGGTAGTTTGTGGTTGGGACTCGGATAGTTGAAGCCTTAGGTGTCAAGGCTTCGGTGGTCGGAACTTTTGTGATCGGGGCTCCGGTAGTCGGGGCTCCAGTGGTTGGAACCCTAGTTATCGGAGCTTTGGTGGTCGGGACCTCGGTGGCTGGAGCCTTAGTGGTCGGGACCTCGGTGGCTGGAGCCTTAGTGGTTGGAGCCTTAGTGATTGGGACCTCGGTGGTTGGAGTCTTAGTGGTCGGAGCCTGAGTTGCTGGAGACTTAGTGGTTGGAGCCTGGGTTGTTGGAGCCTTAGTGGTTGGAGCCTGAGTTGTTGGAGCCTTAGTGGTCGGAGCCTGAGTTGTTGGAGCCTTAGTGGTTGGAGCCTGAGTTGTTGGAGCCTTAGTGGTTGGAGCCTGGGTTGTTGGAGCTTTGGTGGTTGGAGCCTTGGTGGTTGGAATTGGTGTTTTCGGTTTTCCTATGATTAAAAATGATAAAGATGAATGCAATGAGTATATATAAGTTAAGACCTACATTTTATGGCTAAGTAAAGACACCTTTCCCATCGGGTAGGGTGTGGGCATCGATTTATAGATGAACAAGAAAATCATTCGATATGTTTTAATAAGAAGTTGGTTGCCGTGCTTCTAAGAAAATAAATACAAATAGAGCAGACTCATTCAAAGCAAATATTTGCGTCCCAGGACGCACTAAATCAAAAAGCACCCAGCATCACTGCTCATTCATATTTTGGAAATATTAATAATGTTGAATATTTACCCAACTCCTTCTCATGAGCAGGATGAAACACAAGGTCATTTTTTTAGTGGAGTTTAACTGTGTTACATAATCTATGCGGTGGCATAAGATTATTGTCAATCCCCTGTAATTCTGAGGGGATGACCCTTTTCATACCATGGCCGGGTCCTTCAATGGAAAATTACAGAGCCCGCCAAAATACGTGAAGTTACATGGGACCTTTTGAGTCTCCAGTCAGTTTGCAGTTGGACATCAGGCAGTGAAGATGTGAACTGTGACTCACTCTGCATACGCGCACTATGTTAGTTAGCAGATGTCTGGTGGGGATTTAACAATAAAATAAGATCAAAAGTAAATCGAAGTCTTGTGTTTATTATCTAAAAACTAACAATGACACAGGGCTTCTAGTAAGGAGAAATCCCTAACAGAAAACCAGACCCGAAGTCCCCAAGTCAACACCAGACGCAAGATCTTAGAAGATTCCAGACCAAGTCAAGATAGATGATAGAAATACCAAAGACGATCAGAATACTAAAGACGGCCGAGAAATAGAATTAAAGAAAGAGGTATGCAACATTATAATTATTTAGTGCAAGTAATGAAGAGGGTATACAACAACTGGTTTGAATTCAAAATTTTCCTTTTTCTAGACCCTTTGCCTAACCAGGGTTAAAGAGCCCAGTCTGTCCTACTATTTAGCCATAACTAGAAGGAGAATAGTTGGACGCATACCTGTATCAAAAGTATTACCACTATGTGAAATGGAAACAGTTTTGTCCGGGATTTGAACCCAGGCAACCATCCTACGACGACAAATAGATAGAGCAGACTCATATATGAATGTTAAAAAGGAAGCGCGTGGTGTAATGGTTAAAGTCATGGGAAATGGACTCGTCGCCCCGAGTTCAAATCTTGGATGTGGTAACTGCATTTCACTTAGTGCTAATACTCTTGGGAAAAGTATGAATCATACTCTCCCTCCAGCTATGGGTAAATAGACTGGGCTCTTTAACCTTGGTTAGGCAACCGGTCTAGGAGAAGGAAAACTCTGAATTCAAACCTGTTGAACTCCGCTTAAGAAATTGACATTGTGTCACATCCTGCTCATGCGGAGGGGTTGGTAAATATATATATGAATGTTAAAATCAGTAGAATTAAAAATACAGTAATTAGCTGTATTTCGCCAGTCAACTCAATAACTCCAACTTCGACTCCGACTTCGACTGCGACTTCGACATCGAAACCCCTTTGTTGTTGTACATGATTTTGGTCACTGTATGATTAATAAAGGTATTGTTGTATACAATTGTTAATAAGCGTTTCGTAGTTATTGCGATTGTTGACCCGTTGACAGCATTGCTAAATTTGGTCATCTTCAGACCCAGCCCGAACGGAGAAAGTCCGAACCAGCTGTTTTTCAACTTTCCTGTGGGTCAAACAAAACAACGGGAAGTCCGAACGAGCAGGTTCATATAAATGTCCCGCAGCGCAACACGTACTTATAGGACCTCAATATGATGGGTTATCTGCCCCTGTTTCGCTAGAAGAGTTATCTTCCCTTGTATTTTTGGTATTGACCACCAGGGCGTCACTGACAATTTAATCAGTGGAGCGCCAGATTCGAGCCCTCTTTTTTCCGGGACTTGATGAACACACATGGGTTAGACAGTTTGTCAACACCCTTCTTGTGTGGGAGTTTTCACCCCCACACACAGATAACGTAGTAAGTGACTTCGACTTATGGACACCCCATAACTTTTATACTTCCATTTTGTATCTTGTCTCATATATGTGTTACTCATATATCCTCTATGTTGTTTCGGATGTATCTTAATAATCTTCATACAATGACTGCTATTTACACAGTAGCATTGCAACCAAAAAAGCCTTTATCAGGCATGGTTTCGGGGCCGAAGCATCATTACCACTAAGCCATAGCGCCCCAGCAGTATCTCACGATACCACCAGACTTTGTCGGTTTGATGTCACAATATAGGACTGCCATATCCACGCTGATGCGATTAGAGCTTTCTCCTGAATCTTTTAAAAGTATTTCCTCTTATCTTTTGAACCCATCACTTGCAATATTTCCTAGTAACTCAATCCAACCACAATTCACCCACATAATTAAATTAAGTCTTGTGAGAGACCACGACGATTCGATCGCAGAGCATTTTGAATTCTATGGGAACACTGTCATAATACAACTCAACGACTACTTGTACCTCTGAACCCAACATATATTGAATACTTACCATACAAATATTGAATGCCAGCAACATCGTCTTCACTCAGTTGTAAATCTGGTACATAACCTGAATAGAAAGGTGCCATTATGGCATCATCGACGTCCGAATGTCCAAGTCCAAGGGAATGTCCAATTTCATGGATCATCACAAATAATAGATTAATACCGTCAGCTGATTTCACTGTCCAGTTCTCCTCTTCTTCCATGTGAATTTCACCATTTTGAGGATAGAAAGCATGAGCTAGCACACCACCTAGGGAGAGAACAATTCGTTAATACATTTACTAAACATTAGTCATATTCGAATTTTTTTTTAGGTCACTGTACCCTCCATCCTTCCTCAGTTGTTCTCTGTGTATCCGGGTATTGTGCACACACACACACACACACACACACGCACACACATGCACACACACACAAGTATAACCGCACTGATGAGAGGTGATACATCAAAACACGTGTCTGTGGATTACTTATTTATTATATATATACTCCCACTTTGGTAGAGTTCTCTAAATAGGGATTTAATTGTAAAATTCACCGTTTTAGCGTGTAGCTAACCCTCGCTTTGTTTACAAAAAAGTTTGAGGACTCTAATGAATTCATTTCCGCTTAGAAATGTAGCAATTAAATATTCTCCTATATTTGACAGCTGCCTCTGGCCGCACGGGTAAGAGGCTTGGCAAACGAAAGTTCATTCGGGTCTCAAACCCGGCCAGGGGTAGCTGTTAAGGTATAACCGCACTAATGAGAGGTGATACCTCGAAACACGTGTCTGTGGATTACTTTATTATATATATATATATATTATATATATATATATATATATATATATATAGTGTACAATACATTTAAGATGCAATTGTTACCATTGGTTTCAAGGCAACATGCTTGCTACCCTTCATCACGACAAAGCACCTGCTAAGAAATACTTGTAATGTCCCTTCATACATATATATATATATATATATGTGTGTGTGTGTGTTGTGTGTGTGTGTGTGTGTGTGTGTGTGCCGTTTTTGTGGTCGTTGTTTCCTTAGTATTTTGTGTGTGTGTGTGTGTGCGTGTGTGTGTGTGTGTACTTGACTACCATATATATATATATATATATATATATATATATATAAGTAAAGAGAAGGGAAATGAATCCGACGGTATGAGTATAGATAAAAGGATATGAAAACAACACAATATGCTGTTAAAGTGAAAATATTTTATATCATATTCAGAGCTAATATTGAACAATATTTCGATTTATAAAAATCATCTTCAGAGCTTGTGTTAATATTTTTTTTAATTGTTTTTTTTAATATATCCCCTTATTTAGCGACACTTGTAGTCAGAAATCATAAAATCCCCTTCACATAAACATTTCCAACATATACTTCCCAACAAATTTAAATTTTCACATTATCCAAAAAAAAAACCTTACAACTATTCATACTTCTTTACTTTATATATGATAAAAAATAAAAAATAGAAAAAACAAAAATAAATAAAATAAAAAATTATTTTCTAAAAATCCGTTGCAGGCCTACCGTCAACGGGTTAATACTTATCATGTTTGAAAAAGAGAATTTGTCTATTGCCGATTTTGAAATATGTCTTCTTTTTTCAAAAACTGTTACAATAAGAGATACATGACTGTCGCTGACCGAGAAACGCGTGGAGGATGTGCTTATATTTGAAACTACCGCATAACTTTTTGCAACATCAATGTTTTCGTTTTGAATTCATATTATTTTCGTCTCCGCTCTTGATAAGTCTGGAGTAAAACAAGCTCTGAAGATGATTTTTATAAATCGAAATATTGTTCAATATTAGCTATGAATATGATATAAAATGTTTTCACTTTAACAGCATTGTGTTGTTTTCATATCCTTTTATCTATACTCATATATGTATATGTCTGAAACTGATCATAACTTTAGTTTCAATGATGCCACAATATTAGCTCATATTCACAACAAAAGACTATGACAGATTTTTGAAGCCTGTGCAATTTCGCTTTTGCCCTACCTTAATAATCGACATGGATTCTTTAATATATCTCCATTTCTAGCTAAAATAGTGTTAAATAATTACAAAATACCAGGCTTCATTTAATTATTTATTTAGTTATCATTCCCACTTTGTTCCTTTGTTCTCTTAAAAAATCAGTCCATTAATACTTTTTCTTGTCTTTTGCATTTCTTCGAGTTGCGTCACGCGTCATGACATTTTCGCGTGCGTGGATCGCGACTTGCCTTTGAAAAATATAACGCTGATCAAATACAGTTACATAACTAAAAAGATTTTCATCTCCTGTCCCCTATAAAAACATCCATCATTTTCTTCACTCCAAGATACATCCTGATGAAGGTTTAATGAAACCGAAATGTTTAAACATCGATAATTAAATTCATCCTATTTTCGGAACACTTGTTTTTTCAAATTTTCTTTATATATATATATATATATATATATATATATATATATATATCTTATTATAATGGAGATTGTGTATTTGTCTGTCTGTAACCGAAAACTATATTCTTACTCAAGTCACAATTCCCTTAGTTATTGACATCACATTCTCCATGATTTATTTTATCTAAACCTCAATTATTAATAAAATTGTCTTAATATTAATACTGTTAACTATGTCTACGTACTGATAACATGCAATTATATTTATATATACAACAAAATAGCGGTTTACAGTGTGAACGGGAAGGCTAATTTGCATATTAATAAAAAATCGAATTTAATAAATATGTGCTTAGTATTATTGATTTCTAACTGTTGTTTTATTTTAATGAATATAAGCAAAAATCTCTTCAATGAATCTTAAATAAAATCCATTAACAAGATAAAATAACTGTCATTTTATTCTTTACTTCTCTTTTAACTAAATACTTAAATTAGAAAAAATAACAATGAAAGACGAGAGTGATGGAAGAGTAAGTTTCAGTTGTTCATTTTTATTATACTTCCTCTGTTTCAAATTTTTATTTTTATCTGTATTCTTATTTAGTTTAATTAGCCTTTAATTTAATACAATATTTTATTACATTAAAACTTAAATACTTGCACCGGAGGGTGCATATATTTGCTAGTATATATATATATATTCAGCTGTTGTTCTGTCTCTGGTTCGATTGATTCCGATATTGATAGTATAGACTTGTATGTTTCTAAATAAAGAGTGCTCAATATCGGTAATAAAGAATATATATTTAAAAGTAGCGTAGAGGGTCAATAGAGTTTTGTGGCGCTCAGTTTGTCTCCTATGCGATCATCAAACCATATAGTTAGAAGAAAAAGAAATGTGTTTACCTTTGCCATCAAATGGTGTATTATCACCGTGTTCTCTGTCAGTAAATCTCAGCTTCATATCAGATGGACCACTGAAAACTTCTGTGAACGTCAATTGAGAAGCATCTGACCAAGCCTTATAGGCTTTTGCAATGGTTGATCTACAAATAAAATATAAATAGACGTAGATATATTAAAAGTAAGATTGTTACATAATCTATGCGGTTGCATAAGATTATTGTCAATCCCCTGTATTTCTAGAGGGATGGCCCCTTTTCATATCACGGGCGGGACTTTCCATGGAATAATACAGAAAGCCCGCGAAATACGTGAAGTCACGTGGGACCTGGTTGGGTCCTCAGTTTCAGTTTAGACGTCAGGCCGAGAAGATGTCCTGCCTTAACTGGAACTTACTGCATACGCGCGCAATGTTAGTCAGATGTTTAGTTACATGAAATGTTTAGTTAAGTAAATAAAAGCTTAAGAAAATAACACGGTTTTGTGGTTAATGAATGTGTTGGTAACAAGACTGATCTAGAAGAAGAAATGAGTTAAGTGCGACCGACCAGCAAGACGAAGTCTAGACGCTAGAAGAACAGAAGAAAAGAATAGGAGTAAGTAAAGAAGGGTATACAACAAGATTTTCGGAATACCCTATACCACAAATCGCTATTTAGCACATACATACATTCTTCATTGATAAGTGCTTCATTGAAGTCATACCTAATTTTGAAAATTAATTAGTTAATAATTAATGAATTTAGGCGGGCATATATGTTCAAATGTAATTGTCGGCTTAAAGCCATATAAAAATAAACACGTTTGTTTGTTTACTTAACCTCATTCTTGAGAATTCTGAACTTTTGTTTAGTAAATTAGGGTGACCCAGAAAAAACAGAACCCACAAATTTTGTAATAAAACTGTTAATTTTAACTAGGGGGAGTTTAGGGTTGGGGTTTAGGGTTAGGGCTAGGGTTGGGGTTAGGGTTATGTTTTTTCTGGGTCACCCTATACAGGGTGACCCAGAAAAAAACAGAACCCAAATTATTTTCTATTTTCCAATTAAACTAACCCTAAACCCTAAACCCCTACCCTAAACCACAACCTTAACCCTAAACCCCAACTCTAACCCTAACCATAACTCTAACCCTAAACCCCCTATTTAAAATTAACAGATTTATTACAAAAATTGTGGGTTAGGTTTTTTCTGTGTCACCGGTATACAGGGTGACCGAGAAAAAAAACAGAACCCAAATTATCTATTCATCCTCCCATTAAACTAACCCTAAGCCCCAACCCTAACCCTAATCTAAACCATAACCCTAAACCCCCTAGTTAAAATTAACAGTTTTATTACAAAATTTGTGGGTTCTGTTTTTTCTGGGTCACCCTAATTTTGACACCTTTGTGCAAGTTCAGCCCATTATTATTAATTATTAGATTAAAATACTTGCTAGTCTGTATAATAATACTGGTGTTCTACAAAATAAAGATGCACACCCACTAAATTAATTTACTAAACAAAAGTTCATAATTACCTATTCTCTACCTGTATTTACGTTTATGGAGAATCCACCCATGCATCCCTGATTATATAATATTTGTAAACCTATATACATATTACTAGCTGAAGACCCTGTCTACATTGGGCAAGAGGTCAAAGCTTATGCCGTATCATTTTATAATGACAGTAAAACGCCAGTCGGTAGAGTGTTCGGCTAGGAATCACAAGGTTCCTGTTCGATACCGACCCTCGCCAACTCAGTGTATGAGTAGCACAGGGATCTGTGCGGTAAAGTGAGGAGCTGGTGGTAGTGTGGCGCTCTACCTCAGATGCTAAAAAACAATCTCCTTGGTCTAGCGCTAGTGGAAAGGGGATAGACTCCCTCGCTGATTGGCAGATACCGACTTTAGGCCACCCGGACGACTTTTATTATATGAGTAACAGTGAGTGGGCAAATGTTTTTTACTTCATTAGATTACTATATTATACAAACTAGCAAAATAAAAAACACTCTCCGGGCGATGTAAAAATAGATTTTTGAAACATATTGCCTGAGGGGTGGGAGTAAAAAATTCAATGTCAGCGAGTTTGTACCCTAAGTAAGTAAAATCATCAAATTCATTAAAGGATTAAAAAAAATAAAACAATTTGAAATGTAAACTTTAAATATCTATTAAAATAAAACAAACTATATAAAGATATATAATACCAGTCATGTATTTATTAAAACTTGTTGAGTGTCTAATGTTGAGTGTTCAAATTTTCAGTGTATTTATTCTATGTTAGGACGATTTCGGTATAGTGACGTAAGCAGTGACGTAATTTTTGTTACAGACAAAAACGGAAGCGAATCTCCATTATTAATAGATAATAAGGAATTTCAATCAGTAAGGGATTAAAAATGAGCCGTGACAAAACTTGCATTTAATGGTAAGTAGAAGCGGCCACCCAGCGTCGCCTGGGTAGAGTATGTGTGTGTGGGAGGGGGGAGAAACTCTGGTGTATTTGTTTACTTTTGAGATTTGCAAATGCTGGACATTTTTAAGCAGAATTCAATGCTATTTCTATGTAGATTTCAATTTTTAAATATCTTTAAATATAAACCAATCTTCATAATTTTTGCACAAATTTTATCTTATTCATTTACTTTGTCACTAATTATTTTATTTTCGCAGTTTCCTATGGACATACATACACACAATTGCCCTTTATATATGTATAGATTTCATCCGGACATACATACACACAATTACCCTTTATATATGTATAGATTTCATCCGGACATACATACACACAATTACCCTTTATATATGTATAGATTTCATCCGGACATACATACACACAATTACCCTTTATATATGTATAGATTTCATCCGGACATACATACACACAATTACCCTTTATATATGTATAGATTTCATCCGGACATACATACACACAATTGCCCTTTTTGTGTATATGTATGTTCGGAGGAAACTTCTATACATATAAAGGGCAGTTGTGTATATGTATGTCCGGAGGAATCTTCTATACATATATAAAGGGCAGTTGTGTGTATGTATGTCCGGAGGAAACTTCTATACATATATAAAGGCCAGTTGTGTGTATATGTATGTCCGGAGGAATCTATACTATATAAAGGCCGTATGTATGCATATATAAAGGGCAGTTGTGTGTATGTATGTCCGAATGGAATCTTCTATACATATATAAAGGATATTTGTGTGTATGTATGTCCAGAGGAATCTTCTATACATATATAAAGGGCAGTTGTGTGTATATGTATGTCCGGAGGAATCTTCTATACATATATAAAGGCCAGTTGTGTGTATGTATGTCCAGAGGAATCTTCTATACATATATAAAGGGCAGTGTGTGTATATGTATGTCCGGAGGACATATATGTATGTCCGAATGGAATCTTCTATACATATAAAAGGACAGTTGTGTATGTATGTCCAGAGGAATCTTCTATACATATATAAAGGGCAGTTGTGTGTATATGTATGTCCGAAGGAAACTTCGAAAATAAAACAATTAACGACAAAGTAAATAATATATACACATTAAATATCACCAGGGCTTGGTTTTTAGCAAAAATAATGAAGGTTTGATTTATATTCATGAAGATAATTAAAAAATGAAATTTAAATGATAACAGCATGGAATTTTTTCATTTGATATTGTAAATTGTAGACATTAATTTTTCTTTTAGAGTGGCTTGATCAATGCAAGATCTTTTATTTTACGTGGGGATTTTAATGGGTCATCCTGCGAGGGTCTAACTCACGATTCAGTTATAAATTATTACTGAATCGTGAGTTGGATCCCCGAAGGATGTCCCATGAACCTGCGGAACTAATATTTAAAAAATCCCCCTCTACCCAGGCGACGCCGGGTAACCGCTGCTAGTATATAATATATCATATATTAGAAAATATATTTCCCTGAAATGCTCGGAATATTTGATAACAATATTTTTACATTTTTAATGTATTGCATTCAAATTCTAAATATATATTCTCATAATTGCTATCAGGTGATTAGTTTCTTTTCCGGAAGAAAAAAGAAAAAAAGAATTCATCGAAATAAATAGAAAATTTACTCGACTTACCTTACAGCAGATCTGGACAGCTTTTGTGAATATTTGTATATTCTGTATGTAAGATGTTTTTTACTCCATTTTCGAGTTCCTATAATAATAATAATAATAATAATAATAATAATTCAGAGAAACAGAATCACTTATAATTGCTGCACACAATAATGCCATAAGGACAAACTACATCAAAGCGAAAATTGATAAGACCCAACAAAATAGTAAATGTAGACTTTGCGGTAATAGAGATGAGACTGTTAACCATATACTCTGCGAATGTAGCAAACTAGCACAACGAGAATACAAAACTAGACACGACTGGGTTGGGAAGGTGATCCACTGGGAATTATGCAAGAAATTAAATTTGACCACACAACAAAATGGTATATGCATAAACCAGAATCTGTTCTTGAGAACGAAACGCACAAAATTCTCTGGGACTTTGAAATTAAAACGGATCACCTTATCCCAGCAAGAAGGCCAGACCTAGTGTTGATTAACAAAAAAGAAAGAACTTGTCAACTGGTGGATTTTGCAGTGCCAGCGGATCACAGGGTGAAGTTAAAGGAAAATGGAAAATTGACAAATATCTGGACCTTGCCAGAGAACTGAAAAAGTTATGGAATATGAAAGTGAAAGTTATACCAATTGTAGTTGGTGCACTTGGAACAGTCCCATAAGGATTAGAAAGGGTTTTGGAAAGTTGGATATCAGAGGAAGGATTGAAAACCATTCAGAACACTGCACTGCTGCAATCTGCCAGAATACTCAGAAGAGTCCTGGAGACCTGAGGAGACTTGCTGTCACTCAGACTCCAGTGAAAGACCATCAGCTAACACTGGTGTGAAAACTCAAAAGGAATAATAATAATGAAAGTAGCAAATTGGAAGATACTGAGGCATGATGGGATAGGTGTTGTGTGTCTGTCTGTCTGTATGTATGTATGTTTGCAGAACGACCAAGCGCACATCCTTTTATAAAGGAAAATTAGTGGACACTAGCAAAGACCAAAGTTTAGTAAAACCACAGGATATTTTTTCCAGGAATGCGTTGTATATTGAAAATTTACCTCTGGCATCAAAATTGGCGAATTTCGAATTGGAGACAGGATCAGCCAATCCACATCGAGCTCTGCGCATTTTCAGCGTTGTTTGGGAATCCATAACTCCGGTCGGTTTTATTTTTGAGAAGCGTTGGAATTCTCTGGAAAATAATTGGAAAACATATTTAGACATTTTTAAGAGATATAAATTTGTGTTATCTTCTTTCATACACTTTCATTTATAACACACGCGCACGCATGCATACATACATATATATTATATATATATATATATATATATATATATATATATATATATACAAATGCCTGTTCACCTATCAAGATCGCCATAAACCAACGCTTCGACGGTTGTCCACGTTAGCTGGGCGAAAATAAGAAAATACTACAACACAAAACAAGGCTAAGAATAGCCACCTGGAATGTCTGGACACCTCCCGATCTTCAGAGATTGGGAGACCCCAAACTACGTACCGGCATCGTGACAAGGAAGCATCTCGATAAGGGGCAGATACCGATGCTCTTGCGGAAATCAGTTTTATCTATAAGGACCAATTGACAGAAGGGGTGGGCTGGATACACATCCTCATGGAAAGACAGGCCGATGGTAGCTGTAAGAAGTTTGAGGTAAGGTGACTCGAGCCCTCCATTCTGAAGCGACACATGACGGACGCCATGGAAACATTTCCTACATCGAAGTCTGACCTGTGTGGCAGCGCCTGTATGTCGAGGATTTCAGATGTGTGACAGGGTACATAAAAACAAGCCGGTTCCGTCGATCATCTGCCTGCTCACAACTGCTCACATCTGGACAACTTGTAGAAATGGCCCTATTCTGTGAAGAAGCGACAATCACCATATATATATATATATATATATATATATATATATATATATATATATATATATGATTTAAATTCAAAATAAAAGCATTGATGTTCCAAAAAGCGTACAAGTCATGCAATCGTTTCATTAGCACATCCGCTACACGTTTTTCCGCCAACGACATAATTGTCTTTCAAAAACTGTTACACTAAAGATATACAATTATGTCGTTGGTGGAGAAACGTGTAGCGGATGTGCTGATGACGAAACGCTCGCAAGACGCTTTTTGGAACAACAATGCTTTCGTTTTGAATTTAAATTATTTTCTGCTTCTCTCTCGATGAGTCCGGATATATATATATATATATATAATATATATTATATATATGTGTGTGTGTGTGTGTGTGTGTGTGTGTGTGTGTGTGTGTGTGTGTAAAATTAAACAAAAGACACATCTCCTGTTTAACAATTTTATTTTTGATCTTTTCGAGTTTTCTGGCCAATTTTTTAATGTTTGTGTGGAATTCGTAGATTAAGTCCACCAAAGTTCAAGTCCCGAGTACTTTGTAGTACCAATGTAGTATACAGATTTAAATGTCCCCTAGGAGATTGCAGTCTCCCAGAAAATGAAAATATATACATTGGATTCACCTCAACCACATTGTCACGTCGTCTAACCCTCCATTTAACAGATAGTATTCTAACGGAAAATACACACATTCTGCACAAAGAAAAGAATAAACAAAAACTCCAAATACTAGAAGCTTTATACATAAAACAATACAAACCATCCTTAAACAAAATTAATTTCCAATGCAGTACACACATTTTAAAATGCCTATAACACCTTTCTCATCAATTCTTCTCCTTCCAGCCTCCACATTAATATGATTAAAAAAAAAACTGAAACACATCACCCCTGATGATGGCACTTCGAAGTGCCGAAAGTACTCGGGACCTGAACTTTGGTGGACTTATCCACCAATTCCACCCAAACATTAAAAAGTTGGCCAGAAAACTCGAAAAGATCAAAAATAAAATTCTTAAACAGGAGATATGTCTTTTGTTTAATTCTACATGTATAAATGAAAGAATGCTGCCCAAACACACAACACACACACACACACATATATATATATATATATAATAGAGAGAGAGAGAGAGAGAGAGGGGGGGAGAGAGAGAGAAAGAGAGACAGACAGACAGAGACAGGGAACCTACTAAGAAAGATAGATAGATAGATAGATATGCACAAATTAATATAGCTAGATAGATATGAACAGACTGTGATAGATAGATAGATAGATAGATAGATAGATAGATAGATAGATAGATATGAACAAATTAATAGTGCTAGATAGATAGTAAAAGATTGAAATAGACAGATAGATAGATAGATAGATAGATAGATAGATAATGAAGAAAATATAAATTAAATAAAAAGTGCTAAAAGTTTCCTGACTTACTTGATGGCTTCTTTTCTTTCATCTTCTGAAACAATCCCATTCGGGGAAATTTTCAGGTAACCATATTTTTCTAAATAAGCCTAAAGAAAAGAAAAAAAGAAACTTTATTCATACAGCAATCGAAGGCGCGCCATTAGACTCTTTGAAAAAAAACATCGAATTCTATTCGATTTTGCTGTGTGTTCATCTATAATTCTTTGATACTTACATTTTGCATTTTGGTAAATTTACGAGGATATGTATACTTTAGCTACTGGCAAACTGAGCCTAAAATGCATTTTTGACAAAATGACTTTAGCCCCCCCCGTACAGAAAATAATTTACCAAAAATCAGGGAATTATCAGATTTTAATGAAATTTTCAGTGTTTATTTATCAATGAATGATCTTTATAATGCATTATTTATTTTATTTCAAAACTTTCTAATTTTTTTTCAGGTCACTTAATTTTTACCCCGCCTTATTTTGGGGGCGTAACATTTTTTTCAAGTTGGTCTTATATTGTACTAATTACAGTATAAATAATGAGATAAAAGACCGAAGTTATGAATAGAAACAAAAAAAAAACATTTTTACGGTGGCTTTTTTATGAGAAAATAAGTACCGAAAATCGAAAAATAAAATGTAAAAAAATAACAGATAATTAATTTTTTGGAGATTTTTTTTTTACTCATTTCGATAATTATTTAATTGGCTATTATCTCATAAAAGAAAAAATTATACATCGATATTTTTCTGCTTAAAAAGGGGGGTGCATTTTCAATAGAGTTTTTCTTCAAAAAGTATACTTTGATGCAATGAAATAAGGTTTGCATTAAATAGATATTTATTTCTAGAATCTAAAAATATAACATTTTAAACTTAACATCAGACTTTTCACATTTTAGATGAATTTTATAAATTAATTTTTCATAGCAAAAATACTAAATTAAAGTTTTGAAATAAAATAACTGATGCATTATAAAATTCATTAATTGATAAATCAATACTGAAAATTTCATTAAAATCGGATAATTACCTGATTTTAAGGTAAATTCTTTTGCAATCGCGAATGTTACAGCAAAATTGTAAACAAGCGCCTAAAACCATTGAAAAAGAGACAGAATGGCGGATCGCGTCGGAATTGACCAAAAAAATAGTTTTAAATCTATCAAAAATAAACTGCATATGTAATAATATTTTTCTTTTTTTAATGATGGTTATTATGTTACTACTTATCGATTTAGACAAAGTTTGACCTTAAATAATAGATTTAATTATTTCTAATTCGCTTTTAAAATTCCTAGCAGACGACAAAAATGCCTATCCCTAGTATACTTTGTATTGATAATGTTTATACCAAACAAGAATTTATAAGTTTTATATTACAGTTTTACACTCATTTAATCAGATTTTCATTTGAATTTTAACTGGGTTAAATCGAACTTAACGGACCTAAATTCCACCATCGCATGTCACCCCGCCGAAAGAAAGAAAATACCAAAAATCAGGGAATTAACCGAAATTAATTAAATTTTCAGTGTTGATATATTAATGAATAAAAGATATAAGTGCACTAGTTATTTTATTTGAAAACTTTTACATCTTTTCAGGTCAGTTAACTTTGAACCACGTATCTTTGAGGCGTAACACAGATTCTCAAACATACGTGGTTCAAAGTTAACTGACCTGAAAAATGTAACAGTGAAAATTCATTAAATTGGTAGGTGAGGGTGACATACGATGGCGGAATTTAGGTCCGTTAAGTTCGATTTAACCTTTAACTGTACTCGAACCTTGAGTTATAATAGATTAAAGTCGTATAAGTTAAATACAACAGAATTCAATTTGGAGTCTTTCTTATCAACTCGTTTCTTCCCTCGAGCACTTTTTAAAAAAATAATGTAATGGTTAACAAGATAGTCACGCAAAATGAAGTGCGACTGTGTAGTGGGTTCGATCCTCATTAGGTTCCCCATACTTTTGATCCTGAACTGGCCTTTTTGTTCTTCTTTGGACTTATAGTCAAAGCATGTGTGGAGTATCGGTTCCGTTCAATTAGCGAAGTTAAGCAATAATGGGTCTGTTTAGTTCTGATATGGGCGACTCCTTAGGAACAGCCTTGTATGCCGAACAAAACAAAACATCGAAATGTCATCTAGCGCACTTGTTTCCTAGTTACAAAAATGACAAAAATCTATGCAGACTTTAAGAACTAACGATGATGTGAAAAAACTCACATAATAATAATAATAATAATAATAATAATAATAATAATAATAAAAAAAAAAAAAAAAAAGAAAAATTGACAAATATCTGGACCTTGCCAGAGAACTGAAAAGTTATGGAATATAAAGTGAAAGTTATACAATTGTAGTTGGTGCACTTGGAACAGTCCCAAAGCATAGAAAAGGGTTTGGAAAATATCAGAGGAAGGATTGAAACCATTCAGAACACTGCACTGCTGCAATCTGCCAGAATATAACCTGAGGAGACTTGCTGTCACTCAGACTCCAGTGAAAGACTGATGTGAAAACTCAAAAGGAGTAAATAATAATAATAAATTAGAATATACAGTCAGGACGTAGGAATGGAATTCAGCATAGACAAGTGGGTTATTTCCAATGAGTCAAAGGGGAACCACTCTTGACTGATAAATTATTTATTGATTTATTGATCTACTAGGGAAAAAAACGGGGTTAGGGTTAGGGTTTAGGGTTAGTTTAATGGGAAAATAAATAAATAATTTATCAGTCAAGAGTGGTTCCTCCTTGATCATATTAGACTTATAGGAAATAACCGACAAGGGTGCAATGATAGTTATAAAATGGAGGGAAAAAGAAATAAGGTAAGGAATAGAATTACCGAATAAAGAAGAAATAAGGACGCTGGGTGAAAAGGAAGATTATAAATACTTGGGAGTACTGGAGGCGGACACCATCAAACAAGGTGAAATGAAAGAAAGAGTAAGGAAAGAGTACCTTAGACGAACGAGAAAGCTCCTAGAAATTAAACTCTACAGCAGAAATCTCATCAAGGGTATAAACATCTGGGCTGTCCCTCTAGTAAGATACACTGGGCCATTCTTAAAATGGACAATAGAGGAGCTCCGACAGATGGACCAAAGAACAAGGAAGCTTATGACTATGCACAAGGCATTACACCCGAGAGACGACACAGACTTTATGTATCAAGAAAAGAGGGAGGAAGAGGTCTCGCCATCATTGAAGACCGTGTAGATTCGACAACTCGAGCACTCGATGAATATACCAAAAAAAGCAAAGAGAGGCTAATAACAGCAGCCAGAAAAAACAAATGCAATATATGGACGAGAACAAATATAACAAAAACAAGGAAGCAGAAATGGGAAGAAAAACAACTAAATGGACACTTCAAGTGAAACACAGGAGAGATCGCACATCAGAAGACATGGACATGGCTAAGAAGAGGAAACCTCAAGAGAGAAACTGAATCTCTTATAATTGCAGCACAACATAATGCCATAAAGACAAATTATATAAAAGCAAAAATAGATAAGACACAACGGAATAGCAAATGTAGACTATGTGGGGAAAAGACGAATCTGTCAATCACATAATAAGCGAATGCAGTAAACTCGCACAAAGAGAGTACAAGAATAGACACGACTGGGTGGGAAAGGTGATTCACTGGGAATTGTGCAAGAAATTCAATTTTCACCATTCAACTAAATGGTATATGCATAAGCCTGAATTTGTCCTGGAGAATGAGACAAACAAAATTCTCTGGGACTTTGAGGTACAAACGTATCACCTAATCCCAGCTAGGAGACCAGACCTAGTTTTGATTGACAAGAAGAGAACCTGTCATCTCGTAGATTTTGCAGTCCCGGCCGATCACAGAGTGAAAATGAAAAAGAGCGAAAAGATCGACAAATACTTGGACCTTGCCAGAGAACTGAGAAAACTGTGGAACATGAGAGTGAAGGTCGTACTAATTGTAATTGGGGCCCTTGGAACGATCCCCAGGGGGTTGGAAGAGAGTCGGGATGAATTGGAAATTAGCAGAAGGATCGAAACCATCCAGACTACAGCATTATTGAGATCGGCTGGAATACTCAGAAGAGTCCTGGAGACCTGAGGACTGTCACTCAACCTCCAGTGAACCACCGGTTACAGCAGGTGTGAAAAACTCGAATATAATGAAATAATAATAATGCTAAAAATAGTTGTGTTTCATGGAAATGGCGGTGATCCCAATAGTATTTGGAGCACTTGGAACAGGATAGTATTTGGAGCACCTGGAACAGGCCTCAAAGGTCACAGAAAAAGACAGGGGATACTGGAGACCAGATGAAGAATCTCGACCATTCAGATCAGATCAGAGTGAAAATCAGCTAGAATACTGGGGAGAGTCCTGGAAAACTGAGAAGAGTTGCTATCACTCAAACTTCAGGGAAAACCCATCAATTAAAACTGGTATGAAAAACTTGCAAGAATTGAAATAAATAACACCAGAAACTATTTCTCTGAATGTTTGAGACGAGGCTTGAAGATTAGTATTATCTGCGTTATTCGGACTATTGTCCTCATCTTTATTGTTATTTATACAACGTTTCGGCTGATATGCCCTCCGGCCTTCTTCAGGTATTTCTTGTCGGACTCGGGAACCTTCTTGTCGTAATCGGGAGCCATCGCAGAACTTTGAACTTAACCCTTTATTCATTCCACGGGGGTATCCTGTTCTCATTCCGCTAACCATAGCTGGGGTAGGAGTTGTGTTAATTATTTTCTATGTTACTGCCGCCGGTCAGGATTGAACCTGGAATCCAGAGATAACTGTCACTTAGAACTGTCTTAATCTAACTACCTTATCCACTAGGCCATGTGTCCAATTAGACGAGAAGATTCCCGAGTCCGAGAAGGTTCCCGAGTCCGACAAGAAATACCTGAAGAAGGCCGGAGGGCATATCGGCCGAAACGTTGTACAAATAAGAATGAAGATGAGGACAACAGTCCGAATAACACAGATAATACTAACACCAGAAACTTTGTAAATTGTGTTTGTCACAAAGCGAAAAAAAGCCAATGAAATGTGAAGACGCCTAATATAAAAAAAAAGAAACTAAAATATCAGTTCGAATACTGAGGAGAGTCCTGGAGAACTGAGAAGAGTTGCTGTCACTCAAACTTCAGGGAAAACCCCATCAATTAAAACTGGTATGAAAAACTTGCAAGAATTGAAATAAATAACAGCAGAAACTTTGTAAATTGTGTTTGTCACAAAGCAAAAAAAAAGCCAATGAAATGTGAAAACGCTTTTTTATATTAAAGTAAATTCAACTCCCAGTGAAAGTTGTGGGAATTTCTTTTTTTTTTAGATCTAACAAAAAGTGTCATTGTTATCGTCGATGCCGATAAAAACCCCAAGAAATTGTTTCACTAAACAACGAACAAACATAATCGGGCGGAAGTGTGCCAACCACATTCAAATCAATGCGCCCGTTTCACAATAGAATAAACAGGTGCGCTGAGCAAAGAATTGGCGGGGAATAAAAAACAGAATTAAAATGCTCCATCCCGTGGAATGATACGGATGAATGAACTTCTGCTATTGTGTAATGCCTAATGATCTATATCAAAGAAACCATTATGAGTTCGATCTCTACTTAGGGTCCATAACACAGGACAAATAGGACTTTTTTTTCTTCTTCGTCCACCTGTCCATAATTTCTTCTTGGATCACACTGTAGTATCTATGCGTGCACACTTTAATATCAAATGTCACTCCCCAGCACTTCTGGATCATCTTTTGCAGCCTTGTGCCAGACTATACTTGGTGAATATATAAAGAACGTTCTAGAGTAATGGTTAATGAGTGATTCTCACATCCGCTATCACAGATGCACACCCACAACCAGGCATCGTCTTCTTCTTATAATGGAGATTATGTAACTCTGTGTCTGTAACCAAAACTACGTCACCTCTCACGTTACGATTTCCTTAGTTATTTAAGTGATATTCTCAACGATTATGAAATATTTATTATTCATTATTAGGCTGAACTTGCACAAAGACGTCAAAATTAGGGTGACCCAGAAAAAACGGAACCCAAATTATTTATTTATTTTCCAATTAAACTAACCTTAAACCCCAACCCCAACCCCAACCCTAACCCCTAAGCCTAAGCATAACCCCTAACCCTAACTCCAAACCCTAACCCTAACCCCCTAGTTAAAATTAACAGTTTTATTACAAAATGTGTGGGTTCTGTTTTTTCTAGGCCACCGGTACACAGGATGACCCAGAAAAAACAGAACCCAAATTATTTATTCATTTTCTCATTAAACTAACCCTAAACCCCAACCCTAACCCTAATTCTTACCCTAACCCTAACCCTAACCATAGCCCTAGACCCCCCTAGTTAAAATTAACATTTTTATTACAAAATTTGTGGGTTCTGTTTTTTCTGGGTTACCCTAATTTTGACACCTTTGTGCAAGTTCAGCCCATTATTATTAATTATCATTAAAATACTTGCTAGTCTGTATAATAATACTGGTGTTCCTACAAAATACAGATGCACACCCACAACCAGACATAAAAACAAAAAGAAACATATTTTGTATTTTTTCGCAGACCTGATTGTGGGACGTGTGTGTGCATCTGTATTTTGTAGGAACACCAGTATTATTATACAGAGTAGCAAGTATTTTAATATGATAATAAATCTATCAATAATGGAGATTGTCTGTATTTCTGTCTGTAACAAAAACTACGTCATAGCTCTACGTCACAGCTTACGTCACAATATTCTTATGCTATATACACCCAAAATTTGAGTAAGCAATTTGAAAAATTGTTTTTTTACTCTCGTCCTTTTTTTTCACAGTAATAAGAAGTTAACTAAAAAGTTTACAAATAAATAAATACCTACGATTTTGTGTAAAATTGATGTGAAAAATATTCAAAATAATTGTTTGATTATTACATGCATGCAACATTTTATTTGAGAGGGACGGGGCTCAGTTTTCATTTCAAATTGTTTTTTGTTTTTTTTACTCCTTTAATAAATATGAGGATTTTGCTTACTTATGATACAAACCCTCTGACATTGAATTTTGAACTCCCACCCTCTCAGACAATGTCTTTCAAAAATTATTTTTTACGACGCCCGGGGGGTGTTTTCTGTTGCTAGTAATAATCATTAATAATAAATATTTCATAATCGTTGAGAATATAACTAAGAAAATCGTGACGTCAGAGGTGACGTAGTTTTGGTTACAGACACAGAGTTACATAATCTTTATGTTATAAATCTATACACCAGCACCCGTTTTTAAGAAAAATAAAAACCATAATAAGATTTTTTGATGTTTGTTTTTTAGAAGCATTGTTGAATAAAGTATATATTATATTTTTGCTTGAAGCCAATTACAATGCATGTATCGCATAAAATTCGATACTTTTATATAGAGACAAGTGTAATCCCGGCAAAGGATCGCTCAGCAGGCATAGTCAAAGACCATAGTCAAAGACCATATTGCCTCAGCCACAGTACACAGCTAACAATCTCTGCGAAATTAACCTTGTCAAATGATACTTACACGCCTCTACCATAATAGGTAAGGGGGCGTTGAGTGAATAATAACAACAAACCAGGCCTTATGCTCTTCGGCGAAGTGAATAAGATTTTTTGATGTTTGTTTTTTAGAAGCATTGTTGAATAAAGTATATATTATATTTTTGCTTGAAGCCAATTACAATGCATGTATCGCATAAAATTCGATACTTTTTTTTAATAGAAAATGAACTTGACAAGTGTAATCCCGGCAAAGGATCGCTCGGTGTGTAGAACATCGTACAGACTGTTTCGACTTTATTAAGTCTCATCAGTGATGTACACTAACGACTTCCCTCCGACAGAATTCGATTCGATTTCTGTCGTTAGTATACATCGCTGATGAGACTTAATAAAGTCTGTACGATGTTCTACACACCGTGCGATCCTTTGCCGGGATTACACTTGTCAAGTTCATTTTCTATTAAAAAAAGTATCGAATTTTATGCGATACATGCATTGTAATTGCCTTCAAGCAAAAATATAATAAAAACCATAATGTTTTGTTTTTTTTTCCTTCTTGGTTTTCAGTTGTTGCCAGTTGATTAACATTTTTTTTCTCACGTTTCTATTTGCAGAAATTAGAATTAAATTTATTATCTAAAACCTCATCGAGGTGGCCTAAAGTCGGTACCAGCCAGACAACGAGAGAGTCTATCCCCTTTCCACTAGCGCTAGACCGAGGAGCGCCACACCTTTACCGCACAGATCCCTGTGCTACTCATACGCTGTGTTAGCGAGGGCCGGTATCGAACCAGGAACCTTGTGGTTCCTAGTGGAACTCTCTACCGACTAAGCTAAGCCTTGCTAGTCTATATAATATAGGGACTGGCATTTTTGTCATCTGCTAGGAATTTTAAAAGCGAATTAGAAATAATTAAATCTATTATTTAAGGTCAAACTTTGTCTAAATCGATAAGTAGTAACATAATAACCATCATTAAAAAAAGGAAAAATATCATTACATATGCAGTTTATCTTAAAATAATTTAAAACCATTTTTTTGTCAATTTCGACGCGATCCGCCATTCAGCCTCTTTTTCAATGGTTTTAGGCGTTTGTTTACAATTTTAAAATAACATTTGGGATGGAAAAAAAATTACAAAAATCAGGTAATTATCCGATTTTAATGAAATTTTCAGTATTGATTTAACAATTAATGAATTTTATAATGCCTCAGTTATTTTATTTCAAAACATTAATTTAGTATTTTTGCTATGAAAAATTAATATATAAAATTCATTTAAAATAAAAATATTCGGATTTTAAATTTAAAATGTTATATTTTTAGATTCTAAAAATAAATATCCACTTAATGCAAACCTTATTTTAGGCGCCAAAATAATAAGTTTTGAAGAAAAACTCGATTAAAAATGTGCCCCCTCCCCTTTTTAAGCAGAAAAAACATCAATGTATAATTTTTTTTCTTTTATAAAATAATAGCCAATTAAATAATTATCGAAATGAGTAAAAAAGAAATCTCCAAAAAAGAAATTATTTATTATTTTTTTACATTTTATTTTTCGATTTTCGGTACTTATTTTCTTATAAAACAACAACCGTAAACAAATTTGGGTTTTTTTTTATTCATAACTTCGGTCTTTTATCTCTTCATTTATACTGTAATTAGTATCGAAAATCACCAACTCACAAAACATTTTACGCCCCCAAAATAAGGGGGGTCAAAATTAAGTGACCTGAAAAAAATGAGAAAGTTTTGAAATAAAATAAATAATGCATTATAAAGATCGTTCATTGATAAATAAACACTGAAAATTTCATTAAAATCTGATAATTCCCTGATTTTTGGTCAATTATGTTCTGTAGGGGGGGGGGCTAAAGTCATTTTGTCAAAAACGCATTTTAGGCTCAGTTTGCCAGTAGTTAATATAATAATACTGATATTCCTACAAAACACAAATGCACACCCACAACCAGACATGAAAACAGAAAACTATTCTCTGCATTCTTTTTGCAAACCAGAACATTTGTAACAATTTCAAATTATGAATAATACAATAAGGGTTTCTTTGAAGACACAGATACAACAGACTTGATTGACACAATTTTTGTCACCAAAGAGAGAGAGAGAGGGGGGGAGAGGGGAGAGAGAGAAGATTTGGGATAGGTTTCATTTTCAATAAAGAAGTAAAATATTTTGTCTAAGAATGTGAGGAATAATTAAAACAAATGGGATGAACAGAAGAAGAAGAAGAAGAAGAAGAAGAAGAAGAAGAAGAAGAAGAAGAAGAAGAAATTAATGGAAAAAGAAGAAGGCAATAGAAGAAGAAGAAGAAGAAGAAGAAGAAGAAGAAGAAGAAGAAGAAGAACTAACCACGCCATTTTTTAAAAACTTATGAACAAGTTTTATTTTACGGCATATCAACTCCTTCCGGGTCATTTAATGCCGAATCAATTCATTTGATTATTAGATTTCGAGGGACGTCTAATCTGACATGTAAAATTTACCCCCCTATATTTAACACAATGAAACTTGAATAAAGGTTAATATTATCTTCAAAGAATTTGAACCATTCAAAAGAAGAAACATTAAAAATGATCAGGAGTGTTGTTTTTTGTTTTTTTTTTGTTTTTGTTTTTTAATGTTTCTTCTTTTGAATGGTCCAAAAATGTTGAAGATTATATAAACCTTTATTCAATTTTCATTGTGTTAAATATAGGGGGGGGGATAAATTTTACTCGTCAGATTGGACGTCCCTATAGATTTCTTACGGTACGTCCCGTTGATTAAATGGTCACCCATCTAACTATTTGCCCGATTGTTCCGTCATAGTGATGGTAAAAAAATGTTAAGAAAACATTGTCATGGAAGGGTGATGGTATTGTGAATAATATTTGGAGGACTCGGATTTTTGGTTAGAATAACGCAGGAGATTTGCGAAGAATTATGTGATCAGGCTAAAAAATAAATGAAAATACACTGAAATAATAATAATAATAATAATAATAATAATAATAATAATAATAATAATAATAATCACTCAATTGGCGGAAACTTCTCCCAGAAGAACAGAAAGGATGCCGCAAGGGAAAAAGAGGAACCCACGACTTACTCTATATAGACCAATACATTATTAAAGAAGTCAAAAATAAACGGAAAAATATTGCAATGGCCTGGATTGATTACAGAAAAGCCTATGACATTGTCCCACATACCTGGATTTTAGAATGCCTACAAATGTACAAAATTTCCAACAACATTATAAACTTCATTAAAAAAGCCATGGAAAACTGGCGAGTTCAATTAAAAGCTGGAAAACAATCCCTGGCAGAAGTAAAAATCCAAAGAGGTATCTTCCAAGGAGACTCATTATCACCACTACTCTTTATTATTGCAATGATGTCGCTAAACCATATACTACCAAATCAGGAAACTATAAAATCTCTTGATGAAAATGAAAGCTACAAATACTTAAGAATTTTAGAAGCGGACAATATCATGCAAGCAGAAATGAAAGGAAAAGTTAAAAAAGAATATCTCAGGAGAACTAGAAAACTTCTAGAAACCAAACTTAACAGCAGAAATCTGATCAAAGGAATTAATACCTGGGCTGTCCCCATTATAAGATACTCAGGACCATTCTTAAAATAGACAAAAGAAGAACTCAGACAGATAGACCAAAGGACGAGAAAATTAATGACCATGCACAAGGCTCTCCACCCTAGAGATGATAGAGATAGATTGTATGTGTCAAGAAAGGAAGGGGGAAGAGGTCTTGTCAACATAGAGGAATGCGTAGAAACCACAATCCAACAACTCGAAGATTACACAAGGAAGAGCAAAGACAAACTACTTATGGCGGCCAACAATAGTAGAAACGGCAGATGGACAAACAGAAAAACGACAAAGACTAGAAAACAAAAATGGGAAGAAAAACAATTATACGGACGCTTCAAACGACAAATAGAAGAGGTTGCACATGAAAAGACTTGGACATGGTTAAGAAAGGGAAACCTCAAAAGAGAAACAGAATCATTTATAATTGCTGCACAAAATAATGCCATAAGGACAAACTACATCAAAGCAAAAATTGATAAGACCCAACAAAATAGTAAATGTAGACTTTGCGGTAATAGAGATGAGACTGTAAACCATATACTCTGCGAATGTAGCAAACTAGCACAACGAGAATACAAAACTAGACACGACTGGTTGGAAGGTGATCCACTGGGAATTATGCAAAAAATTAAATTTTGACCACACAACAAAATGGTATATGCATAAACCAGAATCTGTTCTTGAGAACGAAACGCACAAAATTCTCTGGGACTTTGAGATAAAAACGGATCACCTTATCCCAGCAAGAAGGCCAGACCTAGTGTTGATAAACAAAAAAGAAAGAACTTGTCAACTGGTGGATTTTGCAGTGCCAGAAGATCACAGGGTGAAGCTAAAGGAAAATGAAAAAATGGACAAATATCTGGACCTTGCCAGAAAACTGAAGAAGTTATGGAATATGAAAGTGAAAGTTATACCAATTGTAGTTGGTGCACTTGGAACGATCCCAAAAGGATTGGAAAAGGGTTTGGAAAGTTTGGAAATCAGAGGAAGGATTGAAACCATTCAGAACACTGTACTGCTGCAATCTGCCAGAATACTCAGAAGAGTCCTGGAGACCTGAGGAGACTTGCTGTCACTCAGATTCCAGTGAAAGACCATCAGCTAATGCTGATGTGAAAACTCAAAAGGAGTAAATAATAGTAATAATAATAATAATAATAATAATAATAATAATAATAATAATAATAATAATCTTACATCAATTTGCTCGATGGTCATAACATCTTTGGAACTCAACAAATTTAGAGAAACTTCATCTGAAGTTGGGACATCATCGATGGTTCTATTTCTTCCGTTCGGAATAGGCACTTCCCTTTCCTTATCCGAATGAGCGACATGGGCTTCTCCAAAAGTATTCTCGTTTCCAAGAAGCTTGACGGTAAACGCCGCCGTCTGTTGGAAAAGTAGGGACCCGAGGACGAGGCCGATTGTTAATAATGGCCCGGACATTGTTCGAAAGCAAAGAAAGAAATAGATGTCTTCTTTTTTTTTTTTTGTGATTCTTTCAAGTTTTTCTAAAATTTTTTTTTTTTTTTTTTTTCACTTTCTCTGAGGAAAAAAATTTTTTGTCGAAATTTGTGGGCCGGTTGGTCGGGTTTGACGAAATGTTGATTTTCCACCAAGACGCGATGGACAACTTGTCCCAAAAAAGAAATACCAGCCTATTTATAGGCAACGGGGAGACCGACGGACAAGCCGAATGAATGGACAGACGCAGAGTGGATGGGTGGGGTAGTTCATTTATTTATTTTATTTATTTATTCTTACGAACAACAGAATGGAAACAAGGTGAATGATTATCATATTTTTTAGGGATTGTTATTTTTTCTATTCTTTTCTTTTCTTTCCTCTTTTTTTCCATTTTTCTTATTCAATTCAATTGTTGTTCGTGTGAAACATGGAATAAGAAATAAATTCTTTATATAATTGGAGTGTGCAAAAGTTTCCGACGTTTTTTAACCCATTTCTACAGAAACTGTTTTTCAGAAAAGAGAGTACTGGAAATATTTGCCCATATATATATATATATATATATATATATATATATATATATATATATATATATATGAAGTGGTCAAACAATGTGTTTGAAATGGCGAAGGCCGACAATTTCTTGGGAGATGATGTGCTTAATTACAGTCATACCTAATTTGTTAATTAACTAATTATAATTAAATGAATTAGGCGTGAATATTGGTTTAAATGTAAAGCGTAAACAAATCGAGAAAAAGTCGATCTCTGTATGTACATTTCAACCTATTAGGCCTCATCATTGGAATGTTTGTCCACTTCATACTGTCGTGCCATAAGTCACCCAAAAAGTGCGATATACATATCAGTTTAAAATAAACGAGAAATTCTGGGGAAGCCAGCTAGTGTAATGGTTAGAATGTCTGCCTGTCAGCCTGACAGATAGGGTTTCGAATCACGCACAAAGCACTGCCCTGTCTATAGCTCTGCTGATGAGGCCTAATGGGCTGAAATGTACATACAGAGATCGACTTTTTCTCGATTTGTTTACGCTTTACATATTAAACCGATATGCACGCCTAATTCATTTAATTATAATTAATTAATTACAAATTAGGTATGACTTTAATTAAGCACATTATCTACCAAAATATATATACATACACACACACACACACACACACACACATATATATATATATATAGTGTGTGTGGGGGGGTGTCACTGTTTCAGCTTTTACTGGAACGGTGTGCCAAACGAAGTATTATTGGTAGAGTGCTCAATATAAAAATAGAGCTGTTATATAATATAATAAATATATAAAGGTTTTACATATCTATTTATTTGGTGACAAAGGAACAGTCACAACCATTTTGGTTTCATGCGTCAACAATCATCAGGTGAACTTGTTTCAAAATCAAAAACTTGTTTCAAAATTCAAAAAATTTTGAAACAAGTTCAACTGATGATGGTTGACGCATGAAACCAAAATGGTTGTGACTGTTCCTTTGTCACCAAATAAATAGATATGTAAATCCTTTATATATTTATTTTATTATATATATATATATATATATATATATATATATAAACAATTACCTTCAAGGTATATATCTATATACCTACATTTATATATACATTTCTCTCTCTCTCTCTCTCTCTCTCTCTCTCTCTCTCTCTCTCTCTCTCTCTCTATCTATCTATCTATCTATCTATCTCCCGCAATTATATACTCGAGTTGTGGATATATAACAATATTATTTATTTTTATTGATCATCTATAATATCTGTTGTTGATCTGCGATTTATCTTCTTATATAGATTAATATTCGTGTTCCTTAATAGCACGACCGTTATCATCTTGCAACACCCTCTGGTTAAAAATAACTCCGTCCAAGAGGAAATGCAAATATGTAAATCATGATTATCCGATGTTGCTTATCTGCCGAATTCTTATTTCTTATGAGTGTCGTCACCTCAGCTAAATAATGGACCATTCCATTTTTATTATAAAGAAAGAAAGGGAAGAAAAAGGACATGCCACACAGAAAAATTATAAGAAGAAAGAAAGAAAGAAAGAAAGAAAGAAAGAAAGAAAGAAGGGAAAAGATATAAAAGTGGTGGGTACACGGTAGCGATAACGTTAATTTGTTTCAATAGAACATAAGGAAAAGAAAAATGTATGAGATATAAAATGACTACAACATATTTATTCAATCAAGTATTCAGTTTTCACTCAACTGATCCCTTTATTACTTTTAAACACTATCTCGCCTGTGAGAAGACCCGTTCCACACTCTTACACCTTCGATGCACAATGTCTAGACCCCAAATATTGTGATATTCTGTGCTGGCCGATTTGAAGGGCACGAGTCAGAGACAGGTTCACAAGGATTAAAACAAACAACAACTACAAAGTTTGTAAACAAGACGCGGATGGAAGAAGGGGGTGTGTGATACTTCAGAAATCGATCTCAACTGACTGGCTACTGACTTCACTTGTTGTGGATTCAGGGCTACCTCTAGGGCCCGGAGTTGACTGCCTCAGTGCTGGAGTTTAGCTGAATTTATATAGAATTCTCCTCCACCATCCCCCTGCTCCGGACCACACAGATGGCCAGTACTTAAATTCAATCGCCGACTTCTAGACGTCATTAACCCTTAAAATTAAAGTAGTTAAATCTTTTTCCAAACTTAGTGTCTTCAATACGTCGACCATTAATTTTTTCAAAAGAGATTTTCTCATAAAAATCCTTTTTGCTTTTAGTACTGTTGTATATTCTTTCTTTTATTATTCTTCTGCTCATCTTTGGTATCTTACGTTCTTCTTCTTGCGTCTGGACTTCGTCTTGGGGACTTCATGTCTGGTCTTCCATTGGGGATTTCTCTTTATCAGAAGCCCTGTGTCATTGGTAGTTTTTAGATAATAACCCAAGACTTCGATTTGCTTTAGATCATATTTTATTCCGAAATCCCCACCAGACTACCTGCGCAGATTGAGTACGGCAGTGCGCTTAACACGACTTACCACCTTCGTGGTTTTGCCGATACTGACTAAACTCTCTTTCTAATCTAAACCGGAAGAGGGTCTTCTCCACCGATTCTCACGGTATCCACCGGAAGGAGGATCACGATGAGGTCAAGCCGTGTCATTCAATCCTTCAAGGCCGCCAGCTGCAACTTATAACAGTCATTTTGGTTTCTACACTACTGTAAATAAGTGTTAGGCTACTAACAATTATGTAACAGTACCTAGATGCCTAAATATATTATCACAAAGTGGTCCCATTTCACGGTGGTCATATAACCCTCTCAAACCTTACGGCCTAATCTTTTGTGTTTGTAGAAAGGACAATCACCCACCCCTTTTACTTATGCCTGGCTTTAAACTATTCTCTTTTTATTTATTTATTTATTTATTTATTCTGACCATGTTCGTCCTCAATCATAGTATCACACGCCAATTTCCCCCCTCTGTCAAAACGCATTTAAATGCTGACACAAAAATTATTAAGATCTCTTCGAAATATCATTAAACATATTGGAACCATTATGGTGAATTCACGTTGGAAGCACCGGTTCCCGTTAGATCACCGAAGTTAAGCAACGATGCGGCTGTTAAATAATTAGATGGATGACCATTGAAACAACAGTTGGTACTGCAAGCAACCACACATTAAAATAATTTCTTCCGGAATTAAATAAACCGAAAAGGATTGATATGCCGTAAAACATAACAACCAACCAACCAATCCACTTCATTCTGTTTCTGAGAACGTGGAATCATGAAGAAATGGTCAGTGGACTCCATTTGGTTGTTCCTTCGTTATTCGAGAGACAATTTCTTCTCGGATCTTTGCTTCTTCTTTCTATGTACAAAGATAAAGGAAATCCCGTGATATCAAAAATATAAATATTAATATATACTTTATCCAACAATGCTTCTAAAATAAACAAACATCCAAAAATCTTATTTCCTTCACCGAAGAGCATAAGGTCCGGGTTTGTTATTGTTCACTCAGCGCCCCCTTGCCTCATATGGTAGAGACATCTCAGTATCATTGACAGGTTAATTTCGCAGGAATTTCTCCGTGCTGTATCGTGGCCGAAGCAGTATAGTTTCTGACTATCCTGCTGAAGTCACGGTTTCGATTTCTGTCGGAGGGAAATCGTTAGTATACATCGCTGGTGAGACTTAATAAAGTTGAAACAGTCTGTACGATGTTCTACACACCGAATAATTCTTTGCGAAATTCACTTGTCATTATTATCTTCTATAATTATCGAATTTTATGCGATATGCGCATTGTAATTTCCTTCAAGCAAAAATATATATATATATATATATATATATATATTACATACAGATCTTTGTATTAAAACAGTTAAAATCCCCTTCGCATTCTATGGGTGACGGTAGCCGAGCGGTTAAGCTGTCCGACTGATGCTGAATCAATCGGAGTTCTATCCCGGCTGTAGGTAGCTCACAAAATTTCTAGCCACACTGAAGAGACTTGATAAGTCGAAACACGTGTCTGTGGATGACTATATATATATATATATATATATATATAGTCATCCACAGACACCGTGTTTCGACGTATATAGATAATATAATAAAATAAATATATAAAGGTTTTACATATCTATTTATTTGATGACAAAGGAACAGTCACAACCACTTGGTTTCATGCATGCGTAAGCATAATAATACTGCATTTTGGCACACCGTTCCAGTAAAAGCTGAAACAGTGACAATCCCACACTATAGTATATATACACATATATATATATATTTTTAGGAGATTATGAGCTTAATTGAAGTCATACCTAATTTGTGAATTAATTTGTTATAATTAAATGAATTAGGCGTGCATATCGGTTTAAATGTAAGGCGCAAACAAATCGAGAAAAATTCAATCTCTGTATGTACATTTCAGCCTATTAGGCCTCATCAGCAGAGTTATAGACAGGGCAGTGCTTTGTGCGTGATTCGAACCCTATCTGTCAGGCTGACAGGCCGGGACTCTAACCATTAGACCAAGCTGACTTACCAGATTTTTCGTTATTTTAAACTGATATATATATATATATATATATATATATATATATATATATATATATATATATTATATATATATATATATATATATATATATATATATATATATATATATATATATATATATATATATATATATATCGCACTTTTTTGGTTGACTTACAGCACGACAGTATGAAGTAGACAAACAATCTGTTTGAGATGGCGATAGCCGACAAAAATGTGCGATATATATATCAGTTTAAAATAAACGAGAATTCTCGATAAGCCAGCTTGATGTAATGGTTAGAGTGTCCGCCTGTCAGCCTGACAGGTAAGGTTCGAATCACGCACAAAGCACTGCCTTGTCTATAGCTCTGCTGATGAGGCCTAATAGGCTGAAATGTACATACAGAGATTGACTTTTTCTCGATTTGTTTACGGCTTACATTTAAACCGATATGCACGCCTAATTCGTTTAATTATAATTAATTAATTAACAAATTAGGTATGACTTTAATTAAGCACATAATCTCCTAAAAATTGTCAGCTATCGCCATCTCAATATACTTCATATATATATTATATATGTGTGTGTGTGTGTGTGTGTGTGTGTGTTAGGATTTTCTAGTAAAGACAAATCAATGAGTGCAGTGGATCTAAAGATTATGATTTCGATCAGGCATGTCAAAAACGCGGCCGCTGGTTGCATACGGCCCTCAGCAAACAAAGATGTGGCCCGCACGCAGACTGCGCTCTTATGCTGTGCTTTTACAGAACCCCAGGATTTTCTAAAGTTGTTCAAGAAATTCTTGAACAAAAATGCTCGTTTGTTTTTATTGGGACATTTTAAGAAAAAGAGTCTGTTATCAACGCATTTGTCTCTCGACCCCTCCTTTGATTTATATTACTGACCGAGTTTAAATGATAAAACGTACAAGTATCGCTGACACTTTTAATTACATCCATGCGTCAATTGAAAGCCAGAGAAGGCAAGAGGAAAGACCCACTCCCTTTAATTGACTAAGTTAGCCTCATCCCTTCACAACTTAAAGGATGCGGTGTGAGACAATACGTTGGTAACAGACTCTGGTTCTTATCAACAGATTGCTGCACTTGTGCTTGCTGAGGGCCACATGCGGCCCATGGGTCACATATTTGTTATGCCAGGTCTAATCCACCCCAATCCTCCTGTACCATTGTCGGTGGGAATAAAAACAAATATTATTTGAGTTAAAAATACATTTTACTGTTTTATAAGATTATTTGTTGAAAAGGAAAAATTATTGATTTTAAGTAAAAATTGATTTTTATTCTAAGCGGTTACGTCTGCTTCAAAAACATGGCTCTTTCTGTTGTTGTTGTTGTTGTTGTTGTTGTTGATGGTGGGGGGTGATGGGGGTGGTGGTGGTGTTATTGTTACTGTTGTTGTTATTGTTGTTCTTAAAAGACATTTAAAAAAATAAAGAGAGAGAGCGGGTTTTCGACAATGACCAAAGATTTTTTGTCATCAAAGGCCAAAAAAATAAGCGAAAATTTTTTTGTTGTGAAATCAACTAAATCTGGTTGGTCCGGTTTTACGGCATGTCAACCCTTATTGGGTTATTTCATGCCGAAGACGTTTTGTTTAATTCATTCTTGATTGGTACTCAATTCTTTTTATACACATTTTTAGAACTAATTTTGTTCTATTTGACCCATAGATATGACCCTAACAGGTACTACCACTCCGGGTCAGAGTGGACCTGGGAGTAATGGTGATGAAGGGGTACTCTACATTCCCCACAGCGCCAGAATTGGAACTTCACCATCAGATAGAGTTTAATGTCACACCCAGGACAAAATCAACTAAAGATATACATTTTACTGTTTTATAGGATTACTAGAAGCGGCTACCCGGCGTTGCTTGGGTAAAGGGGGGATAATAAATAGTTAGTCTCGCAGATCCATTGATTGTTTTGGTATTACATAATTGATTTATGCCCTAATCACGAACACAATCAATGACTTTCCCTTCTCTAACTATTCAAATCCTAATTTTTAAATATCTCCCCAGATATAAAGAAAAATCATTAATTTTGCCCCAAAAGCAAACTCTGGTGATAATGAATGTTTATTTATATATATATATATATATATATATATATATATATATATATTGAGGGAGAGAATATGTGCTTAATTGAAGACATACATAATTTTGAAAATTAATTAATTGATAATTAATGAATTAGGCGGGCATATCTGTTCAAATGTAAAAATGTAAAATGTAAAAATGTAAAAATGTAAAATGTAAAATGTAAATGTAAATGTAAAATGTAAAATGTTCAAATCGAGAAAAAATCAATCTCTGTATGTACATTTCGGCCTATTATGCCTCATCAGCAGAGTTATAGACAGGAAGACTGTTCTGTGTGTGATTCAAACCTTAACTGTCAGGCTGACAGGCGGGGGTTCTAACCATTACACTAGCTGGTTTTCATAGATTTTTCGTTAGTTTTGAACTCAGTCATATTCCACTTTTGGTGACTTGCTACACGACAGTATGAGAAGTAAACATAAAAACAATGTGTTTGATATGGCATATGCCCGCCTAATTCATTAATTATCAATTATTTAATTTTCAAAATTAGGTATGACTTCAATTAAGCACATATTCTCCCAAAAATTGTCGGCTAAGGCCATATAAAACACATTGTTTGTTTGTTCACTTCTTATATAATATATATATATATATATATATATATATATACTTTGTCATTAATTGTTTTATTTTGTAGTTTCATCCGGACATACACACACACACCAGTTGTCCTTTATATATGTACTAGAAGCAACTACCCAGTATCGCCTGGGTAGAGAGAGGAGAAAAACCTGATGTATTGATTTATTTACTTTTGACATTTTAAAGTAGAATTTCAATGCTATTTCTATGTATATTTTAATTTTTAAATATCTTCGAATATAAATCAAATCTTCATAATTTTTGCACAAAAAGCAAGAACCGGTAATATTTAATGTGTATCTGTATATATATATATTTACTTTGTCATTAATTGTATTAGTTTCATAGTTTCATCCGGACATACATACATACATACATGTTGTTATATGTTGATCGCAACGTCTTGTCAGACGGATGCTTCTCCTTCATTCATTGTCTGTTCGTGAGCTCGTTGATGACTCTTCAACCCAGTCAGCGACTTGCATATCTTAGAATAAATTTTATACTCATGACGATCAGTGTTGGCTGAGACGACAGGCACGGTATACGCATCACAGTGAACTCTCATATAACGCCAGAGACCACCAGCTGTTTGGTACACTTTAGAGCAGCAGAAGAATGAAATATTTTCATGTTAGGAATCAGAATGTAGAATGTGTGAGACAACAATTGTAGTCGGATTGCTCTCATGTGATTACCCAGGCCTACCTTTGACAACAGGGCCCGGCCACACTCCTCACAGATCCACACATTAACCAGGCCTGCCTTTGACAACAGGGCCCGGCCACACTCCTCACAGATCCACACATTAACCAGGCCTGCCTTTGACAACAGGGCCCGGCCACACTCTCACAGATCCACACATTAACCAGGCCTGCCTTTGACAACAGGGTCCGGCCACACTCCCACAGATCCACACATTAACCAGGCCTGCCTTTGACAACAGGGCCCGGCCACACTCCTCACAGATCCACACATTAACCAGGCTACCTTTGACAACAGGCCCCGGCACACTCCTCACAGATCCACACATTAACCAGGCCTGCCTTTGACAACAGGGCCGGCCACACTCCTCACAGATCCACACTTTAACCAGCCTGCCTTTGACAATAGGGCCCGCCCACACCTTCTCACAGATCCAG
>CM042151.1:110235584-110248084 GCA_023376005.1 Doryteuthis pealeii
ATATATAATATATATATTATATAAGATATATATATTATATATATTATATATATATATATATATATATATATATATATATATATATATATAGAGAGAGAGAGAGAGAGACAGAGACAGACAGACAGACAGACAGAGATAGATAGATAGATAGATAGATAAATATATAGATATAATAGATAGATAGATATACTCATTAGATATACCGACAAAGAAACATACATGGACCCCATAACAACATCAGGTGCTTACATAAATATATAGACGACCAAACTAAAATCTTTATTGAGTTCAGCTTGAATTTATAGTGGAACAAAACCACGAAGAAGAGAGATACGTAAACGGATTCCACTATCAATTAGATTCTGAATTTCTGTTTTTGTGATTAAGAAAGAGTTTGGTGTTCCATAATTTCCTGCAATACCTGAGAAACTTGATTAAATTTTGGGAGATTTTATTAACTTTTAAATTCCAGGTATCACAGAGTGAAAATAAAAGAAAACGAAAAGACAAATACCTAGACCTTGACAGAGACTTAAAATAAAACTGTAGAATATGAGGGTGAAAGTGATGCCGATTATAGTTGGAGCACTTGGAACGGTCTCCAAGAATTTGGAAAAAAGACTGGAGGAATTGGAAATCCGAGGAAGAATCGAGACCATTCAGACAACAGCATTGTTAATATCGGCTAGAATACTCAGAAATGTTACATAATTATTAGATTCCTAATATTTATGTACAGTAGTGTAGAAATCAAAATAGCTGTTATAAGTTGCAGCCCACGGCCTTGAAGGATGAGTGACAAGGCTTGACCTCATCCTGATCCTTTCCGGTGGATACCGTGAGAATCGGTGGAGGAGACCCTCTTCCGGTTTAGATTAGAAAGAGATTTTTAATCAGTCGGGCAAAGACCACGACGGTGGTAAGTCGTGTTACGCACGCAGCCGACTCAATCTGCGCAGGTAGTCTGGTGGGGATTTCAGAATAAAATATGATCTAAGTGAATCGAAGTCTTGTGTTATTATCTAAAAACTACCAATGACACAGGGCTTCTGATAAAGAGAAATCCCCAATGGAAGACCAGACACGAAGTCCCCAAGATGAAGTCCAGACGCTAGAAGAGATGTTAGAAAAGACGAACAGAAGAAGAATAGAAGTAAGTAAAGAGGTATGCAACAAAGAGACACAAGGAAACTTGCTATCATTCAGACCCCAGTGATCGACCAAACTCACAAGGAGTGAAATAATAATAATCTTATTATAATAGAAATTCAATATCTGTCTGTCTGTAACCGAAACTGCATCACAATACCCTCAGGAATTGCGTCAGCTTATCGATGAATATTTAATTTTTACTATTTCTCTGAAAAATTATGGAAAAAGAACAAGACAACAAATTGTCCTTCCTAGATGTGTTAATAACACGCACAGAGCAAGGATTCAGTTCATCCGTCTACCTTCACTGGACAGTATCTCAACTTCAATTCCCACCATCCATATAATGTAAAGAAAGGTATCGTCCGTTGCTTACAACATCGAGTAAAAGCCATCAGCAGTGATGAAGTATACCAGAAGGAAATGGACAGCTTAAGAGAGATCCCCCGTCGTAACAATTATCCTGAGAGCATAACATCGGCTATGAGAAATCTGGATCGCAGGACAGAGGATGATACCCGAAAACTCACCACAGTCTGTCTACCCTATGTGAAAGGCTTGGCTGAAAAGATTAAAAAGATATGTAATCCGTAATTATGTGACATCAGGACAACATTCAGGAGTGACTCAACTCTTCGTAAACATCTCGTCCAAGTCAAGCCCTCAACAGAATATAACATGACCAAACATTGTGTGTATTCCATCCCATGAAGCTGTGGCAAAGAAAACAAAGGTGAAACATGCCACCCACTGAAAGTAAGACTGGAAGAACATTGTAAAGCAGTGGTCCGAGGAGAAATAGAAAAGTCGGGTATGGCTGACCATATATGGAATGAAAAGGGAAACCATCTGCCCTTATGGGATGAAGTTAGAATAATAGATAGAGAAGAACATTGGAAGAGAAGACGCCTCAAAGAACCAGCACATATGATAGGCTGTACTGGGCTGTTAAGTAGACCTAGCATAGAAATGAATACAATATAGGAACCCATAATTAAGAAGGCCAGATCAAAAAAAAAAAAAACACAATATGAGTCTAGGTAAAAAAAAAATCAAACATAAGTAAAATAGGTAGATATTCTAGCCAAATCAAGACATTAGGTTTATAAGTTCCCAAAATTCACACTCAATTTTACAATTGGACATATGGCCGAGTGGATTAGGCAGTTTGGTTAAAAGACAGCTCTAAGTGACAGTTATCTCTGGTTCCCGAGTTCAATCCTGAGTGAAAGCAGTTATAAATAATTAATTAGCACAACCTATCCTCTAGCTATGGTTAGCGGAATGAGAACAGGATACCCCCGTGAAATAAATAAAAGGTTAGGTTCAAAGTTCCGTGATGGCTCCCGAATACGACAAGAAAATTCCCGAGTTCGGAAAGAAGGTTCCCGAGTCCGACAAGAAATACCTGAAGAAGGCCGGAAGGTATATCGGCCGAAACGTTGTGCAAATAATAATGAAGATGGGGACAATAGTCCGAACAACGCTAATAATACTAATTTAATTTTTAGTCAAAATCATTGATACATAGAATAATAAATCTTATTTATTAACGATGTCGCTATGAAAATCTAAGATTTGCCCCAAAACAGCCCATGTTATTAGAGCGTTTAAAATTCTGCAATGTGTCTTATATATCACTAAGTAGTAAAGATTTACATAATATATGCTGTGGTTAATTTGCAACTGGTTTTAACAAAACTGGGTTTGATAAATAATTACTTGGTGTTATTGATCTCTAATATTGTTTTATTCTCGAACGTATTAAAATCAATCCTATGAATTATTTTATAGAGAAAGCAATTAAAATATAATCAAAATAAGTGTAATCTTATTATATGCGTTCTTATTTAATTTCGTTAGTCCTTCTAATCTAATATATTTCATTACTTTCGAATTAAGCTCGGTGGGCGCATATTATTGCTAATAATAATAATAATAATAATAATAATAATAATAATAGAATGGACAATCAGAAAAAAACAAAGACTATAAAACAAAAATGGGAAGAAAAACAATTATATGGACGCTTCAAACGACAAATTGAAGAGGTTGCACATGAAAAGACTTGGACATGGTTAAGAAAAGGAAACCTGAAAAGAGAAAAAGGATCACCAATAATTGCTGCACAAAATAATGCCATAAGGACAAACTATATCAAAGCGAAAATTAATAAGACCTACAAATAGTAAATGTAGACTTTGCGGTAATAGAGATGAGACTGTAAACCATGTACTATGCGAATGTAGCAAACTAGCACAACGGGAATACAAAACTAGACACGACTAGGTTGGGAAGGTGATCCACTGGGAATTATGCAAAGAATTTAATTTTGACCATACAACAAAATGGTATATGCATAAACCAGAATCTGTTCTTGAGAACGAAACACATAAAATTCTCTGGGACTTTGAAATAAAAACGGATCACCTTATCCCAGCAAGAAGACCAGACCTAGTGTTGATAAACAAAAACGAAAGAACTTGTCAACTGGTGGATTTTGCAGTTCCAGCAGATCACAGGGTGAAGCTAAAGGAAAATGAAAAAATCGACAAATATCTGGACCTTGCCAGAGAACTGAAAAAGTTATGGAATATGAAGTGAAAGTGATACCAATTGTAGTTGGTGCACTTGGACAGTCCCAAAAGGATTGGAAAAGGGATTGGAAAGTTTGATATCAGAGGAAGGATTGAAACCATTCAGAACACTGCACTGTTGCAATCTGCCAGAATACCAGAAGAGTCCTGGAGACCTGAGGAGACTGCTGTCACTCAGAATCCAGTGAAAGACCATCAGCTAATGCTGATGTGAAAACTCAAAAGGAGTAAACAACAACAACAACAACAATAATAATAATAATAATAATAATAATAATATTTGTTTACTCGAATCTTAATTGTTTACTCGAATGTGCAACGGAAACAATGTAAATCAGTTCAATTTCTCCCATTTTCGATCTTTTCAATCGAATCCTTTCATCGTTGTCAATAACAACTGGGGGGTGAGGGGGGTGGGGGGTGAAGGGTCTTTTTTCAATAATAACGAAGTCATCGGCTTGGATAATCCCCGTGAAAAAATATCTATAGTTGATTTCACAACAAAAGAATTTTCGATTATTTTGGCCTTTGATGAAAAGAATTCTTTGGCCTTTGTCGAAAACCTGCTCTCCGTTTATTTTAAAATTTCTTTTAAGGACAACAACAACAACAATAACAACAACAGTAACAACAACAACAACAAAATCCACGTTTTTAAGACAGACGTAACTGCTTCGAAAAAAATCAATTTTTACATAAGAATAAATAATTTATTTTTTTCAACAAACCCTCTCTCTCTCCCCCTCTCTGTCTGTGTCTGTCTGTCTGTCTGTCTCTCTCTATATATATATGGGATAATAAATGTTTAATTGAAGTCATACCTAATTGAAATTAATTAGTTGATAATTAATGAATTAGGCGAGCATATCTGTTCAAATGTAAAGGCGTAAACAAATCGAGAAAAATGTACATACAGAGATCGACTTTTTCTAGCCGAACGCTAAAGGACAATTGGGGTGTATGTATGTATATCGTATAAAGGATCGTGTCAATTTAAATGGTCAAATGGATGAATTTACCATTTATAATGGAGTGAAGTAGGGTGATATACCAGCACCAATATTGTTCTCATTTTATTTGACGACTGTACTATGGTATGATTCCGAACAACTGGAAAAGTTTTTAACTTAAGAAGAACCCAAGCCGGAACCCTTATTGGTGAAGGATTTGTCAGGGTGCTTCTAAATGCTGATGATGCCGACTTGGTTCACACTTTCCGGAAGAAATGCTGTCGGTCATGAACCGTACCTTGTACCTTATTTGGTCTGCATTAAGAAAAGCAAAGTCATGTTAATTCCGGTTGCTGGTGATCCTTACGTGGAACCTGACATCTTTGTCTATGGGAAGCGTGTTGGAGTCGTCAAGGAGATTGTCTACCTTGGGTTGTACTTTATCTAGTGACGGTTCTCTTGATGCGGCAATCAAACAGAGAATAAGCAGGGTATCTGGGTCCTTTGGTAAGCTAGAAGACAGAGTCTGGTCTGATGGTGATCTAACTCTGGCAACTAAAGTGTGTGTATCAAGCATGTGTGTGTCATCCTTGCTCTATGCTTCTGAAACCTGGACGTTGTATCAATTTCATATGCTACAGCTTGAAAGATTCCACCAGCACTGTCTTAGACACATCTTTGGTCTGAAGTGGGACAGCCGTGTTTCAGATACGGGTGTCTTGACTAAAGCCAAAACAACTAGCATTTTGCAGTTGTGATGAGGAATCAGATGCATTTGGCAGGTTATTTTGTACGGTTTGATGACTCTAGTCAAACAAAACAGCTTTTTTATGGTGAGCTCCTTTTCGGCAAAAGACAAGCCTTCCCCCAAAAAACAAAAACAAAAACGGTTTTCGAGAATTAAGGAGAGTGACATAATTTGGCATTCACGTTGATAATTGGGAGTCCCTGGTATCCGATCGTGGAAAGTGGAGGGCTGCGGTATTACAGGGTTTCTGAACGGTTTGAATCAGCCAGGGTGGAACGGACAAAACTCAAGAGAACATACAGAAAACTTGAAAATCTGCCGTCCAATTTTAGAGACGTGTGGGTCTGTGAGAGGTGTGGCTGGGCCCTGTTGTCAAAGGCAGGCCTGGTTAATGTGTGGATCTGTGAGGAGTGTGGCCGGGCCCTGTTGTCAAAGGTAGGCCTGGGTAATCACATGAGAGCAATCCGACTACAATTGTTGTCTCACACATTCTACATTCTGATTCCTAACATGAAAACATTTCATGCTTCTGCTGCTCTAAAGTGTACCAAACAGCTGGTGGTCTCTGGCGTTATATGAGAGTTCACTGTGATGCGTATACCGTGCCTGTCGTCTCAGTCAACACTGATCGTCATGAGTATAAAATTTATTCTAAGATATGCAAGTCGCTGACTGGGTTGAAGAGTCATCAACGAGCTCACGAACAGACAATGAATGAAGGAGAAGCATCCGTCTGACAAGACGTTGCGATCAACATATAACAACATGTATGTATGTATGTATGTCCGGATGAAACTATGAAACTAATACAATTAATGACAAAGTAAATATATATATATATATACAGATACACATTAAATATTACCGGTTCTTGCTTTTTGTGCAAAAATTATGCAGATTTGATTTATATTGGAAGATATTTAAAAATTAAAATATACATAGAAATAGCATTGAAATTCTACTTAAAAATATCCAGCATTTGTACATCTCAAAAGTAAACAAATCAATACAGCAGGTCTTTCTCCCCTCTCTACCCAGGCGATACTGGGTAGTTGCTTCTAGTACATATATAAAGGACAACTGGTGTGTGTGTGTATGTCCGGATGAAACTACAAAATAAAACAATTAATGACAAAGTATATATATATATATATATATATATATATATATATAAGAAGTGAACAAACAAACAATGTGTTTTATATGGCCTTAGCCGACAATTTTTGGGAGAATATGTGCTTAATTGAAGTCATACCTAATTTTGAAAATTAAATAATTGATATTTAATGAATTAGGCGGGCATATGCCATATCAAACACATTGTTTTTTTTTGTTTACTTCTCATACTGTCGTGTAGCAAGTCACCAAAAGTGGAATATGACTGAGTTCAAAACTAACGAAAAATCTATGAAAACCAGCTAGTGTAATGGTTAGAACCCCCGCCTGTCAGCCTGACAGTTAAGGTTCGAATCACACACAGAACAGTCTTCCTGTCTATAACTCTGCTGATGAGGCATAATAGGCCGAAATGTACATACAGAGATTGACTTTTTCTCGATTTGTTTAGCCTTACATTTGAACAGATATGCCCGCCTAATTCATAAATTATCAATTAATTAGGTATGACTTCAATTAAGCACATATTCTTCCCCTCAATATATATATATATATATATATATATATATATATACAAACATTCATTATCACCAGAGCTCGCTTTTGGGGCAAAAATTATGATTTTTTCTTTATATCTGGGGAGATATTTAAAAATTAGGATTTGAATAGTTAGAGAAGGGAAAGTCATTGGTTGTGTTCGGGATTAGGGCATAAATCAATTATGTAATACCAAAACAATCAATGGATCTGCGAGACTAACTATTTATTATCCCCCCTTTACCCAAGCAACGCCGGGTAGCCGCTTCTAGTAATCCTATAAAACAGTAAAATGTATATCTTTAGTTGATTTTGTCCTGGGTGTGACATTAAACTCTATCTGATGGTGAAGTTCCAATTCTGGAGCTGTGGGGAATGTGGAGTACCCCTTCATCACCATTACTCCCAGATCCACTTTGAGGGTCTTAATGTCCTGGGTATGATGTTAAACTCTATCTGATGGTGAAGTTCCAATGCTGTGGGGAATGTGGAGTACCCCTTCATCACCATTCCTCCCAGATCCACTCTGAGGGTCTTAATGTCCTGGGTATGATGTTAAACTCTATCTAATGGTGAAGTTCCAATTCTGGAACTGTGGGGAATGTGGAGTACCCCTTCATCACCATTACTCCCAGATCCACTTTGAGGTTCTTAATGTCCTGGGTATGATGTTAAACTCTATCTGATGGTGAAGTTCCAATTCTGGAGCTGTGGGGAATGTAGAGTACCCCTTCATCACCATTACTCCCAGGTCCACTCTGACCCGGAATGGTAGTACCTGTTAGGGTCATATCTATGGGCCAAATAGAACAAAATGAGTTCTAAAAATGTGTATAAAAAGAATTGAGTACCAATCATGAATGAATTAAACAAAACGTCTTCGGCATGAAATAACCCAATAAGGGTTGACATGCCGTAAAACCGGACCAACCAGATTTAGTTGATTTCACAACAAAAAAATTTTCGCTTATTTTTTTGGCCTTTGATGACAAAAAATCTTTGGTCATTGTCGAAAACCCGCTCTCTCTTTATTTTATAAATGTCTTTTAAGAACAATAATAACAACAACAGTAACAATAACAACACTACCACCACCCCCACCACAACCAACAATAACAACAACAATAACAACAACAACAACAACAACAACAGAAAGAGCCACGTTTTTGAAGCAGACGTAACCGCTTAGAATAAAAATCAATTTTTACATAAGAATCAATAATTTTTCCTTTTCAACAAATAATCTTATAAAACAGTAAAATGTATTTTTAACTCAAATAATATTTGTTTTTATTCCCACCGACAATGGTACAGGAGGATTGGGGTGGATTAGACCTGGCATAACAGATATGTGACCCATGGGCTGCATGTGGCCCTCAGCAAGCACAAGTGCAGCAATCTGTTGATAAGAACCAGAGTCTGTTACCAACGTATTGTCTCACACCGCATCCTTTAAGTTGTGAAGGGATGAGGCTAACTTAGTCAATTAAAGGGAGTGGGTCTTTCCTCTTGCCTTCTCTGGCTTTCAATTAACGCATGGCTGTAATTAAAAGTGTCAGCGATACTTGTACGTTTTATCATTTAAACTCGGTCAGTAATATAAATCAAACGAAGGGTCAAGAGACAAATGCGTTGATAACAGACTCTTTTTCTTAACAAACACATAAAATGTCCTGATAAAAACAAACGACCATTTTTGCTCAAGAATTTTTTGAAAAACTTTAGAAAATCCTAGGGTTCTGTAAAGCACAGCATGAGAGCACAGTCTGCGTGCGGGCCACACCTTTGCTTGCTGAGGGCCGTATGCGACCCACAGACTGCATTTTTGACATGCCTGATCGAAATCTTAATCTTAGATCCACTGCACTCATTGATTTGTCTTTACTAGAAAATCCTAATACACACACACACACACACACACACACACACACACACACATATATATATATATATATGTGTGTGTGTGTGTGTTTCAGCTTTTACTGGAACGGTGTGCCAAAATGCAGTATTATTATGCTTACGCATGCATGAAACCAAGTGGTTGTGACTGTTCTTTTGTCATCAAATAAATAGATATGTAAAACCTATATATATTTATTTTTCGGCTAGAAACCACAAGGTTCCTAGTTCGATACCGGCCCTCGCCAACTCAGCGTATGAGTAGCGCAGGGATCTGTGCGGTAAAGTAAGGAGCTGATGGTAGGTGTGGCGCTCCACCTCAGATGCTAAAACAATCTCCTTGGTCTAGCGCTACTGAAAGGGGGATAGACTCCCTCACTGACTGGCTGATACAGAAATCAGACCGCCCCGTCGACTTTACTTTACTTACTTATATATATATATATATATATATATATATATAGTAATCCACGGTCACGTGTTTCGACTCATCAAGTCTCTTCAGTGTGGCTAAATATTTTGTGAGTTACCTACAGCTGGGATAGAACACCGATTGATTCAGCATCAGTCGGACAGCTTAACCACTCGGCTATCATCACCCACAGAATGCGAAGGGGATTTTAACTGTTTTAATACACACATCTGTATATATATATATATATATATATATATATATATATATATATATATATATATATATATATATATATATATATATATATATATATATATATATATATATATATATCACGGGATTTCGTTTATCTTTGTACATAGAAAGAAGAAGCAAAGATCCGAGAAGAAATTGTCTCTCGAATAACGAAGAAACAGCCAAATGGAGTTCACTGACCATTTCTTTATGATTCCACGTTCTCAGAAACAGAATGAAGTGGATTGGTTGGTTGTTATGGTTTACGGCATATCAATCCTTTTCGGGTTATTTAATGCCGGAAGAAATTATTTTAATATATGGTTGCTTGCAGTACCTGCTGTTGTTTCAATGGTCACCCATCTAATTATTTAACAGTCTCATCGTTGCTTAATTTCGGTGATCTAACGGGAACTGCTGCTTTCACCGTAATGGTTCCAATATGTTTAATGGTAATTCTAAGAGATCTTAATAATTTTTGTGTCAGCATTTAAATGCGTTTTGACAGAGGGGGAAATTGATACAATTTGTATCAATGTAATATCATTTTTTAACGTAATAATAATTAATTATAATCTTATTATAATGGAGATTGTGTGTTTTTATGTCTGTAACCGAAACTATATTACTAATCGAGTCACAATTAACAAAGTTATTTACATCACATTCTCCATGATTTTATTTATATTTAAACCTGAATTATTAATAAAATTGCTTCACCTTTTTATTAGTCTTGTCCATATCTACATACAAATAACATGCAATTGTATTTATATATACAAAAAATAGCGGTTTGCATTGTGAATGGGAAGGCTAATTTGCATATTGATATTAAAAATGGGATTTTATTAAATGTGTGTTTGGTATTATTGATTTCTAATTGTTTGGTTTTATTTTAATGAATATAAGCAAAAATCTCTTCAATGAATCTTAAATGAAATCCATTAACAAGAAAAAATAACTGTCATTTTATTCTTTATTTCCTAATTTAACTAAATTGTTAAATACGTAAAATTCAGCAATGAAAGACGGGAGTGATGGAAGAGTAAGTTTCATTTCTATTTTTCTATTATACCCCCACTCTGTTACATATCTTTTTATCTGCCTTCTTATTAGACTTTCTAATTTAATATGATATTTCATTACATTAAAACCTAAATACTTGCACCCGGAGGGTGCATATATTTGCTAGTTATAATAATAATAATAATAATAATAATAATAATATTAATAATAATTTAATAATAATTAATAATTTAATAATAATAATTTAATAATATAATAATAATTATATTTAATAATAATAATTTAATAATAATTTAATAATAATAATTTAATAATAATAATTTAATAATAATTTAATAATAATAATTTAATAATAATTTAATAATAATATTACAATGTAATAATAATATTTCATTTTTTAATGTAATATCAATTTGTATCAACTTAATAATGTATAATACACTCAAATTATGATAATTCGAATCTTTCAACGTGAATTCACCATAATGGTTCCAATATGTTTAATGATAATTCGAAGAGATCTTAATAATTTGTGTGTCAGCATTTAAATGCGTTTTGACAGAGGGGGGGGGGAATTGGCGTGTGATACTATGATTGAGGACGAACATGGTCAGAATAAATAAATAAATAAATGAATAAAAATAGAATATGTTAAAGCCAGGCATAAGTAAAAGGGATGGGTGGTTGTCCTTTCTACAAACACAAAAGATTAGGCCGTAAGGGTTATATGACTACCGTGAAATGGGACCACTTGGTGATAATATCTTAGACATCTAGGTACCAAAAGCAAAAGGGATTTTTATGAGAAAATCTCCTTTGAAAAAATTAATGGTCGACGTATTGAAGACACTACGTCTGGAAAAAGATTTGATTACTTTAATTTTAAGGGTTAATGACGTCTAGAAGTCGGCGATTGAATTTAAGTACTGACCATCTGTGTGGTCCGGAGCAGGGGAATGGTGGAGGAGAATTCTACATAAATTCAGCTAAACTCCAGCACTGAGGCAGTCAACTCCGGGCCCTAGAGGTAGCCCTGAATCCACAACAAGTGAAATCAGTAGCCAGCCAATTGAGATCGATTTCTAAAGTATCACAGACTCCCTTCTTCCATCCGCGTCTTGTTTACAAACTTTGTAGTTGTTGTTTGTTTTAATCCTTGTGAACCTGTCTCTGACTCGTGCCCTTCAAATCGGCCAGCACAGAATATCACAATATTTGGGGTCTAGACATTGTGCATCGAAGGTGTAAGAGTGTGGAACGGGTCTTCTCACAGGCGAGATAGTGTTTAAAAGTAATAAAGGGATCAGTTGAGTGAAAACTGAATACTTGATTGAATAAATATATTGTAGCCATTTTATATCTCATACATTTTTCTTTTCCTTATGTTCTATTGAAACAGATTAACGTTATCGCTACCGTGTGCCCACCACTTTTATATCTTTTCCCTTCTTTCTTTCTTTCTTTCTTTCTTTCTTATTATAATTTTTCTGTGTGGCATGTCCTTTTTCTTCCCTTTCTTTCTTTATAATAAAAACGGAATGGTCCATTATTTAGCTGAGGTGACGACACTCTTAAGAAATAAGAATTCGGCAGATAAGCAACATCAGTTAATCATGATTTACATATCTGCATTTCCTCTTGGACGGAGTTATTTTTAACCAGAGGGTGTTGCAAGATGATAACGGTCGTGCTATTAAGGAACCCGAATATTAATCTATATAAGAAGATAAATCGCAGATCAACAACAGATATTATAGATGATCAATAAAAATAAATAATATTGTTATATATCCACAACTCGGGTATATAATTGCGAGAGAGAGATA
>CM042151.1:110250584-110260870 GCA_023376005.1 Doryteuthis pealeii
CACTTTCACTTTCATATTCCATAACTTTTTCAGTTCTCTGGCAATGTCCAGATATTTGTCTATTTTTTCATTTTCCTTTAGCTTCACCCTGTGATCTTCTGGCACTGCAAAATCCACCAGTTGACAAGTTCTTTCTTTTTTGTTAATCAACACTAGGTCTGGCCTTCTTGCTGGGATAAGGTGATCCGTTTTTATTTCAAAGTCCCAGAGAAGTTTGTGCGTTTCGTTCTCAAGAACAGATTCTGGTTTATGCATATACCATTTTGTTGTGTGGTCAAAATTTAATTTTTTGCATAATTCCCAGTGGATCACCTTCCAACCAGTCGTGTCTAGTTTTGTATTCTCGTTGTGCTAGTTTGCTACATTCGCAGAGTATATGGTTTACAGTCTCATCTCTATTACCGCAAAGTCTACATTTACTATTTTGTTGGGTCTTATCAATTTTGCTTTGATGTAGTTTGTCCTTATGGCATTATTTTGTGCAGCAATTATAAGTGATTCTGTTTCTCTTTTGAGGTTTCCCTTTCTTAACCATGTCCAAGTCTTTTCATGTGCAACCTCATCTATTTGTCGTTTGAAGCGTCCGTATAATTGTTTTTCTTCCCATTTTTGTTTTCTAGTCTTTGTCGTTTTTGTGTTTGTCCATCTGCCGTTTCTACTATTGTTGGCCGCCATAAGTAGTTTGTCTTTGCTCTTCCTTGTGTAATCTTCAAGTTGTTGGATTGTGGTTTCTACGCATTCCTCTATGTTGACAAGACCTCTTCCCCCTTCCTTTCTTGACACATACAATCTATCTCTATCATCTCTAGGGTGGAGAGCCTTTGTGCATGGTCATTAATTTTCTCGTCCTTTGGTCTATCTGTCTGAGTTCTTCTTTTGTCTATTTTAAGAATGGTCCTGAGTATCTTATAATGGGGACAGCCCAGTTATTAATTCCTTTGATCAGATTTCTGCTGTTAAGTTTCGTTTCTAGAAGTTTTCTAGTTCTCCTGAGATATCTTTTTTAACTTTTCCTTTCATTTCTGCTTGCATGATATTGTCCGCTTCTAAAATTCCTAAGTATTTGTAGCTTTCATTTTCATCAAGAGATTTTATAGTTTCCTGATTTGGTAGTTGTATTCCATTCATTAGTTTTCTTTCACCCCTTTTTTTATTACAAGCATAGCACATTTTTTCGATTCCAAATTCCATCCCTATATCCTGGCTATATATTCTAATAGTTTGTACTAGGCTCTCCAATTCTTTTTCATTTTTTGCAAAAATTTTAATGTCATCCATGTACATAAGGTGGTTTATCTTTTCTTGTGAATTACTAAATTTGTATCCCCCGGTACATTTTTTCAGTATATGGTTTAGTGGCATCATTGCAATAATAAAGAGTAGTGGTGATAATGAGTCTCCTTGGAAGATACCTCTTTGGATTTTTACTTCTGCCAGGGATTGTTTTCCAGCTTTTAATTGAACTCGCCAGTTTTCCATGGCTTTTTTAATGAAGTTTATAATGTTGTTGGAAATTTTGTACATCTGTAGGCATTCTAAAATCCAGGTATGTGGGACCATGTCATAGGCTTTTCTGTAATCAATCCAGGCCATTGCAATATTTTTTTCGTTTATTTTTGACTTCTTTAAGAATGTATTGGTCTATATACAGTAAATCGTGGGTTCCTCTTTTTCCCTTGCGACATCCTTTCTGTTCTTCTGGGAGAAGTTTCCGCCAATTGAGTGATTATTATTATTATTATTTGCTCCTTTTGAGTTTTCACATCAGCATTAGCTGATGGTCTTTCACTGGAGTCTGAGTGACAGCAAGTCTCCTCAGGTCTCCAGGACTCTTCTGAGTATTCTGGCAGATTGCAGCAGTGCAGTGTTCTGAATGGTTTCAATCCTTCCTCTGATATCCAAACTATTATTATTATTATTATTATTTCAGTGTATTTTCATTTATTTTTTAGCCTGATCACATAATTCTTCGCAAATCTCCTGCGTTATTCTAACCAAAAATCCGAGTCCTTCAAATATTATTCACAATACCATCACCCTTCCATGACAATGTTTTCCTAAAATTTTTTTACCATCACTATGACGGAACAATCGGGCAAATAGTTAGATGGGTGACCATTTAATCAACGGGACGTACCGTAAGAAATCTATAGGGACGTCCAATCTGACGAGTAAAATTACCCCCCCCCCCCTATATTTTAACACAATGAAAATTGAATAAAGGATATATTATCTTCAACATTTTTGGACCATTCAAAAGAAGAAACATTAAAAAAAAAAACAAAAAACAAAACAAACACTCCTGATCATTTTTAATGTTTTCTTATTGAATGGTTCAAATTCTTTGAAGATAATATTAACCTTTATTCAAGTTTCATTGTGTTAAATATAGGGGGGGGGGGTAAATTTTACATGTCAGATTAGACGTCCCCCGAAATCTAATAATCAAATTCTATTGCCTTCTTCTTCTTCTTCTTCTTCTTCTTCTTCTTCTTCTTCTTCTTCTTCTTCTATTTCCTTCTTCTTCTTCTTTTTCTTCTTCTTCTTCTTCTTTCTTCTTCTTCTTCTTCTTCTTCTTCTTCTTCTTCTTTCTCTTCTTCTTCTTCTTCTTCTTCTTCTTCTTCTTCTTCTCTCCTCCTCCTTCTTCTTCTTCTTCTTCTTCTTCTTCTTCTTCTTATTTCCCCCTCTCCCCTTCTTCTTCTTCTTCTTCTTCTTCCTCCTCCTCCTCCTCCTTCTTCTTCTTCTTCTTCTTCTTCTTCTTCTTCTTCTTCTTCTTCTTCTTCTTCTTCTTCTGTTCATCCCATTTGTTTTAATTATTCCTCACATTCTTAGACAAAATATTTTACTTCTTTATTGAAAATGAACCTATCCCAAATCTTCTCTCTCTCTCTCTCTCTCCCTCTCTCTCTCTCTCTCCCCCCCTCTCTCTTTGGTGACAAAAATTGTGTCAATCAAGTCTGTTGTATCTGTGTCTTCAAAGAAACCCTTATTGTATTATTCATAATTTGAAATTGTTACAAATGTTCTGGTTTGCGAAAAGAATGCAGAGAATAGTTTTCTGTTTTCATGTCTGGTTGTGGGTGTGCATTTGTGTTTTGTAGGAATATCAGTATTATTATATTAGCTACTGGCAAACTGAGCCTAAAATGCGTTTTTGACAAAATGACTTTAGCCCCCCCCCCCTACAGAAAATAATTTACCAAAAATCAGGGAATTATCAGATTTTAATGAAATTTTCAGTGTTTATTTATCAATGAATGATCTTTATAATGCATTATTTATTTTATTTCAAAACTTTCTCATTTTTTTCAGGTCACTTAATTTTGACCCCCCTTATTTTGGGGGTGTAAAATGTTTTATGAGTTGGTCATTTTCGATACTAATTACAGTATAAATGAAGAGATAAAAGACCGAAGTTATGAATTAAAAAAAACCAAATTTGTTTACGGTTGTTGTTTTATAAGAAAATAAGTACCGAAAATCGAAAAATAAAATGTAAAAAAATAATAAATAATTTCTTTTTTGGAGATTTCTTTTTTACTCATTTCGATAATTATTTAATTGGCTATTATTTTATAAAAGAAAAAAATTATACATCGAATGTTTTTTCTGCTTAAAAAGGGGTGGGGGTACATTTTCAATAGAGTTTTTCTTCAAAACTTATTATTTTGGCGCCTAAAATAAGGTTTGCATTAAGTAGATATTTTTAGAATCTAAAAATATAACATTTTAAACTTAACATCAGGATTTTCATATTTTAAATGAATTTTATATATTAATTTTTCATAGCAAAAATACTAAATTAATGTTTTGAAATAAAATAACTGAGGCATTATAAAATTCATTAATTGTTAAATCAATACTGAAAATTTCATTAAAATCGGATAATTACCTGATTTTTGGTAATTTTTTTTCCATCCCAAATGTTATTTTAAAATTGTAAACAAACGCCTAAAACCATTGAAAAAGAGGCTGAATGGCGGATCGCGTCGAAATTGACAAAAAAATGGTTTTAAATTATTTTAAAATAAACTGCATATGTAATGATATTTTTCCTTTTTTTAATGATGGTTATTATGTTACTACTTATCGATTTAGACAAAGTTTGACCTTAAATAATAGATTTAATTATTTCTAATTCGCTTTTAAAATTCCTAGCAGACGACAAAAAGGCCAGTCTCTATATTATAGAGTCTAGCAAGTAGGGCCGGCTTAGCTTAGTCGATAGGGCGTGCAACTAGGAACCACAAGGTTCCTGGTTCGATACAGCGTATGAGTAGCACAGTGATCTGTGCGGTAAAGTGAGGAGCTGATAGTAGGTGTGGCGCTCCTCGGTCTAGCGCTAGTGGAAAGGGGATAGACTCTCTCGCTGTCTGGCTGATACCGACTTTAGGCCACCCCGATGAGGTTTTAGATAATAAATTTAATTCTCATTTCTGCAAATAGAAACGTGAGAAAAAAATGTTTATCAACCGGCAACAACTAAAAACCAAGAAGGAAAAAAACAAAACATTATGGTTTTTATTATATTTTTGCTTGAAGGCAATTACAATGCATATATCGCATAAAATTCGATACTTTTTTTAAATAGAAAATGAACTTGACAAGTGTAATCCCGGCAAAGGTTCGCTCGGTGTGTAGAACATCGTACAGACTGTTTCGACTTTATTAAGTCTCATCAGCGATGTATACTAACGACAGAAATCGAATCGAATTCTATCGGAGGGAAGTCGTTAGTATACATCGCTGATGAGACTTAATAAAGTCGAAACAGTCTGTACGATGTTCCACACCGTGCGATCCTTTGCCGGGATTACACTTGTCAAGTTCATTTTCTATAAAAAAAAGTATCGAATTTTATGCGATACATGCATTGTAATTGCCTTCAAGCAAAAATATAATATATACTTTATTCAACATTACTTCTAAAAAACAAACATCCAAAAATCTTATGGTTTTTGCTTTATCTTAAAACCGAGTGCTGGTGTATAGATTTATAACACAATGGAGATTATGTAACTCTGTGTCTGTAACCAAAACTATGTCACCTCTGACGTCACGATTTTCTTAGTTATATTCTCAACGATTATGAAATATTTATTATTAATGATTATTACTAGCAACAGAAAACACCCCCCGGGCGTCGTAAAAATTATTTTTTGAAAGACATTGCCTGAGAGGGTGGGAGTTAAAAATTCAATGTTAGAGGGTTTGTATCATAAGTAAGACAAATCCTCATATTTATTAAAGGTGTAAAAAAAACAAATAAATAAAACAAATTGAAATGAAAACTGAGCCCCGTCTCTCTCAAATAAAATGTTGCATGCATGTAATAATCAAACAATTATTTTGAATATTTTTCACATCAATTTTACACAAAATCGTAGGTATTTATTTATTTGTAAACTTTTTAGTTAACTTCTTGTTACTGTAAAAAAAAAAAGGACGAGAGTAAAAAAACAATTTTTCAAATTGCTTACTCAAATTTTGGGTGTATATAGCATAAGAATATTGTGACGTAAGCTGTGACATAGAGTAATGACGTAGTTTTTGTTACAGACAGAAATACAGACAATCTCCATTATTGATAGATTTATTATCATATTAAAATACTTGCTACTCTGTATAATAATACTGGTGTTCCTACAAAATACAGATGCACACACACGTCCTACAATCAGGTCTGCGAAAAAATACATAATATGTTTCTTTTTGTTTTTATGTCTGGTTGTGGGTGTACATCTGTATTTTGTAGGAACACCAGTATTATTATACAGACTAGCAAGTATTTTAATGATAATTAATAATAATGGGCTGAACTTGCACAAAGGTGTCAAAATTAGGGTAACCCAGAAAAAACAGAACCCACAAATTTTGTAATAAAAATGTTAATTTTAACTAGGGGGTCTAGGGCTATGGTTAGGGTTAGGGTTAGGGTAAGAATTAGGGTTAGGGTTGGGGTTTAGGGTTAGTTTAATGAGAAAATGAATAAATAATTTGGGTTCTGTTTTTTCTGGGTCATCCTGTGTACCGGTGGCCTAGAAAAAACAGAACCCACAAATTTTGTAATAAAACTGTTAATTTTAACTAGGGGGTTAGGGTTAGGGTTTGGAGTTAGGGTTAGGGGTTATGCTTAGGCTTAGGGGTTAGGGTTGGGGTTGGGGTTGGGGTTTAAGGTTAGTTTAATTGGAAAATAAATAAATAATTTGGGTTCCGTTTTTTCTGGGTCACCCTAATTTTGACATCTTTGTGCAAGTTCAGCCTAATAATGAATAATAAATATTTCATAATCGTTGAGAATATCACTTAAATAACTAAGGAAATCATAACGTGAGAGGTGACGTAGTTTTGGTTACAGACACAGAGTTACATAATCTCCATTATAATAATAATAAGACGATGCCTGGTTGTGGGTGTGCATCTATGATAGCGGATTTGAGACTCACTCGTTAACCATTACTCTACAACGTTCTTTATATATTCACCAAGCATAGTCTGGCACAAGGCTGCAAAAGATGATCCAGAAGTGCTGGGGAGTGACATTTGATATTAAAGTATGCACGCATAGATACTACAGTGTGATCCAAGAAGAAATTACGAACAGATGGACGAAGAAGAAAAAAAGTCCTATTTGTCCTGTGTTATGGGCTCTAAGTACAGATCGAACTCATAATGGTTTCTTTGATATAGATCATTAGGCACTACACAAAAGCAGAAGTTCATTCATCCGTATGATTCCACGGGATGGAGCATTTTAATTCTGTTTTTTATTTCCCGCCAATTCTTTGCTCAGCGCACCTGTTTATTCTATTGTGAAACGGGCGCATTGATTTGAATGTGGTTGGCACACTTCCGCCCGATTATGTTTGTTCGTTGTTTAGTGAAACAATTTCTTGGGGTTTTTATCGGCATCGACGATAACAATGACACTTTTTGTTAGATCTAAAAAAAAAAAAGAAATTCACAAAACTTTCACTGGGAGTCGAATTTACTTTAATATAAAGCGTTTTCACATTTCATTGGCTTTTTTTTCGCTTTGTGACAAACACAATTTACAAAGTTTCTGCTGTTATTTATTTCAATTCTTGCAAGTTTTTCATACCAGTTTTAATTGATGGGGTTTTCCCTGAAGTTTGAGTGACAGCAACTCTTCTCAGTTCTCCAGGACTCTCCTCAGTATTCGAACTGATATTTTAGTTTCTTTTTTTTTATATTAGGCGTCTTCACATTTCATTGGCTTTTTTTCGCTTTGTGACAAACACAATTTACAAAGTTTCTGGTGTTAGTATTATCTGTGTTATTCGGACTGTTGTCCTCATCTTCATTCTTATTTGTACAACGTTTCGGCCGATATGCCCTCCGGCCTTCTTCAGGCATTTCTTGTCGGACTCGGTTACCTTCTCATCCAATTGGACACATGGCCTAGTGGATAAGGTAGTTAGGTTAAGACAGTTCTAAGTAACAGTTATCTCTGGATTCCAGGTTCAATCCTGACCGGCGGCAGTAACATAGAAAAATAATTAACACAATTCCTACCCCAGCTATGGTTAGCGGAATGAGAACAGGATACCCCCGTGGACTGAATAAAGGGTTAGGTTCAAAGTTCCGTGATGGCTCCCGATTACGACAAGAAAGTTCCCGAGTTCGAAAAGAAGGTTCCCGAGTCCGAGAAGGTTCCCGAGTCCGACAAGAAATACCTGAAGAAGGCCGGCGGGCATATCGGCCGAAACGTTGTACAAATAACAATAAAGATGAGGACAATAGTCCGAATAACGCAGATAATACTAATCTTCAAGCCTCGTCTCAAACATTCAGAGAAATAGTTTCTGGTGTTATTTATTTCAATTCTTGCAAGTTTTTCATACCAGTTTTAATTGATGGGTTTTCCCTGAAGTTTGAGTGATAGCAACTCTTCTCAGTTCTCCAGGACTCTCCCCAGTATTCTAGCTGATTTTAACTCTGCTCTGATCTGGATGGTCGAGATTCTTCATCTGGTCTCCAGTACCCCCTGTCTTTTTCTCTGACCTTTGAGGCCTGTTCCAAGTGCTCCAAATACTATCCTGTTCCAAGTGCTCCAAATACTATTGGGATCACCGCCATGAAACAACTTTTTTTAGCATTATTATTATTTCACTCCATTAGAGTTTTTCCACACGTGCAGTAGCCGACGGTTCACTGGAGGCTGGGTGACAGCAAGTCTCCTCGGGTCTCCAGGACTCTTCTGAGTATTCCAGCCGATCTAAATAATGCTGTAGTCTGGATGGTCTCGATTCTTCCTCTGATTTCTAACTCATCCAGACTCTTTTCCAACCTCCTGAGGATCGTTCCAAGGGCCCCAATTACAATTCGTACGACCTCCACCCTCATGTTCCATAGTTTTCTCAGTTCTCTGGCAAGGTCCAAGTATTTGTCGATCTTTTCGCTCTTTTTCATTTTCACTCTGTGATCGGCCAGGACGGCAACATTCACGAGATGACAAGTCTTCCTCTTCAAGTCTGGTCTCCTTGCCGGTATTAGGTGATCCGTCTGTACCTCAAAGTCCCAGAGGATTTTGCGTGTTTCATTCTCCAGGACAAATTCAGACTTGTGCATATACCATTTAGTTGAATGGTGAAAATTGAATTTCTTGCACAGTTCCCGGTGAATCACCTTTCCCACCCAGTCGTGTCTAGTCTTGTACTCTCTTTGTGCGAGTTTACTGCATTCGCTAATTATGTGATTGACAGTTTCGTCTTTTCCCCACACATTCTACACTTGCTATTCCGTTTTTTGCTTTTATATAAGTTGTCCTTATGTCATTGTCTTGTGCTGCAATTATAAGAGATTCAGTTTCTCGCTTGAGGTTTCCCCTTCTTAGCCATGTCCATGTCTTCTGATGTGAGATCTCCCCTGTGTTTCGCTTGAAGTGCCCATGTAGGTGTTTTTCTTCCTATTTCTGCTTTCTTGTTTTTGTTATATTTGTTCTTGTCCATATATTGCAATTGTTTTTTCTGGCTGCTGCTATTAGTCTCTCGTTGCTCTTTTTTTGTATATTCCTCGAGTGTTTGAATTGTTGAATCTACACAGTCTTCAATGCTGGCGAAACCTCTTGCTCCTTCTTTTCTTGATACATATAGTCTGTCTGTGTCATCTCTCGTCTGTAATGCCTTGTGCATTGCCATGAGTTTCCTTGTCCTTTGGTCCATCTGTCGGAGCTCCCCTCTTGTCCATTTTAAGAATGGTTCAGTATATCTTACAAGAGGGACAGCCCAGGTGTTTATACCCTTGATGAGATTTCTGCTGCTGAGTTTTGTTTCTAGGAGCTTTCTCGTTCTTCTAAAGTACTTTTTCCTTACTCTTTCTTTCATCTTTCCTTGTTTGATGGTGTCCGCCTCCAGTACTCTCAAGAATTTATGATTTTCCTTTTCTCCCTGCGTCCTTATTTATTCCTTGTTCGGTAATTCTATTCCTTCCCTTATTTCTTTTCCCCTTCTTTTTATAACTATCATTGCACCCTTGTCGGTTATTTCCTATAAGTCTAACATGATCAAAGGAGAACCACTCTTGACTGATAAATTATTTATTTATTTTACCATTAAACTAACCCTAAAGCCTAACCCTAATTATAAATCCTAACCCTAACCCTAACCCCGTCTTCTTTTTTCCTAGTAGATCAATGAATAAATAAATAATTTATCAGTCAAGAGTGGTTCCCCTTTGATCATGTTAGACTTATTGGAAATAACCCACTTGTCTATGCCGAATTCCATCCCTACGTCCTGACTGTATATTCTAATTTATTATTATTATTATTATTATTATTATTATTATAATTATTATTATTATTATTATTATTATTATTATGTGAGTTTATCACATCATCATTAGTTCTTCAAGTCTGCATAGACTTTTGTCATTTTTGTAACTAGGAAACAAGTGCGCTAGATGACATTTCGATGTTTTGCTTTGTTCGACATACAAGGCTGTTCCTAAGGAGTCGCCCATATCAGAACTAAACAGACCCATAATTGCTTAACCGATATTCCACACATGCTGTGACTATAAGTCCAAAGAAGAACAAAAAGGCCAGCTCAAGATCAAAAGTATGGGGAACCTAATGAGGATCGAACTCACTACACAGTCGCACTTCATTTTGCGTGACTAGCTTGTTAACCATTACATTATTTTTTAAAAAAGTGCTCGAGGGAAGAAACAGTTGATAAGAAAGATTCCGAATTGAATTTGTTCTTATACGACTTTAATCTATTATAACTCAAGGTTCGAGTACAGTTAAAGGTTAAATCGAC
>CM042151.1:110260900-110313400 GCA_023376005.1 Doryteuthis pealeii
CTTAACAGAACTAAAATTGATACTTTTTTTAGGTAAAGTTAACTGAAACCCATGTATCTTTGGAATCTTGAAACCATTTTGGTTTCATGCGTCAACAATCATCAAATGAACTTGTTTCAAATGCAAGGGAAAAAAAAAAAAAAAAAAACAAGTTCACCTGATGATTGTTGACGCATGAAACCAAAATGGTTGTGACTGTTCCTTTGTCACCAAATAAATAGATATGTAAAACCTTTATATATTTATTTTATTATATTATATAAATCTCTATTTTATATTGAGCACTCTACTAATAATACTGCCTTTGGTACACCATTCCAGTAAAAGCTGAAACAGTGACAATCCTACACTATATATATATATATATATATATATATATAGTCATTCACAGACACGTGTTTCGACTTATCAAGTCTCTTCAGCGTGGCTAGACATTTTGTAAGCTACCTACAGCCAGGATTGAAATCCGATCGGTTCGTGTTCCGACACCGTAACCATTAGGCTGTCATCACTTACAGAATGCGAAGGGGATTTTAACTGTTTTAATACACACATCGCTTTGTATGTAAAGGCCGCCATAGAGTGCTCCATCCCTTTTATAGGAGAGCGCTGCGTTTATGTTTTAGTTGGCGGTCATCAGCGAAATCCTCCCAAAGTGCTCACCCCTAGGGGATGGAGCTGGCAGATTATTATCGCCAGTTTCAAGGCATCATATGCCTCTGTTCAAATTAATCGCCTTGGAAGTGACATCTAAATAAATATCCATTATAAACCGCACTCTCGCTTTATTTCACCACGTGTATTTCTCGTGCGTTCCTGATGTTAACATAATGTTCGGAATGAATGTTGCTGGACTGAAAATTACCCTTTCTAATAACCCGCTTCAATTTTGGTGTTTAATTCGGTTGTGACTCTCCAGCCAGGTCTATTACAAGCTAGCTTCTCCCAGTCCTCCACAGCAATAGCAGTGTTCTTCAGACTGTCCTTGAGGCAGTCCTTAAACCTCAATTTGGGTTTACACTGACGACGTTTGCCAGTTGAGATTTCCCCGTAAAATAGTTGTTTTGGGATTCGGCAATCATTCATGCGAACTAGATGACCAGAACAGCAAAGACGTGATCTAAGGATTAAACTCTCAATACTAGGCAGGTGACATCTTTCAAGTATTGTGGTGTCTGGTGTAAATGACAACCATTCTATCCCTAAAATCATGCGAAGGCAATTCTCATGAATCTCTTGAGTGTCCTGAGACGTCGTTTGTAAACAACCCAAGTCTCACAGGCGTACAAAATATGAACTTAGCTAGATATTTCTTTATTCATATTTTACGTTTGAATTTAATTCTATTAGTTGCGTCTTGAATTTTTAACGTTATTTTTTTTCATCCGGACATACATACATACATACATACATACACACCAACTGACCTTTATATGTGTATTAGAAGGATCTATCCAGTGTTACCTGGGTAGAGGAAGCTGGAAACCCTGGTATATTGATTTATTTACTTTGAGATTTACAAATGCTGGACATTTTTAAATAGAATTTCAATGCTATTTCTATGTATATTTTAATTTTAAATATCTTCGAATATAAATCAAATGTACATCATTTTTGCACAAAGATCAAGAACTGGTGATATTTAATGTGTATGTATATTTACTTTAGTGTTGTTGTATTTTAGTAGTTTCATCCAGATATGATGATGGCAGAAAATACCGTGTTCGAGTATTGCCATTGCTTGATAAAGAAAAAAGAAAAAGAAGTTCAACGGTGAACTGCGCGAATGTGGCATTTTAGTCCAGCTAAAATCTTGCACATCATCTCACACCCACGACAAGTTATTCCAGGAAGCACAGGGAAGTTTATGGGCCCATTTCGCCGATGCACAGTTTGGTGACTCATCAGGTCAGCTCTGCTCAGACACGGCCTTCCGCACTCTTCACACAATAGATCAATTTTATGCCCTTGCTCGTCTACTTCTTGAACGTTCCCTTGCAAACATCTCGTTTTGACCGTTCATGTTGTATACGATTGGTTCAAATTTATTTCTGACTCCCTGCAAAGTTTTTTCTCTACTGCCCACGATCCAAAGCTTTACTCTCCGAGGTTTTCTCGTCGATGCTACACTTTTTCAAGGTCGACTTCAAGCAATCCTTGTACCTCTTCTTAGGCTTTTGAGCCAAACGCTTTCCGTTTGCAAGTTTCCCATAAAATGTTTGCTCATCGTTACCAAATGCCCGATCCACCTCAATCTATGCTTGGTTATAAGAGTTTTCTATTTAGACATTTGGTTCGTTCCAGAACCTCAATGTAATTTACCAGCGCACCCCTAATATTCGTCGTAGGCACGGCTGGTGAAAGCGCTCGAGACGTTTCAGATATTTCATGTACGTAGTTCAAGTCTCGCAAGCATAGAGAAGAACATATAGAACACATGCAACATAGACCCTGACTTTAGTTGAAATTCAGATCCCACGACAACTCCACAACCTTCTAAAAGCATCACTTGCCTTGCTGATCCGTAAGCAGACTCGTCATCAAGGGCCCCAGCCATGTTTAGCGTGCCCAACCAGGTACACAAACTTAACTACAAATGTTAACTTCTTGCGCATAGACATAGATCGCCAGTTGACAGTATGGTTCACCTGTTGCCGGCTGATACAATTAGTTTGAAAAAAGACTGTTCTAATGTAAGTTCCAATGCACTTTATTATTATTGTTATATATTTATATTTATATTTAGTTGTTGTTGTAATTATTATTTTGTTAACTTCTATATATTTGTTAAGAGTAAGGAAATGAATCCGACAGTATATATAGATAAAATGATATGAAAAAACAGTTGTTGTTTAACTGAATTTATTTCTACAACTTTGCATTGCCGATATTGCAATATTTCGATTTGATCAAAAAATCTTTTTCGGGGCAGGAAGAAAATTGTGATCGTTTTATGATGTGATCGTTTTCTTCCAGATTCTTTAAGAGTGAAAGAGAATATTTTAAATTTAAACTGGAAATATTGTTTATTCAAAAAAAAAGTTTGTGTCACGTTCGTTCAGTGTAACAGTTTTTATAAGAAAAAGAAATACTTCAAATTTAAAAACAAAATATTCTCCTTTTTTAAGCGGGGGGGGGGGGGTATCACATTTTATCCTCAATTTAGAACGGATTTTACCAAGAAAAGAAATGTTTGTATTAAATTATTTTTAGTAATTTTCATGGAAAATATGAATGGTGCAAGGGAAGTAACTTTTGGATACTTATTAAAATAATGTGAAATTTAATATAAATTGATTCGGAAGTGTTTGTCTAAAATAGTTAAGTGAACGGAATTTTTAAATGATTTAAATTTAAAATGATTTTTAAGATTTAAAAACTTTTTATAAAGTGAAATGTCTAGCATTTAAACATCGCCCAATACATCTCTTTTGTTTTTTCGTAAAGTTACAGTATATTGTATTTCATATTTAAATGTTAAACTAAATGTTTGTACCAAAATCTAGATATAATATTTTTGCAAACGGAAAGACATTCACAACTGAGAAATCGATTACCCAAATCAGTTTTTTTTTCATACATCAAACAAGTTACAAATTTATTTATTTATTATTATTATTACAACCAGATATATATGTTTATTGGCATCTGTCCGTCTATTAAAGACGATGGCGTAGTGTCCACTTTTTTTAATCTGCAACTGCGTGAGTGGCTGAACAGACCAATTTTTGAATGGCAATCTTTGGTGTAATGATTGCAAACAAACGGTGATGCTTGCTGCAGATGCTGTCTCTCCTTCCATATGACTCTCTTTTCTGTGGCGATATATATATATATATATATATATATATATATATATATATATAAGTAAAGAAATAACAAAAGACTTAGAGATTTTGCATTATAGTCTATTTCAGGGAGCTTAGACAAAGTGTCTAACTCTCCCAAATCATCAGATGCGTTGGGAGAGTTAGACACTTTGTCTAAGCTTCCTGAAATAGACTATAATTCAAAATCTCTAAGTCCTTTGTTATTTCTTTACTTATAAATTTGCTCTGTGACTCTAACAATAAGAGCACACATTGAGCTCTCAAACTGCAACAGGTTGTTTAAAAAAACTGTGTCATAAGGAAGATTTCTTCTCTGGACTTTTGGATCATATATATATATATATATATATATATATATATATATATACCAACTGCCATTTATGTATGGAAGGAGACATCCAAGAGATATATGTAATAAGGATAAGAAGATGTCTGTAACAATTCAAATTGGTGAAAAGGTCTGGGTGAAACCGAAAGTACTGGATATGCAACACATCATGGTGATAACATGTTACGTTAACACACACACACACAAACACTTATTAGTATTCACAACGACAAAGGTGCTTAGCATAATGGCGATCATCGTAGGAAATGGAATCAGCGACCGGAGTTCAAATCCTGAATGAAGCTGTTGATATCAAAGGGTTAGACCGACTCAGTGTTAATAATAAAAAAAATAAGAACACAAAACGTAATTTGGGGGATAATATATAAGCAGGTGCAATACGAATATTTATTGCCAGGTTTGTAGAATAATAGCAGTTTTTTTTATATGAAGTCGATTCATCACAGCTTTCATCTTATTATAATGGAGATTCGGTGTCTGTCTGACTGATGCTACATCACTGCTTACGTCACAATACCCTCAGGATTTACATACGTTTATCAATCTAATTTATAGTCAAATTCATTAATACACAGAATAAATCTAATTTATTAACGATGTCTATGAAAATCTGAGTTAGATTTGTCTCAAAATAGCCCATGTTAAAATCCTGCAATGTGTCTTATATATCACTAAGAAATAAAGGTTTACATAATATATAGTGTGGTTAATTTGCATCCTGGTTTCAACAAAACCGGGTTTAATAAATAATTACTTGGTGTATTGATTTCTAATATTATTGTTTTATTCTCCAATTTATTAAGATTAATTCTATGAATTATTTTATATAGAAATCAATTAAAATATAATTAGAATGTATAATCTTTTTTATATGTGTTCTTATTTAATTTCATTAGTTTTTCTAATTTAATATATTTAATTACATTAGAATTAAAATACTTACACCTAGAGTGTACATATTCTAGTTAGTAAAAATTAAAATTTTTGCTCAGAATTAAAAAAAAAAAAAAAAAAAAAAAAAAGGTCCATTATTTAGCTGAGGTGATGAATCTCATAAGAAATAAGTATTTGGTGGATAAGCAACACCAGATAATCATGATTTACATTTTTGCATTTAATCTTGGATGGTCTCATTTTTAACCAGAGGGTGTTGCAAGATTATAACAGTTATACAATTAAGGAACACAAGTATTATTATTACATAAGATATGATTTAATAGGAATAGTTAATTGAAATCATAAATGGTGAATAGCTGTCGGTAGAGTGTCCACCTTGGAACTACAAGGTTCTGGTTCGATACCAGTCCTTACCAACTCAGCATATGAGTAGCACAGGGATCTGTGCAATAAAGTGAAGAGCTGATGGTAGGTGTGGGGCTCTGTCTCAGATGCCAAAAACAATCTTTGTCTACTGCTAGTGAAAAGGGAATAGACTCCCTGTCTGACTGATACCAACTTTAGGCCACCCCGACGACTTTAGTTTTTATATGAGAATTAAGAAATACTCAGCCTACCTCGTTTTTAGAATAATACTATCTCTTCTCATTATACAGTTTGTATCTATCCATTTGTAAAGTAACATGTCCGCCCTGTCGGCTGGGGCGTTAGAATGCACCGACTGCACCTCTGCAGAGAGGTAAGACTCCCCCAATGAGGCCACCTGTTGGCCGTGGGTGGCGACCCGTGATGCTTAAGGATAGAGCCCAGGTGGATGAGCAGTTCATGAATGAAATACTCCACTTTGGCCCTATCTTGCGCCGGTCGGAGCGATCAATCGGCTGGTCACGTCAAGCCCTAGCACCTATATGATTTTCCCAACCCTATTGCCCTTATGGCAAGCCCCAACCCTTTTTATCATATAGGTACTTGCGGGTCTACATGTCCGGGAATGACATTAAACTCTATCTGATGGTGAGGTTCCAGTTTTGGAGGTTTGGGGAATGTGGAGCACCCCTTCATCACCATTGCTTCCTGGTCCACTCTGACCCGGAGTGGTAGTACCATCTATGGGTTAAATAGAAAAATGCAAATTGTATTATCCTTAAGAATTGATTTATTTCAAAACTTTATCAGCATTAAATGACCCACTGAGGTTGATATGCCGTTAAAAAAAAAAAAAAAAAGTAACGTGTGTTAAGTTTCTGACCGCCATCCTTGGCCAGTTGAAAAGGATTTAATGTAAGTAAGTCCTGAGCTATAGAATCCTTTGGTTAGGGAATAAGTCCTAAGTTTTGGAATCCTACGTAGTGTCAAAGGTCCAGTGATATAATCCCATGTTCCGTCATCCACGAAGGTTCAAAGCAATGTGCGTAGGTATGACCAGAACAGCCAGTATAAATAACAATACCAGCAGCAAAGTACTGCCAGTGATTGGCCAAGAATATGGTCACATGATTATTGCCAAGTCTATAAATAAGAGTGGACATCTGGCACACAACTTATATGTCAAAATACTCAAAAAAATTTTAAGAAAAAAAAAAAAAAACTGTGGCAAGGTATGCAAATGTGAAACATGCCGACCACTGAAAGGAAGACTAGAAGAACACAGCAAAGCAGTGGTACGAGGGGAAATAGAAAAGTCGGGTATGGCTGATCATATATGAAACGAAAATGGAAACCATCTGCCCTTATGGGATGAAGTTAAATAATAGATAGGGAAGAACATTGGAGAACTAGATGTCTCAAAGAATCAGCTCATATGTTGGTCTACTTAAGAGGTTACAATAGCCGAAGTATAAAGATGAATACAATATGGTAACCAATAATTAAAAAGGCTAAATTAGATAACAAAACGCAATATGAGTCAAGGTAAAAAATATATATATATATATATATATATATATATATATAATATATATATATATAAGGTATGACTTCAATTAAGCACATATCCTCCAAAAATTGTCGTCCTAAAGCCATATAAAAAATAAACACGTTTGTTTACTTAACCTCATACTGTCGTGTAGCAAGTCAATAAAAAATGGAATATAGATAAGTTTAAAAACATACGAAGAATGTGGGAATGGCAAGCTAGTGTAATGGTTAGAGACTTCGCCTGTCAGCTTGACAGTCGAGGTTTCGAGTCACACACGGAGCAGTCTCCCATGTCTATAACCTTGCTGATGAGACCTAATAGGTCGAAATGTACATTCAGGGATTGACATTTTCTCAATTTGTTTAGCCTTACATTTGAACATATATGCCCGCTAAATTCATTAATTATTAACTAATTAAATTTCAAAAATTAGGTATGACTTCAATTAAGCACATATCCTCCAAAAATTGTCGGCTTAAAAATAAAAAATATAAAAATAAACACATTTGTTTGTTTACTTAACATATATTATATATATATATATATATATATATATATAAGTGTAAAAGTAAAAAGAACATTAGATTTATAAGTTGCAAAAATTCTTTCTGAATTCTCCCGTTAGACACATGGCGCAACGGTTATGAGGATTGGGTTTAATACAATTCTAATTGATAATCATCGATAGGTGTTTTTAGTCCAATCCTGATTTGAAAGGGAAGGTTCTCGAATTCGACAAGAAACACACTTGCAGAAGGTCGAAAGGCAGATCAAGTGAAATGTTGCACATATAACAATAAAGATGAGACAACAGTCCGAAAAGTCCAAATAACCCAAATTATCAAACCTCGTCTCAAAAATTCAAATGGCATGAAATTTTATATAAAAAAAAAATTTTAAAAATACATTTCCTATAATTCGAACATGATCAAAGGGGAACCACTCTTGACTGATAAATTATTTATTGCTCTACTAGGAAAAAAGATGGGGTTAGGGTTAGTTTACTTTCTGTGGTCCGCCGACACTATATCTGATGCCACTCTCCACATACACACGCGCACACATACATGCATATTACTACTGTAAACTGTTCATGTTCCTGAACTAATATATTATTCTGTGTACTTGACATGATGAGTTGTGGTGCACCTGAGCACTGTACACAATAAATTTCATTATTATAATTTATCAGTCAAGAGTGGTTCTCCTTTGATCATGTTAGTCTTATAGGAAAGAGACGTATAGTAAGGGAAGTAACTCCATCAATTACCCTTATGAATTACCTCCCTTGAGAAATAACAAACGACTTCATTTTTTTTTTCTACAAGCATCTTTTATTTCTGTAATTGTTTTATGGGGACTGACATAGAATCAGATTTTTGACTACCATTCTTTAGGGATCACTTCCTCCTTCACGGTCCCGAGGGGGAGAAACAACTTTTCTTCTTTTGAGACTTGGAAGTGGGTGGGTGGGAGATGAATACAGACAGCTTGTAATGTTGAATTTGGAAAAAAGAATTTAATCAATAAAAAAAAAAAAAAAAAAAAAAAAAAAACACATAAGAAAAGAAAAAAAAGAAAAAAGAAAAAAAAAATCTTTTTTGTTTTTTAATAATTTTTTTTTACATTTATATATTTGCATTTAATTTACAACATCAAAATTCGACGGGCTTGATTGATTCTAGAAAATATTTTTTTTTTAATATTTTTAAAATTTTTTTTTATTTAATTATTGCCAAAATTTTGTTGTGTTTAACTTTTGTTTTTGTTGTTTTAGCCACTTTTCTTTAAAGTTTGGCTGATGAAGGAGAAAGTCATGCACAGACGCTGAGGGCGGTGTCTCTCTCCTCGGTCAATTCGGCCATAGTTGCATCCATTTTACCCCTTGCAAAATCATCAATGGAAAGACCTTGGACAATTTTGTAGGAGTGATCAGATTTGGTTGCCACCGGGAAACTGTAGATGAGACCTTTCTCGATTCCGTATGAACCATCAGAGCAGACAGCCATGGAGACAAAGTTTCCCTGTGAGAAGATCAAAAGGAAAAAAAAAAAAAAGAAATTATTTTTTTAATGAATAAAAATTTACACTTTTCTACAAAATCACTAGCAGGATGTGTGGATATACTACAATAAGATAATTTAATTAGATCTTTAAATCAAATTCTGATGGTCACAAAGAAAATTAAATCAAAGGATACTACTATTACAACTAATAATCTTATTATAATGGAGATTGTGTGTTTTTCTGTCTGTAACCGAAACTATATTACTATTCAAGTCACAATTCCCTTTGTTATTTACATCAAATTCTCCATGATTTTATTTATTTAAACCTCAATTATTAATAAAAATTGTGTTACACCATTAAGACTGTTGAGCATATCTACATACTAATAACATGCAATTGTATTTAAATATACAATAAAATAGTGGATTACAGTGTAAATGGGAAGGCTAATTTGCATATTGATCTTAAAAATTTGATTTTAATAAATATATGCTTAGTATTATTGATTTCTAATTGTTTGGTTTTATCTTATTGAATATGAGCAAAAATCTCGGGGATAAATCTTAAAAGAATTCCATTAACAAGAAGAAATAACTGTAATATTATTCTTTACTTCCTATTTTTATTAAATAGTTAAATTAGGAAAATTTACCAATGAAAGAGGGGAGTAATGGAAAATGATGGAAGAGTTAGTTTCAAAGTTGTTCTATTTTTCAATCATACCCCCTCTGTTCCAAATCTTTTTATCTGCATTCTTATTCAGTTTCATTAATTTGATATGATATTTTATTATATTAAAACTTAAATACTTGCACCCGGAGGGTGCATATATTTGCTAGTAATAATAATAATAATATCCAATTCTTTTAAATGTATAAAAGATTTCATTTCAATTATAAAATTAAATTTATTTTGTGAAAATATGATCATATACACTGAAAAAGTCTAGATCTTTTTGGTAATCTGAACATTAGTCACATAAATGAGAGTAACCTCCCCTTATTGCTTTCATTTTGAGGAAGCCTTACGTTTTGGGTCAGCCATTTTCATTTCATCATAAACCTACACTGAAAATACGAATTTGTTTGAATCAATACAACTGCATGTTTTAACATGAAAATATCATGAAATGTGTTCTTTATAACAAATAAGTTCCTTTCAAATAATGCGCAAGCAAATTAAGAACAGATTATAAAATAACAGAATTATAATTTCAACAAAAATACATTTTTGGTGACTGAATAATTTCAAGAAATTCAGAATTCAAATGTCCTCTCCATTCCTCTACTTTGTCTGATTTCTTTTTCTGGGGTTATTTAAAGGGGGGGGGGGTATATTTAAATAAGCTTAAGACATTGTTACAGTTCAAGAATGATATTCATGCAGAGATAAGAGGATTGACCCCCAGAAACCTTGAGCAAAGTCATATCAAATGTTTGAATTAAGGTGCAACTTTGTATTTGTGAAAATGACTCAATTTTCACACTTGAATCAATTCCACTGGTTTACAAAGTTTTATACACATACTGTACATAAAGGCGTATATGCATTCAGGATTAATTTCTAATATTGTGTGACTTATGTCTTCTTTTTTAGTTATTATGCAATAAATGTAAGTGATAGCATTACATTATATATATATAGCTATATATCAAGACAGATTTTGGCAGTTAAGCATAGCCAACACGTCTTAATCAACAGCCAGTAGTGCACTGGCAGTCAGCGTAGGAGGTTGTCGTCCCTTGCAGCTTCAAGCTCGTCAAAACATCGAGGATGCCTCAACAAGGCCAATTCTTTCTGAATTGTGTACATTGTGTCATCCAAGTATATTTATTCCGTCAATGTTCTTTATCTATCCTGTTTTATCTGTAATAAGCTGCTGCAACTGTTGAAATAAGCATGTATATACTCTGTATAAACTAAAATGAGACTATTTAAAAGACAGAAAACTAGAGGTGATAGAGCAAAACTGTTTATAAATTTGAATTCAGCACACCCAAATTAGTAAAAAAAAAAAAAACACCTATTCACATTCTTGCCTCAGACATATTTTTTTTGTAAACCAGTGTTATCAGTGATTTAATTTCTTTCAACCAGCGATTTTGTTTTCTTATTGGACCAATGGTATTTATTAAAAGAAGAACAGAGACTTACATCAGGTACTCCATTCCACCAATCACGAACATGATCACAAATGGCCTTAGCAGCAGACATGGCACTAGACATCTTTCTGGCTTTGATTACAGCAGCACCTCGTTGTTGTACAGTCTAAAGAGAAAAGAAAAACATTTAGGGGGTCAGAAGGAAAATAGCTTCAGAAAGTCGTCACGTCTTGATGGGAACACAAGTAGAGAGAGAAAAGGCTTTGAATTAGAAAAAAAAGCACAGGAAAAAGTAGATGGAATGAAAACGAAAAACCAAAACATCTACGATCTAAACAGAAAAGACACCGCTGGTTTAACCAGAGGATCAGTTCATGTTTTTTCTGTCTAACACATAATTTTCTTTTCTCTTCTCTTTTGCCAACAGGTCATCATATAAACTTAGGTTGGTACTTCCACCACTGAGCAAGTTGCCGTGATATAAAGAATTCAAAACGTTCTTGTCGAACTTGGGAACGTTCTCTTCACGGAATGAGAACAGTCTACCCTGGTGGATTGAATAACGGGTTCAGTTCAAAGTTCCATGAAGGCTCCCCAAGTCTTACAACACAACTGAAGAAAGCCGGTGGGCACTTTAGCCAAAATGTTGTGTATATAACAATAAGATGAGGACAATTGTCTAAAAAATCCAAATAATACAAATTATCAAGTCTCATCTAAAACATGCTGCAAATAAATGCAAACTAATATTTGTAATCTTGTCAGTGCCCACCAAACCCTTCTACTTGGAAATTAGGTTTTGTAATTTGATATTCAATTGATTTATTTGTGGGTGAATGGAAATTAAATTTGGTTACAAGGCGTGCACATCAAATAAAAGTTTGAAATGCCTTAGTGTAATTTAATAGGATGGAAAAAGTTAGAAATGCAAGAGATTATGTGTAGTTAACAGTGGAAATATTTTTTTGGAACGAAGCAGTGGCAGGGTGGGATGCAATATGTGTGTGTGTCACCCAAGGCATTTTGTTAATAGTGGAAAGATTTTTTGAGATGAGTCAGCACAACCCCAGATGTTGATTTCTTACTGGTTGAGAGATGTCACATGGCAAAGTATAGAAGAGAGGTAGTGAGAGGAGAGAATAAAAGGTCAGTTTGGAATGAAGCAGTGGCAGGGTGGGATGCACGATGCATGTTGGTCACCCAAGGCATTTAGACTTTAAGAATAAAATAACTCCTGAGAAAAAATAAGAATGTTTGGTTTGGTTTGTTTTGTTTTACGGCATATCAACCTCAGTGGGTCATTTAATGCCGATAAAGTTTTGAAATAAATCAATTCTTAATAGATAATACAATTTTTTATAAATACATTTTTCTATTTAACCCATAGATGGGACCCTAACAGGTACTACCACTCCGGGTCAGTGGACCAGGGAGCAATGGTGATGAAGGGGTGCTCCACATTCCCCAAACCTCCAAAACTGGAACCTCACCATCAGATAGAGTTTAACGTCATTCCCAGGACATGTAGACCCGCAGCCACCGTCTTCTAGCACCCATATGATAAAAAGGGTTGTGGGTTGCCATAAGGGCAATAGGGTTGGGAAAATCATATAGGTGCTAGGGCTTGACGTGACCAGCCGATTGATCGGAGGGGGCCTCTCGACCGCCCGTCTAACCCAAGATAGGGCCTAAGTGGAGTATTGCATGTCATGAACTGCTCATCCACCTGGGTTCTATCCTTAAGCATCACGGGTCACCACCCACGGCCAACAGATGGCCCCATTGGGGGAGTCTTACCCCTCTGCAGAGGTGCATTCTAACGCCCCAGCCGACAGGGTGGAGAATAATTAGTGTTATTATTAAAAAACTATAAATGGTATAAGGCAAGATATCCTGAAGTATATCCTAAGTTGGTTCCAGACTCAAAAGAGCAAGAATACCAGCCAACTCAACACCAGATCCAACAACCAGATCCCAGCCTCAAAGAAGTAAAACAGAGATTTCTAGCATTAAAATGTCATCACTTCCTTTAAAAATGGACCTGCTACGCTACATTAGATTAGACACAAGGCCATAATAAAAGAGCACTTAATCATAATTACTATTTTCGTTCAATCCATTCATCCCATAAAAGAAAAGAATCTGTAACGCAACATTGATGTGTTTACCTTAAGGAAATCTTCCTTCAAATAGACATCATTGTTGACAGCCTCCTTAACAGGTTTGGGGCCTGAGGGTAAATTGACAGTTGCATGGGTCACATCTGGGAATTGCGTAGAGGAGTGGTTGCCCCAAATGATGACATTTTTGACATCCTGTGAACCAACACCACAACGGGCAGCAATCTGAAATAAGAAAAGAAAAAAAATTATTCTTAATTTGCGTTTGAATTAACAGAGAATGATTAAGGATGGCATCTTTTATATTTCAATGAAAAGAGAGGGGTGAAAAGAGAGAGAGAGAGGGGTGAGAGAGAGGGAGAGAGAGAGAGAAATCATTCTTCTTAATTTGCATTAGAATAAATGTAAAATGATTAAGAATGGAATATTTGATATTTCAATATCATTTGGGATTTAGAGAGAGAGAGGAGAGAGAGAGAGAGAGAGAGAGAAGAGAGAGAGAGAGAGAGGGGAGAGAGAAGAGAGAGAGAGAGAGGAGAGAGAGAGAGAGAGAGAGAGAGAGAGAGAGAGAGAGAGGAGAGAGGGAGAGAGAGAGAGAGAGAGAGAGAGAGGGAAGAGAGAGAGAGAGAGGAGAAGAGAGAGAGAGAGAGAGAGAGAGAGAAAGAAAGAGAGACAAAAGAAGAAAGGGAGAGAGAGAGAGAGAAATATTCTAAGAAGAACATTAAAATCCAACATTATTGTTGTCATGGTTACCTGATGTTGCGCTCTGTTCTGATCAAGACGAGTCAATGCAGAGAAATTCTCTGGTGGAATACTTGGTGCATTTCTCATACAAATCAAAGCATTTGTATTCGCTGGGTTACCAACAACAACAATCTGACAGAAAGAAAACAAAAAAAGAAAATATTTAGATTATTTTAAAAATTTATAAAATATATATTAAAAAACAAAAAAAATAAATAAATAAAAAATAAGAAAATTTTTAAAAAAAGAAAGAAATTGCATAAAAAGACAAATTTATTAAAAATCATAAATTTTTGTTAAATTTGTAAAATAACCTTGAATATATAATCAAATGTTGACTATTTTCTTAAAATCTTATAATGGAGATTCTGTAACTGAAAATACATCACTGCTTATGTTGCAATACTCTCAGGAATTGCATAAGTTTATCAATGAGAATGTTAATTTATAGTCAAAATCATTAGTATATAAGTTCATAATTTTAACGTTTAAAAAATGTTTTTTTAAAACATGTTTCCATTAACTTGCATATAATTTAATTTTCTTACTTATATTTTAATTCAAAATTTTTTATTTTATTTTCATAAACACTAAATATCTGTTTAAGTTTGATTTATATTTTCAAACCTATTTCCTTTAGAATTGTGACAGAGAACACGAGGTGAGTGGCGAAAGTGAAGGCCTGCTGTATTCTCGAAGGAAGCGGGCTAGGCTTTGCCTGGCATGTAGGACTGTAGAATTGAACCCGCGTCCTTCAGAATGCGAACGGGTGACACATTGGCACCGAAGTCGAGATGCTACAGTCCCGGATGTAAGCGCCAGGTGCCCGGATGATAGCTGCAAGGATTCCGGCGGCCGGGATTGGCTCGAAAGTCTCGTGTGTGGGGCGCAGACACCCAAATGTTAAGGGGAAACAGTAGTACAAGTAGAAGTGGGGTGACAGCAGGAGATGAGTTGCGGTTTTCAGCTGCTAAAAATTTTGACGACAATGACATTGTTGTAGACAAAATTGTTGAGAAGACATTTGACTCGCTTCTTTTTGCACCCTCCCTCAACAAGGACCTGTTGAGTCGAATATTTATTTTTTCCCCCTCTATTTTTTTTTTTCCTTCTAGAAGAATTTTAACAGCTAGTGTTCATGGAAGGTCTTACCAGGAGGTAGCAAGATGCAATACTGCATTTTGGTGTCTTATTTCATGTCTTTGGTCAGATTAAACAGGTTAGGTAAGTGATAGCATTCTTTACGACATTCTGAAATTTCTGTTTTAGAATAAGTACGTAGCATACTCCGGAATGATATATGTAGTATGGGCCAACTCAAGTTTTAGTAGTTGTCGTTATTAGTAGAGAAACAATAAACGTAGGTTATATAGTCCCAAGTATTTATTTCCAGGCTCGTGGACTCTTCCTCAGAGAGAGAAGGAAAGACAGACAGAGAGAGAGGGTACGGTTAAATTATTATACCTTCTAACATGGTATCATCTTCTGTACTGCTGTCCCACACGAGAGACCAGGAGCACGTTTGACACCTGCTATGGCCGAAAGGAAAAGAGGATGATTTTCTTCTTCTGTTACTCATCCCTGCGTCACATCCGCTTACGGTCAACACCTGGAACTTCCGTTTTTACTTTCAAATCCACTTACAGGGTCATTCCTTGGTCAAGTTAGTGTTTACTCTTCCAAATTTTAACCTTTGTTTGTTATTTCTTTTTCCTCTCTTTCTTCTTTCAATCCCCATAGACCACAATAATTACTCTACATACATTTGACTGCATTTAGTGGTGAAGTTTCACTTCTGGAGCTCTGGGGAGTGTGGAGCATCCCTTTATTGCCATTATTCCCATATTCACTCTTACCCAGAGTGGTAGTACCTGTTAGGGTCCTGTGTATGGGTTAAATAAATCTAAAGATGAGCCTTTAAAAAATGTAATACTCAACAAGAATAAATAAAACAAAAAAATAGTCTTTGGCATAAAATAACCCATTACGTTTGACATGCCGTAAAACCCAAACAACCAAACACTTGATGGTCAATACCCATTTTTACTTACAAATCTCCTTCCAGGGTCATTCCTCGGTCAAGTTACTGGCACCCCGTTGTGTGTTTATTCTTCCAAATTTTAACCTTTGTTTGCTCTTATTTCTTTTTCCTCTCTTTCTCTTTCAATGCACGTAGACCACAATAATTACACTACAAGTAATTTCTTCCATTTCATTTTTCTATATCTAATCTGTTCAATAAGTCTGGTGGCATTTATGCTGCTTGGAGCACTCTTGAACTAGTGGTAATGATTTTACCTTTGAAACCACATTTGAATTTATGGGTAATCGTCTGAACATGACTTATTTTAACTCTTAACATCCTATACTGCCTCATTCCGCCCGGCCGGAAGTCACATTCATTTTCTAATATACTCCAAACGATATCCTTTGTTTAAATGTAATATTAAACATATTCAGAAGTCTTTGATTTAAGGGAAATAACAGGTAACCTTAAATGAAAAGGCTATTTTTAGGCATTTTTTGATAAATCGAATGGGGCACTGGACTTTTCAAAATTCTCAACAGGATGTTAAGAGTTAAGGTAATTTAAAAAAAACATCTGAACAGAGCCTGAGGTTACTGTGGCCTGAACGTTGTGTTTATACACAAAGATGAGGAAAATAGTTTGAAATATGAAAATTATTCAAGTTTTCAAATATTTAACTGAAAATCAATTTTTAAAGATAGAGAAAAAGGAAGGTGGGAAAAAAAAAGAAAGAAAAAAGGCTCGGATATAAATTTAAAATTGTTAAAAACTTTTTAGCTACGAACCTTGACAGTTTTCTTGGCATGTTCATTAATGGCCTTGCCTTGTGCCTGGAAGATCTTCACATTGGCAGCCAACAAATCTTTTCGTTCCATACCCTCACGACGGGGCATAGCACCAACCAACATGGCAACATCGATGTCCTTGAAGCCAACTTCAACTTTGGAGGTTGCAATGATATCTAGAAAACGAGGGAAAAAGGGTTAATTCATTAGTTCAAGAAAAAAATTTAAAAAATTAAAAGTTTTCAGTTTTTGTTAACCTTTTCCCATTATGGAAAAATATGCAATTTAGCACACAAAAAAAATGATAATTAATACGCTCATTCAGACTATTTCAAGAAGACAATATATAGGATTGAAATTACTTCAAAAGAAATAATTCAACGATTGTTTTTCTGGTGAGGATTTACCAATCTACGTCTTTGTTGGAAAATAAAATAAATTACAATAAAGATGTAAAGAAAAATAATTGAACAAATAAATAATTCATAAAATGCCAAACTCTTCTTTATATATCTGCCACCATTGTTTTTTGGGTTTTTTTAGACCTTGTGCCACATTTTGTAATTTTACAAATAAATAAACCACACCCGTCTTTACTTAGTATAATAATCTATATTATTTATTTATTTTAATCTTCCAACCGTTTTCATCTTGCAACACCCTCTGGTTAAAAATGAGACAGTTCAAATCTTCCAAGATCAAAGGTAAAAAAAAAAAATGCAAATCCTGATTATCTGGTGTTGCTTATCCGCCGAATTCTTTATTTCTCATGAGGATCATCACCTGGGCTAAATAATGGACCATTCCGTTTTTATTATAAACAAGGAAAGGGAAGAAAACGGATATGCAACACAGAAAAAATATAAGAAAGAAAGAGAGTAAAACAGAGAGAGTAGGGGTGGGCGTGCAGTAGTGATAATGCTAATCTGTTCCAATTAAACAATGAAAAAAGAAAAAAAAAGAGATTATTATACTTTTTACATATTGAACTATTTAGCAATAGCTCTTAAGTAAACATAAAAAAAAAACGTAATAATTAAAATATCATACTGTAGTATATCCATAGGTACTGCTAGTAATAATAATTGCAACTACAAATAAAACAACCTATGACATGGTCCCACATAGTTAGATCAACAAATGCCTAAAAATGGACAAAATATCCAACAAGATCATAAATGTCATCAAAAAAGCTATGGAAAATTGGTTGGTTGGATTTTACAGCATGTCAACCTTTGTTGGGTTATTTTATGCCGAAGACATTTTGCTTGATTTATTCTTCATTGGTACTCAATTTTTTTGTTTTTTAAACATTTTTTTTTTTCTATTTATCCCATAGTAGGACCCTAACAGGTACTACCACACGTATTTCAGTGTGACCAAATAGTTTTCTCCGAGGGGAGATAACAAGCGTATTGATAATAAGCAGTTATCTCCCCTTAAACACTTGATTCATTAAATAAAAAGATTTTTTTTTTTTTTTTACATTTTCGGCATTAACTTAAAAAAAAAAAAAAGAAAAGAAAAGAAAAATTACTGTTATGTTTCTGTGACGGAGAACGAGTACTACCGTACTCATTTAGAAAAAGAGCAAGATATTGTCTTGCCTGTCGCAGTCGAACCCGCGCCCACTCGAATGCAAAGAAATGTGATTTAGGCACTGGATGGACGCGAGGTGCAATTCAGGTGCCCGGATGTTGGGGCCTACACGCGTCCATCCGAATGCACGAGAATTGTGTGTTGCACGGGCGCAAGGTTCGACTGATGTGCCCGGATGTTTGAGGAATATGCCCATAAATAACTGAAGCGAGTGAAGCGCTGTGAGAAGTAGTTGGCCTACGCGAGACTTCAGTCAGTGAAGAAACACTTTGTGGACGACCCTGCATCAGAATTTGTTTTTAATTCAACATAAGCTATTTCGGCTTAGTGTAGGCAGAAAATTCCCCGTCTGAAAAAGCCTTTTTCAGCCGAGATTTGATAAGGCCAATATTGGGCTGGTGATCTTCGTCCATCTCCAAATATAGCTGGAGTGCATCTCCCTCCAAAAACAAGGGCAAAAAGCTTGCCACGTCATCCACTTTCTGGAGTCTCGCCACCAGCTGTACCTTGGTAAGCCATGCCACTACATCTCCCTCACCAATAAAAGGGCTTTATCATAAAAACATTTTCTTAATCTTCTGCGATCTTTCAAGCAACTTCATAATTCCCTTCAAGAACTTTTTATAGTTTTATGCAAAGGACTAAATAAGTTAGAAGTAAAGTTGGTGGAGTGGGCTATTAGTCAGTATCAGCCAGACAGTGAGGGAGTCTATCCCCTTTTCGCTACCACTAGACCATAGAAATTGTTTTTGCTAAGGTGGAGCATCACACCTATCGTCAGCTCCCCGTTTTACTACACACATCAGATTACCAATCTGTGCTACTCATATACTGAATTGGCAGGGACTGGGACTGATATTGAACTAGGAACCTTGCAATTCATAGGCAGGCACTCTACCCACTGAGCTAAACAAGATGCTTAGAATTAAATAAAAAAAACAGAATAAATGGTAATCCAAAAGGAGTTGCCAATGTCTGTGGAATTGGCCAAAAGAGTGGAATGGGCCAAAAGAGTGAAAACTTCCCATAGAAAAAAAAAATCATAATTTGTCTTTTTATATTAAAAAAAACAAAAAAAACATGCAATCCGATGCACGTCTGTTGGAATATCAGACTTTTTCTTTATTCTAATTACTTTTCAATTTCTACATTTGATCTAATTAGAACAGAACTTGTTTGAATCAATCATTTAATACTCTAGTTTTAAGTAACTACAACTAATAATTCTTTGAAAGCAATCATAGCTTCAAAGTAAATAAACTTAATACATAATTTGCATAAAATTATTTAGTTTCAAAAAAATCAATAAACAAAGATGCAGTGTCATTTTTTTTTTTTAAATGCAATTTCATATTCACCCAACCCCTCCACTACAAGCAGGATGAGATATTAGGTCATCTTTTATTTTTTAACCAGAATACAACTGGTTTGAATTCAGCATTTTTCTTCTAGATCAATCACCATACCGAGGTTAAACAGTCCAGTCTGCCCTACTATTTACCCATAACTGGATTCATGCCTTTCTCCAAGGGTATTAGCAATATGTGAAATACCAATTGCTTCATCCAGGATTTGAACTCTGGTTGTCAAGTCCATTTTGTATGATGCTAACTACGAATGCTTTTCATTTCAAATGCTTTTAAAATCATGCTGTGATAATTATCGCAATACAGTTTAAATTGATTAAGACGAGATTTTTAAAGGGAATAAAAAATAGGCCAATTGAATCAAAGAATTTTTTTTATCCTTAAATAAATGAAAAAGAACAATCATTAGTAATGATTCTTCAATGTATTAAAAAAATCTCGGAAAATATGTTACACAAAATTGCGCATTTTAAATTACATATTTTTAGATTAAATTAATTTTTATTCATGACAAAAATATTGTGTACAACATGCCACCTTCTAGGTATTTAAAATTCACTATTGAATTTTAAAGTAAATAAAAATAGGCCAATTCAATCAAAGAAAATACTTTTTTTGCACCAATTCAAAGAAAAATATTGTTTTTAAAATTAGGGAAAAAAAAAAAAAAAAAAAAAAAATTATTTTTGAGTTTTATGAAAATAACTTAAATTTTCAAATCACTTTTATCGGGTGTTGATTTTTTTAAAATTCAATTTTATTTTTAATGTGGTCTTCAGGATTTGATCTTTCTAGAAATGTAATCATTAGGAACTGGATTTTTTATTTTTTTTATTCAAATGACCAAAGTTCAAAGTCCTCCAATTTACATTTTTGCATTTTATCTTGTATGATTTGGACGGTCTCATTTTTAACCAGAGGGTGATGCAAGATGATAACGGTTGTACAATTAAGGAACACGAGTATTAATATATAGATTTAAACAACTCAAAATTTTCTTAAAATGTTTTCAATATTACGTTTGATTGATTAAACAAATTTGACTTTTGTTGTCATCAGTCAGTTTATTAAACGAGGGTTTGACGAAAAGACAGAAATGTGCCAAGGTTGCTGTCGGCAGTTGACAACGGATCATCTCTCAAGAAAAATGTTTAGACTTCAGATTTCAAAACTAAACATCAAAATATCAATAATATCATCCCAGTTGTATAACAAAAAAGGGATGTAATATTTCATTAGCTGAAATCGATAGAATATCCATCAAGGAACCATAAGATTCCGGTTTTGATACCAGCCCTCGCCAACTAAGCACAGCTTGGATTCAGTGCCTGTCTGTAACCCTCACTGCTTACATCCAATACCCTCAGGAATTGCATAAGTTTATCAATGAGTATTTAATTTATAGTCAAAATCATTAATATATAGAATAAATCTTTTAAGGATGTCTCTGAAAATCTGGGTTAGATTTGCTTCAAAACAGCCCATGTTATTAGTGAGTTTAAAATCCTGCAATGTGTCTTATATATCACTAAGAAATAAAGATTTACATAATACATGGTGTAGTCAATTTGCATACTGATTTTAACAAAACTGGGTTTAATAAATAATTACTTGGTGTTATTGATCTCTAATATTATTGTTTTATTCTCCAACATATTAAAATCAATCCTAAGAATGATTTTACCAATTAAAATATGATTAAAATAAGTGTAATCTTTTTAATAATAATAATGAAAATAATAATAATAATGCAATTTATTGTGTACAGTGCTCAGGTGCACCACAACTCATCAAAGTCTCATATCAAGTATGTTGGGTTATTTTATGCCAAAGATGTTTTGTTTTATTCATTCTTGATGGGTACTCAATTTTTCTTTTTTAAATGATTTTGAAAGAAATGTGTTATTTCTATTTAACCCATAGATGGGACCCTAACAGGTACTACCACTCCGGGTCAGAGTGAACCAGGGAGCAATGGTGATGAAGGGGTACTCCACATTCCTCAGGGCAGATAATATCATTAAGTATTGCTGGGGAGTTCAGGGTTTGTGGTAATAATGTTTCAGCCCCTAAACCATATTTAACATCAAAGTTATATTGTGTCGGCTTTGTTAGTGATACTGCTGCTATTTCTGCAACACTAGTTGTATGAATTTAGAGAGAGGGGGGGAGAGGGAGGGGAGAAAGGGAGAGAGAGGGAGATAGAGGGGTAAGAGAGGGGGGAGGGAGAGAGAGGGGAGAGAGGAGGGAGAGAGAGGGAGAGGAGAGAGAGAGGAGAGAGAGAGTGAGAGAGAGTGAGAGAGAGAGTGAGAGAGAGAGAGAGAGAGAGAGAGAGAGAGGTTTTAAAAAGGCCAACTACAAACTAGAAGAAAGAGATTCCCAAAATATCTAAAGCCAATTTTTTGGATAAGTTCCTGAATTAAACTTACATTGCAGGTTCATCTATGCACCTTTCAAATCAAATACAGAGTGAAGCAACATGTCAGCACACCATCTAGCACAATACTACCAAAGACAGCAGGTAACTACCAAAGCTTGAATTACTCAAGTCACATGTGATGTTATAAATGTATAAAAATTGTGAAAAAAGAAAACATGAATTAATTTATGTTAGCTGCTAGTGAAAATTGATGACCCCTTGTTACCCTGTGTTACATAATCTATGCATAGATTATTGTCAACCCCCTGTATTTCTGAAGGGATGGCCCCTTTTCATATCACGGGCGGGACTTTCCATGGAATATTACAGAAAGCCTGCGAAATATGTGAAGTCACGTGGGACCAAGTTAACCCAGCAGTACCTGCTTGGACGTCCAATGAGAAGCATGGGCTCATTATGCACACGCGTGTTGTGTTAGTTAGAAGAAGAAGAATTTTAGTTAAGTAAATAAAAGTTTAAAGAAGTAATATGGTGTTCTTGATTGATGAATGTCTTGGCAAAAAGACTGACCAAGAAGAAGGAATGCATCAAAGACGAACAGCCAACAAGAATCTAGAAATAGAATTCAACATGGAGAGAAACGACTAGAAACCACTAGAGATCACCAATGGCCAAAGAAGTAAGTAATGCATCTCTCTATATACCTGTGTCTATCTCTCCCCCACCCCTCTTCAGTATGTAACACCCTGGAGATATTGACAACTTTAAGAGATATGTCCAAAACATTTGGGTGACACCAACATGTCGACTCCCCACACCAGAGATTCATAACAACTTCAAAAACTTTCTAGTCATCTCCTTTGATGATTTTTAACAGTAAACATAAATTATTATAACTAATCGTGCAAAAAATTATTTATTTAACAATTTTTGGACTTTCATAAAAAATACACCCTTAAAGTTCCATCAATAAACCAATGATTTCTGGGATTGATATTACATCACAATTTGAATGGGAACGCTATCGTTACGTAGCGTTTTGATTTGCATATTTTCTTACATTTTGATTGGTTTGATTTTGTTTTACGGCACATCAACCTCAGTGGATCATTTAATGCCGATAAAGTTTTGAAATAAATTCATTCTTAATGGATAATCAATTTTGTTTATAAACTCATGTTTTTCTATTTAACCCATAGATAGGACCCAAACAGGTACTACCACTCCGGGTCAGAGTGGACCAGGGAGCAATGGTGATGAAGGGATGCTCCACATTCCCCAAACCTCCAAAACTGGAACCTCACCATCAGATAGAGTTTAACGTCATTCCCAGGACATGTAGACCCTCAGTCACCGCATTCTAGCACCCATATGATAAAAACAGTTAGGGCTTGCCATAAGGGCAATAGGGTTGGGGCAATCATATAGGTGCTAGGGCTTGATGTGACCAGCCGATTGATCGGAGGGGGCCTCTCTGACTGCACGTCTAGCCCAAGATAAGGCCAAAGTGGAGTATTGCAAGTCATGAACTGCTCATCCACCTGGGCTCTATCCTTAAGCATCACAGGTCGACATCCATGGCCAACAGGTGGCCCCATTGGGGGAGTCTTTTATATGATTAATAACTGTTGATGGTCTAAAATAAAACCGAAACACTATATCATCAGCTTTAAAAAAAAAAAAAAAAAAAAAAGTCAATTATCAACTTAATTCATGCTTTTTCACAATTTTTATCCATTTCTTTTTTGATATCACATGGAAGGGCTCGACATCAATGCCATTCCGTCGTCCCAGGGATGATAAAAATTACATCCAGGACGATCAATACGTCATCTGGGACAGTAAATTTTTTTTCATAAAAGTTAGTACTACATTCCAATAATGGCCGTCCAGTGATTGCCCGAATGCTGACTTCAAAATGAGGCTACGGCACCGCAGGTCTATTCTCAAAGCCATGTAATGAATAATGGTGGAGGGAGATAGTTTAAAAGGACCAAATTATGTACTATTAACCCTACTCAAGGTAACTTAAAGTAAAAAAGTATTTTTTTTAGCTCAAAACACACTAGGAAATGGATTTAAGCTTTTCTTCATGTTTTATTACATGTTATTATGCTACTGATGACTGACAAGTATAGATGATGCTAATGAATTAAACAAAAATATTTTGATTTTGGGACGGTCCAAACCCCATTCTGGACAGTTGATAATTTTTGTTCGGGACGGTCATGAAAAAAAGTGTTGGGGCCAGTCACATGGTATATGTATTTACCCAACCCCTCCAAACAAGAAGGATGCAACACAAGGTTAATTCTTAACAATTTCGAATTCAGAGTTTTCCTTACAGACCAGATGCCATACCTTTTACCCATAGCTAGAGGAAGAATAATTGGATTCCTACCTTTCCCAAGGGTATTAGTGCTAAGTGAATTTGAACTTTTTGTTTTTTTTTGGGGGGGTCAATTTCCAATAATGATAACCATTACACCACAAGTCATGTGATATATGCACTACAAATTAACACATACCAAAATATTGCAAAACTTTTGTCTTTTCTCAAAAATACCTTTAACGAGAGGAAGGGCACAGTCAGCCAATTCCATGACAACACCTTCAAGAACTCCCATCATTGGTTCAATATCCAGAAGCACCAAAATGAGGGGCTGAAACAAGAAAACAAAGAATTTTAAAAGATTATCTATCTTTTATCTATATAAAGGGTAGTTGGTGTGTATGTATGTCCAGAAGAAATTACAAAAATAAAACAATTAACGACACACACACATATATATATATATATATATATGTCAAAATTACAAATCCTTTGAAATTTTCCACCTTTCTTCAATTGTGCTGTGGACTTTTAACTTTTTTTTTTGTGACTGGAATCATGAACATTTTTTATACTTTTTTATACATTTTTTAATATATTTTTACAACAAACTCTTTTGAGTTTTCTTGTGGATTATAATGCTTCTGATTTTTTTAAAATAAAATTTATTTTATTTTTAACACAGAATATGCATTTTCAAAATTTAAAAAAATTCCTCCTCCTCCGAACATGAACATTAGTTTGTACCCCTCCTGTTTGTAACAGTTTACTTATTCCGTCTATCATAAATATTTCCCTCTTGATGAATACCGCTTTAATAAAAGGTTGAAAGATTTCTGTCAGCGAACTATAACACCATTTGTTTGTTTTTTCTGTCGGATTCACTTCCATTTACTTTTCATATATATAAGTGTTGTTATGGGTCCAGCGGGTGAAAATTAGATATTCTATAAAAAAGGTTTTCAAAAAGGATTATGTTTTTAAAAAAATGTTAATAATTTTTTTTAAAAACAATCCTTTTTGCAAACCTTTTTTATAGAATATATACATATATATTACACACACACACACACACGTTCACAGTTATTGTGTCTAGCTTTTTGAGTAAAAATTATGAAGATTTGATGTATATTCTCGTAGAGATCTAAAAATTAAAACATACATGATAATGGATCTGCAAGACTAACTTGCTAACCATTAGACCAGGGTTTTATTTGTCTCCCCTCTACCCAAGTGATGCTGGGTAGCCACTTCTAGTACATATATGAAGAGCAGTTGGTGCGTATGCTTGTATGAAACTACAAAAATAATATAATTAATGACAAATATACTATTATTATTTATATTTTGCTTGAAGGCAATTCGATAATTATCGAAAATAATTATAATTATAGAATTTTATACGATATACGCATTGTAATTGCCTTCAAACAAAATATAAATAATAATATATACTTTATTTAACAATGCTTCTAAAAAACAAACATCCAAAATCTTATTTCCTTCGCTGAGGCATAGACCTGGTTTGTTGTTATCCACTCAACGTCCGCATACCTCATATGGTAGAGGTGTATCATTATCATTGACAAATTAATTTTGCATGGATTATGCGGTGCTTATCGGTAGCCGAGCGGTAAAAGTCTGACTGCCTGCTGGACTCCCGGTTTCGATTTCTGTCGGAGGGAAATCGTTAGTATACATCACTGAAGAGACTTAATAAATCGAAACAGACTGTACAATGTTCTACGCGCTGCACATTTGTTTGCCGAGTTCGCTTGTCATGATTATTTTCTATAATTATTGAATTTTATACGATATACGCATTGTAATTGCCTTCAAGCAATATATAAATAATAATATATACTTTTTCCAACAATGCTTCTAAAAAACAAACATCCAAAATCTTATATATATATATCTTTGAAAGGAAGGAAAAACTCAACACCTTTATTCCATAATAAATTTATTTCAACCAAAAAATATTGCTCTGTATATAATCTAAAAAGTTTATTATACATTGAGCTCTCTGTAGTGATTTAAAGATTCACTATTTATACATACTGGATCATACAATAATAATACAGTGTATCTTAGATATCACATATAGAATCATCCCTTACTACCAAGTTTTGGATACCTCTCATATATATATATATATATATATATATATATATATACACACACACACTAAATACCCCCAGTTCTTGTTTTTGGTACAAAAATTATGAAGATTTGGTTTATATTCATGAAGATATTTAAAAATTAAAATATACATAGAAATAGCATTGAAATTCTATTTAAAAATGTCCAGCATTTGTAATTCTCAAAAGTAAACAAATCAATAGACCAGGTTTTTTTGTCCCTCCCCCTCTACCCAGGTGATGCTGGGTAGCCACTTCTAGTTTATCAATATACCAGATTAAAAGGAAAACATTTTCAGCAAAGAAACATAGGAGTTGTTGACATCTTTCTAAATCTTGCATAAGATAAAACTCATATCTCTGGCAGTCTTTACATATATACCGTATTTGACGGTATATAAGACGCACCCCCATTTCAGAAGGTCAGAAAAAAAAAAGTTTTTAGTGTATTTAAGCATATATTGTTGAAAACAGTCTAGCTGTGCATTACACAAGCAGAAACATAGCTGTATAAAAGCAATTTGGCAGTTTAGGGTAGGTAAAAATACTGAGCGTAAGCTGGGTTAGTGAGCATCATAGAGAAGATTAACCTAGGCCTACGGGAGGTCTCAAACTTCACCTACGATGTATAAGACGAAGGGCAATTTTTTAGCCAAAATTTTGAAAAAAAAGTGTGTCCTATATGCCATCAAATACATTACATATGTATGTATTTATCAGTTAAAATCCTTGTTTCAGGCTGTAGGTGTGCTGATAGCCGAGTGGTTAAGAAGTCTGACTGATGATGAATCAATCGGGTTTCCATCTCGGCTGGAGGTAGCCTACTAATTTAGGCTTATTTTCAGGGGATGTCTTATTCTTCATAAATCAAAAAATGACATTACGAAGTAGAAAATTATGAAATTTCTAAATAAACAGAAATTACAAAAAAAAAATAAACAATGTATATTTATTTACCTTGAACAAGTTCTTTTATTCCAGTACAAACAAACACGTGTCGTTTTGATTATTGACTAAGATAAGTGTTTGAGTAGCATGATGCGATTGTGAAGAATGTTTATTTCTTTCATTTGTCTACTGCTCTCAACTAGGGCTTATTTTAAGAGAAGGGCTTATATTAAAATCATCCTGAAAAATCAAGGTAGGTCTTATTTTCAGAGAAACTGTGTGTGTGTATATATACATATATATATATGAAAATTAATCCGACAGTATGAATTTAACATTTTTGAAAAAACAAATATTTATAATTACTAACAGAAATCTGTTTCGACCGCTTTAATAGATCGGTCATCATCAAGAGCAACATATGAGAGAAAGACGGAATGAAACAACCGTTAGAAGAAAGGGTACAAACAAAACGCTATTATTCAATGCTGGGATTTTTAAAAATGCGTGTTCTGTGTTAAAAATAAAATTTATTTTTATTTTTAAAATCAGAAGTATTATAGTTCATAATAAGACTCAAAAGAGTTTGATGTAAAAGTGTATAATAAGTATCAAAATTGTTCATGATATATTCCAGCTATTAAAAAAGTAATTTACAAGTTCACAGCATAATTGAAGAAAGATGTAAAGTTTCAAATCACTTGTGGTGTTGGTAAATCCGTAGTGTTGTAGATAAAAGCCTTCAGAGGTGTAAAAATCCAGATATTTTGTTTTTACACTTCTGAAGGTTTTTATCTACAACACTACGGATTTATGTGAAAATAAACATGAATATCATTTTTTCTTTAGCAGAAACACTGAATATTATTTTTATTTATCTAATTTTTTTTTTTTTTTTTTATTAAAATTTTGTAAATTTTGTCTGAATTTTTCAGATGAGTTTTGATAATTTGTATCATTTGGATTTTTGGGACTGTGGTCCTCATCTTTATTGTTATATGCACAACGTTTCGACTGATGTTGCTTCCAGCCTTCTTCAGGTGTTTGTCAAATTCAGGAACCTCTTTATGACATGAAGGCTCCTGAATTTGACAAAAAAAAAAAAAAAAAAAAAAAAAAAAAAAACACCTGAAGAAGTCTGGAGGGACATCATCTGAAACGTGTATATAACAAGATGAGGACAATAGTCTGAAAAATTCAAATGATATAAAGTTTTGTACTTATTTAACTCTTAACATCCTGTTGAGAATTCCAGAGACCCATTCCTATAAGGATTTATTTTTAAAAATGGCTAAAAATGATCCTTTTCGTTTAAAGTTAACCAGAGATATTTCCCTTAAATTAAAGACTTTTAAATATAGTTAATATTACATTTAAACAAAAGCTATTGTTTAGGGTGGATTAGGAAAACAAATGAGACTTCCAGCCGGGTGGAATGAGGTGGTATAGGACATTAAGAGTTTTTAAATAGAATTTCCAAATCACTGGATCCCCTTACCTGGTTTGGTCCAAAAACATCTCCCTTAGCCACAGAGAAGAGAAGAGAGTAAGCGATTTGGCCAGCAGCTCCGGTCACTAAAACTTTGATGGGATCAGACTGAAATAACAACAAAAATAAATAAATAAAACAAATATTTTAATTCGTTTTTAAAAGAATAAAAAGATATGAAACATCAACAATTAATTGATATTTTTTCTGCTTAAAAAAGGGGGGAGTACATTTTCAATCAAGTTTTTCTTCAAAAAGTATACTTTGATGCAATGAAATAAGGTTTGCATTAAATAGATATTTATTTTTAGAATCTAAAAATATAACATTTTAAACTTAACATCAGACTTTTCATATTTTAAATGAATTTTATATATTAATTTTTCATAGCAAAAATACTAAATTAAAGTTTTGAAATAAAATAACTGATGCATTATAAAATTCATTAATTGATAAATCAATACTGAAAATTTCAGTAAAATCGGATAATTACCTGATTTTTGGTAATTTTTTTTTTGCAATCGCAAATGTTACAGTAAAATTGAAAACAAGCGCTTAAAACCATCGAAAAAGAGACAGAATGGCGGATCGCGTCGAAATTGACCAAAACAAATTGTTTTAAATCTATTAAAAATAAACTGCATATGTAATGATATTTTTCTTTTTTTAATGATGGTTATTATGTTACTACTTATCATTTTAGACAAAAGTTTGACCTTAAATAATAGATTTAATTATTTTTAATTCGCTTTTAAAACTCGTAGTATTCGATTTTTTTGCTAGTTCCTAAATATTTTAATTCGTTTTTAAAAGAATAAAAAGATATGAAACATTAACAATTAAAAAAAAGTGTGATCTATTTGGATTGATACTCGTATTCCTTAAAAGTACAAATGTTACAATCTTGCAACACCCTCTAGTTAAAATGAGACTGTCCAAATCCTCCAAGATGAAATACAAAAATGTATATCCTGATTATCTGGTGTTGCTTATCCATCAAATTCACATTTCTTATGAGTGTCACTACCTCAGGTAAATAGTGGACCATTCCGTTTTTATTATAAAGAAAAGAAAGAAAAAGGACATGCTACACAGAAAAAATATAAGTAATAGAGGAAATATAGAGAGAGGGGTGAGTGAGTGGAAGTGATAACACTAATCTGTTTCAATCGAACATTAAAAAAAATATGAAAAGGAAAGAAAAAAAGAGAGAATTAAATCAAAACTATAATACTTTTTACATATTGAACTATATATAGCAATAGCTCTGAAGTAAACATATCAAATGTTGTAATAATTAAATAATCATACTGTGGTATACCCACAGGTCCTGCTAGTACTAATAATTTATACTAATAATTTACACACATTTTTTATTTTTTTAATATTTTCGTCATACAACGTGTGATAGCACATGCGATACCCTGCCCTCATCAGCTGCCAACTAGGATTGATAACACAGTTTCGGTAGCTAAGACAGGACTGCCACTACCTAGCGCTACCAAGCAGCTTTTGCCACCGGACAGGGTATTAAAAAAAACATGTAATACTACAGAGAAGAGATTATATGATCCGTTCATCGGAAATGTATTGTTATCAGTGCAGTTTGTAATTTGAAAACACGTTGGCCGTTGAGTTGATTACGCGATCGCAGATGTTACGTAACAACATAAAAAAATGAAAAGGGAAAGAAAAGAGAGAGAATTAAATCAAAACTATAATACTTTTTACATATTGAACTATTTTGCAATAGCTCTTAAATAAACATATTAAATGTTGTAATAATTAAATTATCATTCTCATAATAATTTATACTAATAATTTACACACAATTTACAACATGAGCTGTTGTGAAGCAAATCTATTTCAGTAAAAGTAAAGTCGACGGGGCGGCCTGAAGTCGGTATCAGCCAGTCAGCGAGGGAGTCTATCCCCTTTTCAATAGCGCTAGACCAAGGAGATTGTTTTTTAGCATCTGAGGTGGAGCGCCACACCTACCATCAGCTCCTTACTTTACCGCACAGATCCATGTGCTACTCATACACTGAGTTGGCGAGGACCGGTATCGAACTAGGAACCTTATGGTCTCTAGCCGAACGCTCTACCGACTGAGCTAACCCAGCCCAACTAGACCTGAATAGAGACAGTGTTAATAAATAAGATGCTAATTGAGATTAAATAAGGATTATTCAATAACCATTGTGTATATAATGTAAATAACTAAGGAACCAATGACGGTGGTGGTGATGTAGTTTTTCATTACAGACAGACACACAACCTCCATTATAATAAGATTATGTAGCACGCAGATAATTTTTTTAAAATCCTTGTAGAGTGTGTAAATTATTTTAAGAAAATTTGTTTGTTTTGTTTTACGGCATATCAACCTCAGTGGGTTATTTAATGCCGACAAAGTTGTGAAATAAATTCATTCTTAATGCATAATACAATTTTCTTTTCAACTAATGATTTTATATTTAACCCATAGATGGGATCCTAACAGGTACTACCACTCCAAGTCAGAGTGGACCAGAGAGCAATGGTGATGAAGGGGTGCTCCACATTCCCCAAACCTCCAAAACTGGAACCTCACCATCAGATAGAGTTTAGTGTCATTCCCAGGACATGTAGACCCTCAGCCACCGCCTTCTAGCATCCATATGATAAAAAGGGGTTGGGGCAATCATATAGGTGCTAGGGCTTGACGTGACCAGCCGATTGATCGGAGGGGGCCTCTCCGACCGCCCGTCTAGCCCAAGATCGGGCCAAAGTGGAGTATTGCAAGTCATAGACTGCTCAGCCACCTGGGTTCTATCCTTAAGCATCACGGGTCACCACCCATGGCCAGCAGGTGGCCCATTGGGGGAGTTTTACCTCTCTGCAGAGGTGCAGTCAGGGCATTCTCATGCCCCAGCCAACAGGGCGGTAAGAAAATTTGCAAAACCTGTCAATTAATGATACATATAAAAAGAAACAAAGAAAACCTGATAATTTGGTCAACAATTGTGTTTAATAGAATAGGATGAAAACAAAGTATTCACTTTTAATTATGATATTTTGCCAAACAACCCTTACACAATACTAAAACTACAGACAGACCTCCTAGTGATGTTTCTATACATTAACAATGAATTGGTCTACAAGTATCCAATAGGAAAATGCCTTACATTGAGCTATCACATTATAGCTTACTGTATTTGACGGCATATAAGACAACTCCATTTCAGCAGGTCAGATTCAGGAAAAAAAGTTTAGTATATCTAAGCATATATTGTTAAAAACAGTCTGTGCTTGATTAGAACAATACCAGCAATAAAATAAGGATGCATGGAGTTTAGGGTAGATAAAAGTACTGAGCGTAAGGCTGGGTTAGTGAGCATTATAGAGAAGATTAGCCTAGGCCTACGGGAGATCTCAAACTTCACCTACGATGTATAAGACACAGGGCAATTTTTTGAGCCAAAATTTTGGCAAAAAGTGCGTCCTATGTTCCGTCAAATACGGTAAATCATATATTCAGGCATGCGGTGTAATGGTTAGTCATAGATAATAGAATCGTCGACAAGTTCAAATCCTGGATGAGGCTGTTTGCATTGCATATGGTGCTAATATGCTAGAGAGAAGTATGCACCCACCAACTCCAGTAATGGATAAATAGTAGGGCAGATTGGGTTTGGTTAGGAGAAGGAAAACTCTGAATTGAAACCTGTTAGACTCCACTTTAAAAAATTGACCTTGTGTCACATCCTGTGCATGTGGAGGGGTTGGGTAGATATGCATGTATATCAAATCCCCCATGGATCTTATATTTGCTACCCAACAATTATTTCTGCTTTTTACAGTATTTCTTTTAAAGAGATTTTTTTCTTTCTTTTTATCTGCTTTCAGAGCCGCTCCCTCCTCAACACACACACCCCAACTCTGGCGTATTGATCTCCCCCCCCTCCCTTCCTTTGTTCTTTGATTGTCCAAGTGAGTGATTAATTTCTTCCAAGTGGCTCAATGTATTAATTATTCCTTTTGAGCTTTTCTATTTTTAACTTTGGGAGGAAAGAGAAATTGTTTTTGTTTCTTGGTGAAAAGAGGGACATGAGCAATTATTGTAGATGGGCAAGCAGCACTCACTCTCCCCTCCTCTCTCTCTCTTTCCCCTCTCTCTCTTTCCTCTCTCTCTACTTTAAATATTTTGATCTGACAATTGTGTGAAGTTTGAATGAAAGATAAATCCTCATAAATCCATTTAAAGCTGTACAAAGCTGCTATGGTGTGGACACACTTGGAGTTTGCATCACCGGTCTGGACACCCCTATCTTGCTCAGAATATTAACCTCCTAGAAACTGTGCAACCAGGCGGATACTCTCCATCAGTCATCTGCCATACTCTGAACGTCTTGCTGCCCTGGGAATGGATTCGCTGAAACTTCAGCATCTGGCAACTGACTTGGTAAACGCTCATAAGGTCATTAATCATCTTAACAACAGCAACCTTGAGCACCTTTTTGATCTCCATCTTTCCAACACACGTGGGCATGCACTACAAAGTCAGAAAACAGCACTGCTCACGTGACTTTCGGAAACATTTTTTCACGCTCAGAATTGTGGAGACATGGAATAAACTGCCCGCGTCTGTTGTAGGCTGCCGAAGCACTGAGTCTTTCAAAGCCTCCATGCTTCCTGTAGTCCGCCGACACTATACCTGAGGCCACTCTCCACATACATGTATATTACTACTGTATGCTATTCATGTTCCTGACACTAATACATTATTCTGTGTACTTGACATGAGACTTTGATGAGTTGTGGTGCACCTGAGCACTGTACACAATAAATTTCATTATTTTTATAAACTTGGAGCTCATCTTTCATGAACGGTGCCTTAACCATTAAACTATGAAAAATACCATCTCCAAATTTTTGCAATTGATAGAGAAATGATTAACCCAAAATAATCTTGTATATATATTTACCAAACCCCTCCACACTTTTGGTCAATTTTATAAGTGGAGTTGAATTCAGATTTTTCCTTCTCCAAGACTGGTTGCTTAGAAAAAGTTAAAGAGCCCAGTTTGCCCTACTATTCATCCATAGCTGAAGGGAGAATAGTTGAAGTCATACCTTTCCCAAGGGTATCAGTGCTATGTGAAATGCAAACAGCCTCATCCAAGATTTGGACTTGTCATGTCCATTTCCTATGAATAACCATTACACAATGTGCCTCCATAAATCTCGTATAATTAAAGTTAAAATATTGTTAAATGTAATTTTACTTTTTCTTTTTAATTCAACATTTTTAGATGACCTAATAATAAACCAGGTTAAAACGTTTTGTCTACATTCAGTATTATTGCAGATATACAACAATTGATATTCACATGATACAGGCAGGAGATGGAGGGGAAGGGGGTGTCCTTTGATTATATTAATTATATATATTACTTATCTTAATTAACCAAGCTTTGCTAACAAAGGTATTTACAGTACTTAGGATTCTGGAAAAGCAAGGACAAACTCATAACGTCCTCATTTGTGTAGAATTATCCATAGTTTACTAATGCGAGACGACCTGTTCTGTGCTCTGCACCTTCGATGCACGATGTCTAGATCCCCAAACGTTGTAACACTCTGCGCTGGCAGAGTTGAAGGGCATGAGTTAGAGACAGGCTCACAAGGATTAAAAACAAAACAACAACTACAAGTGTTTGTAAACAAGACGTGGATGGAAGAAGGGTGTGTGTGATACTTCGCTGCTACTGGCTATCTCTACCGGCGACCTTAACACCTCAACGGCCAGGGTTCTAACTGACTTAGTGCTCGAGTTTAGCTGTATTTATGTCAAACTCTCCTTCCCCACCCATCTTCTCCAGACCACACAGATGGCCAGTACATAAATCGTCATCATTAACCCTTAAAATTAAAGTAATTAAATCTTTTTCCAGAGGTAGTGTCTTCAATACGTCGACCATTAATTTTTTCAAAAGAGATTTTCTCATAAAAATAGCCTCTTTGCTTTTAATACCTGGGTGCATAAGATATTATCACTAAGTGGCCTAACTTCATGGTGGTCGTACAGATCTCTTAAACTTTATGGCCTAATCTTTGGATTCGTAAAAAGGTCAACCACCCACCCCTTTTACTTATGCCTGGCTTTAACCTATTCTCTTTTTTTATTCATTTATTTATTCTGACCATGTTCGTCTTTAATCATAGTATCATACTAATAAACAATCGGAGTTTACTTATTCCAGTGAGTTTTTCATTAGTCAAAATGGAAATGTAGCAATTATAGAGTGATGAAAAAGTATTATAAATAAGTGACGCTTTTTTTTTTGCCTAATTAAAAAAAATGATTTTGTTATAAACAGGATTACCAAGGATCTTAATTCGAGACATTTCACATGATGTTGGTTGGTTGGGTTTTACGGCATGTCAACCCCTTGGGTTATTTTATGCCGAATACTTCTATTGGCAATTTGGTATTCAAAAATGTTTAATGCCGACAAAGTTTTGAAATAATTTCATTTTTAATGGATAATACAATTTTGTTTATCAACTCATGTTTTTCGGGTCAGAGTGGACTAGGGAGCAATGGTGATGAAGGGGTGCTCCACATTCCCCAAACCTCCAGAACTGGAACCTCACCATCAGATAGAGTTTAACATCATTCCCAGGACATGTAGACCCTCAGCCACCGCCTTCTAGCACCCATATGATAAGAAGAGGTTGGGGCTTGTCATAAGGGCAATAGGGTTGGGAAAATCATATAGATGCTAGGGCTTGACGTGACCAGCTGATTGATCGGAGGGGGCATCTCCTACCGCCCGTCTAGCCCAAGATAGGGCCAAAGTGGAGTATTGCAAGTCATGAACTGCTCATCCACCTGGGCTCTATCCTTAAGCATCACGGGTCGCCACCCACAGCCAACAGGTGGCCCCATTGGGGGAGTCCTACCCCTCTGCAGAGGTGCAGTCGTTGCATTCTAATGCCCCAGCCAACAGGGCAGCATTTCACATGAAGAAACGAACCCATATATAAGAAATTAAGACAGTACATTTCAATAACTCATGCATGAAAAGTTCATAGGCTGACCAAGATATTCTCATGGAATGAAACCAAATGAGATTTTATTTTTCAACATAGTCCCCATTTTGTGGACATGGTGCAATGGATATATGGGTTAATTTACTACAGTTCTATGTAAAAATCATCTGTTCAATCCTGGCCAAAAGCAATATTAATATAGAATACTAAACACAGCTTAACACTTGTGTACCCAGTCATGGTTAATGGAATGAGAACAGTCTGCCCTGGTGGATTGAAGAAAAGAGTTTGGTTCAAAGTTGGGTGAAGGTTCACGATTACAACATGAAGGTTTCAGAGTTTGACAAAAAGATTGCCGAGTTCAACAAGAAACATCTGAGGGCAAATTGTGTGAAACGTTGTGTAGATAACAATATAAAGATGAGGACAATAGTCTGAATAATCCAAATAATACATAGTCCCCTCCCCCTTACAGTTCACAAACTTCTTCCATCGGTGTTGCAGTGCTTGGATCCAATTGGCCAAAAGGTCATCAAGAGCAGATATGACATCATCGTGTGAACTTTTCACTTCACCCTCATAAGAATAACACTTTCTGCAATGTAAAGAAATGTGTGTGTGTGTGTGTGTGTGTGTGTGTGTATATAATGTATGTGTATTTGTGTGTATGTATAATCTTTGTGTGTGTGTATATGTGTATATATAATCTTTGTGTGTGTGTTTGTATAATCTTTTGTTTGTGTGTATATGTGTATATATAATCTTTGTGTGTGTGTGTGTGTGTGTGTGTGTGTGTGTAATCTTTTTGTGCGTATATATAATCTTTGTGTGTGTGTGTATGTATATGTGTATATATAATCTTTGTGTGTGTGTGTATAATCTTTTTGTGTATATGTGCGTGTGTGTATAATCTTTAAGTGTGTGTGTGTGTGTGTGTGTGTGTGTGTGTGTGTATAATCTTTGTGTGTGTGTATTTCTGTGATTGCAGCAGTTTGACAAGTTTATTGCCAACTCTTGGGGAGGGGATGACCAATAATCAATCAATGAAATCACAAAAATGTTTATTTTGGGCCAAAATCAAAATGTCAGAACCTTTTCACCTTTCCTGTGGAGGTCCTGTCAGATGGGGATTTAGAATACACCGACTGCACCTCTACAGAGAGGTAAGACACACCACCAATTGGACCACTTGTTGCCTAGGGATGGCAACCTCTGATGGTTACAACAACCCTTAGCACCTATACGATTGCCTCAACCCTACTACCCTCATAGCAAATCCCCCAACCCCTCTTATTCATATGTGCTAGAAAACAGAGATTGAAGGTCTTTAGTGTCCTGGGTATGACGTTAAACTTTCTCATGGTGAAGTTCCAATTATTCCTCAATTATTTTTAGACGAGTCTTGATAATTTGTATTATTCAGACTATTGTTCTCATTTTTAGTGTTATCTACACATTTCGGCCGGTGTGCTCTCCGGTCTTCCTCAGGTATTTCTTGTCATAATCAAGTAGCCTTCACAGAACTTTGAACCGAACACTTTATTCAATCAACAACAGTAGACTGTTCTCATTCTGTTAACCATAAAATAATTAACACAGCTTAACACTTCTACCCAGTCAGGATTTCCACGTGTGTGTGTGTATACCAAATGATCATGTAAAGCTTCGTTGTAATATAGGTTTGGTTTGGTTTGTTTTACGGCATATCAACCTTGGTGGGTCATCTAATGCCGACAAAGTTGTGAAATAAATTAATTCTTAATGCATAATACAATTTTGTTTATCAACTCATGTTTTTCTATTTAACCCATAGATGGGACCCTAACAGGTACTACCACTCCGGATCAGAGTGAACTAGGGAGCAATGGTGATGAAGGGGTGCTCCATATTCCCCAAACCTCCAAATCTGGAACCTCACCATCAGATAGTTTAACGTCATTCCCAGGACATGTAGACCCTCAGTCACCGCCTTCTACACCCATATGATAAAAAGGGGTTGGGGCTTGCCATAGGGCAATAGGGTTGGGAAAATCATATAGGTGCTAGGGCTTGACGTGACCAGCCGATTGATTGGAGGGGGCCTCTCCGACCACCGTCTCGCCCAAGATAGGACCAAAGTGGAGTATTGCAAGTCATTGAACTTCTCATCCACCTGGGCTCTATCCTTAAGCATCACAGGTCGATACCCACGGCCAACAGGTGGCCCCATTGGGGAGTCTTACCCCTCTGCAGAGGTGCATTCTAACGGACTTTGTAATATAGAATTTTAATTTTTGTTATATTGCTAATGCATGTATGCATACACAAACACACAAAGTCAAAAATTATTTCTACCGTGTTTTAACGCCATGTCCAACTATGCTGGGTCCATACAAAGTACTACCCAAAAGATTGGGCGGGCGGGGCACTTTGGTTGGGGTAATGATCCGCAATGAACAGATCAATGTTTAGATTTTATGGCATGTCAATCCTTGTTGGGTTATTTTATGCCAAAAACATTTTGTTTTATTCATTCTTGATCAGTATTCAATTCTTTTTTTTTTTAAACCCAATGATTTTTTAAATATTTTTAAAGACTTTTTTTCTATTTAACCCATAGGTGGGGCCCTAACAGATACTACCACTCTGGGTCAGAGTTGACTTGGGAGTAATACCGATGAAGATGTACCCCACACTTCCCAGAGGTCCAGGATTGGTACCTCACCATTAGATGTAGTTTTTAACGTCGTACCTAGGACACAAAGAAGTGTTGGACTCTCTCTGTCACCTCAGATAAAACAGAGTTTAATAATTATATGGTTTCAAGTGAGTATTTCCATTTAATAATAGTCATTTATTTACACACAGTTATATGGTTTCAAGTAACTAATCATAATCTGGGGGGGAAATGCCTGTGGTATAGTGGCCAATGTGTTGGACTGCGACATTGTAGTAATAACAATCCTTAGAAAACAATTACAGCTTCAAGTAAGTATTATTGATACAAATAATTTACTATTATATGGCACCAAGTATCCCGGTTAAATCGAACTTAATGGAACTAAATTTCCACCATTGTATGTCACCCTGCCGAAAGAAAAAAAAAATACCAAAAATCAGAGAATTAACCGAATTTAATGAAATTTTCAGTGATATATTAATGAACAAAAGATATAATGCACCAGTTATTTTATTTAAAAACCTTTACATTTTTTCAGGTCAGTTAACTTGGAACCACATATCTTTGAGGTGTAACACAGATTCTCAAAGATATTTTAAACATTTAGTCAATCTATAGATGGGACCCTAACAGGTACTACCACCTCAGATGAACTGGGAGTAATAGCTATGAAGGGGTACTCCACAGTCTCGCGATTTCTAGAATTGGAGCCTTACTATCGGATGCAGTTTAATGTGATACCCAGGACACCTCTATTGGGAGGGGGGTCTTGCCCCTCTGCAGGGGATATAGTGTATTTTAAACCCCGCCGACAGGGTAGAAAGGTTTGGGGGTTTTTTTAGGTGCGGGGGCATGTCTACAACCGCTATAAATATGCCCAGGGAAAGAGTCTGCTTCGAGACTGAGGAAACTTAGTAATTATCTCACCGCTAAATTCCCTGAACTTTTTGATAATGTCTCCTTCATAAAACGCGTCATTCTACAACTACTACACCAGGGTAGTAGCAGCCGGGTGGAGGGGGCCAGACCCCCACCACCCACCCAATTTATCATTTGTAATATTTTTAAAGACGTTATATTTTAACAAAATACAATTAAGAAAGAAATACAAGAAAACAAAAACTATCGAAGCAAGGAAAACTATAACTTTTATAAAACTCCGTTGGCATAATTCATTGTCATGGGGGTCACAGCTGTATTGTTAATAACGTGTTTCCCCGAAAATAAGACAAGTCTTCTTATATTAATTTTCACTCCGAAATATAACACAAGGGTTTATTTTCGGGGGATGTCTTATAGTTCATCGAAAAACGACATTACAAAATTTCTAAATAAACAGAAATTACAAAAAACGATCTACATTTATTTACCATTAACATCTTTTATTCAAAAACTTATAAACGACAATTCATTCGAAAAATAATATCATCCTCTGGAATGTTATTGCTTGGGCTTATTTTAAGGGGAGGGCTTATATTAAAATCATCCAAAAAAAATCATGCTATGTCTTATTTTCGGTGAAACACACTAAATGGCTTCAAAATAGGGTTAGGCAAGATTTCTTTTTTGTTTGGTTTTACGGCATATCAACATTTCTTGGGTAATTTAATTCTGAGATACATTGTTATAGTTATGAATAAGACATATGCCTAACATCGATCTCACCAAAATGGTTGCCGATTTTAACTTTAAAACGAATTAAAATTAATTAAATCAATTATCTAAGGTCAAAACATACAGTAGCCATTTACACTCATAGCCGTGACCCCAACAGGCACCATCAACCAGGGTCAGGATTGACATGAGAGTAATGTTTAAGGGGTAACTCTACACACCCCAGGACTCCAAAGAGAATTGGGACCACATCTCCGGTTGCAGTTTGTTGGATTTTACGGCATGTCAACCCTTGTTGGATTATTTTATGCCGAAGTCGTTTTGTTCTATTTAGGCTTGATGAGCATTGAAATATTTTTTCAACTCAATTTTTAAAAAAACATGTTTTACAACAATAAAATAAATACAAGACTGGGGGGGGGTCAAACAAAGTGTTTATCGCATGGGGGAGATTCATTTTAATTTGGAATATCGTCTTGTGATAACTTAAGGTCAAATTCTAAATTTTTTTTGCTTCCCACTCTGCAAAAAAAAAAAAAAAAAAAAATCTCTGCTACGACCCTCAACCACAGATACAATAAATTCAAATTAGAAATTAAAAGCCACGTGACTGCTTTTAATAAAATGAAATAAGGATTCTTTATTATTATTATTTTATTTTGTGTGTTGTTAAAAGTAGAGTAAATGTAAAAAAAAATAATAATAAGAGTCTGTAAATAAATTAGATGATCATTGATCAACAAATTCCATTTTCTTTCATTCGTCCTTAAAAACAAAAAGAAAGGTTGTTTTCTTCCGTCCTTCATTGATAGTTTCAGGACAAGGTGAAGGTCAATTCTACAAAAAAATCCTTTCGTTGGAGATTTTATAATTCGTTTTTTTTTTTTTTTTTTTTATACTGATCTTTTAAATAATTTATAAAAAGAAAACTACAGATTTATTTAGCGGGGTCTAAACTTTTTTTAAAAAAATAATAATAATTAGGGGATGGGCCGAGTGGGGGTGGGGGCATAAAACAGATGATTTTGGTTGTGGGGAAGAGAAAGAGAGGCGGGACTCCCTGGAGAAGTAGTAACTGACTTCAATCAATGTTACTACATCCTAGGAAGAAAAAAAAGTTAAACATTTTCACGAAAGGAAATAAAAAATAAAAATAAATTCAGATTTGTTGATAAGAGCGGATATATAACACGATTCTTTTTTTTTTTTTTTTTTTTTTTTAATTCAGTAGGTAAATGTTTTACCCTCGTCTACTGGACAGATGTTAGTGGAATATGAAATGAAGTGATTCCAATCAAACTCTAAGGAAATCATAACTTAATGTTAATTCATTAAGAAGTTTTTGTTTTTTTATAAATTAAACGACAGCATTAATTGATGATGAACATTGAACAGATTTAAAGTTGTTGCGCAGTTCTCTAAATTGAAAATCTGATTTTATTTAAAGAAAAAGAAACTTTTGACAGTATTTCCCCCTTCAGGAATTTTTTGGATATATCTAAAATAAAGAATCTTTGGTAGACTGTGAATTCAGCAGCGTCGTTTTTTGTTTTTTTTACCTTAGTTTACTGGACAGATGTTAGTGGAATATGAAATGAAGCCCAATATTTTTTTTAAATTTCTAATAATTAATTTGTCCATGGAGAACCATTTCGTTTCGGCTGAACTTGTACAAAGGTGTCAAAATTAGGGTGACCCAGAAAAAAGAAAACCCACAAATTTTGTAATAAAACTGTTAATTTTAATTATGGGGGTTTAGCGTTAGTTTAATGGGAAAATGAATAAATAATTTGGGTTCTGTTTTTTCTGGGTCACCCACCGGTGACCCAGAAAAAAACAGAACCCACAAATTTTATAATAAAACTTAATTTTAACTAAGGGGGTTTAGGGGTAGGGGTAGGGGTAAGGTTGGGGTTTAAGGTTAGTTTAATGGGAAAATAAATAATTTGGGTTCTGTTTTTTCTGTGTCACCCTAATTTTGACACCTTTGTGCAAGTTCAGCCTTCGTTTCTTAAGTTCAGTCCATATTGAAAATCTGACTTTATTTGATAAAACAAAACTTTTGATAGCAACCCCCCTCCCCAGTATACAAGGAAAAGAAAAATATTTTAAATGTAAAAAGAAAAAGGCAGCTGACACCAATTGTAAAACCTTAAAACGTAAACAAAAACCTGTGTATATTATATACTAGCGAATGTCATGGTCATGTGAATGACTTGTCGTAAATTCTACTGAAGTCAAGCACGAAGAAAAGCAGTTAACAGAACAGGCAAAAAAAAAATGGAAAATCCCCATTACTTTTCCTTTTGGTGCGATTTAACCAGAATAATTTTTTTTTTTTTAAATGCTCCTTTTTTTTTTAAGTCATATGCCCCCCCCCCAAAAAAAAAATTCACAGAGAAAAACGGAAATTGTTTTTATTGATTACTATTAGCAAATAAATCAATAAAATCGATAAATTATTTATTGATCCTATATTTATCATAAATAGGATCAATACTTTTTTTGATTTGCCCTCAATCACGTTTTTACTGCCATTCTTACCCTCCCCCATAAATAACTATTTTTAAAGTCAATATTCAATGATTTTTACCCAACGAAAACTTCTTTGTAATAATAGTATATTGTTATGAATTTATTTTCTTTATAACAAAAAGTTAACCTAACTAGTAAAAAGAAAGAGTCTTATTAGTCATATAATACTCTTTCTTCTTTACTAGTTAAGTGACTTTTGGTTGTAAAGAAAAAAACAACAAAGCTCTTTTTTTTAAATATCCCCGCTAAACAAATGGTCAAGGTTATGGGATATTCAAAATGATCTAATAATAAATTGTAAAATAAGTAATAAACAAATAAACCCAAAACCCTGAAATTAGGATACAAACTGATCCTTTTCCTCCCATATCATTAGAAAAGTTAGTGGAGGGCTCAATTTTTTCCCCTAAAAGAAGGGATATTTAGAAATTTTTTTTTTTTTTTAAGTAGAATAAATGGTTATTTAAGTGCCCACTGCCCTTAATTAAACTTTTATTACCGCCTGACTTAGACTCTCCCCCCATATATAGGCATTTTAAGTCAATATTTGAGTAATTTTACCCCACGAAAACTTATTTAAATTTTACTCTTCATTTACTGGTTAGGTCACTTTTGGTTGTAAAAAAAAAAAAAAAAAAAAATACAGACGTTTTTCTTTTTCTTTTTTAAAAATCCCCGCTAAACAAATTGTCAAGGTTATGGGATTGGAAATTATCTATTAATAAACTGTAAACTAAATAAATCCCAAACCCTGAAATAATGATACAAACTAATCCTTTTTTACCCCACGACCTTAGAAAAAGTTAGCAAGGGGTGGGGGTCAAATATGTTGGGGTTTTGTGGTGCAAACTGAGCAATAAATTTCATTTTTATATTTAAAATAAAATAAACCAAGAATAAATGTTTAAGTGCGTTATTGAAAAAGAAAGTAAAAATCCGATTTTAAGTCAAACATCTTCGTTATTAATAGACATTATTTTAAAAAAAATTAAGTTCATATTTCAATGTTTGTTAAAGTCTAAAATAAACAGGTTCATTGATTTTTTTTAAGAGAAGAAAAAAGATTTCTGATAAGATAAAAAGAAAACTCTAACATCATCACGTATTTAGATTCACAAGGACATTCATGAAAAAAAGGTCATCATCAGTACAAAATGAAAATAAAATTATAAGAATAGACTTTGCTCTCAGATTTAAAGAAGAAAAAAAAGAAAAAAAAACAACTTTTTTATCAATAACTTTTAGCAAAAAGAGAAAAAGTCATTAAAAAGATTTTTTTCCCGGATTTAAAGTCAAGTGCTTTTCAATCCAACCTTGAAAAAAAAAAAAGAGAAAAAAAAACTTTTTTTTTTTTTTTTAAATAAATTGTTGTCATTAGTTACCAATAAAAGAAATATTTTAATTAAAAATGGTAATTTAATTATTTAAAGAAAAAAATAAAATATTTAAATTAAAAAAAGCTTTGATCAAACTAACTAGTTTAATTACACAAATTTGTATAAAGTTGACTTAAATTTTCCTTATTCAAATTGGATTTTAAAAAGAAGAAATTTACAATTTTTTATTTCTAATATTATCATATGAAATTGACATTTATAGGAAAGACTTTATTATTATTTAAAACAAAATATTTGACTTGATTTCTTAAACCTTAAAATTTTATTTCATATCTTTTCATGTGTTGACGTGTTAAATCAGAACTAGGGGCTCATATCGGATTTTTTTGGGGGGTACCTATTGTTGTAGCACCAAATTATGTAAAGTTGGGTTTGATTGTGAAACTAACATATCTTAAATCTCAGATTTATAGACATTTTTTCGGGGAGGGGGCACATTCTTCGAAGGAGGGGGGGTACCTATTGTTGTAACCAACTAAGATCCGTAAAGTTCGAATGTGAAATTGACATAACTCAAATAAATCTTTTTTTTTTATTAATATATACACCCTTCAGCGGAAACAGAGGTTGAATAACTCTTAAATTAAACACATGCCCCAATTAAATCTTTTGTCGAATTCTAGATTATAAAATTATAAAATGTGTGTGCGTGATATGTTTCAAATTAAACGTCCTTACTTATCATTTGTTTAATCTGAATGTATGGATTGATGTCATTTTATTTATCTATCTAATAATATATGTATCTTGCATTGTATTTATTTCGGGTTTCAATTCATGATAGATAGATAGATAGGTAGGTCGATCGATGGATGGATGCAGCGATTTTAAACAGTGTTGGGATGTGGCACAAGGTCGGTGCCCCTCGGGAAGCAAGCCTCTCGGGGGAGCGTAGATAGATAGATAGATAGATAGATAGATGCACCGATGTTAAAGAACCAATTTTGTTTAATAATTGTATTTTTATGCAATAATAGAATTTTTTTTTTTTTTTAAAAATACGGTAAAAATCTAAAAATATTTTTTCCGTATTTTTAAGTACAAATAATTTTTGTTTTGTTTTTGTTTTAACCGTAAAGACGAAGAATAAAATAAAAACTATTATAAAATAAATACTAAAACTTTAATATACAAGTTTTTACAGTCTTATTTAATAAATATTAATTCATTTACAAGGCATTCTAACGATAAAAAATTAATTGACATTTATTTAAGTCATAGTAAAACCTAAAAAAATGTTTTATGTTAATAAATTACCCAAATTTTAAAAAAAAAAGAAGAAAAATCAAGACTTTTGTACATTGTATTTTTTTTTCTTTTCAATTTTGGAGGTTTTAATATTAATTATAATTAATATTATTATTTATTAATTTGTAAAAATAAAAACTTTTCATCTTTTCTTCTTACGCGGTCGTTAATGAATCAATAACAAAATTTGAAAATCACAAAAAAAATACAAAAAATATATAATTTAATAAATTAAAATAATTTAGTATCGAAGTTAAATTGTTAATTTTGATAAAATAAAATTAAATTAAAAAAAGAGAAACAGAAAAGAAAGTTTTTTTTTCTTACCATTTTTGATGTTTGTGGTTTTTAGTCGCCGATAAAAATCCTAATTATTGCTTTTTTCTTGTAATATTAAAAAAGACAATAAGTACGAAACTGAGAGACACACGGGATCTTTTTTATCTTTCGTTTTTCTGTTAGAAAAAGGTTAATATACTCCAATTTCTTCAGAAAAAGAAGAAAGCTTTGATGTTTGATATGTGTGTCTCGCTTGTTGCCGGCTCGTCAAACTAAAAACTGACACAAGATGACTGAGGCATGCTGGGAAAAAAGGCTACCTTCGTGTGGGGAGTCGTCGTACACGTTTTAATGAGAGAACCAGTCCAAGTCGGGGTGGAAAAGTATTTGCGTGTACAGTCTAAAGGTCAAACAAAGTTTTGCATTGCAGGTTAACCGTTTTGGGGTGGCATATGGTGGAAAAGAGAGCATTGATTGTAAGACTCGGATTTCTACAATTATGGTGGTATTTTGGTGTGTGTATGTGTGTGTGTGCATTCTAAGTTTACTAAATAAATATTCAGGTGCTTATGCAGAATAGCACGCAAAAGGTAATAATAATTAGATTACGTATAAAAGACATTACATTACATTTTATGGAAATACTCAAAACTTTTCAAAAAGATTTTTTAAATATTAAAAATTATTGAAATAGATCACTAATTAGGACTGAGCCTATTCGAGTAGTGACAACCCCAAGCGGAGTTTAACAGGTTTGAATTCAGAGTTTTCCTTCTCCTAAACTGGTTGCCTAACCAAGGTTAAAGAGCCCAGTCTGCCCTACTATTTACCCATAGCTACAGTGTAGTTGGATTCATACCTTTTCGAAGGGTATTAGTGCTATGTGAACTCCAGCTTCATCCAGGATTGAACTCAGGTCGACGAGTCCATTTCCTAAGACTCTAACCATTAAACCACGCACCTCCAACGTTTGAGATGTTAGGGTTAGGGTTAGTTTTAGGGATAGGGTTAATGTTAGAGTGAGGGTTAGACTTTTTTGGGAGTTTCTGTAATCTAATGCTATTTATAGTAAAATGTGATTCTAGTGATATTATCTCTTGCGCGCTATTCTGCATTTGTACCAATATCTAAAAATTACTAGTGATATGAAAGGGCGTATATTCTTGATGGACTGGGTGAAGGATGAACGCCCCCCCCCCACATACACACACCAAAAATTGAGAATTCGTCATAAATATTAATCTTGCTCAATAATGTAATAATATATAACCATGTATCAAAACTAATCTTTCTTTTATCAAATATTTTAATTGTTGATGGTTGGTTGGTTGGTTGGATTTATATGGCATGTCAACTCTTGTTGGGTTATTTTATGCAGAAGACATTTTGTTTTATTCATTCTTGATGAGTACTCTTTTTTTCAACTCAATTTTTTCACCGCCCTGTCGGTGGGGCGTCAGAATGCACCGACTGCACCTCTGCAGAGGGGTAAGACCACCCACGGCCAACAGGTGACCCCATTGTCCCCCAATGGGGTCACCTGTTGGCCGTGGGTGGCGACCCGTGATACTTAAGGATAGAGCCTAGGTGGATGAGCAGTTCATGACATGCAATACTCCACTTTGGCCCTATCTTGGGCTAGACGGGCGGTCGGAGAGGCCCCCTCCAATCAATCGGCTGGTCACGTCAAGCCCTAGCACCTATATGATTGCCCCAACCCTATTGCCCTTATGGCAAGCCCCAACCCCTTTTTATCATATGGGTGCTAGAAGGCGGTGACTGAGGGTCTACATGTCCTGGAAATGACGTTAAACTCTATCTGATGGTGAGGTTCCAGTTTTGGAGGTTTGGGGAATGTGGAGCACCCCTTCATCACCATTGCTCCCTGGTCCACTTTGACCCGGAGTGGTAGTACCTGTTAGGGTCCCATCTCTGGGTTAAATAGAAAAATATGAGTTGATAAACAAAATTGTATTATCCATTAAGAATTGATTTATTTCACAACTTTGTCGGCATTAAATGACCCACCGAGGTTGACATGCCATAAAACAAAACCAAACCAAACCAAACCAATCAATTTTTTCAAACAAATATTTTAAACTCATTTTTTTCTATTTAACTTATAGATGAGACCCTAACAGGTACTACCATTCCAGGTCAGAGTGGATCTGGGAGTAATGGTGATGAAGGGGTACTCCACATTCCCCAGAGCTCCAGAATTAGAACTTCACCATTAGATGGAGTTTAGCATCATACCCAAGACATTAAGACCCTCAGTCAAAGCCTTATAGCACATATATAATAAAAAGGGTTAGGGGTTGCCATAAGGGCAATATGGTTGGAACAATGATATTAGTGCTGTAGGGTTATTTTCGTATTTACCTGGGGAGTTGTCTGCCCTTTTAGTGTCGCTGGTTCCCGCTAGGGGCCTCGTGTATTTAAGCGGCTAATTTGAACTTCTCTTCTGCTTTTTGCTTACTGCTCACTACGAGACCACATGGGTTAGACACTGTCTACCCCTTTCTCGTTGGGGCTTCGGCCCTTAACACTGGCCACTCACTGCTAGTAAGTCTCTTATACGATATATGACCATCCTTTAGTCATGTATCATTCATGAATGTGTCATTATCTATACTCTTGTATATGTATCTATGTACTTTATGTATCTCGTCATATCCATGTGCTGTATACCTATTAAATGTTTTGTCCCTCAACCTGTGTCGGAGTTTGCGTTCCAACGAGTTATGACTTTGTCATAACCTTTGAATCTTACAACTGGTGATACCCCGAAGTGATACGAACACGTACCCTTTTTGGCCCAAGTCGACCACAACAATGGTCGTAAAAGTACTCGGGATTTACAGTGCTATGGCTTGACATGACCAACCAATTGATCAGAAGGATTCTCTCTGACCCCCCGTCTAGCCTAAGTAAGAGCCAAAGTGAAGTGTTGCATGTCATGGACTGCTCAGCTACCAGGATTCCATCCTTTAACATCACAGGTCACCACCAACGGCCAACAGGTAGCCTCATTGGGGAGTGGGTCTTGCTCCTCTGTAGAGATGCAGTCAGTGTATTCTTAAGCCCCAGCCAACGGAGCTTTGGTCGTTGTTCTGAGATAGCAGCCCCACATCCACTGGCAATCGAGGAGGTGTGAAGAGAGAGACAAAAGTCTGAAGGATGAGATACATTCTACCAATAATCATCTCTTCCTCATCTCTTCTTCCAGAAAAATATTTAATTGCATATCCTATGTTCATTTTGTAGTAAGAAATTAGGTTTCCATTATAGTATGTGGCGTACTTTTTGAATGTGGCCTATGAAATCATGTCTTTGTGTATTTCTTCTGTCATTGGGTCAAATTGACTGTTATCATGATTCACATCTTTTGAGTCCAGCTTGGAGGCACATGATGAATGCTTACCACGTACCCCATGTGTACGGGTTAGGCACAAGGCCCTATTAATGTGTGACCACTCATGAACCGAAGCTCATGGGTGGGGTGCAAAAATGTATTGATCCCGTCAGCATTCCCCCTCAAGGGGGGGCGTCTCAGGCACTGAGCAATAGGCACATGGTGTAATGGTTACAATCGTGAGAAACAGATAAAAATCCTCAACAGGTCCGTTTGCATTTCACATAGCTCTAATACCCTTGGGAAGGGTATGAATACAACTATTCTCCCTCCAGATATGGGTAAATAGTAGGGCAGACTGGGCTGTTTAACTTTAGTATGGAAACCAGTCTAGGAGAAGGAAAAACTCTGAATTCAAACCAAATGGACTCTCTTCTCGTTAGTCAAAACTACTTTGAGGACTCATCCTTTATACCAATTTGAAAATATTAAGAACTTGAAACAAAAACTTTTATCAAAATGACTTCTTTCGGCATTAAATGACTTGAAAAGGGTTAATATGCCGTAAAACAAACAAACCAAAACTAATACTGTCAAAAATCACTATGAATCAAAATGAAAATCCATGTATTAACCAACTTGTTATATCGTATCTTTATCTTAAACATTTGGGAAGTTGAAACATGTGAATGTCCTTCAAATTGATTAAGAAGGTCAAGGAGTGTAGAAGAGATAAGAGCGGGGAGGTACTGGGGATGGCAGGGGACAAGGCCAATCAGTTATCACAGTAACAGTCAGTTATAAACAGTGTACTTGACATTGGAATATAAAGATAAATTATCTTAAGTAGTAATATAAAAAGTCATTTTAGTATAAAAAATCATGCAAATTTAGAATATAAAATTGTTTTATTACGCAATCTTATATACAGGTTGGTACTTGAGTTTTTGGCTAAGAAATTGTTTTTTTTTGTTTTTTTTGCAAATAAATATTTATATTGAATGACTTGAGTTTCTGTGGATGAATTGAAAAAGACAAAGTTGCAAACCTTTTAACTCTGTTGCACTTTTTATGATGAGATATGATAAAATTATTACACATAATTTACTATAGAAATCTATTGTCAATCATTTACTATAGAAATGCTTTACAAATTATGAGCAGTCCTGTCTGGTGGGGATTTAGAATACACCGACTGTACCTCAGCAGAGGGGTAAGACCCCCCTCCAATGGGGACACCTGCTGTGAGCAGTCCATGACATGCAACACTCAACCTTGGCCCTTACTTAGGCTAGATGGTCGGAGAGGCCCCTTCCAATCAATCGGCTGGTCATGTCAAGCTCTAGCACCTATATAATTGTCCCAACCCTATTGCCCTTATGACAACCCCCCTAACCGTTTTTATCATATATGTACTAGAAGGCAGTGACTTATTTAGAATACACCGACTGTACCTCAGCAGAGGGGTAAGACCCCCCTCCAATGGGGACACCTGCTGGTCATTGGTGGTGACCTGTGATGCTCAAGGATGGAACCATGGTGGCTGTGAGCAGTCCATGACATGCAACACTCAACCTTGGTCCTTACTTAGGCTAGATGGTCGGAGAGGCCCCTTCCAATCAATCGGCTGGTCATGTCAAGCTCTAGCACCTATATAATTGTCCCAATCCTATTGCCCTTATGACAACCCCCCTAACCGTTTTTATCATTTATGTACTAGAAGGCAGTGACTTATTTAGAATACACCGACTGTACCTCAGCAGAGGGGTAAGACCCCTCCTCCAAAGGGGACACCTGCTGGTCGTGGGTGGTGACCCGTGATGCTTAAGGACGGAATCCTAGTGGATGAGCAGTCTATGACATGAAATACTCCACTTTCGCCTTACTTAGGCTAGACAATCAGTCAGAGAGGCTCCCTCCAATCAATCGGTTGGTCACGTCAAGCCCTAGCACCTATATGATTGTCCCTATCCTATTGCTCTTATGGCAAGCCCTGACCCTTTTTATCATACGTGTGCTAGAAAGCAGTGGATGAGGGTCTTTGTGTCCTGGGAATGACACTAAACTATCTGATAGTGAGGTTCCAGTTCTGGATGTCTGAGGAATGTGGAGCATCCCTTCATCCACATTGCTCCCAGGTCCACTCAGACTCGGAGTGGTAGTACCTGTTAGGACCCCATCTATGGATTAAATAAGAAATTTGTTTACAACAAAAACAATTGAGTTTAAAAAATGTTCTTCCAAACTATTGCTAGAAATCTTTCAAAACTTTGCCGGCATTAAATGACCCACCATGGTTGATATGCCGTAAAACAAAACAAACAAACAAACTATAAATATTTGTTGTCAGTCATCTACGGTAGAAAGGTTATACAATAGGGTTACCCAAATTTGTCGTCTGCTAGGTTTTTAAAAACAAATTAAAATTAATTAAATCTATTATTTAAGGTCAACCTTTTGTCTAAAATGATAAGTAGTAACATAATGACCATCATTAAGAAAATAAAAATATCATTACATATGCAGTTTATTTTTAAAAGATTTAAAACAATTTGTTTTGGTCAATTTCAACGCGATCCGCCATTCTGCCTCTTTTTCTATGGTTTTAGGCGCTTGATTACAATTTTAACGTAACATTTGGGATGGAAAAAAAATTAATAAAAAATCAGGTAATTATCCGATTTTAATGAAATTTTCAGTATTGATTTATCAATTAATGAATTTTATAATGCATCAGTTATTTTATTTCAAAACTTGAATCCAGTATTTTTACTATGAAAAATTAATATATAAAATTAATTTCAAATATGAAAAGCCTGATGTTAAGTTTAAAATGTTATATTTTTAGATTCTAAAAATAAATATCTACTTAATGCAAACCTTATTTTTTCCGAAAAAAGTATACTTTTTGAAGAAAAAAATCGATTGAAAATGTACCCACTCCCCTTTTTAAGCAGAAAAAATATCGATGTATAATTTTTTCTTTTATAAGATAATAGCCAATTAAATAATTATCGAAATGAGTAAAAAATAAATCTGCAAAAAATTAATTATTTATTATTTTTTTACATTTTATTTTACGATTTTCGGTACTTATTTTCTAATAGAGCAGCAACCGTAAAAAAAGATTTTTTTGGTTTCTATTCATAACTTCGGTCTTTTATCTCTTTATCTGTAATTAGTATCGAAAATGACCAACTCACAAAAAATATTACGCCCCCAACATAAAGGGTCTCAAAATTGAATGACCTGAAAAAAATGAGAAAGTTTTGAAATAAAATAAATAATGCATTATAAAGATCATTTATTGATACATAAACACTGAAAATTTGATTAAAATCGGATAATTCCCTGATTTTTGGTAAATTATTTTCTGTAGGGGGGCTAAAGTCATT
>CM042151.1:110318400-110332784 GCA_023376005.1 Doryteuthis pealeii
TAGTCCACTCTAGACTGCAGTTGTAGGAATAAATGATCTATGCCTATTATTTACAACAAACAGTATCAATATCACCACATGTGCTATTTTGATATCTCTGGGTTCTAAGAGCTGCTTCGATAAATATTCTTTCTTGAATGAATCTGTCAGTAAAAAAAGAAAAGGAGAGCATGACCCTTGAGTGTAAATTTGGAATCCAGGGGTCAGGTGACCAAAATCCATTGCATTGACACAATGAAAAGATGAAAAGAAGTTAAAACGACTTGCTTATGTCCCACCAGGGTGTGTGAAGCAGTCTAGTTACGTGCAGTTAAACCTCTCCAACAATAAAACACAAATAACCATGGGTGTAGTTAAAAGGGTCTTCATTCTGAAGGAAAAGGTAAAAAGTGTCTTGCCTAGAATAATCTTCTGATATGGATAGGGCTTAGAGGTTGGCGAGCACGTCTGTTGCGGTCGAGCAGAAGTGGAAAAGAGACTTGAAAATTCCCGCTGACTCACAATGCCGGAAATGACCGGTGTCACAGCAAAAAAGTATACTATTTACGAAAATACTTTAAGGGGCATAACTCTTACGGGCAGAATCGTACTTACTAGCCGAGACAGTGAGAGAGGGGTTCACGTCTCCACATTGACACAATGAAAAGATGAAAAGAAGGAAAGAAAAAAAAAGAGTGAGAGAGGGTGTCATGTCTCCACATTGACCTTCTGATCTTTCTCAAAGCATCAAAATTGTCTTTATGACGTGTAGTTAAACTCTTTCCCACAATAAAGGACTCTGAAGACAACTTGTTATAATCCACAGGTTTATTCACAGTAGAAAAATGTAAAAACTAAAAACAAAGAAATATATTTCCCATATAAGGTACAAAAGGAAAACAGCAAATAAATTAGCGAGTAAATTAGCCAGTGAAGCTGACACAAAGGCATTTATCATCAGTCATCATCCAGTGATGTTAACAAGAATTGTCTGACAGTATCGTCTTAAACTTTTGTAATGCCGGCTGAAAAGTTCATAGGCTGACCAACAAACTCACATGGAATGTGAACAAATAAGATTTATGAGTCCCACACACTTTCATTGGTGTTGCAGTTCTTGGATCTCATTGGTAAAAAAAGTCATCAACAGCAGATCTGACATCATATGAACTGGTTTGGTTTGGTTTCTTTGTTCAATGGCATATCAACCTTCATGGGTTATCTAATGCCAAAGCCATCTGTAGTAATAAGAAAACAGACACGGTTGGACAAACATTTTTTGGCATTTTTGACACCTGGAATTTCTGGCCGGACAAGACGAATGTGTGTTTAAGACAGCAGTAGTTGTATCAGGCTGTAGGTAGAACACAGACTGTTTTGGGGCAACCTCGAACGTATGGGCCTGTTCGTAAGCTGTTCGTAAATCAAAACATTTATTCTCAAGAAGACGTTGTCTTACCTGTGCATTCAGAAGCCCGTTAATAAAAGCATCCATTATGTGTTCGTCTCAATTTTCTTGCGCATTCATAGACCGGAAGTTGTAGTCCTTGCTTAAGGTCTGTAGTTCCTTTAAAAATTGCTCCAGCAACTCTCCATTTTGTTGTCGTCGTGTAGCAAGATGTTGCGAAAATACTTTGTTTTTGGGCTTTTTCTAAGTAGATTGCAATACTGCAATTACTTCTTCATACGTAGTGCAATCCATAATAAGTTTGTGTATCGTGTGAGATACATAATTCGTCAGTAGTCCAAGCTTGTTTACTGGCCGCTGTGGGTTTTCCGTATAAAGTGTTTGTAGAAAGTTTTCAAATGTCACTAGCCAATGAGTCCAGTGTTTTTCAGCTTCTTGAGTTTCTGGTTTGACTTCGAATCGCCGTGGGCGCATTAATTGTTCCATACTGATTCAAAGTAGAATAAATTGTAGTAATAATAGAACAGACACGGTCGGACTTGAGTAAGCTTTATTCTACTTTGAATACATTTGCAGTTCTCTTGGGAGTTTAGATAGTTTTACAAAACTTTAAATTTACATAAAGGGGAGGTGACTCTCAATTACTTATTACACCATCCTTGTAGAAGAACAGTAGTGGTACTATTTAACACATGACTGGGAGTGAGGGATTCATACCTTTCTCAAGGGTATTAGCCAGAAAGTGAATGAAATAGCGCAACAAGAGTCCAGCATGCAAACCACTATGCCACAGAGACTCCCTGCTCATATGAATTTTTTGGCGCACCCACTAAATCTTAGAATGAAAAAAAGCATAGGAAGTGGTAAAAATCAAGTTTCATCAAAAAATTCACTACCTTTTACTCCATCTGCTTAATATCTTCAGCTTTTCTGATTTAGCATCCCTGGGCGAAAATCTCCACAAACAAGCAAATTATTCTGCCAGTGTAAAAGTATTTACGGGATTTTTTATTAAATAATTTTGAGTCAAAGTATTTTCCTCCTTATCTTGGTGATTTAAAGTTTCTTCAGTATGAATCCTCATGTGTACGCTCATGTGACTGTTGCGAGAGAAACCTTTGCCACACACTTCACAGTGAAACGGAGTCTCTCCAGTATGAGTTCTAATGTGTCTTATCAAGTCTCCATTTTGTGCAAACCCTTTGTGACATATTTCACATTGGTAGGGAACTTCTCCCGTGTGAATTCTCAAATGGCATTTTAAGTTATTGCTTTGAGCAAAGCTTTTTCTGCATATATTACATTGGTATGGTGCTTCTCCTGTATGAATTCTAATGTGTTGTTTTAATGTTCCATTCTCCGTGAAACCTTTTCCACACACTTCGCACTGATAGGGAGTTTCTCCTGTATGTATTCTCATGTGTAATTTTAATCGACTATTTTTTGAAAATCCCCTTCCGCATACTTCACAATGAAAAGGTTTCTCTCCAGTATGGAGACTCATATGTGCTTTTAAGTCACCATTTTGAGAATAACCTTTTCCGCAGATTTCACAGTAATAGGGAGTTTCTCCAGTATGGGTTCTCATATGAACTTTAAGATTATTATTTTTTGTAAAACCTTTTCCACATACTTCACAGTGGTAGGGAGTCTCTCCAGTATGTGATCTCATGTGTACTATCAAATGACTGTTTCGTTTGAAACCTCTTCCACACAATTCACATTGGTGAGTAGCATTTTCACTATGACGTTTCATTGATGGACTTCGGGATGCTGTTTTCTAAGAAATTATTTCTGTTGACTTATCACTAGTGTAGAGTTTATCCACTATAAACTTTCAGTGATATTTGTATTCTTTTCAAAACAATGCAGTAATCCTTTCTCTCTCTGTGGACAGACAGATTTTTTTTAAAAAAGATGTAATAGTTTTCATCTATTTCTTTTCTTTAGTAAATAGCAAACTTCCATTTTAATCCATAATTAGGGCCTGAAAAAAAAAATTGAATAAATCAATAAATTGGACAGAAAAGGCAAGAAAAAAGGGTAATCCTTAACTTGTTCCTCGTAAATTCCTACCATAAAATAAACTGAACCCTCATTTTATGTCCGTGTTTTTGCAATAAATGTTTTATTTTTCTTCTTTTTCTTTTTTTTACACTTCAACTTTTTACTCGTAAATTCCTACCATAAAATGCCCAAGCCTAATTTTATGCTAGGAATTTACGAGTAAAAAGTTGAATATTACCTTTTGTTGTTGTTATTTCTTTTCTTTTTGGCTTTGGTACTCTAAAATAAAAACATCAGATTTTAATCATCATCGACAAAAAAACAAAATTACGGTCATAAAAGGAGGATCCAATTTATGCCTAAATTGTAAAACGAGCCCCCACTTTAAAACTAACCATTCTCACAAAATAAAAACTTTTAGAATATACACATTGAAGTGAATATTAAAATAAATGAAGAAAATATATTTAGTATTGTAAAATAGCGGGTGCAAGAAAAATAAAACATTTATTGCAAAAACACGGACATAAAATGAGGGTTCAGTTTATTTTATGGTAGGAATTTACGAGGAACAAGTTAAGGATTACTGAAAAAAGAACAACCGTCTAGTGTGGATATATCTAAAATAATAATTTAAAAAATGTTGTCATAGATGCAGTGCCACATTGGGATTTTCCCACTTATTGATCTTGCTATGAAAAAATCACAAATCATCAATAACTTAAAATTGGTTTATCTTGAGACTTTTTTGATAGTATTTTTGGATTCTTTGGACCAAAAAGCTTTTATAAACCAATTTTTAGGAGTAGGAAAGCTCTAGATCTCATTTTATAGACAAAAATAGATTACAAAAATTAAACAGCTAAAAATCAACATAACTGGGACAAATATTTGGAATGAGAAGCTGAAATTGTGTCAGTTCTATTTGGGATTCCCAGTGGGAGGTTTTATTATTTCCCATTATATATACATTTTCAAAACCTTCCATATAATAAGCAAAAATTAGTTAGAAGTTGTATGTTAACGTTTTTTAAGAAAAATCGAGCGTATCCTGTAACTCAAAAAGTTGACGTGATAGAGAAAAACTGAGGTCATTTTTGGATTCAGTGGTCAGAAATTAGCCAAACACAAGTGTCAGATCCACATCAATAAAAATTGTCTTCCCCAGTGTTATCAGTGATAAAATTATACATCGATATTTGTTTTGTTTAAACAGGTGAGGGCCTAAAAATTGTTGCTCTCAAGGCGCATATGGATGACATGAAGGGTAATATTTATTTTAAAGAATTTTCATTTATTTTCATCGAATCAGTTTGACTGAACTGATTCAGAAATTTAAAAAAAAAAAGAATTCATTGATTAATAAGTCAACAATTTATTAAAATAAAACTCTTTTATAAAAATCAGATAATGCTGTGATTTCTGGTAATTTTTTTCTTTTTCAATCTGGGTTAGTGGATTAGTCACTTATCAGCCACTAAACTTGTTTTCCTTTAGACTAAATATAAACAAGTCTTCAAGAATGTTTAGAATGAACAAAAATTATATTACATTTGAATAAATAACATGTGAGTAATTTTTCTGTCATTTCTTTTGTAATGGATTTCTTAGAAGAAACTTTTAAAAATGTTTTAAAATGTTGATAAGAGGGTTTGTCTTGAGTGCCTCATAAATCTTCACTTGGCCATTTTTGGGGCAAATTTAATTGTTTAAAATGTATTAAAAATAAATTACATATGTAATATTATTATTTTTTTTTTTTTTATACTGATGCTCATTATGTTAATACTTTTTGATTTAAACAAAAATTTCACCTTAAATAATAGATTTAATTTTAATTCATTCAATTGAAAATCGACACCCATTTTAGTGGTACTAACAACAATTTATACACCTATTTAATAGATAAATGAATTTGTTGATTAATAAGTCAACACTGAAAATTTTATCAAAATCAGATAATTCCCTGATTTTTGCTAATTTTTTGTTTAGCCATCTAAGTTAGTGAAATGCCACTGATAATCTCCCATAGATGTAAGCATATCACACTTAACTTGTTTTCTCTTAAAGCTAAATGTAAACAAGTTTTATGGACTGCATGTTTGGAACAAAAAAAATTTAAATAAATATCAACAAGTTAGTAATTTTTCTGTACATAGTGTATTTAATGTTTTTTGTTACTGATTTCTAAGAAGAAACTTTTAAAAATGTTTTAAAATATTGATAAGAGGGTTTGTCTTGAGTGCATCATGAATTTTCACTTTTTGGGGAAAATTTTAATGTTTAAAATGTATAAAAAATAAATTACATATGTAATTTTAAAAAAAAATTTTTTTTTTTTTAATTGATGCTCATTTAAGAGTATTTATGGGGATTCGTTGGAGCCTTTATTCTCCGTGGTTGGCTATTTCGGACAAAAGAAAGAAACAAATACAATATAAAATGCAAACACTTGTATTATCAAAAAGTACAGAAATGTTGTTGTAAATTTTAATGGTATTTGCTACAAAGACTTATCTGTGAGGTTAAATACTGTTTGTTGGAGAAGTGGTGATAACAGGGGTATTCTGGTCGCTGGTTGGAATGTTGATAAGACGCTTCATCAGTTCATTTCTCGTTCTTCAGCCTTCTATTAGTATGCTATTGTTTCAGCCTTAGAACATTTGCTGATACAATGCCTAGAAAGTTTGCTGGTGGTAGAGTTCTGTAGAGACGCTTATTTTTACGTCCTTCCTTGGTAACTGTTCTGTGATAAGTGCAGTCTAGGGATCGCTTATTTTTTGCGATTCTCCTGGATAACTGCTCCGTGATAAGTGAGGTTTTTGATTCTGGCGCCAACATCGTATGTTGGCGATTCGCCCCCTAGCGGCAGGGGAAGATAATTCTCTGTTGAATTTCCGATACATTATGTTACTACTTTTCGACTTGAACAAAAATTTGACCTTAAATAATCGATTTAATCATTTTTAATTCATTTTTAAAGTGAAAATCGTCATTTTGTTGATACCTGTAATTATCCTTGTTGTTTTCAACTCTTTTCTATTTTGGTCAATTTGTTCTTCAGCGTTTGTTTAAAATTCTAAGATAAGCCAATGACATTATTTCATGAGTCTACGAGTTAATGAAAGAATGGACCACACTATCTGACAAGTACCGATTTACTTATATTTCCCAAGGTAGTTTTTTTTAAGGTACCACCAATTCATGTGCTCATTTTCATTTAAAAAAAACATTTAAAATTTAAAATAGAAATTAGAAGGCAATTGACAATGCAATGGAATAGGTATTGAAAATGATGTTTATTTACCTTTTTCCTAAATATTTTCGGGATAAATCCCATCTTCAGAGGTTTTAGAAGTACTTGTGTTTTTTTAGTACTTATCTTACAGCTTAAATAACTTTAAATAACCTTAAATGACTGATTTGAATTAAAATTTATTAAAATCAGTTATTTAAGGTCAAATTTTTGTCAAAAAAGTAGTAACATAATGAACATCAGTAAAATAAACAAAATAATATTACATATGTAATTTATTTTTAATACATTTTAAGCATTAAATTCTGCCAAAAATTTAACCAAAATGGATACTTTGTGTGAAGTAGTTACAGACTAAAACACCCATGTTATTTAAAATTGTAAGACTTATAACAGTTTCTTCTTAAAAATCAATAACAAAAAACATTAAATTATGTACAGAAAAATTATGAATTTTTTAATATTTAAATTTAAATTAATTTTTTATATTAATTTAAATGAATTTTTTAATATTATTTTAAATGAAATTTTTATATTAATTTAAATGAAATTTTTATATTAATTTAAATGAAATTTTTATATTAATTTAAATGAAATTTTTTTGTTCGAAACATGCAGAAAAACTAAAGAATCTGGCATTTTTTGTTTACAAAAGTCAATGAGAAAAAAAATGTTAAAAAATGGCCTATAAGTGATAAGTCACTATTCCAGAATGATTTTTAAAAAATGACCAAAAATCTGGGAATTATCTGATTTTAATAAAATTTTCAGTGTTGACTTATTAATCAGTGAATTTTTTCTTTTAAATTTCTGATTGTTTCAATCAATCTGTATCCATGGAAGTAAATCAAAATTCTTTAAATAAATATTAACATTTGTGCCACCAATATGTGCTATGAAAGCAACAATTTATATACCTAATTAATAGATAAAATTCATTAAAAATATGAAACTCCTAATTCTAAGTTTTAAATTTCATATTTTTAGATTCTAAAAACAAATATTTATCTAATAACAAGCCTCTTTGAGTATTGTTATCTAATAATCTTTGGAGAAAACTCAATTGAAAAGTTAGGCCCCACCCTTTTAAACAGAACAAATATTAATGTATAATTTTTCCATTTATATTCTAAAAGTCAATTATATACTTAAACAAAAGTAAAACAAAAAAATCTCCAAAATATTTTAGTTTTTTTTTTTTTACATTTAATTTTCCGATTTTCAGTACTTATTTTCTACCAGTGACACTCCTTTAAAAATGTTTTTTTTCTTTGCTTCTATTCACATTTTCAGTCTTTTTATTTATACTGTAATTAGTTTCAAAAGTATATAACCCCACTGATATTTTGAACCTCCCAGAAATAAGGGCGCGCGGGGGGGGGGGTCAAAATTAAGTGACCTGAAAAAAATCAGAAAGTTTTTTTTTAATGAAATAACTAATGCATTCTAACATTCATTCATTAATAAATCAACACTGAAAATTTCATTAAAATCAGATAATTCACTGATTTTTGGTAAATTGTTTTCAATCGGGGGGGGGGGAGATACATTTATTTTGTAAAATACGTCTGTGATGTTAAAATTTGCAGATCCTAGGGACGTAATTTTCCCCCCTAATCTACTGGACAAGTGGTAGTGGAATATTAAATGAAGTCCCATGTGATGTGTATATATTTTTGATTTCTCAACTGGGATTAATACTTTTAATAAAAATCAAACTCTAAGGAAAACATAACTTAATACATTAATTCATTTAGAAGTCATTTCTATAAAATTAAAAGACAGCATTAATTGATGCTGTATAGATTTAATGTTGTTGCATAGTGATTCAGTTATACACTTTTGTCTCCACAGAACTGCAAAATTAGCAATGTATAGTAATTTTCAGTTTATTTCAGTATATGAGTGAAGTCCTGGTATACCCAATTTGTCGAAAACTCCGTGTTTTACAACCCCCGTTAAAAAATACCAGAAATCAGGGATTTATAAATGATAAATCAATACTGAAAATTTCATTAAAATCGGATAATTCCCTGACTTTTGGGAATTTTTTTTTCAACCGAGAGGGTTAAATTTATTTTGTAAATACGGATTTTACAGCAACTCCGACGGCCATATTAAGTCATATTTGATCAAAATTGACCGAAAAAATCGTTTTAAATGTATTAAAAATAAATCACATGTGTAATATTATTTTGCTTTCTTTTTTTTTTTTTTTTTTTTTTTTTTTTTACTGATGTTCATTACTTTTCGACTTAGACAAAAATTTGACCTTAAATAATCGATTGAATTAATTTTAATTCGTTTTTAAAATAAAAAGCAGACGAAAATTTGGGTATAAGTTTATAATCTCAATTCAATTCAATAAGTCTATAATCTCAATTCGCTCAGGTCGAAAAGTGTATAACTGAATCACAATGCAACAATTTTAAATCTATACAACATCAATTAATGCTGTCGTTTGATTTTCTTAAAAACTTATATTCCACTAACACCTGTCCAATAAACTAAAGTAAAAATTTACGCTACTGAATTTACAGTCTACCATCCAAAAATGTTGTCTTGAAAAACACGAGGAAAAGATGAATTATTTATTTTATTTTTAATGTTTTTACTTACTGAAATATGAAAAGGGTTTCTGCCTTCTTTTTCTTCTCTCAGCAACAAAAAAAAAATCCCAATTATTTAAAGAAAAAAAATCCGATTAAAAAGGAAAATAAAAAGAATCTGAATATATATATATATATATATATATATAAAATGGAAAATTCAGAATCCGAAAATAAAAGATAACTTTATAAATCGTTGATGAGAAATTTAAAATGAAAATTTGTAAGAAAAGAGGAAAACAGAAAGAAAAAAAGGAGCGGTGTTGAGTGAAAAAGTCCCCATGTCAAACAAGTCCGATCTATGACGAAGAAATTGAATTTTACTTCAATGTTTCCAATATTGATGACTAAAACCGGCTACCCAGTATTAAATGAGTAGCGGGGGGTGGGGGAAAATTAAAAATGTGGTATAATTGTTAGCAAGTTAGTCTTGCAGATCCAGTATTATCATGTATATTTTGATTTTTAGATATTTTTGAATACAAATTAAATCTTCATAATTTTTTGAACAAAAAGCAAGAACTGATGATATTTAATGTGTATATTTATTTACTTTGTTGTCAATTGTTTTATTTTTGTAGTTTCATCTGGACATACATACACACCAACTGTCCTTTAAATGTGTACTAGAAAAAACGTGATCTGTTGGGTCACCAATTGAGCTCTGGATAAATAATTGAAATCAGGAAGGAAGTTAGTTTGCAAAACACACGGCTTCCTCAAAGTGAAACAAACTAGGGGAGGTTACTCTCATTTATGTAGCTAATGTTCAGATTACCAGTTGGTTTCCAGACTTGAGACATCCAGGAATTGTCAGCCAACAGCAACAAAGATTCAAGTCTCTCCAATTTTGTAATGGTCCAGAGATAAGTTTACAACTCTTATTTTGGTTATTTCATATAAGTCTAACATGATCAAAGGGGAACCACTCTTGACTGATAAATTATTTATTCATTTTCCCATTAAACTAACCCTAAACTCTAACCCTAACCCCGTCTTCTTTTTTCCTACTCGATCAATAGATAAATAAATAAATGAATAAATTAGTCAAGAGTGGTTCCCCTTTGATCATGTTAGACTTATAGGAAATAACCCTTATTTCTATATCAACACGTCATGATCCAAGGGGAACCACTCTTGACTGATAAATTATTTATTTATTTTCCCATTAAACTAACCCTAAACCCAAACCCTAACCCCATCTTCTTTTTTCCTAGTCGATCAATAAATAAATAAATAAATAATTTATCAGTCAAGAGTGGTTCCCCTTTGATCATGTTAGACTTATAGGAAATAACCCTTATTTCTATATCAGCACATCACTCTTCCATTCGAAGTAAGAGCCATAATGTAACAAACGTTGACATGTCATCTCTCCATTCCGATAACGAGAACATAACATAACACAACTGACAAGATGATATGTCAGTAAATACAAATCTGTAGTAAATTTAGTTTAGTCCAGCAGAAAGCTAAATGAACAGCAGGAATAAGGGTAGGAAGATCATGTTGCACCGATCTAATATGTGGGGTGGGCCTACCTTTTTTTTAAAATATGCATCCAAAACTCTTAATTCTTACTTGAGTTTGAACACTGACGCTATGAAATTATTTCAACTTTATTTTGACTAGCAAATATATGCACCCTCCGGGTGCAAGTATTTAAGTTTTAATGTAATGAAATATCGTATTAAATTAGAAAGTCTAATAAGAAGGCAGATAAAAAGATTTAACAGAGTGGGGGTATAATAGAAAAATAGAAATGAAACTTACTCTTCCATCACTGCTGTCTTTTATTGCTGAATTTTACTTATTTAACTATTTAGTTAAATTAGGAAATAAAGAATAAAATTACACTTATTTTTTCTTGTTAATGGATTTAATTTAAGATTCATTGAAGAGATTTTTGCTTATATTCATTAAAATAAAACCAAACAATTAGAAATCAATAATACTAAGCACATATTTATTAAAATCACATTTTTAATATCAATATGCAAATTAGCCTTCCCGTTCACACTGTAAACCGCTATTTTTGTATATATAAATACAATTGCATGTTATTTGTATGTAGATATGGACAACACTAATAAAAAGGTGAAGCAATTTTATTAATAATTGAGGTTTAAATATAAATAAAATCATGGAGAATGTGATGTAAATAACGAAGGGGATTGAGACTTGAGTAGTAATATAGTTTTGGTTACAGACAGAAAAACACACAATCTCCATTATAATAAGATATTTGCTTAATATAGCATAGTCTGACACAAGGCCAATATAAAGGAGAGGAAGATTGCGTTGTGTTAATCATCCAAGTGATTGACTGCTTTGAAGAAAAAACAAAACATTTCAAATCCTGCATTTTTATTAGAATACTAACCTCTGCTGGGAAATATCTCTCAACTATCTCAACCACTAAGCAGTCTATGACTACTTTCAGTATTATTTTAGGTAATCCTTAACTTTTTCCTCGTAAATTCCTACCATAAAATAAACTAAACCCTCATTTTATGTCCGTGTTTTTGCAATAAATGTTTTATTTTTCTTGCACCCGTTATTTTACAATACTAAATATATTTTATTTATTTGTTAAAGAATAAAGAATCAAGAAAATGTATTTAGTATTGTAAAATAACGGGTGCAAGAAAAATAAAACATTTATTGCAAAAACACGGACATAAAATGAGGGTTCAGTTTATTTCATGGTGGAATTTACGAGGAACAAGTTAAGGATTACATTATTTTACTACTAGCAGCACCTGTGGATATACCACAGTATGATAATCTGATTATTATTGTTAGGATAACTGAGTTATCCCCCCTTAATAAATTGGCTGTTTGGAGAAGATCACCTGTGGTACGAGTTGATAATTTTGATTGACCAATCAACAGCCACCTTTGAGGAAGGCAGTGAGAGAGTGCTGCCTATTTAAGATCAGGGTTTGGGAAACCATGGCAGTTGACATTTGGATAGAGGAATCTATGACAGAAAGAACAATATGATAGGTTTACTTATAATATTTTAAGAAACTGCACCAACGACAAAACTTTAAAAATAAAAAATAAAAAGATATTATAACAACTACGGGCCGGTTTAGCTCAGTCGGTAGAGCGTTCGGTTAGAAACCACAAGGTTCCTAGTTTGATACCGGTCCTCGCCAACTCAGCGTATGAGTAGCACAGGCGTCTGTGCGGTAAAGTAAGGAGCTGACGATAGGTGTGGCGCTCCACCTCAGATGCTAAAACAATCTCCTTGGGCTAGCGCTATTGAAAAGGGGATAGAACTCCCTCGCTGACTGACTGATACCGACTTTAGGCCGCCCCGTCGACTTTACTTTTTTACTTTTACTTAAGAGCTATTGCTAAATAGTTCAATGTGTAAAAAGTATGATAATCTGGATTTAACTCTTTCTTTCTTTCTTTTCATCTTTTCATTATATTCGATTAAAAAAGATTAGCGTTATGGCTTCCGTGCACACCACCTCTCTCTATCTTTCTTATATTTTTTTCTGTGTAGCAAGTCCTTTTTCATCCCTTTCTTTATAATAAAACCAAAATGGTCCATTATTTAGCCAAGGTGACAGCACACATAAGAAATTAGAATTTAGCAGATAAGCAACACCAGATAATCAGAATTTACATTTTTGCATTTCATCTTGCAATATTTGGACAGACTCATTTTAAACCAGAGGATGTTGCTGTAACGTTTTTAAATGCCATCGTTGGCCAGTTGAAAAAGGGCTTAAAGAAAGTCCTGGGTTATAGAATCCTTTGGTAAGCGTATAAGTCCTATCCTGCGTATTGGTAAAGGTCCAGGATTTAATCCTATGTCCGTCGTCAAAGAATGCCAATGTAATTATGACCAGTAGGGTCGGTTTAAGTATTGTATCAACCTCAGAGTACTGCCAGTGATTGGCCAAGAGATAGATCACATGATTCTGGCCTAGTCTATAAATAGGAGGGCAACTAGCACACCTTATATCCACAAAAATCTGGGCACCTCATGTGGTGTAATGGTTGCAAGCTAGTTAGCAGACCATGGTTAGTGAGTTCGATTCTCACTGGGTGCCCCACACTTCTGGCCTTGTGCCATATCTAAGCTAAGCTTAGTAAATAACTATATACCAAAATCTGGGCACCTCATGTGGTGTAATGGTTAGCAAGCTAGATTAGCAGACCATGGTTAGTGAGTTCGATTCTCACTGGGTGCCCCACACTTCTGGCCTTGTGCATATCTAAGCTTTGCTTAGTAAATAACTATATACCGAAAATCTGGGCACCTCATGTGGTGTAATGGTTAGCAAGCTAGATTAGCAGACCATGGTTAGTGAGTTCGATTCTCACTGGGTGCCCCACACTTCTGGCCTTGTGCCATATCTAAGCAAAGCTTAGTAAATAACTATATACCAAAAATCTGGGCACCTCATGTGGTGTAATGGTTAGCAAGCTAGATTAGCAGACCATGGTTAGTGAGTTCGATTCTCACTGGGTGCCCCACACTTCTGGCCTTGTGCATATCTAAGCTTTGCTTAGTAAATAACTATATACCAAAAATCTGGGCACCTCATGTGGTGTAATGGTTAGCAAGCTAGATTAGCAGACCATGGTTAGTGAGTTCGATTCTCACTGGGTGCCCCACACTTCTGGCCTTGTGCATATCTAAGCAAAGCTTAGTAAATAACTATATACCAAAAATCTGGGCACCTCATGTGGTGTAATGGTTAGCAAGCTAGATTAGCAGACCATGGTTAGTGAGTTCGATTCTCACTGGGTGCCCACACTTCTGGCCTTGTGCTATATCTAAGCAAAGCTTAGTAAATAACTATATACCAAAAATCTGGGCACCTCATGTGGTGTAATGGTTAGCAAGCTAGATTAGCAGACCATGGTTAGTGAGTTCGATTCTCACTGGGTGCCCCACACTTCTGGCCTTTGTATATCTAAGCTTTGCTTAGTAAATAACTATATACCAAAAATCTGGCACCTCATGTGGTGTAATGGTTAGCAAGCTAGATTAGCAGACCATGGTTAGTGAGTTCGATTCTCACTGGGTGCCCCACACTTCTGGCCTTGTGCATATCTAAGCAAAGCTTAGTAATAATATTATACCAAAAATCTGGGC
>CM042151.1:110332884-110418607 GCA_023376005.1 Doryteuthis pealeii
AAAAAGAGAGAGATAAATCTGGGCACCTCATGTGGTGTAATGGTTAGCAAGCTAGATTAGCAGACCATTGTTAGTGAGTTCGATTCTCACTGGGTGCCCCACACTTCTGGCCTTGTGCTATATCTAAGCAAAGCTTAGTAAATAACTATATACCAAAAACTGGGCACCTCATTGGGTGTAATGGTTAGCAAGCTAGATTAGCAGACCATTGTTAGTGAGTTCGATTCTCACTGGGTGCCCCACACTTCTGGCCTTGTGCTATATCTAAGCAAAGCTTAGTAAATAACTATATACCAAAAACTGGGCACCTCATGGTGTAATGGTTAGCAAGCTAGATTAGCAGACCATTGTTAGTGAGTTCGATTCTCACTGGGTGCCCCACACTTCTGGCCTTGTGCTATATCTAAGCTAAGCTTAGTAAATAACTATATACCAAAAACTGGGCACCTCATTGGTGTAATGGTTAGCAAGCTAGATTAGCAGACCATTGTTAGTGAGTTCGATTCTCACTGGGTGCCCCACACTTCTGGCCTTGTGCCATATCTAAGCAAAGCTTAGTAAATAACTATATACCAAAAACTGGGCACCTCATTGGTGTAATGGTTAGCAAGCTAGATTAGCAGACCATTGTTAGTGAGTTCGATTCTCACTGGGTGCCCCACACTTCTGGCCTTGTGCTATATCTAAGCTAAGCTTAGTAAATAACTATATACAAAAAGGGCACCTCATTGGTGTAATGGTTAGCAAGCTAGATTAGCAGACCATTGTTAGTGAGTTCGATTCTCACTGGGCCCCACACTTCTGGCCTTGTGCCATATCTAAGCAAAGCTTAGTAAATAACTATATACCAAAACTGGGCACCTCATTGGTGTAATGGTTAGCAAGCTAGATTAGCAGACCATTGTTAGTGAGTTCGATTCTCACTGGGTGCCCCACACTTCTGGCCTTGTGCCATATCTAAGCTAAGCTTAGTAAATAACTATATACCAAAATCTGGGCACCTCATTGGTGTAATGGTTAGCAAGCTAGATTAGCAGACCATTGTTAGTGAGTTCGATTCTCACTGGGTGCCCCACACTTCTGGCCTTGTGCTATATCTAAGCAAAGCTTAGTAAATAACTATATACCAAAAATGGGCACCTCATTGGTGTAATGGTTAGCAAGCTAGATTAGCAGACCATTGTTAGTGAGTTCGATTCTCACTGGGTGCCCCACACTTCTGGCCTTGTGCTATATCTAAGCAAAGCTTAGTAAATAACTATATCAAAAATCTGGGCACCTCATTGGTGTAATGGTTAGCAAGCTAGATTAGCAGACCATTGTTAGTGAGTTCGATTCTCACTGGGTGCCCCACACTTCTGGCCTTGTGCCATATCTAAGCAAGCTTAGTAAATAACTATATAAAAAATGGGCACCTCATGTGGTGTAATGGTTAGCAAGCTAGATTAGCAGACCATTGTTAGTGAGTTCGATTCTCACTGGGCGCCCCACACTTCTGGCCTTGTGCCATATCTAAGCTTAGTAAATAACTATATACCAAAACTGGGCACCTCATTGGTGTAATGGTTAGCAAGCTAGATTAGCAGACCATTGTTAGTGAGTTCGATTCTCACTGGGTGCCCCACACTTCTGGCCTTGTGCTATATCTAAGCAAGCTTAGTAAATAACTATATCCAAAAATGGGCACCTCATTTGGTGTAATGGTTAGCAAGCTAGATTAGCAGACCATTGTTAGTGAGTTCGATTCTCACTGGGTGCCCCACACTTCTGGCCTTGTGCCATATCTAAGCAAGCTTAGTAAATAACTATATACCAAAAACTGGGCACCTCATTTGGTGTAATGGTTAGCAAGCTAGATTAGCAGACCATTGTTAGTGAGTTCGATTCTCACTGGGTGCCCCACACTTCTGGCCTTGTGCTATATCTAAGCAAAGCTTAGTAAATAACTATATACCAAAATGGGCACCTCATTGGTGTAATGGTTAGCAAGCTAGATTAGCAGACCATTGTTAGTGAGTTCGATTCTCACTGGGTGCCCCACTTCTGGCCTTGTGCCATATCTAAGCAAGCTTAGTAAATAACTATATAAAAATGGGCACCTCATTTGGTGTAATGGTTAGCAAGCTAGATTAGCAGACCATTGTTAGTGAGTTCGATTCTCACTGGGTGCCCCACACTTCTGGCCTTGTGCTATATCTAAGCAAAGCTTAGTAAATAACTATATACCAAAAAGGGCACCTCATTGGTGTAATGGTTAGCAAGCTAGATTAGCAGACCATTGTTAGTGAGTTCGATTCTCACTGGGTGCCCCACACTTCTGGCCTTGTGCCATATCTAAGCAAGCTTAGTAAATAACTATATACCAAAAACTGGGCACCTCATTGGTGTAATGGTTAGCAAGCTAGATTAGCAGACCATTGTTAGTGAGTTCGATTCTCACTGGGTGCCCCACACTTCTGGCCTTGTGCCATATCTAAGCAAGCTTAGTAAATAACTATATACCAAAAACTGGGCACCTCATTGGTGTAATGGTTAGCAAGCTAGATTAGCAGACCATTGTTAGTGAGTTCGATTCTCACTGGGTGCCCCACACTTCTGGCCTTGTGCCATATCTAAGCAAGCTTAGTAAATAACTATATACCAAAAACTGGGCACCTCATTGGTGTAATGGTTAGCAAGCTAGATTAGCAGACCATTGTTAGTGAGTTCGATTCTCACTGGGTGCCCCACACTTCTGGCCTTGTGCTATATCTAAGCAAAGCTTAGTAAATAACTATATAAAAACTGGGCACCTCATTTGGTGTAATGGTTAGCAAGCTAGATTAGCAGACCATTGTTAGTGAGTTCGATTCTCACTGGGTGCCCCACTTCTGGCCTTGTGCCATATCTAAGCAAAGCTTAGTAAATAACTATATAAAGGGCACCTCATTGGTGTAATGGTTAGCAAGCTAGATTAGCAGACCATTGTTAGTGAGTTCGATTCTCACTGGGTGCCCCACACTTCTGGCCTTGTGCCATATCTAAGCAAGCTTAGTAAATAACTATATACCAAAACTGGGCACCTCATTGGTGTAATGGTTAGCAAGCTAGATTAGCAGACCATTGTTAGTGAGTTCGATTCTCACTGGGTGCCCCACACTTCTGGCCTTGTGCCATATCTAAGCAAAGCTTAGTAAATAACTATATACCAAAAACTGGGCACCTCATGTGGTGTAATGGTTAGCAAGCTAGATTAGCAGACCATTGTTAGTGAGTTCGATTCTCACTGGGTGCCCCACACTTCTGGCCTTGTGCCATATCTAAGCTAAGCTTAGTAAATAACTATATACCAAAAACTGGGCACCTCATGTGGTGTAATGGTTAGCAAGCTAGATTAGCAGACCATTGTTAGTGAGTTCGATTCTCACTGGGTGCCCCACACTTCTGGCCTTGTGCTATATCTAAGCAAAGCTTAGTAAATAACTATATACCAAAAACTGGGCACCTCATGTGGTGTAATGGTTAGCAAGCTAGATTAGCAGACCATTGTTAGTGAGTTCGATTCTCACTGGGTGCCCCACACTTCTGGCCTTGTGCCATATCTAAGCAAAGCTTAGTAAATAACTATATACCAAAAACTGGGCACCTCATTGGTGTAATGGTTAGCAAGCTAGATTAGCAGACCATTGTTAGTGAGTTCGATTCTCACTGGGCCCCACACTTCTGGCCTTGTGCCATATCTAAGCTTAGTAAATAACTATATACCAAAAACTGGGCACCTCATGTGGTGTAATGGTTAGCAAGCTAGATTAGCAGACCATTGTTAGTGAGTTCGATTCTCACTGGGCCCCACTTCTGGCCTTGTGCCATATCTAAGCTTAGTAAAATAACTATATACCAAAAGGGCACCTCATGTGGTGTAATGGTTAGCAAGCTAGATTAGCAGACCATTGTTAGTGAGTTCGATTCTCACTGGGTGCCCCACACTTCTGGCCTTGTGCCATATCTAAGCTTAGTAAATAACTATATACCAAAATCTGGGCACCTCATGTGGTGTAATGGTTAGCAAGCTAGATTAGCAGACCATTGTTAGTGAGTTCGATTCTCACTGGGGCCCCACACTTCTGGCCTTGTGCCATATCTAAGCTTAGTAAATAACTATATACCAAAATCTGGGCACCTCATGTGGTGTAATGGTTAGCAAGCTAGATTAGCAGACCATTGTTAGTGAGTTCGATTCTCACTGGGGCCCCACACTTCTGGCCTTGTGCCATATCTAAGCTAAGCTTAGTAAATAACTATATACCAAAATCTGGGCACCTCATGTGGTGTAATGGTTAGCAAGCTAGATTAGCAGACCATTGTTAGTGAGTTCGATTCTCACTGGGGCCCCACACTTCTGGCCTTGTGCCATATCTAAGCTTAGTAAATAACTATATAAAAATCTGGGCACCTCATGTGGTGTAATGGTTAGCAAGCTAGATTAGCAGACCATTGTTAGTGAGTTCGATTCTCACTGGGCGCCCCACACTTCTGGCCTTGTGCCATATCTAAGCTTAGTAAATAACTATATACAAAATCTGGGCACCTCATGTGGTGTAATGGTTAGCAAGCTAGATTAGCAGACCATTGTTAGTGAGTTCGATTCTCACTGGGTGCCCCACACTTCTGGCCTTGTGCCATATCTAAGCTTAGTAAATAACTATATACCAAAAACTGGGCACCTCATGTGGTGTAATGGTTAGCAAGCTAGATTAGCAGACCATTGTTAGTGAGTTCGATTCTCACTGGGTGCCCCACACTTCTGGCCTTGTGCCATATCTAAGCTTAGTAAATAACTATATACAAAATCTGGGCACCTCATGTGGTGTAATGGTTAGCAAGCTAGATTAGCAGACCATTGTTAGTGAGTTCGATTCTCACTGGGCCCCACACTTCTGGCCTTGTGCCATATCTAAGCTTAGTAAATAACTATATACCAAAAACTGGGCACCTCATGTGGTGTAATGGTTAGCAAGCTAGATTAGCAGACCATTGTTAGTGAGTTCGATTCTCACTGGGCGCCCCACACTTCTGGCCTTGTGCCATATCTAAGCTAAGCTTAGTAAATAACTATATAAAAAACTGGGCACCTCATGTGGTGTAATGGTTAGCAAGCTAGATTAGCAGACCATTGTTAGTGAGTTCGATTCTCACTGGGTGCCCCACACTTCTGGCCTTGTGCCATATCTAAGCAAGCTTAGTAAATAACTATATACCAAAAACTGGGCACCTCATGTGGTGTAATGGTTAGCAAGCTAGATTAGCAGACCATTGTTAGTGAGTTCGATTCTCACTGGGTGCCCCACACTTCTGGCCTTGTGCCATATCTAAGCAAAGCTTAGTAAATAACTATATACCAAAAACTGGGCACCTCATGTGGTGTAATGGTTAGCAAGCTAGATTAGCAGACCATTGTTAGTGAGTTCGATTCTCACTGGGTGCCCCACACTTCTGGCCTTGTGCTATATCTAAGCAAAGCTTAGTAAATAACTATATCCAAAAACTGGGCACCTCATGTGGTGTAATGGTTAGCAAGCTAGATTAGCAGACCATTGTTAGTGAGTTCGATTCTCACTGGGCGCCCCACACTTCTGGCCTTGTGCCATATCTAAGCTAAGCTTAGTAAATAACTATATACCAAAATCTGGGCACCTCATGTGGTGTAATGGTTAGCAAGCTAGATTAGCAGACCATTGTTAGTGAGTTCGATTCTCACTGGGTGCCCCACACTTCTGGCCTTGTGCTATATCTAAGCAAAGCTTAGTAAATAACTATATACAAAAACTGGGCACCTCATGTGGTGTAATGGTTAGCAAGCTAGATTAGCAGACCATTGTTAGTGAGTTCGATTCTCACTGGGCGCCCCACACTTCTGGCCTTGTGCCATATCTAAGCTAAGCTTAGTAAATAACTATATACCAAAACTGGGGCACCTCATGTGGTGTAATGGTTAGCAAGCTAGATTAGCAGACCATTGTTAGTGAGTTCGATTCTCACTGGGTGCCCCACACTTCTGGCCTTGTGCCATATCTAAGCTAAGCTTAGTAAATAACTATATACCAAAACTGGGCACCTCATGTGGTGTAATGGTTAGCAAGCTAGATTAGCAGACCATTGTTAGTGAGTTCGATTCTCACTGGGTGCCCCACACTTCTGGCCTTGTGCTATATCTAAGCAAAGCTTAGTAAATAACTATATACCAAAACTGGGCACCTCATGTGGTGTAATGGTTAGCAAGCTAGATTAGCAGACCATTGTTAGTGAGTTCGATTCTCACTGGGTGCCCCACACTTCTGGCCTTGTGCTATATCTAAGCAAAGCTTAGTAAATAACTATATACCAAAAACTGGGCACCTCATGTGGTGTAATGGTTAGCAAGCTAGATTAGCAGACCATTGTTAGTGAGTTCGATTCTCACTGGGTGCCCCACACTTCTGGCCTTGTGCTATATCTAAGCAAAGCTTAGTAAATAACTATATCCAAAAATTGGGCACCTCATGGTGTAATGGTTAGCAAGCTAGATTAGCAGACCATTGTTAGTGAGTTCGATTCTCACTGGGTGCCCCACACTTCTGGCCTTGTGCTATATCTAAGCAAAGCTTAGTAAATAACTATATACCAAAAACTGGGCACCTCATGTGGTGTAATGGTTAGCAAGCTAGATTAGCAGACCATTGTTAGTGAGTTCGATTCTCACTGGGCGCCCCACACTTCTGGCCTTGTGCCATATCTAAGCAAGCTTAGTAAATAACTATATACCAAAAACTGGGCACCTCATGTGGTGTAATGGTTAGCAAGCTAGATTAGCAGACCATTGTTAGTGAGTTCGATTCTCACTGGGTGCCCCACACTTCTGGCCTTGTGCTATATCTAAGCAAAGCTTAGTAAATAACTATATCCAAAAACTGGGCACCTCATGTGGTGTAATGGTTAGCAAGCTAGATTAGCAGACCATTGTTAGTGAGTTCGATTCTCACTGGGTGCCCCACACTTCTGGCCTTGTGCTATATCTAAGCAAAGCTTAGTAAATAACTATATACCAAAAACTGGGCACCTCATGTGGTGTAATGGTTAGCAAGCTAGATTAGCAGACCATTGTTAGTGAGTTCGATTCTCACTGGGCGCCCCACACTTCTGGCCTTGTGCCATATCTAAGCAAAGCTTAGTAAATAACTATATACCAAAAACTGGGCACCTCATGTGGTGTAATGGTTAGCAAGCTAGATTAGCAGACCATTGTTAGTGAGTTCGATTCTCACTGGGTGCCCCACACTTCTGGCCTTGTGCTATATCTAAGCAAAGCTTAGTAAATAACTATATACCAAAAACTGGGCACCTCATGTGGTGTAATGGTTAGCAAGCTAGATTAGCAGACCATTGTTAGTGAGTTCGATTCTCACTGGGTGCCCCACACTTCTGGCCTTGTGCTATATCTAAGCAAAGCTTAGTAAATAACTATATACCAAAAACTGGGCACCTCATGTGGTGTAATGGTTAGCAAGCTAGATTAGCAGACCATTGTTAGTGAGTTCGATTCTCACTGGGTGCCCCACACTTCTGGCCTTGTGCTATATCTAAGCAAAGCTTAGTAAATAACTATATACAAAAATCTGGGCACCTCATGTGGTGTAATGGTTAGCAAGCTAGATTAGCAGACCATTGTTAGTGAGTTCGATTCTCACTGGGTGCCCCACACTTCTGGCCTTGTGCCATATCTAAGCAAAGCTTAGTAAATAACTATATACAAAAACTGGGCACCTCATGTGGTGTAATGGTTAGCAAGCTAGATTAGCAGACCATTGTTAGTGAGTTCGATTCTCACTGGGTGCCCCACACTTCTGGCCTTGTGCTATATCTAAGCAAAGCTTAGTAAATAACTATATACCAAAAACTGGGCACCTCATGTGGTGTAATGGTTAGCAAGCTAGATTAGCAGACCATTGTTAGTGAGTTCGATTCTCACTGGGCGCCCCACACTTCTGGCCTTGTGCCATATCTAAGCTAAGCTTAGTAAATAACTATATACCAAAAACTGGGCACCTCATGTGGTGTAATGGTTAGCAAGCTAGATTAGCAGACCATTGTTAGTGAGTTCGATTCTCACTGGGCCCCACACTTCTGGCCTTGTGCTATATCTAAGCAAAGCTTAGTAAATAACTATATACCAAAAACTGGGCACCTCATTGGTGTAATGGTTAGCAAGCTAGATTAGCAGACCATTGTTAGTGAGTTCGATTCTCACTGGGCCCCACACTTCTGGCCTTGTGCTATATCTAAGCAAGCTTAGTAAATAACTATATACCAAAAACTGGGCACCTCATGTGGTGTAATGGTTAGCAAGCTAGATTAGCAGACCATTGTTAGTGAGTTCGATTCTCACTGGGTGCCCCACACTTCTGGCCTTGTGCTATATCTAAGCAAAGCTTAGTAAATAACTATATCCAAAAACTGGGCACCTCATTGGTGTAATGGTTAGCAAGCTAGATTAGCAGACCATTGTTAGTGAGTTCGATTCTCACTGGGCGCCCCACACTTCTGGCCTTGTGCTATATCTAAGCAAAGCTTAGTAAATAACTATATACCAAAAATCTGGGCACCTCATGTGGTGTAATGGTTAGCAAGCTAGATTCGCAGACCATTGTTAGTGAGTTCGATTCTCATTGGGCGCCCCATACTTCTGGCCTTGTGCCATATCTAAGCTAAGCTTAGTAAATAACTATATCCAAAATCTGGGCACCTCATGTGGTGTAATGGTTAGCAAGCTTGATTTGCAGACCATTGTTAGTGAGTTCGATTCTCACTGGGTGCCCCATACTTCTGGCCTTGTGCCACATCTAAGCTAAGCTTAGTAAATAACTATATACCAAAAATCTCAACAGTTGCTAGATGATAATGCTCAGAAGATTAATGAACAAGTATTAGTATAAAGATAAGAAGAGAAGAAGAAGAAAAAGAAAATTATAATTTTGATGTTTAAAAGTTTTATTCCATGATATAATTTAAAAAAAATTCTATTTAAACTTTCACTCATTATTTGGTATCATTTTAGGAAATATGAAAAAAAAAAAAAAAGTCTTACAATTTCAAGACTTCACAACTTTTAGTGGCGGTTCTTTAGATATTTTAGGAATTTAAAATAAAACAAAAAAAATTATTGCAAAATATATTTGACAATTCCATTCTCTCTTTTTATATTAAAATTCTTCATTTTGAATACTAACAAAAACATTTTTTTTTAAAGAATTCTGCAAGGCCTTAAATTTGATATTATTCAAAATCATTAAATAGAAAAACACCCATTAAAACAATGAAATTTTAGAATCTATTTCTTTAAAAAAATCTTCAAACTTTTTGACAATAAAATGTTTTTGAGATGAGGCTTGATAATTTATAATATATTAATGATTTGAAGGCAATTACAATGCATATAAAAAATAAAAACAAAAAGATGTTATTTTGGTTTTATCAATTTCAAAGTAAAAACTTCATCTTCAGAGGTGAATATCAGAAATGTACGTGCTTAAGTTTTTTTTGTGTGGTTATTTAAAAAAAAAAAATTTTTTTCCTTTCTCCTCCTTTCTTTTTTCTTTGTTATGAATGAAATGGGCGAATAACTGTAATTTCTTATTTTTTTGAATATCTGTTGAGAAAGAATGTTTGAACCCCTACCTTGTATATGTATCCAATATTGTCTGTTTATCTTCCAGTGAATATTGCAACAATGTAGCCATATTGAATTCAAAATAAAAACGGTCACATAGAAAAATTCATATACTTAGCTTTTATTTTATTTTATTTAAAAAAATTTTTTTTCAGTTGTAAAAAATGAAATGTATTAATTTAATTAGATGGACCAGTAAATAAGTAAATAAAAGATTATCTTTAATTATATATTGGGAGGATTGAAGGAAAATCTAAGAAAATATGTTTTATGAGTATTTTTTTTAATTTTTAAATTTTAAATAGATTAAATATTATATAATAATTATATATTAGGTTTAGCTTGATAATTTGTATTATTGTCCTCATCTTTATTACTTTAAACACGTTTCAGCTGATGTGCCTTCCAGCCTTCTGCGGGTGTTGTCCAGTTGGACACATGGTGCAACAGATATAAGGGTTGAGTTAATACAGTTCTAAGTGATAATCAACTATAAGTTGCAGGTTCAATCCTGGCCAAGGGCGATAACATAGAATACTTAAGACAACTTAACACTTGTATCTGGTCATGGTTAATGGAATGAAAACAGTCTACCCCTCGTGGATTGAATAAAGGGTTTGGTTTGAAGTTCTGTGAAAGCACTTGATTATAAAATGAAGGCTCCCAAGTTCAACAAGAAGGTTACCAAATTTGACAGGAAACACCTTTAGAAAGCTGGAGGGCACATTGGCTGAAATGTTGTGTATATACCAATAAAGATGAGGAAAATAGTCCGAATAAACCAAATAATCCAAAAAGTTGTATCAAAATTTTTCCTTTCAGAGAATCCTTTCATGTAACACAGCGTCTCCTCATCAAGAGTGACATTTTAATATCTTTAGGGATATGAGGTTCTAAGTTTAAGAGATAAGAAGTCCATAGAAAAAGAAATCAGACAGGTGGTCCAAGAAAAAATACCAATCACTTTATTAGTGTACAGACCTACCTCAAAAGAGTCCCGTCGTCTAGGGCATTAGAATACTGCAGTGGGGTAAAGCCTCTCCAATGGAGCCACCTATTCACCATGGGTGGCAACCTGTGATGCTTAAGGATAGAACACTGGTGGCTGAGTAGTTCATGACATGCAACACTCCACTTAAGCTCGACGGGCGGGCAGAGAAGCCCCCTCCAATCAATCGGCTAGTCACATCGAACCCTAGCAACTATATAATTCTCCCAGCCCTATTGCTCTTATGGCAAGCCCCAACCCTTTTTATCCTATATGTGTTAGAAGGCAGTAACTGAGGATCTTAGTGTCTTGGGTACTATGTTAAATACCAACCGATAGTGAAGTTACAGTTCTGGGGAGTGTGGAGTACCCCTTCATTACCATTACTCCGAGACCCACTTTTGGCCTGGAATTGAGTTTAAAAAAATGTTTTTAAAAGAAAATTAAATACCCCTCAAGAATGAACAAAACAAAATGTCTCTGACATTGTCGTAGCCATTACCAGGCTACTGTCTATTTTTTGAATAATAAAACGCCGTATAGAAACAGTTGTCGAGATCAGCTCAGGAAAATACAGCAGCAGCGTCTTAGATAGCAAGAGACACGACCTTTGAAAACTCTGCAGTTAGTCATCTCCCTTACATGAAGTAAGACGTAGTGAAAGAGCGTATCGGAAATATTAACAACAAATACTTATATTTTTCCTTCCTTTTTTTCTTCATCTCGAAACTACCTTACTTCCTACTTCGGCGAGACGTCTTTCAACCTCACCTACCAGCATCTTCTTAAATTGTACATCTTCTCATCTCCAGCCTACGGGACAACCTGAATTTTCTCACCATAATCAATAACTTTCCGGGCCTGATATTAATCATCCGAATAACATCATTTTTGAAATCAACAACATCTATTTCCATCGTCGATATTTACGGTAAATAAACAAAACAAAGATTGTTATCATTATTGTTAAATATTTACCCCATTGTTTGTCTTTCTTCAATTGCTTTGTTTTTGGTGTCAAATTTTCTTTCGTATTAACGTTCATGCGATCGACCTCTTTATCGACCCCATGACAACATAAAACCCAAAAAGGGTTGACATGGTGTAAAAACCAACCAACCAACTAACCAGAAAGAACTGTGGTTGCATGTGGCCTGAGGTCCGCAGTCTCCCTTTTCCCCCCCTTGCAATGTGTCTGACAATGAATTTACAAGTCCAGAATTGAACTAATTCAAACCATCAAAAAGTTCATCGACCATAACTAATCAACAACATGGAGTGAGACTATCATCGTCTGCGATGGATTGCTAAAAGGAAAGAAAAGGATGACTGGTCTAGTTTGTCACAAGGCCATCATAATGTGAGCTACCAGATTTAAAAAAAAAAAAAAAAAAGAACACAAAAAATATGGATGTAACGTTTTTATTATTGATGATAAAATGTTCTTCAACAAATTTTGTGTAAAATTTTTTTGACGTTTTTTTTTTTTTGCTGGTGTTAATGATTTAACGAAACAAATTTGAAAACTCAACAATTTATGAGTGAAGGCAAATAATCTTAATTTTCTAAAAGAAGGAAAAAAAAAAACAAAAGATAAAACAACCAACCAACCAGCAGTAAACATTTTTTTCTTTTTTTTTTTTGTCATATGTGACTTCTTCCTTGAAGAAAAAAGAAAAAAGAAATTAAAAAAAAAAAAAAATCTTTTTGTATTTGCAAAGTAATTTTTTGACACCAGTCCTACTGAATTCCAGAAGGTAAGGGTCATGTTTTCTTTTGTTTTTGTTTTTTGAGAGGTTGGGAGAAAATTTTTTTATTTTTAAAAATCTTTTCATGTTTGTAAAGTAATATTTTGACCCCCACCCCACTGATTCCAGAAGGCTGGGGTGATTTCTTTTTTTTTTTTTTAAGGTTTGGGGAGAATATTCTTTAAAATCTTTTTCACATTTGTAAAGTAATTTCTTGACCCCACCCCACTGAATTCAGAAGGCAGGGGTGATTTTTTTTTTTTAGGGGGTGGGGACGTATTTTTTTTTTTTTTTTTGTGGTATTAAAAATCTGGAATGCCAAACGGTTGGGAAATGAGCAGCATCAGTGTTTTGTTTTTGCTGTGAGCAAGGCCGGTGATGGGGCCCTTTGAGATCACATTGGTTCTGCCAAGCAAAGCCCATCCATGTCACGGTCGGTCACGGATGACGATTTCGTCTCCATAGCTGTAGTTGTGGCTGTTATATCCTCCACATCAGTATCAAAGACATCGCTATCTGAAAGACAAAAAGAAATTATTTTTAAAATGATAGACAAACAAATTCTGGATCAAGTCTCTAATAAGCACCCCAAATCACCCCAGTAATGAAAAGGTCACTTTTGCTTCCGATTATTTGTAAACAAACCAACAGAAGATTTTTTGCATTTATATTGTATCTGACATTAGAATTTCATTGTAATTTCAATATTGGTTTTAATAAAATAATTAATTAGTAACCTTTTCATTACTGGGATGATTTGGGGTGCTTATTAGAGACTTGATCCCAAATTCTTTAAAAAGTTGGACCAAAAAATTCTGAATCAAGTCTCTAATAAGCACCCCAAATCACCCCAGTAATGAAAAGGTCACTTTTTCCTGTCACTGTTACCTTCCACTTTTGATTATTTGCAAACAAAACAATAGATGATTTTTTGCAATTTTACTCGAACAATAAATAAATATTTTTATTGTCCTTTTTTTAATAAATAAATATTTTTAAATACTGGAATCACCATAAATGATTTATTAAAGTAATGCTTGGGTGCCGGAAATCTCAATTGGATTCCTGTCTGAAGGAATTCCTGTGGTACGAGAGGCACATGTGGTACAGGAGGCACATGGAAAACAAATTTTATGATACTATTTCTGAACAAAATCCGTTTTATCTAAATAAATATGAAAAAGTATTTTGTAAATAAAAACTTTTATTTTTATTTAAATAAACATATCTGAATTTCTTTTCTGATTAAACTATTTTAATATAAAAACTTCTTTTGTTTGTTAATAATAACATCAACAAAGTATTTATTTAATTTATCGTAAGTGCAAAATCTCAATAAACTTTTGATTAAAATTAAAAAGTCAGATTTAAAACAATGCTAAAACTTTATATTTTTCACAAATGCTAACAACACTAACATGAAATGGTACTAATTCAGAATGGCGTGCAAGAGATAATATCATTAGATTACGTATAAAAAGTGTTTGTAGGAAGTGCATGGTGTAATGGTTAAAGTCATGGGAAATGGACTTGTCGCCCCGAGTTCAAATCCTGGACGTGGTAATTGCATTTCACTTAGCACTAATACCCTTGGGAAAGGTATGAATCCTACTCCCTTTCCAGCTATGGGTAAATAGCGGGGCAGACTGGGCTCTTTAACCATGGCTAGGTAACCAGTCTAGGAGAAGGAAAACTCTGAATTCAAACCTGTTGAACTCCGCTTAATAAATTGACCTTGGGTCGCATCCTGCTCGTGCGGAGGGGTTGGTAAATATATATATAAAAAGTGTTACATTTCATGGAAATATCCAAAAACCTTTCAGACGTTAGGGTTAGGCTACTTGGGTGTTTCTGAAAATTGGTACTAATGCAGAATAGCGTGCAAGAGATAATATCATTAGATTACGTATAAAAAGTGTTACATTTCAGGGAAATACCCAAAACCTTTGAGACATTAGGGTGAGTGTTAGGGTTAGGCTACTTTGAGGGTTTCTGTAATCTAATACTATTTATACATAAAATGTGATTCTAATGATATTATCTCTTGTGTGCTATTCTGCATTTGTATCAAAAGCATTACATTTCATTAAAATACCCGAAACCTTCGGCATGTTAGGGTTAGTGTTAGGGTTAGACTACTTCGGAAGTTTCCATAATCTAATGCTATTTATACATAAAAAGCAATTCTAACATTATCTCAGCATTTGTACCCATGAAATAACTATTTTTTTAAATTAAAATCAATATTGAAATTACAATGAAATTCTGATGTCAGATACAATATAAGTGCAAAAAATTGTTTGTTGTTTTTTTTTTACAAATAATTAGAAGCAGAAGTTGGCGGAGACTAGTAAAAGTGACCTTTTCATTACTGGAGTGATTTGGGGTGCCTATTAGAGATTTGATCCCAAATTGTTTTAAAAAGATGGACAAACAAAATAGACGGTTTAAGTAAACAAGATTTACCTCCCTTGACTGACCAGTTGCCAACACACTATCCAGTGCCGAATTTACATATGGGCGGCAGCCCAGGGACACCAAGACTAGAGGAAGCCCTCAAAGGCTTGCTCATCTTGGTCTTCTGATAAAACTAAAACTAAAAAAAAATATAAAGATATAAGAACAGAAGAGATGTGTTTTAGATTTAATGAGGTAAGGGAATTTTTGAATTAATTTGAAACAATTTAGACTATTTAGGCCCCTTTAGTTGGGGTGTATCTTTCAAAGGGCTCCCATATAAATTTTGATGAATCTTTTTTTATATATACATATACAGGGGGATTGTAAAATAACTCCTTTCCCTATTTTAAAAATCTTATAATTTATTTCTGAATCATTTTTACAATAAATGAATATGAGAACACACATAACATGAAGTTTTATTTAAAATTCTAGATGGACACAAGCATTCACCTCCATTCTTTCAAGTCGCTTGGGAATCGCATCAACTGATCTTCCCAGGAACTTTTGTGGAATAGCAGAAATAAATTCTTGTATTCGTCCTTCAAATTCTTCCAAAAGTCGTTGGTTTCATAGAGAAGATTAGCTCCTTCAACTACCCCCTCCCCCCAAAGAAAAAAGTTGCAGGTGTTAAATCGGGGCTTCTTGCTTGCCACTTATGTAGACCACGTCTACCCATTCATCTCCCAGGAAAATGGTAATTCAGCCGTTCACGAAAAATAGCAAAATGTAGAGGAGTACCACCAATAACACCAACACATATCTAATTGCCATATATTAAGGAACATACATTAAAGAATTGAGAAAAATGTAACTGTATATAAAAAAAATTATAAATAGTTTAAAATAGGAAGTTACTTTTCAATCACCCTGTAGATTTTTTTATGTAGCTTTTCTAGTTTTTCAAAAAATTCAGTCGAAGTAATTCAGGTTTTGCATAAAATAAAATTTTAAAAAAAAAAAAAGCACGATCGAAAAATATCCTTTTATAGACACAGTTGAGGGCAAGCATAATAGGGTAGTTCAATTTTTCACTTTTTAAAAATATCAAATTGTCCATCTATGCGAAAATTGTGTATTAGTATACTGAATACTGATGCTAAAAATTAGATCTTTTATTTACACCATTGTTTGATGAAATAGCATCAAAGATCATCTACTAAAAATCTTCATTTTTCCAAAATATAACCTTAGAAAATGAGGATTTTTAGTACATTTTAGTAGACAATCTTTGATGCTATTTCCTCAAATAATGGTACAAGTAAAATATCTAATTTTTCGTATAAGTATTCATTATACTAACACACAACTTTCGCATAGATAGACACTTTGATATTTTTAAAAAGTGAAAAATCAACCTACCCTAATGCATATAATCCCCTAAATTCTATTAGCCCCCCACGGTCCCTTAAGGAGTGGAAAGCAGAAAATGCTTAGTAAAAAGTTTTTAGTATATGAACAGTTTTTGAATTGTGTAATTCTTTTTTGCAGCTTCATCATCAAAGTGTACTGATGGCACAGATTCCCATGCCTCTCTCTTGCCATCCTTCCCTATCGACCATCATTTTGGAAAGTCTTCAAGAACTGTGCTTCTCATAGTCAGTCTGCCAGATTGGTGCCGGTTTGTGGAGTACTACTTGCTGGTTAGCAGGTGCCACACATGATTTAAAAACAAAACACTTGATGACTCGGTCAGATAGTGTTAAGGTGTATTTTCCATCAGTGGGAAGATCCACGAAAAGATCATGAATGGATCAGAAATTCTTTTGGGATATCACAGCACAACTTGTCAAATTGATTGGAAGACCAATTCCTGGAACTTGCTGTTGATGGTAGCATGAAGATGGCCTTCTCTTTTGAAAGGGGTCCAAAAATTCAAGGTAATATCAATCCTTTGAAAGTCTCTCCAGCAAACGAAATGCAATTCCTTTCCCAACTGAACACGCACTCTCACTTCAAATAGCAGTCGTCAGATTTCACTTGCCGTCCAAACACTTTCTTCCTCACTGGCCCTGTGTCAGCGACAGTCCGTCTTTATTTCTGCTTGTTCGGATGCGCTTATGCAAATTCGGATATACTTATTTTGGGTCTACTAAAAACACCTCAGCTACGAGGAGGTATCGAGTTCGAGTATCCATAGCCGCTCGCCACAGGCCAAACATATCATGACGCGCTTTGTTTGTGGGGGCTGGGAATCCGCTTGTTCATAGGGCTGCCTTCAGTCTCGTCACACCTTCACATCTGCAGCATCTTTGGTGTGCTTCTGTATCAAAGCAACAGACGAGTATCATAAACTGGCTGAAATCGCTCTCAATATATGTTGCTTTCATTTCCATCAACATACCCCCCCCCCCCATGCGAGGATGCTGCTTTTTCAACAATGAGTTTTTCATTGAAACATTGTTAATAAATAAGTTTCATCCTATGTACTAATGATGTTGACCATAAATTAGATACTCATTGATAAACTTACACAATTCCTGGGGATATTGAGATGTAAGCAGTGACATAGTTTCTGTTACAGACAGGTAGACACCAAATCTCCATTATGATAAGATTTATGCAAATTCATTTTGGTTACAGAATTTCAATGAAGCACAGGTACAATTTGGATATTCTAGAACCATTGTGTGTGGTATTCTCTTCTATCAAGCCATACTGGACTGAGATACCAAGCTCGCCTGATACTCTCTGGGTGTTTCACATGCCCAACTAGCCTTGCCTAGCGTTAATGATTATTATTAAAAATTAATGAAAAAAATTTTTTAGAAATTATTTCATTATCAGTTGGACACATGGTACAACGGATATAAGGATGGAGTACAGTTCTAAGCGAAAATCATTTCTAGGTTGCAGGTTCAATCCTGGCCAAAGGCGATAACATAGCTTAATACTTGTACCAAGTCATGGTTAATGGAATGATTACAGTCTTTCTCAGTGGATTTAATATAGGGTTTGCTTCGAAGATCCATGAAGGCTTCCGAGTTTAACAAAAAGGTTCCTGAGTTTGAAGAGATGGTTCTTCCAGAATTTGGAGAGATGGTTCTTCCCAGAATTTGGAGAGATGGTTCTTCCCAGAATTGAATTTGGAGAGATGGTTCTTCCCAGAATTTGGAGAGATGGTTCTTCCCAGAATTTGGAGAGATGGTTCTTCCAGAATTTGGAGAGATGGTTCTTCCCAGAATTTGGAGAGATGGTTCCCAGAATTTGGAGAGATGGTTCCCAGAATTTGGATAGAAGTTTCCCAGAATTTGGAGAGATGGTTCCCAGAGTTTGACAAGAAACACTTGAAGAAGGCCAGAGGGCACATCGGCCAAAATGTGGTGTATATAACAATAAAGATGAGGACAATAGTCCGATTAATACAAATAATACAAAAAAAAAAAAAATTCATAATTTGCATTTTTATCAGTAAAATGACTTGGTTCATTTTGAATAAGAGATTTTTTTTCCCTCCCCCGAAAATGAATTAAAGAATAATCAAGAAATTGAGATTAGCTTACCCCTGAGACTGGTGGGTCCACCTCCATCTCGGTGTGGAGACTCCAGCATGGCATCAGCAATGTGTTCTCGCAGACGACTATCCTCTTCCTCATTATTTTCAGTGTTCCCACGAGGCAGACGAGAAAGTTCCGATTCTGTCCAATAGCCATAGACATCACTCAAGTTGGGAGATTGTTCAAAACTGCCTGCACAACAACAACAGGAAAAAAAAAAAAAGAGAGAGAAATTATATAACGTCAGAGAAACTTTGATAAAAGAAAAGAAAAAAAAGAAAATCAACAAGGTGTGTGTGTGTGTGTGGGGGTGTGTGTGCAAATGAGCAAAGCAATAAAACTATAATTAATACATGCAAACATATTCTGTATAAATAGCAGGACCTGTGGATATACCACAGTATGATAATTTAATAATTACAACATTTTATATGTTTACTTAACATAGCTCAGTCGGTAGAGCGTTCGGCTAGGAATCCGAAGGTTCCTGGTTCGATACCGGCCCTCACCAACTCAGCGTATGAGTTGCACAGGGTTCTGTGCGGTAAAGTGAGGAGCTGATGGTAGGTGTGGTACTCCACCTCAGATACTAAAACAATCTCCTTGGTCTAGCGCTAGTGAAAAGGGGATAGACTCCCTCGCTGTCTGGCTGATACCGACATTAGGCCACTGCGATGACTTACTTTTTACTTTATATGTTTACTTAAGAGCTATTGCTAAAATAGTTCAATATGTGGAGAAATTTTTTTAAAGAAAACAAACACAGGATGTCATGAACAATGGAAACTCTTTATGTCGATACTTAAGTATTTCGGGTTTTTTAAAAATTAAAACCTTCTTCAGGACATTGAATATTTGTATGAGTAAAAGATGAAAGATTTTTCAGTGTATGTTGAATGTGTGATAAAAGGTTATTATCAGTTATTTACTTGGCGTTTTTATATGAAAGCTGATGATGTGATCATTGCATGTGAAAGCGAAAATTGATGATCAGAAACCGTCGCATATAAAAATGCCAAATAAATAACGGTTAATAACCTTTTATCACATATTCAACATACACTGAAAAATCTTTCATCTTTTACTCATACAAATATTCAATGTCCCGAAGAAGGTTTTAATTTTTAAAAACCCAAATACTTAAGTATCGACATAAAGAGTTTCCATTGTTCATGATATCCTGTGTTTGTTTTCTTTAAAAAAATTTCTCCACATACTGTCGGATTAATTTCCTCATCGTACTTCCATAGTTCAATATGTAAAAGTATAATAATCTTCACAAACTCTCTTTTTTTTTTTTCAACTTTCTTTCTATCTTTTTATTATGTTCGATTGAAACAGATTAGTGTCATCACTTCCGTGCTAATACCCTCTCGCTATCTTTCCCCATACTCTTTCTTTCTTATTTTTTTCTCTGTTTAGCATGCCCTTTTTCTTCCCTTTCTTTATAATAAAAATGAATGGTCCATTGTTCAGCTGAGGTGACGACATTTTTAAGAAATAAGAATTTAGTAGATAAGCAACACCAGATAATCAGTATTTACATTTTTGCATTTCATCTTGGACAATTTGGATGGTCTCATTTTTAACCAAAGTGGGTTGCAGGATGATAACGGTCATACAATTAAGGAACACCTGTATTAATATATAAATGTTTGGGTTATTTCCTATAGCTCCAACCTAAAAAAAGGGGAACCACTCTGAATGAATTTTATCTGTTAATTAATCTACCCATTATTTTCCCATTAAACTAACCCTAAACCCTAACCCTAACTTCTTTTTTCCTTTCTTTAATGGGAAAATAATGGGTAGATTAATTAACAGATAAAATTTATTCAGAGTGGTTCCCCTTTTTTAGGTTGGAGTTATAGGAAATAACCAATGTTTGACTATTAGACCAGGATGAGACCCCCCCCCCGTACATTAATCCTCTTCAACGCCAGCAAAAAGTTAGGTGATTTTTTTTTCTCAAATCAATTTTTTCCCCCCCTTCCTTCTATTTTAAAAAAAATCCATCTTTCCCTTCCTTCCTTCCTTCCTTCCTTCCTTTAAGAGACCATTAATGGTCTTGAATTAAGATGAGCATTATTCTCAAAATAGGAATATTATCTATTAATAATGGAGATTCGCTTCCGGTTTTTGTCTGTAACAAAAACTACGTCACTGCCTAAAATCGTCATAACGTAGAATACACTCAAAATTTTAGCATGCAATGTTAGACAGTCCTCAATACATAACTGGTATTATCTATCTATATATAGTTTATTTTTTATTTTAATATATATTTAAAGTTATCAGAACTAAGTTTCCATTTCAAATTTTTTATTTTTTACTCCTTTAATAAATTTGATGATTTTACTTTACATATGATACAAACTCTGATATTAAATTTTCAATTCCCATCCTCTCAGGCAATATTTATTTTACATCACCAGAGGGCGTTTTTTTTATTTTGCTAGTGTGTATAATGTCCGTACAAGGTTGAAAGTGTATTGGGCATGTCTTATCAGCACTCTCTTGTATGGTTGTAAAACCTGGACCCCGCACTCCCAGCAGCAGCTAAATAGCTTCTACCTTCACTGCCTTAGACGTATACTGGGCATCACCTGGAATGACAGGATCACTGATGATGGGCAAATCCAAAGGGACATCTTCTATGCAAAACTTCCATCTGGCTAAAGACAAATTTGTCACCTGCCCCACCTGCAATTTAATGATGTTTGCAAGTATCATCTCAAGACCTTTAACATCAACCCTGTCAGCTGGGAAAATTTGGCTCTGGACCGCTTTTGGTGGTGGCAGACTCTCTCCGTAGCGGGTTATTCATGTTTGAAGTCACCCTTGTGTAACAACGTGAAGCAAAAGCAACAGAGGACTGGCACACCATCAACATCTTCAAAACCGGCCTTGACATGCGATATTTGTGGTTGAAATTGTTTTTCAAGCATTGTAATAACTAAATTATCATACTGTGGTATCATACTTTGTAATAACTAAACTATCATACTGTGGTATCATACTTTGTAATAACTAACTATCATACATACTGTGTGGTATCATACTTTGTAATAACTAAATTATCATACTGTGGTATCATACTTTGTAATAACTAAATTATCATACTGTGGTATCATACTTTGTAATAACTAAACTGTGGTATCATACTTTGTAATAACTAAACTATCATACTGTGGTATCATACTTTGTAATAACTAATTATCATACTGTGTATCATACTTTGTAATAATAACTATCATACTGTGGTATCATACTTTGTAATAACTAAATTATCATACTGTGGTATCATACTTGTAATAACTAAATTATCATACTGTGGTATCATTTGTAATAACTAAACTATCATACTGTGGTATCATACTTTGTAATAACTAAATTATCATACTGTGGTATCATACTTTGTAATAACTAACTATCATACTGTGTATCATACTTTGTAATAACTAAACTATCATACTGTGGTATCATACTTTGTAATAACTAAATTATCATACTGTGGTATCATACTTTGTAATAACTAAACTATCATACTGTGGTATCATACTTTGTAATAACTAAACTATCATACTGTGGTATCATACTTTGTAATAATAACTAAATTCATACTGTGGTATCATACTTTGTAATAACTAAATTATCATACTGTGGTATCATACTTTGTAATAACTAAATTATCATACTGTGGTATCATACTTTGTAATAACTAAATTATCATACTGCATCCACAGATCCTGCTCTTCAGGATACAAGGTTTATTATTCATGTTCCTTACCCACTTCGATGAGCAAAGGGGAACAAGTTGTGCCTCGAGCAGCAGACAAGCTACCCTCAGAGGCAGAAGATCTTCTGTAGGCTGGTCTAGTGTTAGGCATGGCCATAGGACTTGATCGGGCGGGTTGGATCCTGAAAATAAAAACAAAATTGAAATGAGTAAATTTCAAGAAACACAGACAAGAAAAACTGATTTTTATTTGATGAGAAAAACTTAAATTTGATGGCTGGTGGGTTGGATCATGTCAACCCTTGTGGGGTTATTTTATGCCGAAGACATTTTTGTTTTATTCATCCTTGGGAACTCAATTCATTTTTTAAACATTTCTTTTAAACACATTTTTTCTATCTAACCTATAGATGGTACCCTAACAGGTAGTACCACTCCGGGTCATAGAGGAACTGGAAGTAATGGAGATGAAGGGTTATTCCACATTCCCCAAATCTGGAACTTCACCATCAGATAGAGGTTAAGGCCATACCCAAGACATTAATAAACTCAACCACCACCTTCTAGCACATACATGATAAAAAAGTGTTTGCCATAAGGGCAATAGGGTTGGGGCAGACATATAGATGCTAGAGCTTGACGCGACTAGCCAATTGATCGGGGGGGGGGGTCTCTCTGACTGCCCATCTAGCTTAAGTAAGGACCAAAGTGGAGTGTTGCATGTCATGGACTGTTCAACCACAGGATTCTGTCCTTAAGCATCACGGGTTCCCACCCATGGCCAACAGTGGGCCTCATTGTTAGGTTTATCTGAAAGAATGGTGTCAAAAATAATTCAGCCTTGTCAGCAACCTCCCACCGCTAGAAGAACTCCGGGCATCAGGATTTTATCCTGACCCTTACTCTTTTAGTGCACCGGAGGGGAGCTATTTATGAAGTGGATAATTTTTGACCATGAAAGGACTAGAGATTTTACCTATATAAGGTAAGAATAAAAGAGAAATTTTAAGACTTATTGTTACATAATTATTAGCTACCTAATATTCATGTGCAATAGTGTAGAAATCAAAATGGCCGTTATAAGCTGCAGCCCATGGCCTTGAAGGATTTGAATGACAAGGCTTGACCTGTCCTGATCCTTCCTTCCGGTGGATACTGTGAGAATCGGTGGAGAAGACCCTTTTCCGGTTTAGATTAGAAATAGATTTTAGTCAGTCGGCGAGAAAGCACGACGGTGGTGAGTCATGTTATACACGCTCCGACTCGATCTGCGCAGGTAGTCTGGTAGGGGATTTCGAGAATAAAATATGATCTAAGTAAATCGAAGTCTTGTGTTATTACCTCTAAAAACTAACAATGACACAGTGCTTCTGATAAAGAGAAATCCCCAATGGAAGACCAGACACGAAGTCCCCAAGAGAAGTCCAGACGTTAGAAGAGACCTAGAAGAACTTAAGATGTCAGAAGAACAGAAGAAGTAAGTAATGAGAAGGGTATGCAACATTATTTGGTACCAAGTGATCATTAAAAAGTTGTTAAGATCAGTCCATGAACACAGCCATTAAAATTCTCAAGTTTTCAATATTTAAATTAAACTATTGATTGAATCCGGCCCAATAAGGGCCGGGTTAGCTCAGTCGGTAGCTTAGCGTTTGGCTAAAAACCACAAGGTTCCTAGTTCGATACCGGCCCTCGCCAACTCAGCGTATGAGTAGCACAGGGAACTATGCGGTAAAGTAAGGAGCTGATGGTAGGTGTGGCGCTCCACCTCAGATGCAAAACCAATCTCCTTGGTCTAGTGCCAGTGAAAAGGGGATAGACTCCCTCGCTGATTGGCTGATACCGACATTAGGCCGCCCCGACAACTTTACTTTTTATTGATTGAATAGATATTTAGCATTTATAAAAATGAATAAAGTATAAAAATTTTTGAAAATTAAAAGTATAAGTAAGAAAATTAACAGGAAGTAGTAAGATGCAATGCTGCATTTTGGGGGATTCTCATTTTAATGTTCCTGGTCAGATTAAGGTGGTTAGTTAAGTGATAACGTTCTTTATGACATTTTGAAATTTCTGTTTTTTGAATAAGTAAAGTCTTCCATTTTATTTTTATTTATCTAATCACATTTCTGTTCAATAAGTCCGGTGGCATTTATGCTACTTGGAGCGCCCTTGAATGAGTGGTAAGGATTTTAGTTCCAAAACCACGTTTAAAATTTATCGGTAATCGTCTGAAGAGGACTTATTTTCAGGTAATTTAAAAAACACCTAAAATAGAGCCCAAGGTTACTGTATCCTGAATGTTATGTTTATACACAATAAAGATGAGGACAACAGTCCAAAATATCAAAAATTATTCATATCATGCCTCATCTCATAAATACATACAAGTATATGAAAAACTAAAAAAGGCAAGAAGCAGGCGATATCCCGCACAGTCACAGATACAGACTATGCTGATGACCTTGCACTTCTTGCAGATACACCTGCACAGGCTGAGTCACTACTACATAGCTTGGAGGAGGCAGCAGAAAATATCGGCCTCTATGTGAACTCCAGTAAAACGGAGTTCATGAAGTTTCAAAAAGAAAGGAAACATCTCCACACTCAATGGCACGCCTCTCAAGCCAGTAGAACAATTCACGTACCTAGGTAGTAATATCTCATCCACAAAGAGCGATGTTAATACACGAATAGCAAAGGCATGGTTGGCCACAAACAAATTATCAGTCATATGGAGGTTCGATCTCCCTGACAAGCTGAAGCGACTGTTCTTCCAGGCTGTGGTTGTATCAGTGCTACTATATGGCTGCACCACTTGGACCTAACAAAGCGTCTTGAGAATAAGCTAATGGAAGCTGCACAAGAATGCTGCATGCACTCTTGAACAAGTCGTGGAAGCAGCACCCCACGAAGAGGCAGCTGTACGGTCACTTGCCTCCCATCTCACAAACTATCCGAGGGAGACAGACAAGGCATGCAGGACACTTCTGGAGAAGCAAGGATGAGCTCATAAGCGACGTTCTCCTGTGGAAGCCAACACATGGACATGCAGATGTGTGACGCCCGGCAAGGACCTACATTGACCAGCTATGCGAGGATGCTATTTGCTCTGCAGACAACCTCCCAGGTGCAATGAATAATAGGGAAGGTTGGCGAGAGATTGTCATGGATATCCGTGCTGCAAATGCGACATGATGATGATGATGATATGAAAAAAAAAATCTAAATGTTTATAGGTGTTTTGTTTGTTCCCAATTCTCACAAATTAAGTTGCTACAAAAAATTACTTATTTACATTGTAGAATTGCAAAATATATTGCAAGTCCCCAGTTGCTGTGTGACCATAAAATGTTTACAAGTAAATAGAAAAGATTTTGTTTTTTGTAAAGAAAATTGTTTATGGTTTAATGTTTTGTTTTTAATTTCAAGTTTTCTGTTACCTATAAAATTTTGAGATTTTTTTTGAAAATTGTTTAGAAAAATTCAATTGAAAAATAAACCTGTCAATTATAGTATAGTATCATCTAATAAACCCCCATGTGGGTAAAAACTTACGCAAGGCTTTGTAAATCATAGAGATCTTCCCCACTTATTTCAGAGGAACAAATGGTTGATTCTGGGTTCTGTGATAGAAGAGCAGAAGAGCTTGAAGACAGCACAGTTGTGCATTGACTATTTTGGTAGGTCTTGAAGGAAAACTGAGGACCCATCCACAAACGACGGTGGGGGCCAGCATGGGTCAACATCTCAACCTAAAAGAAAATTTAAAAAAATTTTTTTTAAATGGTGGAAAATTGAAATTGCTACAGATGCATTGTTACAAAGAATAAAAAAAATTCAAAAAGTTAATCAGGTCGAATGGGGGGGGGTGACAGGAGGGTTGGTGATAAGAGGATTAAGGACCATTTTATCTGGTTTATTTAAAAGATTAACATCTTCGATAATCTCCAATGGTTTTTTTTATTCTCCTAGTGACTACTTTAGCATTTTTTTTTTATCTAAAGAAACATCTATTTAGAAGAATATCCAACTTGGCTGCAGGGAGGAGAATATCTCACTTGGTCAAGGAGGAGGAGGGTGGAAGAATATCCCATATGGCTTCAGGGAGAATATGCGTGATCTAACATGTGGAAAAACTAACAGAATTATAATATAAATTATATTAATATAAATAATAATTATAATAATACTACACAAAACATGACTGGTTGGTCACCCATTGAGCTCTGAGTAAATACTTGGGAATAGGGAAAAGTGAGTTTGCAAAGCAAATTAAATCAAAGATAAATAAATATGACCAGATAAAAAAAAAAAATAAAATAAAAATAAAACAAAATCATTTTGTAAGACTTCTAAGAAAGTGAACGTTTGACCTAATTTACATAATTAATAGGCAACCAATTAATTATGTCTGGTAAAAGTAGAATTCTAAACTGGTAAATCTTTTAGAAAAAGAGAGTCATGGAAAATAACCAGTAAGAGCCAATGCAGGAGTTCATGCCAGTATGATAGACAAGTCTAAACCTTAGTTGAACTGTTAGCAGACTTAAACTTTTTTTAATTCATTCTTGATGGGTACTCAATTTTTTTTAAACTTATTTTTTTCTACTGAATCCATAGAAGGTACCCTAACAGTTACTATCGCTCCAGGTTGGTGGATTAGGGGATTAAAGATGATTTACAATTGAGCCAAGATTATCCAATCTTTATAGTCATTAAAGACACCCCCCCCCCAAAAAAAACCTGTTACCTGTGGCAGCCATCTTTCATCCGTATCTTCTTTACTGCTGTGTTCGGATGACAGACTATCTCTGGAATCATGCCTGGTCACTTGACATGGCTCTACGTAGTCTAACAAAAACAAACAACAAAAAATTAAATTAAAAAAAAAAAAAAAAAAAAAAAGAAAGAAAAAAAGATACAAAGATATATTAACACAGTACAGGCAAATGCGATCTATCTTTCTATGGTATGGTTTGGTTTGGTTTTTTTTGTTTTATGGCATATCAACCTCAGTGGGTTATTTAATGCTGATAAAGTTTTGAAATAAATCATTCTTAATGGATAATACAATTTTTTTATAAATACATTTTTCTATTTAATCCATAGATGGGACCCTATCAGGTACTACCACTCCGTGTCAGAGTGACCAGGGAGCAATGGTGATGAAGGGGTGCTCCACATTCCCAAACCTCCAGAACTGGAACCTCACAATCAGATGAATTTAACGTCATTCCCAGGACATGTAAACCCTCAGTCACCGCCTTCTAGCACCCATATGATAAAGAGGGGTTAGGGCTTGCCATAAGGGCAATAGGGTTGGGAAAATCAAATAGGTGCTAGGGCTTGACGTGACCAGCCGATTGATCGGAGGGGGCCTCTCCGACCGCCCGTCTAGCCGAAGATAGGGCCAAAGTGGAGTATTGCATGTCATGAACGGCTCATCCACCTTTGTTCTATCCTTAAGCATCACGGGTCGCCACTCACGGCCAACAGGTGGCCTCATTGGGGGTGTCTTACCCCTCTGCAAGCTAGTCTCACAGATCCATTATGACTGGATAGTGAGCTCGATCCTTGTTGGATGACCCATACTTCTTATGTTACATTCTACCTGTAGTGAATGGGTTGGGAAAATACCTACCTATGTCTTTAAAAAGTCTTTCTTAATAAAATTAGCAAAGTCTGGTAAAAGGTCACAAAATTGGAGCACTTTGAGACTACAACTGTTGTCCTTATTTTTATTGTGATATATAAAAACACAATGTTTCAGACATTGTACACTCCAGTCTTGTTCAGGTGTCCTTTGTCTATCCGAGCATAGCAATGATTTAACCTGAGAAATCATTTTGATTTTTGAATAATTGCTACGCCTGGATCGATAAGGGACACCTAAAGAAGGTCAGAGTGTACAACGTCTGAAACATTGTGTTTTTATATATCACAATAAAAATGAGGACAATAGTTCGAAAAATCTTATTATAGTGGAGATTATGTAACTGTCTTTAACCAAAAGTACCTCACCACCGATGTCACGATTTACTTAGTTATTTAAGTTATATTCTCAACGATTATGAAATTAGTATCTTATCTATTAATGAGGTCTCTATTAAAGTCTAGACGAGTTAGATTTGCCACCAAACTACCCATATTACAAATGCTTTTAAAATCCTGAAATGTGTTACAGTGTTTGGCTAGAAACCACAAGGTTCCTAGTTCGATACCAGTCCTCGCCAACTCAGCATATGAGTAGCACAGGGATCTGTGCGGTAAAGTAAGGAGCTGATGGTAGGTGTGGCACTCCACCTCAGATGCTTGGTCTAGCGCCATTGAAAAGGGGATAGACTTACTCGCTGACTGGCTGAAACCGACTTTAGGCCGCCCCGTCGACTTTACTTACTTTACTTTACATAATATATGATGTGGTTAATTTACATACTGGTTTTAACAAAACCGGGTTTAATAAATAATTACTTGGTGGTTATTAATCTCTAACATTATTGTTTTATTCTCCAATGTATTAAAATCAGTCCTATGAATTATTTTATTTAGAAACCAGTTAAGTGATTAAATAATAACCTCGAATAAAAAGAAATCAACTGGGAATGCTATTCAATCTTAATTAGCATCTTACTTATTATTAACAATGTCTCTATTAAAGTCTGGCCGAGTTAGATTTGCCGCAAAACTGCCCATATTATTAATGCATTTAAAATCCTGAAATATTTGTCATATATCTCTAAGAAATAAAGATTTACATAGTATATGGTGGGAATAATTTTCATAATGATTTTAACAAAACTGGGTTTAATTAATCATTTGCTGTTAATACAATCATGTTATTCTCAAACATATTAAAAGTAATCTTATATATCATTTTATATAGAAATCAATTATTAACAATGTCTCTATTAAAGTCTTAGATTTGCTGCAAAACTGCCCATATTATTAATGCATTTAAAATCCTGAAATATGCGTTATACATCTCTAAGAAATAAAGATTTACATTGTATGTGGTGGGAATAATTTGTATAATGATCAAAAAAAATAAAATAAAATAAAAAAATAAAAAGACTGGGTTTAATAAATAATTATTTGCTATTACTGATTTTTAATAAAATCATGTTATTCTCAAACGTATTAAAAGCAATCTTATATCATTTTATATAGAAATAACATTAAAATAAGCGTAATATTTTTATATTTAACAAAACTGGGTTTAATAAATAATTATTTGCTGTTACTGATTTCTAATACTATCATGTTATTCTGTAAATATACAATCTCTATTCTTAGATAAAACTGGCATTTAAAAAATATATATATCTCTAAGAACTATACTTAATAAATAAGTAACAAAACTCTGATTTTAATACAATCATGTTATTCTCAAATGTATTAAAAGTAAGCGTAATGATTTTAATAAATAATTATTTACTGTAACTTTGCTAATACTAATCATGATTGGGTTTAATAAATAATTATTTACTGTAACTATGGTCTCTCATGTTATTCTCACGCGTAATATTCTGCTGATTGCTAATATTCTCAAATGTATTAAAAGTAATCCTATATATAATATTATATAAAAATCAATTAAATAATTTGCGTAATGATTTTAACAAACTGAATAAATAATTATTTACTGTAACTGATTGCTAATACTATCATGTTATTCTCAAACGTATTTAAAGCAATTTTATATACAATTTTATAAAGAAATAAATTAGAATAAGATTAAAATAAGTGTAATAATTTTATATTCGTTCTTATTTAGTTTTGTTAATCTTTCTGATTTAACATTTTAAAGATTTACTTAGTATATGGTGGAAATAATAGACTGGGTTTAATAATCATTTGCTGTTACTGATTTCTAATACTATCATGTTATTCTTAAACATATTAAAAGCAATCCTGTATATAATTTTATATAGAAATCAATTAAAATAACATTAAAATAAGCGTAATATTTTTATATTCATTATTATTTAGTTTTGTATGTGCTTCTAATTTAATATAATATTTCATTAGATCAAAACTTAAATACTTGGGCCCAGAGGGCACATATTTTTCCTATTCAAAATAATAAGTAAAAAGTAAAGTCGACTGGGCGGCCTGAAGTCGGTATCAGCCAGTCAGCATGGGAGTCTATCCCCTATTTCAATAGCGCTAGACCAAGGAGATTGTTTTTAGCATCTGAGGTGGAGCGCCACACCTACCATCGGCTCCTTACTTTACCGCACAGATCCATGTGCTACTCATACGCTGGGTTGGCGGGGGCCGGTATCGAACTAGGAACCTTGTGATTTCTAGCCGAACGCTCTACCGACTGAGCTAACCCGGCCCATCAAAATAATACGAATGCAGAATTATTTGGTGCTTAGAAATCCAAGCCCCAAAATTAGATAATTTTCTTTTAAATATTCCATTTCCAAGCAGACATTTTTAGTGGCAAAAGCTTTTTCTCTAAGTGCAAAACTGTTTATTGACCGCATTTGACCTGAGCTATTTACTCCCAAAAACTTTTACAACCTATTAAAAAAATTCTATCATAAAAAAAAAAAAAAATCTAATCCATAAAAATCTATCACATAACAGTCTCATTCTATTCTTATATTATCAATAGTGAAAGGATCTCAAAAAGTATCTCCCAAGTCTTATATGTAAAGATGAGGTATCTGATAGTATGCTAATGTTTACCCAAGTGCAGTAGACGCCATAATGCTGTAATATCAAATGTCAATCAGGAGAGGGGGTGGATTTACATCCCATCAAATAGGATAATTGTTTTTTTTTTTTTCTCATTAAAATAAAAGAAAAAGAAAATAAAAATAAATAATTTTAGAATTTTAGAAATAAATCTGTTCTTAGATTTTTCAATTTAGGATTCATCTAACTCCAAAGCAAACAGTTACTTAATGAAAATACTTGACAATTTTTGTTCTTAATTCCATTAATTCTTACCTGTTTGAAGTGTTGGTTGCTGGGTGAGCACAGCCGTCGTACCCAAAACGAGGGGATTATTATTCGCCAGAGGGGGTAGTAATTCTGGAGATGACTTCGACCTAAGGAAGGAAGGAAGAACAAAAAGGAAAAATCAATAAAGATACCTCTGTTGTCAACTAACAAATACTTAACCCACAGATGAGACCCTAACAAAGTGGACCTGGGAGTAATAACAGTGAAAAGATGACTCCACAACCCACCCAACTACCAGATGTAGTTGAGTGTGATATCCCCTTTAGGAGGAGGGTTTTACCCCTCTGTAGGGAATATGGCGTATTACAAAAGCCCCACTGGCTCAATGGTTAACACAAAATCAAAGTATATATTTACCCAATAGGAAGCGCGTGGTGTAATGGTTAAAGTCATGGGAAATGGACTCGTCGCCCCGAGTTCAAATTCTGGATGTGGTAATTGCATTTCACTTAGCGCTAATATGCTTGGGAAAGGTATAATCCTACTCTCCCTCCAGCTATGGAGTAGGGTAGACTAGGCTCTTTAACCTTGGTTAGGCAACTGGTCTAGGAGAAGGAAAACTCTGAATTAAAACCTGTTGAACTCCGCTTAAGAAATTGACCTTGTGTCACATCCTGCTTGTGCAGAGAGGTTGGTAAATATATATATTTACCCAACCCATTATGAGCAGGATGAGACACAAGGTCAATTTTTCAAGAGGAATACATCTGGTTTGAATTCAGGGTTTTCCCTTTTCGTAAAATTAATTGCCTTACCAAGGTTTTAAAAAAAATCTACTTTACTATTTATCTATAGCTGGGGGGAGGAACAGATTAATTCATACCTTTCCCAAGGGTATTAGTGCAAAGTGAAACATAAACAGCCTTGTCCAGGATTGAATTCACTAACATTAACAATTTTCTGCTTCCCAACCATACACGTAACTCCGAAACCTCTGAGGATGGGATTTTATCCTAAAAACGTTTAGGAAACACGTAAATAAACATTAATTTCATCACCTATTGTTCTTCCATTGCATTGTCAATAGCCATCTAATTTCTATCTTATTTTCTTAAACACATGCATAAAATGCTTCAAGCAAACTATAAAACTAGCTATGTGTAAATAATCGCTGGCTCAGCTTAGTTGAGACACAAGGCCAGCAGTATGGGGCACTCAGTGAGAATCGAACTCACTAACAATTTCTGCTTCTTAACCATTACACCGCGTGAGGTGTCCCAGTCATTTTGTATATTTCGTTTTTATATATTATTTACTAAGCTTAGCGTAGTTGAGACACAAGGCAGCAGTATGGGGCACTCAGTGAGAATCGAACTCACTATCAATTTTCTGCTTCTTAACCATTACACCGCGTGAGGTGTCCCAGTCATTTTTGTTATATTTGTTTTTATATATTATTTACTAAGCTTAGCGTAGTTGAGACGCAAGGCCAGGAGTATGGGCACTCAGTGAGAATCGAACTCACTATCAATTTTCTGCTTCTTAACCATTACACGCATGAGGTGTCCCAGTTATTTTTGTTATATTTCGTTTTAAGCGTAGTTGAGACGCAAGGCCAGCAGTATGGGGCACTCAGTGAGAATCGAACTCACTATCAATTTTCTGCTTCTTAACCATTACACCAGCGTGAGGTGTCCAGTCATTTTTGTTATATTTCGTTTTTATATATTATTTACTAAGCTTAGCGTAGTTGAGACGCAAGGCCAGCAGTATGGGGCACTCAGTGAGAATCGAACTCACTATCAATTTTCTGCTTCTTAACCATTACACCAGCGTGAGTGTCCCAGTCATTCTTTAAGTTGATAGTTGCGCGTGAGGTGTCCAGTCATTTTTGTTATATTCCTAAGCTTAGCGTAGTTGAGACGCAAGGCCAGGAGTATGGGGCACTCAGTGAGAATCGAACTCACTATCAATTTTCTGCTTCTTAACCATTTGAGGTGTCCCAGTCATTTTTGTTATATTTTGTTTTTATATATTATTTACTAAGCTTAGCGTAGTTGAGACGCAAGGCCAGGAGTATGGGGCACTCAGTGAGAATCGAACTCACTATCAATTTTCTGCTTCTTAACCATGGTTATTTTTGTTATATTTCGTTTTATATATTATTTACTAAGCTTAGCGTAGTTGAGACGCAAGGCCAGCAGTATGGGGCACTCAGTGAGAATCGAACTCACTATCAATTTTCTGCTTCTTAACCATTACACCAGCTGAGGTGTCCCAGTCATTTTTGTTATATTTCGTTTTATATATTATTTACTAAGCTTAGCGTAGTTGAGACGCAAGGCCAGCAGTATGGGGCACTCAGTGAGAATCGAACTCACTATCAATTTTCTGCTTCTTAACCATTACACCAGCGTGAGGTGTCCAGTCATTTTTGTTATATTTCGTTTTATATATTATTTACTAAGCTTAGCGTAGTTGAGACGCAAGGCCAGCAGTATGGGCACTCAGTGAGAATCGAACTCACTATCAATTTTCTGTTCTTAACCATTACACCAGCGTGAGGTGTCCCAGTCATTTTGCTAAGCTTAGCGTAGTTGAGACGCAAGGCCAGCAGTATGGGCACTCAGTGAGAATCGAACTCACTATCAATTTTCTGCTTCTTAACCATTACACCAGCGTGAGGTGTCCCAGTCATTTTTGTTATATTTCGTTTTTATATATTATTTCTAAGCTTAGCGTAGCACTCAGTGAGAATCGAACTCACTATCAATTTTCTGCTTCTTACCATTACACTGCATGAGGTGTCCAGTCATTTTTGTTACTAAGCTTAGCGTAGTTGAGACGCAAGGCCAGCAGTATGGGGCACTCAGTGAGAATCGAATTCGGGTCACCAATTCCATTCCTTATGACAATAAACATTATACTAAGTGATCAACGTAGATTTATAACATTTATGTACGTTGATCACTTAGTATGTTTAATGATAAGTAAAAAAAAGAAGAAGGGTCAACTTACCTCTGTAAGTGCCACTGACACTGTCCAGTGACAACTAATTCGAGGGGCGTGTCATCTGAGATTTTATCTGTGGGGGCAGCAGCTTTAGGTCTTGGTTCAAGATCATATTCAGTCAGTAGACCATCTTGACCCACAATAAATAATGAAGCAAAAGGTTTTTTGCCCTCTGAGAAATAAAAAAACACAAAAAAGAAATTTAAATCTTGGAGTCTTTTAAAAAATTGGAATTTTTAGTCTGAAAATTAAATTTCTTGAAACAAGAAAGAAAGATGGACATACTCAGAACGTATGACTCTCTTAAAGTTCTATACGCCTCATTCCACCCAGCCAGAAGTTACATTCCTTTTTTCTACCCCAAACAATATATTAAACATATTTAGAAGTCTTTGATTTAAGGGAAATAACAGGTAACTTTAAATGAAAAGGCCATTTTTAGCCATTTATTGATAAATCCTTATAGGAATGGGATCTGAACTTTGTTTAAATGTAATATTAAACATATTTAGAAGTCTTTGATTTAAGGGAAATAACAGGTAACTTTAAATGAAAAGGCCATTTTTAGCCATTTATTGATAAATCCTTATAGGAATGGGGATCTGGACTTTGTTTAAATGTAATATTAAACATATTTAGAAGTCTTTGATTTAAGGGAAATAACAGGTAACTTTAAATGAAAAGGCCATTTTTTAGCCATTTATTGATAAATCCTTATAGGAATGGGGATCTGAACTTTGTTTAAATGTAATATTAAACATATTTAGAAGTCTTTGATTTAAGGGAAATAACAGGTAACTTTAAATGAAAGGCCATTTTTAGCCATTTATTGATAAATCCTTATAGGAATGGGGATCTGGACTTTGTTTAAATGTAATATTAAACATATTTAGAAGTCTTTGATTTAAGGGAAATAACAGGTAACTTTAAATGAAAAGGCCATTTTTAGCCATTTATTGATAAATCCTTATAGGAATGGGGATCTGGACTTTGTTTAAATGTAATATTAAACATATTTAGAAGTCTTTGATTTAAGGGAAATAACAGGTAACTTTAAAAAAAGGCCATTTTTAGCCATTTATTGATAAATCCTTATAGGAATGGGGCTCTGGACTTTGTTTAAATGTAATATTAAACATATTTAGAAGTCTTTGATTTAAGGGAAATAACAGGTAACTTTAAATGAAAAGGCCATTTTTAGCCATTTATTGATAAATCCTTATAGGAATGGGGATCTGGACTTTGTTTAAATGTAATATTAAACATATTTAGAAGTCTTTGATTTAAGGGAAATAACAGGTAACTTTAAATGAAAAGGCCATTTTTAGCCATTTATTGATAAATCCTTATAGGAATGGGGCTCTGGACTTTGTTTAAATGTAATATTAAACATATTTAGAAGTCTTTGATTTAAGGGAAATAACAGGTAACTTTAAATGAAAAGGCCATTTTTAGCCATTTATTGATAATCCTTATAGGAATGGGGATCTGGACTTTGTTTAAATGTAATATTAAACATATTTAGAAGTCTTTGATTTAAGGGAAATAACAGGTAAAAATGAAAAGGCCATTTTTAGCCATTTATTGATAAATCCTTATAGGAATGGGGCTCTGGACTTTGTTTAAATGTAATATTAAACATATTTAGAAGTCTTTGATTTAAGGGAAATAACAGGTAACTTTAAATGAAAAGGCCATTTTTAGCCATTTATTGATAAATCCTTATAGGAATGGGGATCTGGACTTTGTTTAAATGTAATATTAAACATATTTAGAAGTCTTTGATTTAAGGGAAATAACAGGTAACTTTAAATGAAAAGGCCATTTTTAGCCATTTATTGATAAATCCTTATAGGAATGGGGCTCTGGACTTTGTTTAAATGTAATATTAAACATATTTAGAAGTCTTTGATTTAAGGGAAATAACAGGTAACTTTAAATGAAAAGGCCATTTTTAGCCATTTATTGATAAATCCTTATAGGAATGGGGATCTGGACTTTGTTTAAATGTAATATTAAACATATTTAGAAGTCTTTGATTTAAGGGAAATAACAGGTAACTTTAAATGAAAAGGCCATTTTTAGCCATTTATTGATAAATCCTTATAGGAATGGGGCTCTGGACTTTGTTTAAATGTAATATTAAACATATTTAGAAGTCTTTGATTTAAGGGAAATAACAGGTAACTTTAAATGAAAAGGCCATTTTTAGCCATTTATTGATAAATCCTTATAGGAATGGGGATCTGGACTTTGTTTAAATGTAATATTAAACATATTTAGAAGTCTTTGATTTAAGGGAAATAACAGGTAACTTTAAATGAAAAGGCCATTTTTAGCCATTTATTGATAAATCCTTATAGGAATGGGGATCTGGACTTTGTTTAAATGTAATATTAAACATATTTAGAAGTCTTTGATTTAAGGGAAATAACAGGTAACTTTAAATGAAAAGGCCATTTTTAGCCATTTATTGATAAGCCTTATAGGAATGGGGCTCTGGACTTTGTTTAAATGTAATATTAAACATATTTAGAAGTCTTTGATTTAAGGGAAATAACAGGTAACTTTAAATGAAAAGGCCATTTTTAGCCATTTATTGATAAATCCTTATAGGAATGGGGATCTGGACTTTGTTTAAATGTAATATTAAACATATTTAGAAGTCTTTGATTTAAGGGAAATAACAGGTAACTTTAAATGAAAAGGCCATTTTTAACCATTTATTGATAAATCCTTATAGGAATGGGGATCTGGACTTTGTTTAAATGTAATATTAAACATATTTAGAAGTCTTTGATTTAAGGGAAATAACAGGTAACTTTAAATGAAAAGGCCATTTTTAGCCATTTATTGATAAATCCTTATAGGAATGGGGATCTGGACTTTGTTTAAATGTAATATTAAACATATTTAGAAGTCTTTGATTTAAGGGAAATAACAGGTAACTTTAAATGAAAAGGCCATTTTTAACCATTTATTGATAAATCCTTATAGGAATGGGGCTCTGGACTTTGTTTAAATGTAATATTAAACATATTTAGAAGTCTTTGATTTAAGGGAAATAACAGGTAACTTTAAATGAAAAGGCCATTTTTAACCATTTATTGATAAATCCTTATAGGAATGGGGATCTGGACTTTGTTTAAATGTAATATTAAACATATTTAGAAGTCTTTGATTTAAGGGAAATAACAGGTAACTTTAAATGAAAAGGCCATTTTTAGCCATTTATTGATAAATCCTTATAGGAATGGGGCTCTGGACTTTGTTTAAATGTAATATTAAACATATTTAGAAGTCTTTGATTTAAGGGAAATAACAGGTAACTTTAAATGAAAAGGCCATTTTTAGCCATTTATTGATAAATCCTTATAGGAATGGGGCTCTGGACTTTGTTTAAATGTAATATTAAACATATTTAGAAGTCTTTGATTTAAGGGAAATAACAGGTAACTTTAGATGCAAAGGCCAGTTTTAGCCATTTTTTTTATTTATCCTTATGGGAATTGGGCTCTGGGCTTAGAAAATTCTCAACAGGATGTTAAGAGTTAAATAAAAAAGTTTTTAAAAAATCAAGGAAAGGTAACTCTTGTATGCTTAAGTTTAATTCTGCTTTAATCCTTCCTAAACTTTCTACCGGGCGTAAAAACGATTTGAAACACAAATTATCATTTTAATTTGAAATATTTACCACTCAAATAAGATAAAAGAATTTTACACAAATTTGTTTTAATATCACTTTTTATTTCAAAATTATTATTATTTTTTTTTTATAAATCAAGTTTACTTAGTGCAAAAATTTAAAGAAGGAAACGGTTTTAAAATCACCATTTTTGCAAAAAAATTTATTTAAAAACTATATAAAGTCTATCTTTTCAAGTAATTTAGATTATATCTTATTATAATGGAGATTGTGTGTTTTTCTGTCTGTAACCGAAACTATATTACTAATCAAGTCACAATTAACAGTTATTTACATCACATTCTTCATGGTTTTATTTATATTTAAACCTCAATTATTAATAAAATTGCTTCACCTTTTTATTAGTGTTGTCCATATCTACATACTAATAACATGCTATTGTATTTATATATACAAAAAATAGCGGTTTGCAGTGTGAACGGAAAGGCTATTTGCATATTGATATTAAAAATGTGATTTTATTAAATATGTGCTTAGTATTATTGATTTCTAACTGTTTGGTTTTATTTTAATGAATATAAGCAAAAATCTCTCCAATGAATCTTAAATGAAATCCATTAACAAGAAAAGATAAGTGTAATTTTATTCTTTATTTCCTAATTTAACTAAATAGTTAAATAAGTAAATTTCAGCAATGAAAGACAGCAGTGATGGAAGAGTAAGTTTCATTTCTATTTTTCTATTATACCCCCACTCTGTTTCAAATCTTTTTATCTGCATTCTTATTAGACTTTCTAATTTAATACGATATTTCATTACATTAAAACTTAAATACTTGCACCCGGAGGGTGCGTATATCTGCTAGTATTAATAATATACTAGCAGGACCTGTGGATAGTATGATAATTTAATCATTACAACATTTGGTATGTTTATTTTAGAGCTATTGCCAAATAGTTCAATATGTAAAAAGTATAATAATCATGATTTAACTCTTTTTTTTCTTTCTTTCTTTTCATTATGTTCGATTGAAACGGATCAGCATTATTGCTTCCACATGCTCACCCTCTCTAACTTTCTCCTACTCTTTCTGATTATAATTTTTCTGTGTAGCATGTCATTTTTCCACTTACTTTTTTTTTTTATAATAAAAACAGAATGGTCCATTATTAAGAAATAAGAATTTAATGGATAAGCAAAACCAGATAATCAGGATTTACATTTTTGCATTTCATCTTGGACAATTTGGATGGTCTCATTTTTAATCAGAGGGTGTTGCAAGATTGTAATGGTTAGAAGAATAAGGAACAAATATGTAGATGAAACCAGTTTAACAAAAATTAATTTTTAAAAGTAGATAAAAAAAGAATTTAATGGATAAGTGAAACCAGATAATCAGGATTTACATTTTTGCATTTCGTCTTGGACAATTTGGATGGTCTCATTTTTAATCAGAGGGTGTTGCAAGATTGTAATGGTCAGAAGAATAAGGAACAAATATATAGATGAAACCAGTTTAACAAAAATTAATTTTTAAAAAATAGATAAAAAACAAAAACAAAAAACAACATTGCACTAACTGACCTCGCCTCTCAATTGGAACGGGAGGGGTGAATCCAACACAACATCTTGGGGTGGCAAAACAAGCAACGGCCGATACGGTTTGGTCCGTGACCACCATTCCCGACTGAGACGTAGGGTTTGTATTCCTAGCCCCAGTGACCGTTGTTGTAATCCCTGATAGACTAGCAGTTGGCTGCTTCACCTGAGCAAGAGGGTAGATTGGTATCGGATGGGGGTACGGCGGCAGTCGGGGGTTGCCAAAATTATTGGTTAGGGCGTTTTGGCGCGTGTAAGTGGGATACAACTCTTGGATGCCTGCTGCAAAAGGGAAAAAGAAGAAAAATATATTATTCATGGATGTTCCTACAAAACATTTGTAAAAAAAAAAAACAGATACATACATACATACACATATATATATATAGCATAGCGAGCCATCCTTTGCGGGATTTTCTTGTCAAGATTATTTTCTATAATTATCGAATCTTATTCGATACATGCATTTATAATTGCCTTCAAGCAGAAATATAAATATATATATATATATATATATATATATATATATATATATATATATTTGTTTTTTGGAGGATATGTGCTTAATTGAAGTCGTACCTAATTTTGAAAATTAATTAGTTAATAATTAATGAATTTTAGGCGGGCATATATGTTCAAATGTAAGGCTAAATAAATTTGAACATATATGCCCGCCTAAATCCATTAATTATTAACTAATTAATTTTCAAAATTAGGTATGACTTCAATTAAGCACATATCTTCAAAAGATTGTCGGCTTAAAGCCATATAAAAATAAACACATTTGTTTGTTTACTTAACCTCATATATATATATATATATATATGTGTAAAAATGGAAAAGGAATTGAATCCGACAATATGAGGAAAAATGAGTAAAGAAAAGAAAAGTAAATGGATAAAATGAATTTAATCGATCACTTACACATGTGTTTCGGTCAGTTTATGTGTGTGAAAATATTTCGTACACATACAAGAATCGACCTTCATCAGAGTGAACATTTATTTTTATGAAAAAATTCGTTGGGAAAAAAAACAACAGAGATTTTTGGAAATATTCGAAAATCATATATATATATATATATATATATATATATATATATATATGAGAAGAAAATATTTTAAAAATATAACAAACACAGGATGTTATGATCAGGGGAAACAATTTTATGTGTCAATACTTAAGTATTTCAGTATATTGTACGATCTTCAGGACACTGTTAAGTAATGTTTAAGTGAGGGACAAAATGAAAGATGTTAAGTGTATAGTGAATATGATGTTATTAACTGTTAATTTTTATATGTGCGTTTATTTACGAAAACCGATGACGTGATCATTGCATGTGCAAAAATAGAAGGTGAAGATCATAGGATGACACATGCAGACACGGGAATAAGTGGAGAACGAAAGGCTAGCAAAGATATGACGTATTTTATATGGAATATTAATGTTAGAAAAATAAGAAGATTAATAAATAGAATGTTTAATATATAATTATATATATTTATATATATATATATATATATATATATATATATATATATAGAACAAAACAATACATAAATACATATATATCCATATATACGCATATCCATATATAATCATATATATATATATATATATATATATGAGGGTAGGAGGATTGGAGTAAATCAGACAGAATGTGGCTAAAAGAATAGAGAGTAAATGTGGACAAAAAAACAACTCAAACAAGTAGATGTAGCCAATATATTTCGTCATGCATTGAGCAAGACTTCTTCAGTCTTTTATTTGAACATTTGTGCATCATACATTTGTTTTTATAGAAGAGAAATTGAACGGGTGAGTTTGAGTTTGGTGATGTAGTCAGGAGGATGGGATAGATTTGATTGGTCAAAAGAAATCTTTCATTGATTGGGTGGGGAGAGAGATAAGATCAAATGATAGGGAAGAAATTAGGTCAACATTCTTTGGTTGGCTTGGGAAAAAAGAAAAAGAAAAAAGGAATCCTTATTGTTTTCAAGTTTTTTTATTTTTTCTTACAAGTTTTCTAACAATTCTTTTGATGTTATCATCTTGAAAGGTGTTAATCAGTTGTCCAAAAGAATTATTATTGGTAAACCAAGTACTTTTGGTCCTTTTCCAAAAGCATTATCAAGTTATTGTATATTATGTCTAAACTATCATTATCAAAACTGTTTAATATTTAACTATTTATTTTGTTTTTGTTGCTAAGGCAGCATTAAATAACAGTGGCAGTTTATTTTTTAAAAATATTTCTAACAAAGCAAGGCTCATTTGTTATTTACGGATTTGAGGTCTCTAGTGATCGTAACACACACATTATATTATATATATATATATATATATATATATATGTGTGTACATACACACACACACCGATGTATGTATCTATCAGTTAAATCTGCTTCTTACTGGTAGCTGATGACGGCCAAGGAGTTAAGGAGTCAGACTGATAAAAAGTCAGTCGGGTTTTGTTCCCAGCTAGAAGTAGTTGCTAAGTCTAGCCACACTGAAGAGACGTGAAACACTGAAACACTGTGGATGACATATATATATATATATATATATATATATATATATATATATACACACACACACACACAATGTTCCAAAGCGCCAGTGGTGCAATAGTAATCATTATAAGAAAATCCCACAGTGACAAGTTCAAATCTTGGGCAAGGCTGGCTGCATTTCACATAGTGACATTACTCTTGGGAAAGGTATCCATCCAACTACTCTCCCTCTAGCCATGGGTAAATAACAGTCTAGCCCTTTAACCATTGTATGGCAACTGGTCTAGGAGAAGGAAAACTGAATTGACCATGTGTCACATCCTGCTTGTGCAGAGGGGTTGGGTAAATACATAGACATTGTTCCAAAATAATTTTCAGGAATTTGGTAACGTCCACAAAAATTCTGTCACCTAAAAAACTAAGATGATTCTTTGCTTAATTCTTTAAATCATTTTGGATTAAGTTTCAGGAAACTTTTGAAGAATTCCTACCTTGCTGGAGTAGATATGCTTTTTTTTACCCCTCTGCAGAGGTGCAGTCAGTGAATTCTACAGCCCCAGTTGATAGGGCTGTGGTCCAGTGTTAGAGATCAAGCACATCATGCCCACTGGAAGAGATGTTGAACCTGTCTTTCTCCTAGCTACTGGAATTTTTGATATCTTATATATTTGTGACTCGGTAGCATTTGCCTAAGATGTTACATAACCAAGAAAAAAGTGTCTCAAAAACATTTCTAAAAATTTTTACATCCTGACAAAAAAAATAAATTAATAGGATTCTTACCTGTCGAACTTGGACTTCCAGACAGGACCGGACTGTGTCGTCCGGTTGTTGTGCGTTCAATCTCATCAAGCCCTGCACTTCTGTGGAATCGGCTCATCCTGTTCACAACTCGAGGATTACAGTGGGTCCGGATACTTACAGGACCTTAAACAACAACAGAAATAAAATGAAAGGTGAGGTCATGTCACACCTGTTGTGCTTTGTTTGCTGAGAGACTTAAGGTGAACATTGAGCAAATACAAGGGTGAGTAAGACTATAGAAAATAAATTTTAAAAATGCTTCATAATTTTAAATATGAAGTATTTTTTAAATTTATTTTATATAGTCTTATTTAAAATTTTACAAAATGATTAAAAAAAAAAAAAAATTTTTTTTTAAAAATAAAAAACAAAAAACAAAAAAAAAAACACACATGAGAGGTGCCCAAATAAATTCATTAAAGATGTTAACCCTTTTGGTGCAGAGAGCGACTTTAGTTGCCCAAATATATTTAATGCATGAGGGTAAGATGAAACTTTATGTCAAAATTTTGGATCTTGTACAATATACTCTCTAAAAAGGAACTCTGGCCCTGAGATTATATTAAAAAAAAAAAATTTAAAAAAAACTTTATTACTTCTAAAACTTTAGTAAAACAATGATTTTAAGAAGTACTACTGAAACATAAAATCTTATTAACACACTTGTGTGATATATTTTTCCCTTTCAAAACAAGATACTTTTTGATCTTATAGTCAAAAGTGCATTCGACCAATTAAATTTCTTGCTAAATGCACTGCACCAAAAGGGTTAATGAAAAAAAAAAACCTTTTTATTTTAACCCTCTATAATAAAGTTTATATATATATACTAGCAAATATATGCACCCTCCGGGTGCAAGTATTTAAGCTTTAATGTAATAAAATATTATATTAAATTAGAAAGGCTAATGAAACTAAATAAGAATACAGATAAAAAGATTTGAAACAGAGGGGGGTTAAATAAAAGATTTGATAAAAAATAGAACAACTGAAACTTACTCCTCCATCACTCTCGTCTTTCATTGTTATTTTTTCTAATTTAAGTATTTAGTTAAAATAGGAAGTAAAGAATAAAATGTCAGTTATTTTATCTTGTTAATGGATTTCATTTAAGATTAATTTAAGAGATTTTTGCTTATATTCATTAAAATGAAACCAAACAGTTAGAAATCAATAATACTAAGCACATATTTATTAAATTCGATTTTTTAATATTAATATGCAAATTAGCCTTCCCGTTCACACTGTAAACCGCTATTTTATTGTATATATAAATATAATTGTCTGTTGTCAGTATGTAGACATAGTTAACAGTATTAATAATGTAAGACAATTTTATTAATAATTGTTTAGATAAAAATAAAATCATGGAGAATGTGATGTCAATAACTAAGAGAATTGTGACTTGAGTAGGAATATAGTTTCGGTTACAGACAGAAAAAACACACAATCTCCATTATAATAAGATATATATATATATTATATTATATATATATATATATATATATATATATATATATATATATAGTATCCATGTTGTAATTTGAATCAATCTGCAATTGTAGACATAAGTTGGGTTGGTCACTAAAATATTGTTAGAACTACATTATTGAATTTAACTAGATAAATTGAATTTTTTTCCTTAAATAGTTATTCATTTTAAATAGGATAAATACAAAAAAAAACAATAAAAACTATGAATTAGTAATATTAAACCCCTAAAATATAATTAGAATTAAATTTTAACTGTTTTTACTAACTATTATTTATAATTAGAATTAAATTGAAAACAATACAGAAATGAGAATTAAGGAATGAATACATGTGTGGAAGGATACATTGTTTTTTTTTCAATTTGATTGAAACCATGGTAGACCCTTTATTTTTCATCTAATAATAACATTATTAGTATTTATACATATATATATATATATATATATATATAAACAAGGTTTGTTTAGAATGGCTTTTTGCCGATAATTTTTTGGAGAATAAGTGCTTAATTGGAGTCGTACCTAATTTAGAAATTAATTAATTGATAATGAATTAGGCGGGAATACCTATTAAATGTATGGCTAAACAAATCGAGAAAAATCATCATGATTTTTCTCGATTTGTTTAGCCATACATTTAATAGGTATTCCCGCCTAATTCATTATTAATTAATTAATTTCTAAATTAGGTACGACTCCAATTAAGCACTTATATATATATATATATATATATATATATACACACACACACACACCACACACACTGATTATAATGTTTAAAATATATCAATGTTGTATTGGTATTAGAAAAATATTTTCCTGCATGTTTTTTCTTTAAAAAATTTCAATCTTCAAAATTTCTTTATATAATCTGAAATTGACATTTGTTTTTAAAAAAAATGTTTACCTCCATAACTTGTGATGGGAAAGACGTGTGTCGTTCCCCTGTGCGTACTGACAGAAACCCAACGGCTGTCAAGAGAAAAAGCCATGTCAACCACCTACAAAAAAAAGAAAAGAAAATAGAATAGAATTAATACAAAACCTTTTTTTTTGTTTATGTATATACTTATATATACACTGTAACTTTTAACTTAACATAATCTGCAAATACAAATATATACACAACCAAAACAGAACCATCTTACAAAAACATCAAAATAAAAAAAATAACATATATAAAATTATCTATTATCAAAGTTAGGTTCTTTTTATAAACTATTACTTTTTTAATATTTCACCGATTTTTTCAAAACAATAAACATAAACTAGGTTCCGAGAAATTTTCAACCTGTTAGGGATAAATAATAACACTTTATTTTTGCAATACAAAATTATTTTCTACCATAACCCCTAGAAAAATCAAATATCCAAATAAACAATATTTCGATTTATAAAAATCATCTTCAGAGCTTGTTTATACTCCAGACTTATCAAGAGCGGAGACGAAAATAATATGAATTCAAAACGAAAACATTGATGTTGCAAAAAATGTTATGCAGTAGTTTCAAATATAAGCACATCCGCCAACGCTTTTCTCGGTCAGCGACAGTCATGTATCTCTTATTGTAACAGTTTTTGAAAAAAGAAGACATATTCCAAACTCGACTGTCTTCTTTTTTCAAAACCTGTTACAATAAGAGATACATGACTGTCGCTGACTGAGAAACGCATGGGCGGATGTGCTTATATTTGAAACTACCACATAACTTTTTTGCAACATCAATGTTTTCGTTTTGAATTCATATTATTTTCGTCTCCGCTATTGATAAGTCTGGAGTATAAACAAGCTCTGAAGATGATTTTTATAAAATCGAAATATTGTTCAATATTAGCTATGAATATGATATAAAATCTTTTCACTTTAACAGCATATTGTGTTGTTTTCATATCCTTTTATCTATACTCATACCGTCGGATTCATTTGACGCTATTAAACAGGACAGACATCTCTCAAGTACTTTTACCAAACCGAGACCTTGGGTTGTTCACAGTACTTGTTGTTACTAAGTGGTCACCCATGTAAGTAGTGAACAGGCTCATCATTGCTTAACCTATTTACTAAACTTCTTTCCAAATACTATTTTTCATTTTTCCTCCATTACATTTAAAAATGATCTTATAATACACAGCAGATTACTCTTTAGTCTTTAGCCGACATGTAACGCTAACCCGCCCAACCCCAAACGGCATCTCACCTTTCGCCAGAGGACTGATACTCACCTTTGCTGTGGTGTCTCCCCTGTGGAGAGTGTACAAATGATGTACAGCTCCCAGCGATGAACCGCAAGGATGAGTCATGAGACGAAACACATGGAAGTTGTGTCCCAGTTTACAGGCTGTTAATAGTAGGGTACCACTTGGGTCAAATGCCATGGCTGCCACAGGTTCATTGGCATGGGCGTGGAAATGGGCCAACAGACCATCACAATCAGAATCTTCAGACACAGAAAACTGAAATTAACAAAAGAAAAAAAAAAACAATTTAAAAGATTTCCACTTGTTATCTTATTATAATGGAGATTCCGCCAAAACTATGTCACCAACAACATCACAATTCCCTTAGTTATTTATACTAGCAAATATATGCACCCTCCGGGTGCAAGTATGTAAGTTTAAATGTAATAAAATATTAGATTAAATCAGAAAGGCTATTGAAACTAATTAAGAATGCAGATAAAAAGATTTGAAATGGAGGGGGTATAATCGGAAAATAGAACAACTGAAACTTACTCTTTCATTACTTGCGTTTTTCAATGCTAAATTTTCCTAATTTAACTATTTAGTTAAAATAGGAAGTAAATAATAAAATTACAGTTATTTCTTCTTGTTAATGAATTTCTTTTGGATTTATTGAAGAGATTTTACTCATATTCATTAAGATAAAACCAAACAATTAGAAATCAATAATACCAAGCACATTTTTATTAAAATCAGTTTTTTTAATATCAATATGCAAATTAGCTTTACGTTTACACTGAAAACTGGTATTTTGTTGTATATATAAATACAATTGCATGTTATTAGTATTTAGGTAAGGCCAACAGTATTAATAATGTCAAACAGTTTTATTATTAATTGCGGAATAAATAGAAATAGAATCATGGAGAATGTGATGTAAATAACTAAGGGAATTGTGACTTGAGTACTAATATAGTTTCATTTACAGACAGAAAAACACACAATCTCCATTATAATAAGATTATATTCCCAATAGTTATTAAATAATCATTTAATTTTAATTAGCATCTTGTTTATTAACAATGTCTCTATTAAAGTCTAGTGGAGATAGATTTGCCTCAAAACAGCTCAAATCCTGCAATGTGTGTTATATATCATTAAGAAATAAAGATTTACATAGTATAAGGTGGGAATAATTTGCATACCAGTTTTAACAAAATCGTGTTTAATAAATAATTACTTGGTGTTATGGATTTCTAATATTATTGTTTTATTCTCAAATGTATTAAAAGCAATTTTATGTATAATTTTATTTAGAAATCAATTAAAATAATATAAAAATAAATGTAATTAAATAATTAAATGTTTTAAATAATCAGGGAATTTTGTTGGTTGGTTGGTTGGATTTTACAGCATGTCAACCTTTGTTGGGTTATTTTATGCCAAAGATGTTTTATTCATTCTTGATGGGTATTCAATTTTTTTAACTGACTTAAAAAAAAAAAATTTTTTAATTTTTTTTTTAGACACTTTTTTTATCAACCCATAGATGAGACCCTAACAGGTTGGTTGGATTTTATGGCATGTCAACCCTTGTTGGGTTATTTTATGCCAAAGACGTTTTGTTTTATTCATTTTTGTTGGGTATTCACATTTTTAACCATTTTTAACCATTTTTTTTCCAAACATTTCTTTTTTAAACTCATTTTTTATTTTATCTATTTAATCCACCGATGGAACCCTAAGGTTAGTTGGTTGGTTGGTTGGATTTTACAACTTGTTGGGTTATTTCATGCCAAATACATTTTATTTTATTCATTCTTGATGGGTATTGAATTTTTAAAAAATATGCAATTTTTTAAAAACTCATTTTTCTATCTAGTTACTCCATAGATGGAACCCTAACAGGTACTACCATTCCAGATCAGAGTGGACCTGGGAGTAATGGAGATCAAGGGGTACTCCATATTCCCCAGACCTCCAGAACTGGAACTTCACCATCAGATAGTGTTTAACATAGTACTCAGGACAATAAGACCTCAAGCCACCACCTTCTAGCATATATGATAAAAAGGGTTGGGGCTTGCCATAAAGGTATTAGGTTGGGACAATCATATAGGTGCTAGGGCTTGACATAACCAAAGTGGAGTGTTACATGTCATTTACTGCTCAGCCACCAGGGTTCCATCCTTAAGCATCACGAGTCGCCACCCACAGCCAACATGTGCAGTCGGTGTATTCTCTAGCCCCAGCTGACAGTTTAACAGGTATGAGCAAAGTTTTCCTTCTAGACTGCTTGCCATACCGAGGTTGAAGAGAGTACAGGTGGCTTGATTAGGAGGATTTTACCCCTCTGCAAAGGTGCAGTTGTTGTATTCTAAAGCCCCGGCCAACACGGCTGAAAGAAGGAAGAAAAGAAAAAAAAGTTAATATCTAAAATGTATTTAATTAGAAATTACTTACATGGTCACCTCGGACACCAAGGACGTCAATCACAGTCACAATTCCTGGTCTCAGACCGTTGTCCAAGACAAATGTGGCTTCAGCCTTTTTGGTATTATGCGGCGTAGGAGGTTTTCCAGTCACACTGCTGACCATAGCTTCCCCAAACATTGTCAAACCTTTGGTGATGCTCTGTTAAAAAGAAAGAAAAAAAAATAACAGGAACAATATCTATAATAAAACAAAATTCAAATGCTAAACAAGCGGTTCTCAAACTTTATACAGTCTGGGTGTACTGTATACAAAATAAGACTATTTTTTTGTTTTTTTGTTTTATGGCATATCAACCTCAGTGGGTCATTTAATGCCGACAAAGTTTTGAAATAAATCAATTCTTAATAGATAATACAATTTTTTTATAAATACATTTTTCTATTTAACCCATAGATGGGACCCTAACAGGTACTACCACTCCGGGTCAGAGAGTTTTGGTTTCTACACTACTGTAAATAAGTGTTAGGGTACTAATAATTATGTAACACAGGGTTAAAGGATTGATAAGTGGACGATGTTGTTGGACCGAGATATAAGATGTATGTAAAATTGCCACTTATATTTATAGACTTTACCAAAATCAGCAGCAGGGATTGACTAATGAAAAACAACAAAGAATGCATTTAAGGTTGGTGAGAATTGCTCTGAAATCAGTTGCTAAATTAAGTTGACTTAATACTAAAAGGACTACAACTGATTTTCTCGGTAATTTATAAGGAAGTGCGTCCCGGTCTCCTGCCTCAAAAATTGCTACCCGGTGACTATTAAAATAATGACCCAGCTCAGTCTACGCAAAACTATCCATCTTCATATCTATCTATCTATCTCAATTTGTTCATATTTATCTATATTACTTTAAATACTAAGATTTTTTTTATTATTCATGTTTGTTTAATGTCTTGTTTTTAGTTTAAACAAGAATTATGACAAAAAAAAAAAAAACGACCATCCCCCAAATACATTTACTTGTCAAAAATATCTATCTATCTCCATTTGTTCATATCTATCTATATTATTTCTATCTCAGTCTACTCCAAACTATATATCCATCTTCATATCTAAACAAGAATTACAAGAATTACGATAAATAAACAAGAATTACGATGAGCTGGGGTCGTTATTTTAATAGTCACCGGGTAGTAATTTTTGAGGCAGGAGACCGGGACGCACTTCCTCATAAATTACCGATTGTTAAGTTTCTGGCCGCCATCCTTGTAAAAGAACTTAAAGTAAGTAAGTCCTGAGCTATAGAATCCTTTGGTAAGTGAATAAGTCCTGAGTTATAGAATCCTACGTAGTGTCAAAGGTCCAGTGATATAATCCTATGTTCCGTCATCCACGAAGGCTCAAAGGCAATTGAGTGGCTAAGATCAGAACAGCCAGTATAAACAATAATATCAGCAGCAGAGTACTGCCAGTGATTGGCCAATAGGTTGGTCACATGATTATCGCCCAGTCTATAAATAAGAGTGGGCGTCTAGCACACACCTTATATACAGAAAAATCTCCATGAATATAATATCTAAAAAGAAAAAATGAAAAAAAAAAACAACATGCAAGCAAGAAAGAAAGAACGATGGAAAGAAAGAAAGAAAATGGAAAAAAAAAACAGAAATAAAAAAAATGGAAAGTATAAAAAATGTACGAAAAGAACGATTGAAAAACAAACATGTAAGAAAGAAAGAAAAGAAAGAAAAGAAGAAGAAAGAAAGACAGGTAGAATGGAAAGACACGTAAGATATAAATGAATAAATACATAAATAAAGAAAGAAAAAAGAAATAAAGAATGGGAAACACAAAAGAAAGAAGAAGTATCAAGAAAAAGTATATAGAGAAGTAAGAAAGAAAAGAAAGAAATAATGGAAATGAAAGTAAAAAAAAACATGTAAAAAAGAAAGAATTAGAAGGAAAAATGTAGAAAATATAAAAATGAAAGAATGAAAAAAAATGAAAGAATGAAAAAAAAACATGAAAGAAAAATAGAAGAAAAAAATACAACACAAAAAAAGAAATAACTAAGTATCAAGGAAACGTATGTAGAGAAGAAAGAAAAAATGAAATCAGGGAAATAAAATACAAGACACTCTGGTTCAACCTAGGATTTCAAGGAATACAACTGGACTCTCTACTACTGAGACTTCACCTTTTTCTACCATTAGATTTACCATTAAAAGACCTAAATGCTTAAAATGGCACCAGAATTGTAAGAAAGGTTCAATCAGTTTATAAAGATGCTAAACTATCATTTGTTTAGCTCAGGATAAAATCTAAATTTGGATATGTAAAGTCATCTGCAGGATTTTAGAGAGAAGAAGAAGAAAAAAAAAGAAAAAGAAAGGTAGGGGGTGGGGTTGAGAGGAGTTTACCTTAGCAGCATTGATGACTGTGGCCGCATAAGACTGTGATCCGTCTCCAGACATGCCTCCACAAGACTGGTGTACAGAAACAAGCTGAAAATTAAAGTTTAAAAAATAAACAAAAATCTCTCCAAAAAGATTGATATATATTGAAATATAGATATTATAAAAAGCTAGCTTAAAAAACAAAAACATTTTACATATGAAAATTTTAAAATGTGCAAAATTCGTAAACATACATTCCAAAAAAGTTTACAGAAGAAATGCCATAACTAGACTGCTTCAGTTCCAGTGATCTTTTGAAAAAGAATATTCTCGAAAATTCAAGAATTAAATACAGATTAACACACATCATTGTTACCGTATTATTATTTTTTCTTTATACCTGCAGTGTGATAGCCTTCTAAATCAACCTCCTAACCAATATATACACAATGCTTCAAGCAAATTATAAAACTCTCTTAATTTAAAATTGTTTTTTTTAAATAATGAAAACTAAATCAAGTAAAATAAAGCAAGTTTTATCTATTTACTAGATTATTTACCCCTCCCCGTTTTTTTGTTGTTGTTGCTAAGACCATAAAAAGAAAAGTAAAGATCTTTGTTGAAAGAGATTATGTAAAGAAAGTGGTAATCTATTTCTTGTATGTTATACAACATAGCAGATATCTAAAAAGTTTTTTTTTTAACGTTCAAATTGACTTTATTTATTTAAAGTAGTACTATTATATATGTGTATACATGCAGGATTAAAATGAAAAATGTTGAATAATATTATGGTAGGGATGTACAAATTCATGCACCTGTCGATAAGGGGGATCACAGGAAGGAAATGGTTAAAAAAATATATAAATAAATAAATGAATAATCCAATTTTAATAACATTTTTCGGTATATGAAATAAAAGAAGGACTTTTATTTTAATTAAATGTTTCAATAAAGTCAGTAGGATGTCTTATATTAGATACACATTTTAAAAGTTTAGAATAATTTTATCAGCACCACCAAACACTTGTGGCTAAAAGAGAATTTTTACTTTGGGTTTAAAAAATTACTTGCAGTTTCGAAAATATACACATTTAAAACTAAAATTAAAACTTTATTTTATAATATCTAATTTTAGGTGTATTTGCTAGATAGAAACATTTTATTTGTAGAAAACAAACATTTTAATACTAGAGATTTGCATATCAGGAAATTTACAAGTGAAATTAAGAACTATTCTAATTAATCTTAATATCTAATTTAATTGCATTCTTAAAAGAATTACCCTAAAAAATCTGACTTCATAAAATCTAATATTAACTTGAAACTGGCAACAATTTTATTAAAATTTTTACTTGCTATTTTGTTTGTTTACTTAATTTTACTACAAAAAGTATTTCTTTGATAATTGAAACAAATAGATTTGTGACATCAGGTCGTATTTCCTTTTTTTAATTTTTTTATTTGAAAACATTTTATGATTGATAATAAAATAGATTTCCAAAGTGTCATATTTGTAGTATTTCCTTTTTTTTTTTTCTATTTGAAAACATTTTATGATTGATAATAAAATAGATTTCCAAAGTGTCATATTTGTAGTATTTCCTTTTTTTATTTTTCTATTTGAAAACATTTTATGATTGATAATAAAATAGATTTCCAAAGTGTCATATTTGTAGTATTTCCTTTTTTTATTTTTCTATTTGAAAACATTTTATGATTGATAATAAAATAGATTTCCAAAGTGTCATATTTGTAGTATTTCCTTTTTTATTTTTCTATTTGAAAACATTTTATGATTGATAATAAAATAGATTTCCAAAGTGTCATATTTGTAGTATTTCCTTCCCCCCCCCCTCTTCTTCTTCATTTATTTTGTAAACAAATATATTTTATATTTATTTCCTAAAAATAGTCAATTAAATGTTTATATTTTTGTTCAATCTTTTCCTCTTACAATAGAATAAATGTTGATAAAATAGATTTCCAAAGTGTCATATCTGTTGTAGTTCTTCATTTCTATATAAACAAAATAGCCAACTTTTTTATCGTATCTTAGTAGTCTTTTCCTCTTACAATACTATAAATGTCGATAAAATTTAATTTTATTAAAATCTGAAATTCTTTTTTTTAACCATGTTTCCTTGGGTATGGTCACTCAGTAGTAATAGCACTACACCAAATGGTCACTCAGTAGTAATAGCACTACACCAAATGGTCACTCAGTAGTAATAGCACTAAACTAAATAATGGTTTTGTAAAAAAAAATTGTGTGTGGTTTTCAAGTGTGTAGATGAAACCAAAAATGTTGTTTCCTTCGGTTTAACCAGCCATCTCTAGTGAAAACAATCCGAGAAATTAAAAGTTAAGAATCCAAAATTTCAGGATTGCAGATCCAGATTCAGCCCAGAAGGTTTTTAATTTGCTCATGGAGTCAACCCAATTCCAAAATGGTATGATATGTTGGGTTATTACCTCTAGGATTAAAGTTGAAAGAATGTGACACACTGACATTTGCATTTATTATTAGAGATGAATAAAAAATTTTTTTAAATAAATAAATAAATAAACAGTCAGTGATGATAAAGTGTTTTTTTATGTGATGAAAGTTTACATTATTGTGAAAATAATTGATCATCAATCCAAGAGAAAATGGTCAGAAGTATAAAGTCTATTTAATTATAAACTGTGTTATATGACAAAACCAATTAATTATGATACACACTGAGAATTTGATTGGCTGTTGATTGTTTATCAATAAGGTGGGTACGTATAGGGGGTAGGTGGGTTGTCAATCTAAATGACAATTAAAGGCTGCATCACAAATTTTGAAGCCAAGTTTCCTGGTGTATATATATATATATATAATATATATATATACACTAGACAAAACGTGACCCGTTGGGTCACCCATTAAGCTCTCGCTAGATGATTAGGGAAAAGAGTAGGATCTACCAAAATATCATCTGCTTTTCATTTTTAAAAACAAACTAAAATTTATTAAATTGATTATTTAAGGTCAAATTTTTGTCTAAGTCGAAAAGTAGTAACATAATGAGCATCAGTAAAAAAGCAAAATAATATTACACATATAATTTATTTTTGATATATTTAAAACGTTTTTTTCGTCAATTTTGATCAAGATGCCTGCCAAGAGGCTAATTAAAATCCGTTTTTACAAAATAAATTGTAACTTTTGCAATTGAAAACATTCACACTGGATTGTCCAATTGGACACATATCCTAGTAGATAAAGGAGTTAGATTAAGACAGTTCTAAATGCCAGTTATCTCTAGACTGCAGGTTCAATTCTGGTCAGGGGCAGCAGTAACATAGAATGATAATTAACACAGCTTAACACCTGTACCCCAGCTATGGTTAGTGGAATGAAAACAGGATACCCCCGTGGACCTAATAAAGGGTTGGGTTCAAAGTTCCGTGATGGCTCCCAATTACAAGAAGGTTCCCGAGTCCGACAAGAAATACCTGAAGAAGGCCGGAGGGCACATCAGCCGAAACTTTGTACAGATAACAATGAAGACGAGGACAATAGTCTGAATAATACAAATAATGGTAATCTTTGCGGAGTTCCGTCCTGGCTTCCTGCCTCAAAAACTGCTAGCTGCTGACTGGTGGAAAAACAACACCAGCTATGATTGAAGTCTGTATCCGAAGCGGTATAAAAAAAAAGAAAAAAAAAAACTCAGGGCATTTTCCACTGAAAACCCAACCCTAACCCCCCCTAGTTAAAATGAACTGTTTTATTACAAAGTTCTGTTTTTTCTGGGTCACCCTGTATACAGAGCCCAAATTATTTATTTATTTTCCATTAAACTAAACCCCAAATCCTAAACCCTAGTTGTTTTTGTTTTTTCACGCCACTTCTGCTACGGACTTCAATCGTAGATGGTGTTTTTTTTTGTTTTTTTTTCAGCAGTCACCGGCAAGCAGTTTTTGAGGCAAGAGGCCAGACGGAACTCCGCAAAGATTACAATTATTTGTATTATTCAGATTGTAATATCGGTGTGGTATATATTTGATTGATATAATTTTCTGCATAAAAAAACGGACTAAAGACAGAGTTTATTTTTTTAAAGCCATACGTAATTAAAAACAACCATAATCCCCTAAAACCGTAACCCAATTCGCAAAATGTTAATTCATAGACTGTAGTTAAACTGTCATTGGGTACCAGCAAAACATTTTCCATTTTAATTTTCCAACCTAAATCAGAAGTCAGCCCTACATTCTATGAATTAACATTTTGCGAATTGGGTTACGTTTTTAGGGGATTAAGGTTGTTTTTAATTATGTATTGCTTTAAAAAAATAAACAACAAAAAACCCAAATTACTATACATTTAATTAACCATTGAAATTAATTATTGAATCTATTAGTGAGACAGTTGTTTGTGTTAGTATTGCAATGTATAATTTCAATTAAACTTGTTTTAAAAATATTTTTCAACATTAAATGTATAGTAATTTGGGTTTTCTAGATTCATATAAGTGTTAATGTTTAATCTGGCTCAAGGTCATGATAATAGGGTAACCAAGATGGAACCAATTATGAATAACCAGCTCATGTGTACGACACTAAACTGCATCTGATGGTGAGGCTCCAATATAATATGGTATACTCTGTCCTGTGATACAAATTCTTTGTATTAGATAAGAATACTTGATATTATATAACTGTTTGCAAAAAACAAACTACACAAAAAACTGTCAATATAAGAGGTACGATGTATGCAATTCCCTAACCTCTAGGTATGAAATAACCCTAGACTGGTTGATATGTCATTAAAATCAATCAAGAAACCAGACAGTCAACAACAGAAAGACTCAGTGTATATAATAATAATAATATTATTGATGTAGGTTAAATGAACAAACTTGGACAGTTGCCAATTAAGTAACATTCCCAACACTTTTGGTGGACATTGACAAATTCAGACCATAATCAGTTCAACCTGAAAATTCTCGCATATTTCTGGGCTGTGATCTTGAAAATATTTATATGCTTGGAAAAAAAAAGAAAATAATATTTCTAAATATGTGATTTGAATGTGTTTTTATCCATTGAATTATTTTTTTTTACAGAGAGTTAAAATAATATTTTGCTTCGAACAGCCGCAAAAGGCAAAAAAAGAATTTTTGGAGGGGAGAGTAAATTTACACATTACTTTGTTTTGAAAAATGAAAGTGGCTGATCTTTATCAAGATTCTTGAAATTTTACACTCAATTTGAAGACAATTTATTTTTTGTACATCCTTAAAAAATGACAGTAAAAAAAAAAGACTTACTCTCTTATCAGCATATGCCAACCATCTTGGGCCAAGGACAATAGGGTTCACATTAGGACCAGGACATGGGTAACAATCTACAAAAAAGAGGGGAGAGAAAAAAAGGATTTAAAAACAGGTTTGAAAATTGGAAGAACAGAAAAGTGCTTTTTAATTGGTTGGAAATTCAACTGATATTATTTGAATAAATTAATAACACTGACCTGTGATGTTTTTAAAGTTGAATATATAATAACAGATTTTAAAGTAGTTTTTTTTATCATACTCATTTTTTCTAATCAGATCAAATTTTTTTAGATACAAGTTCTTATTTGAAGTGTATGGAACAGTATTATAGCTGTGACAAGTAGAGTCCACAGGTTTTTGAATAAGTGTTTTTATTATATACAACTTGTTGTGAAGTATCTTAAAAACAGACCTGACTAAACACAATGAATGGTATTTTTGAATCCAGCATAAAATGGCGATCCTTTATCACTTGATAAACCTTTGAAATTTGGAGAAAAAAAATTTAACACAGGCCAGTGTAATCATACATGCCAATATAAAAGGCCAAAACTTTCAGTATTAAAAAAAAAAAAAAAAAAAATTTAAAAAAAATTTTTTTTATTTCCTTTATAAATAAAATTATCATTCAAGTTTTATCCACATGTTTGTTAATGTTTTTTGTGTATATTATATGTTTCCTCATTGCAAACTCTTTTGACCATTTCGAGTGGAGAAACACGCCAGAACCCTGTGATTTCCCCGGACACAGATACTACACTCTGATCTTAGGCAGAAGTGTCCATCCTGAGGGACATTTCTACCTAGGATGCATCCATACGTAGTTCCATCCTTCATTTTTTAGAGGAATGATACTAATATAATAATACTATGTTTCATAATACTGTGTTTTCCTGAAAATAAGACCTACCTGCAAAATAAGACCTAGCTTGATTTTTCAATGTTAATATAAGCCCTCCTTTAAAACAAGCCCGAGTTGAGAGTGGCAGACAGACGAAAGAAATAAGCATTTTTCACAATCATATCATGCGACACAAACAATCATCTTTGTCAGTGATCAAATGTAGATAGTTTTTTTTGTAATTTCTGTTTATTTAGAAATTGTCATTTTCTTCTTCGTAATGTTTTTCAATATATGAAAAATAAGACATCCCTTGAAAAAAAATATATAATATAAGTCCTGTCTTATTTTCAGGGGAAACACAGTAGTAATTGTTAAATTTAGTGTATAAAATGTGACAAAACAGGACAAAGGTGAATTATATGAATGCATAAATATGAGAGTTACTATCAATTATTTCTCTATTCTGGGGAAGAAACTTACTTGTGACCCAAAACAATTGTCGAAACTGACAGGCTTCAAACACAGCCATTTTCTCTGTAAACACTGTAATAACAACCCTAGAAAATAAAAAAAAATTTAAAAATACAATAAAATAGTTTAGTTGCCAGCTGAGAAGATGTACTAACAAAAAAGGCATTTAAATATTAAAATTCACTTCATTTGAAAAAAAAAAAAAATTTTTTAAATTAAGATGTAAAATTACTTGCAAAATTATTTGACCCCTGGGTGCAAGTATTCAAGTTTTTATGTAATAAAATTTTATACCAAATTAGAAAGACTACCAAAACTAAATAAGAATGGATATGAAAATATTAAACTTATTTTAATGTTATTTTAACAGATTTCTATATAAAATAATATATAGGATTGCTTTTAATAAATTTGAGAATAAGATGACAGTATTAGAAATCAGTAACAGCAAATGATTATTTATTAAATCCAGTTTTGTTAAAATCATTATGTAAATTATTCCCACCATATACTATGTAAATCTTTATTTCTTAGAGACATATAACGCATATTTCCGAATTTTAAATGCCTTAATAATATGGGCAGTTTTGTGGCAAATCTAACTTAGCTATACTTTAACACAGATATTGTTAATAAATAAGATGCTAATTAAGATTAAATAATGATTATTTCATAATCATTGAGAATATAACTTAAATAACTAAAGGAATTGTGATGTTAGTGGTGACAGTTTCAGTTATGGACAGACAGTTACATAATCTTCATTATAATGAAATGAATAAAATGCAGAATAAAGAAATTTAGAAGGTGTATCGGAGACTGATCTTCTCTGATAGGATCAGCCTGGCAAGGGGAGTATGATGTTGAAAGACCCGAAACACCCAATTGACCCAAGAATTTTACATCACTGACGATGCCCTCCAGCACCCAAATGTAGTAAGGAGCATATATTTAAAATAAACTGCACCACATTAAAAAGAATCTTTTTAAATTGTAAATCAACTGCAGAATAAAGAAACGAATTGAAAAAAGAAAAAAGAAAAAGCGATATTACCTGGCATTGCATTCAACATTTTGGATTGGCAAAGTTTTGAAAGATAAACTATGAACTTCTTCTCCAGTCTTCAAGGAAACAAGTCTTGCAGAACTATAAGATTGGCCAGAACTGGAGACAAAGAACAAAAAGAAAAAATTTTAAATAAGAAAATGAAAGAAAATATTCACTAAAAATAAAAGATAGCATTGTGTGGTCATCTGTTTTTGTTACATAATTATTAGATTCCGAATATTTATGTATAGTAGTGTAGAAACCAAAATGGCTGTTATAAGTTGCAGCAGGATTGATTGACAAGGCTTGACCTCATCCTGATCCTTCCGGTGGATACCGTGAGAATCGGTGGAGAAGACCCTCTTCCGGTTTAGATTAGAGAGAGTTTTAGTCAGATCGGCCAAAGCCACGATGGTGGTAAGTCGTGTTATGCCGACTCAATCTGCGCAGGTAGTCTGGTGGGGATTTCAGAATAAAATATGATCTAAGTTAAATCGAAGTCTTGTGTTATTATCTAAAAACTACCAATGACACAGGGCTTCTGATAAAGAGAAATCCCCAATGGAAGACCAAACACGAAGTCTCCAAGACAAAGTCCAGACGCTAGAAGAGACATTAGAAGAAGAATAATAGAAGTAAGAAAGTAAGGAAAGAGAGTATATAACATTTTCTCTAAGATTCTTACTAAACCATCCAATGAGGATGGTTGGTTGGTTGGTTTTTATTGATTTTAATGGTATATCAACCCGTCCGGGGTTATGTCATGCCTAACGGTTATCCAATGAGAAGTCCTATGACAACACTCACTCTGGAGCGGTTGAGCCAGCTTCATCCAAAAATTTTACCCGTGGTGAATTCATGGAAGGAGTAAGAAGGAAATAGGAAATTCACAAGCGGTCCACCAAACCCCGCTATTGGGCGGCAATTAAGCAAGCTACTGCAGAGGGCTCTTGATTGGACCCTCAGCCCAACTTCATGCATTAAGTACATATGTACATTTTTAAATTGTTTTGTACAAAAAAATCTCGTAAAAAATTGCCCAAGACAATTGCTGTAATTAAAACTTGGGAATAATTCTGAATATAGATATTTACCAACCCCTCCACACGAGCAGGATGCGACACAAGGTCAATTTCTTAAGCAGGGGAAAGAGATGCCCTTATTTGCTGCAGATTTTCCTCAGACGCAGTGACAAATATGCCAATTGTCAATTCCTGACAATGATGGAGATGCACTCTGGATTTTTGCCAGAGACCCTTTGGTCAGTTGTGGCCCTAATACCATTGGGTGTTAGACCGGTCCACCTAGGGTGACCCTACCAAGTTCCTGATGGCATAGCTCTGACCCTACCAAGTTTACACGGTCCTGCTGCAATGAGGAGGGGTTGGACTTTAGAAATAATGTGCGAGTTGGCTGTTGAGCAAAAAGCTTCTGCCTTTTTTACCGGTCTTGTTTTTCATTCTGCAGGGTAACTAGCCACCCTCTTCACCAGACAAAATCTATGGGGTTACTGGATTATTCACTGATGGTCCAACTATCAAACAGGCAATAATAGGTTACATGGTACCAGTAATATATTGAATGACCCGACACAGGAAATTGGTGCGATGTGAAACACAAACAGCCTCATTCAGGATTCGCATTTCAGGTTAACAATTCCAATTCCGTTGATGATAACCATTACACTAAGTGTGCCTTCTAAGTAACCCCCCCACCCCCAGGAGAAATGTCTGTCCATGCACAGTAAGGTACTCAATGATTGGTTATCAAGTTGTATTAATTGATTGATTGATTTTAACAGCATGTCAACCCATCCAGGGTTATTTTATGCCAAGCGGTAGGTTGTGAGGAATGGTCAAATTTATTGTTATGTCTTTTTTTTCAAGGATTTGTCTTTGATTTTGACAGTTTGCAGTTGTTTGTTGCTAAGTGGATTGGGAATCAGTTTAAGTTTATAGGGTAAAGTTTATAGGGTAAAGTTCAAGTTTGTTATAAGCAATAGTTTGGTTGAAAGTTTTTTTTTTTTTTAAAACAATTTTTATAAACAATTTTTTTCCTATTTAACCCATAGATGGGACCCTAACAGGTACTACCACTCCAGGTCAGAGTGAACCTGGGAGCAATGGTGATGAAGGGGTGCTCCACATTCCCTAGACCTTCAGAACTGGAACCTCACCATCAAATAGAGTAACGTCATTCCCAAGACATGAAGACCCTCAGTCACCACCTTCTAGCATATATATGATAAAATGGAAGCGTGTGGTGTAATGGTTAAAGTCATGGGAAATGGACCCGTCGCCCGAGTTCAAATCCTGGACGTGGTAATTGCATTTCACTTAGCGATAATACCCTTGGGAAAGGTATTAATCCTACTCTCCCTCCAGCTATGGGTAAATAGCAGGGCAGACTGGGTTCTTTAACCATGGCTAGGTAACCAGTCTAGGAGAAGGAAAACTCTGTATTCAAACCTGTTGAACTCCGCTTAAGAAATTGACCTTGTGTCGTATCCTGCTCGTGCGGAGGAGTTGGTAAATATATATATATATGATAAAAGGGGGTTGGGGCTTGCCAGAAGGGTGAAGTTGCATCAAAGCCCCACAACTTGTTAAGATATTGAAATGACTCGGTATTGCAGATGTAAAATTTTGGTGGATGAATAAAATCCAAAAATGTTTGAGAGATTATGGCAAAATTTATAAAGAAGAGACAAAGAAAAATCTTTGGATCTCACCTTGAAGAATCACAGATTACCATTAATGGTCGCTTGTTAGCAAAGCTATCCGTTTCTTCAAACACTGAAATTAAAAAGGAAAATAATGATAATAGTATTAATGATAATGATGAAGATGATATTAATAGTAGTAGTAGTAGTAGTAGTATTTGATGATAATGATGAAGATTGTAGTAGTAGTAGTAGTGATGAGGATAATAATAAAGTACAGATGGTTTTTATAAAATAATTAAATCAACATTTGCAATATTAAGAGTGAGTAACAGATTAAATAAATAAAAATAAAAAAATGTGAAAAAAAAAAAAATAAAATAAATAAAATAAAATAAAGAGATTATTGAAATGAAAAAATTTCTATTTCTATTTTTGCTTGAAGGCAATTACAATGCACATATCGCATAAAATTCGATAATTAAAGAAGATAATAATGACGTGAATTTCGCAAAGAATTATTCGGTGTGTAGAACATCGTAAATATAAATATTAATATATACTTTATCCAACAATGCTTCTAAAATAAACAAACATCCAAAAATCTTATTTCTTTCGCTGAAGAGCATAAGGCCCGGGTTTGTTATTGTTCACTCAGCGTCCCCTTGCCTCATATGGTAGAGACGACTCAGTATGATTGACAGGTTAATTTCGCAGGAATTTCTCCGTGCTGTATCGTGGCCGAAGCAGTATAGTTTCTGACTATCCTGCTGAAGTCCCGGTTTCGATTTCTGTCAGAGGGAAATCGTTAGTATACATCGCTGATGAGACTTAATAAAGTTGAAACAGTCTGTACGACGTTCTACACACCGAATAATTCTTTGCGAAATTCACTTGTCATTATTATCTTCTATAATTATCGAAATTTTATGCGATATGCGCATTGTAATTGCCTTCAAGCAAAAATATAAATATTAATATATACTTTATTCAACAATGCTTCTAAAATAAACAAACATCCGAAAAATTTCTGTTGTAACAAATTTGATTTCAGCATATTTTATTTTTTTAGTAAATTAATTTTTTTTAAATGTTAAAACTAAATTCTTTTCAAAAAGTCTGATTAAACAATATTTTGCCCAAAAATAAGAAACGTTTTGTGTAAATACAATATCAACCATAAGTAAATGTATTCTTTTAAATTTTTCTAGAAAAACAAAAGATACCAGGATTCTATTTGGTTGGTTGGTTGGTTGGGTTTTTACAGCATGTCAACCCCTTGGGTCATTTTATGTCAAAATACTTCTATTGGTAAAAAAAATGTTTAATGCTAACAAAGTTTTGAAATAATTTCATTTTTAATGGATAATACAATTTTGTTTATAAACTCATGTTTTTCTATTCAACCCATAGATGGGATCCTAACAGGTACTACCACTCCGGGTCAGAGTGGACCAGGGAGCAATGGTGATGAACAGGTGCTCCACATTCGCCAGAACTCCAAAACTGGAACCTCACCATCAGATAGAGTTTAACGTCATTCCCAGGACATGTAGACCCGCAGCCACCACCTTCTAGCACCCATATGATAAAAAGGGGTTGGGGCTTGCCATAAGGGCAATAGGGTTGGGAGTAATCATATAGGTACTAGGGCTTGACGTGGCCAGTCTATTAAGTTGGCAGAGTGGCCTATTGTCAATATCAGCCAAACAGCGAGGGAGTCTATCCACTTTTTACTAGCTCGAGACCAGGGAGATTGTATTTTTTTTTTCTGAGGTGGAGTGCTACACTTACCGTCATCTCCCCACTTTACCGCACAGATAAGTTTACCCAATCTGTGCTACTTATGTGCTGAGTTGGTGAGGATTGGTATCGAACGAGGAAACTTGAAAATCCTAGGTGGGTGATCTACCAACTGAGCTAAACCAGCCCCTATTTATTTCTAGAGGAACTTTATGTGCTCAAAACGGATATTATTAGGTATTATTTATTATTAAACTTTACTGTAATGAGTAATATCTAATAACATTTATTTTGATTGTCTAATGTTTCACTAGAAATATTCAAATCCTTATCTTTGGTTTTGAAGAAAATAACTTTTTATTAAAAAAATCTGGTAGCAGTGTATTTATTCGTGGTTGATACGATAATAATAGAGGCCCCCCCTCCCCCACACACACACAAAGTGACATACTACTTACCTGGTATTGGGGTGGGCAGTACCTTCACTGCCCTCACTGGGCCTTGCCTTAGAGACAATACTTCTTGAGCTTCACCTTTTGGCTGTAGTAAAAAAAAAAAAATTTTTTAAATTAAAATTAAAATCATAAATAAGATAGTGATGCTGATAGCTTTTCGATTTAGTGCATCCTGGGACGCACATATTCACTTTTGAAAGAGTCCCCAGGAAAACTTATGGGTCCAACTAAAGCCATCTAACTCCTTGTAACCTATCCGAGTAATTTTTTCTAAGAAATTATTGAAATGTATTAACAGTTAGCTTAAATTAGTGAGGGAAGTAAGAAGAAAAACAATAGGATGCATGGATACAATTTTACTGTGTCCTTTTAAGTTTTTGTGTGTCAGGAAGCATCTCTCAGCATCTCTGATAACATATATACTACATACTATAATTCATTTTAACATTTACTTCATGAAGAAGGCTGGAGGACACATTGGCTGAAACAATAAAGATGAGGACAATAGTCTGAATTATCCAAATAATACAAATTATGAAGCCTTATCTCAAAAATTCAGATAAATAGTAAATAACAATAAGTATAGAAGTCAGTGGGTGACGTCAGCGGTGGGTTGATGTGTTATGCAAGTGTAAATAATAATGGAAAACCCAGAATTAGTTCAATATGTGAGTGATGATGTTGAAGTCATTGATGTTGGCTTCTGATTGGTTAAGCCGGGACAACAGTGCGAAGAATGAATGAGATAGTGAGAAAGTTTAGAGTCTTGCAGAAGTGATTCAAAGGAGATGGAGAGAGTTGGCTAGATGTTTGGTGGTTAAACCATAAAGGTGTGTTTTTTTTTTTTTAAATCACTTGTACTATCAAATACATATTGAAAAGTTTCTATCTCCAAGTGAAAAGGAGACCTTATTTGTCAATCTTTGCGGTTATTCAAACTGATTAAAAGGGGAAAAAAATAAAGAAAAACAGTTTATTATAAAAAAAAAAAAAAAAGAACCAAAACAAAACAAAACAAAAGAACAAAAACAAAAATATATATAAAGCTAAAAACTATAAATGTACTAACCGTGAGATTCCATATTTGGATACCATTCGTATATCCTAACACGATGAGAAGTGGCCCAGTTTTTACATCCATATGAGAAAAATCTGGGTTTCGTGTAAAATCTATAAAAACAATTTTTGAAAATTTTAACTTAGATACATTTATCAGTGCAACTAAAAAAAAGAACAAAAAATGAAAAAAAAAAAACCCAAAAAAACCGATAGTAATATTAAATTTTACAATTGTATTGAACTTCCAAAATCTCACAAAGAAAAAAAAATCATATATGATTGAAAATAAATAGACTTACTAAATAAAATATTATCTGCGTTATTCGGACTATTGTCCCCATCTTTATTGTTATTTGTACAATGTTTCGGCCGATATGCCCTCCAGCCTTCTTGTCAGATTCGGGAACCTTCTTTTCGAACTCGGGAACTTTCTTGTCGTAATCGGGAGCCATCACGGAACTTTGAACCTAACCCTTTATTCAGTCCTTGGGGGTATCCTGTTCTCATTCTGCTAACCATAGCTGGGGTGTGTTAATTATTTTTCTATGTTACTGCCTCTACTCAGGATTGAACCCGAAATACAGAGATAACTGTCACTTAGAACTGTCTTAACCTAACTACCTTATCCACTAGGCCATGTGTCCAATTGGACAATTCAGTGTGAATTTTAGGAACTTATAAACCTAGAATATCTACCTATTTACTTATGTATGATTTTTTTACCTAGACTCATATTGTGTGTTTTTTTTTTTTTTTTTAAATAGGTTAAGTTCGAAAAGAAGGTTCCCGAGTCCGACTAGAAAAACCTGAAGAAGGCTAGAGGGCATATCGGTCGAAACGTTGTACAAATAACAATGAAGATGGGGACAATAGTCCGAATAACACAGATAATACTAATCATCAAGCCTCATCTCAAACATTCAGAGAAATAGTAAATGAAATATGTTTAAACATATTTATATATTCAAAGTTATAAAATGTTTAAATTTCAATTGGTTATGCTGATAAATAAACTTATAAAATTTTAAATATTTGAATGTGTTTAAAATTTGTTTTGTATTTATCAAAAATTAGTCTGTTTTTAATATTTATAACAAACAGAGAATTAATTTTAGTTTAATATTTTTAGTTGAGTATTTAGAAAATCAATAAAAATACAAACTAACACATCACTCAATAAGTCCACAGCCTAACTAATAAAACAACAACTTTTTGATAAAAGTCAAATTTATTCATCAACATAGTCTCTCCTTCTAGGCTGATACACTGATTCCAATGCTTCTAACAATTCGATGCCTTTTTTGTAGAATGATTTGTCGTTGGCCTCAAAATACGCCTCAGTTTCCGATATCAATTCTTCATTGGAGCCAAATCTCTTTCCCTGGAATATTCTTTTGAAGTCTGCAAACAGCTGGCAGTCACTGGGGGCCAGATCTGGAGAATAGGGTGGGTGCAGAAGCAATTCAAAGTGCAGTTCATGTAGTTTTGCCATTGTTGTGATCGACTTCTGACACGGTGCATTGTCTTGGTGAAAGAGCACTTTTTTCTTCTTCTTTTGTGGCCATTCTTTGGCAATTTCTTCCTTCAAACGCACCAATAATGCTATATAATATTCGCTATTGATGATTCTTCCTTTCTCAAGGTAATCAATGAACAAAATACCTTGCACATCCCAAAATACAGGAGGCCAAAACCGTGCTTGCTGATGTTTGCGTCTTTGGTCGGCTTTCACCTGCTGCTGTCCACTCAGCTACCTGCGGATTTGACTCCGGAGTAAAGTGGTGGATCCATGTTTCAATTATTGTCAGATATTTACACAAAAACTCTTTTTTGCTGCATTGAAACAGTTGCAAACAATGCGCTGAATTGTCGATGGTTGTTGTTTTTTTATCAACTGTGAGTAAACGCAGCACCCACTTTGAACACAGCTTTCTCATTGACAAATGTTCATGCAAAAGGGTGAATACACTGCCTTCTGATATCTTCAACCTCCTCTGCTATCTCACAACTTCAATTTACGGTCACCCAAAATGAGTTTGGGAGTTTTTTGGTGTTTTCTGGGACAACTGCTGAATTTGGGCGACCCGAGCGTTCAGCATCATTTGTGTCCGTACGAGTGCATTTAAAGTCAGCATACCACCTCTTAACTGTTGTTTCCGATGGAGCAGAGTCTGAATAACAATTATAAAGCCATTGCTTTGCTTGAACAGTATTTTTCCCCATCAGAAAGCAATGCTTTAATCAACACATAAAATTCAGATTCTTCCATTGTTTTGAAAATTTGCAACAGTATCTCACTTAAATAACTGTAATTTGTAAACTAATAATTTGATTGGGCTCAAATTTTGACATGTACCATTTGAAGGTTAGCACTTTATAAAAATCATGTCGAATTTTTATTCATAGCGTCATCTATATGTCAGGCGCTGGACTTATTGAATGATATGTTACAAAATGATATTCTGGATTTTTTGTGGATTTTCTGAATATTAAGCTAAAAATAATTCTCTGTTATAAATACTAGCAAATATATGCACCCTCCGGGTACAAGTATTTAAGTTTTAATGTAATAAAAGATTATATTAAATTAGAAAGGCTAATGAAACTAAATAAGAATGCAGATAAAAAGATTTGAAACAGAGGGAGTATAATAAAAAATGGAACAACTGAAACTTACTCTTCCATCACTCTCGTCTTTCATTGTTATTTTTTTCTAATTTAAGTATTTAGTTAAAAAGAGAAGTGAAGAATAAAATGACAGTTATTTTTTCTTGTTAATGGATTTTATTTAAGATTCATTGAAAAGATTTTTGCTTATATTCATTAAAATAAAACCAAACAGTTAGAAATCAATACTACTAAGCACATATTTATTAAATTCGATTTTTAATATTAATATGCAAATTAGCCTTCCTGTTTACATGTAAACCGCTATTTTGTTGTATATATAAATATGATTTCATGTTGTCAGTATGTAGACATAGTTAACAGTATTAATAATGTAAGACAATTTTATTAATAATTGAGGTTTAGATAAAAAATAAAATCATGGAGAATGTGATGTCAATACTAAGAGAATTGTGACTTGAGTAGGAATATAGTTTCGGTTACAGACAGAAAAACACACAATCTCCATTATAATAAGATTAAATTAAAATTAAAATTTTTCTTTTTACTTTTTAGCTTACTTACCATTTATATCTGTTTGTTCAAATTGGACCCACTGGACTTTTTCTTTATCATCCATCCTAGGATTATTGCTGTAGGCCTGAAATGAAGACAAAATGAATGAATGAGTGGAAGGTAGAATCAGTTTTGATTTATCTGTATTTTTGAAATGAGGTTTGATGTGAATAATTTTGATATTTCGGACTGTTGTCTTCATCTTTATAGAGGTATGTATAAATACAATGTTACGGCTGCTGTATCCTCCAATCTTCGTCAGGTGTTCGCTGTGTATCCGAGTATAATAATGACCCAACCTGTGAAATTTTTAATAGTTTGACAGTTGATCAAACAGGTCACAAAGAACTTTTGAAGATCTTATTCAAATAATGACGTCATTGTTTTTGCATGCCTATCATTCTGACATGTCACTAGAAGATGGTTTGGTTGGTTGGGGTTTACGGCATGTCAACCCCTTGGGTTATTTTATGCCGAATACTTCTATTGGTAAAAAAAATGTTTAATGCTAACAAAGTTTTGAAATATTTTCATTTTAAATGGATAATACAATTTTGTTTATAAACTCATGTTTTCTATTTAACCCATAGATGGGACCCTAACAGGTACTACCACTCCAGGTCAGAGTGGACCAGGGAGCAATGGTGATGAAGGGGTGCTCCACATTCCCCAAACCTCCAAAACTGGAACCTCACCATCAGATAGAGTTTAACGTCATTCCCAGGACATGTAGACCCGCAGCCACCACCTTCTAGCACCCATATGATAAAAAGGGGTTCGGGCTTGCCATAAGGGCAATAGGGTTGGGAAAATCATATAGGTGCTAGGGCTTGATGTGACCAGCCGATTGATCGGAGGGGGCCTCTCCGATTGCCCGTCTAGCCTAAGATAGGGCCAAAGTGGAATATTGCAAGTCATGTACTGCTCAGCCACCTGGGTGCTATCATTAAGCATCATGGGTCGCTACACAGCCAACAGGTGGCCCCATTGAGGGAGTCTTATCCCTCTGCAGAGGTGCAGTCTGTGCATTCTAACGCCCCAGCCGACAGGGCGGGTCACTAGAAGAGTCACAATCATTTATAGAAAAAAAATGTTTATTGTCATTTTGAGGCTAAATACCAATGAGAATCCAGCGGAAATTATAATAATCAAAATTAAAATAAATATATGGCCACAAATTTCAAAGAAAAGTCATGCTAATATTTTGGTTGTTCTTATTTTATTCTTTTTTTGTTTTATTTTTGGGTTTATTTTTGGTCATATATTTTCCTAATTACATACCAATATGTTTAATTCTTCTTTTTATCTTTATTTCTTTAAGCATCTAATGGTGCCGTAAGTGCTGCTGCGAATGTTTTTACCCCATAAAGGAATAGAAATCCAGCGGGGGGGAAAATGAGGCGATAATTGGACATATTTTCCGCACCAGGAATTGATCTTCTTGTCGATCAAATTTATAACATCTTTTCGTGAAAAAGCAATTCAGCCTCGAATTGATCCATATCCGGACGGTGGGCAGTAAAACTACAAATCATTTCCTCAGCAAAGATAATAAAAGAAATCGGAAATAAAAACCTCGAAAAAGAAGAGACAATCTTTTTCAATATTTTTATTTTTAAAGGAATTTACTTTAAAACAATTTGACTAAGCATTTTGAATGATTGCTTCCCATATTGGGTTTGTCTCTATACTTGGTCGACTCAACAGATCACTACAGCCCAACATTTTGTGCACTGTTTGTGTTTATACATACCACAGTAAAGATGAGGACAACAGTTAAAAAAAAATAAATAAATAAAAAAAGTCAAAATCATTCAAATCAATTTTAATTCGGAATAATTTACAATTTCTATTTGTGTCCATTTTTAGACAGAAAGATAATTGATAATAGCAAAATGAAAGATGAAGATAGACAATAAGTTTTATTTAGTTGGATTCCTGCCAGTGTGTAATGGTTAACAAGCTCATCTCCACAGATATTTTACTACTAAACAGAGAGTTCGATCATTGCTAGATGCCCTATACTCGTGACCTTGTGCCAAACTCTACCAGTGGTGAACAATTTGGGTAAATCATTTTTTTTTTGTTGGATTCTACCTGGAAGTCTGAGTTCAATCCCAAGGCTGAGGTTTGTTGTATACTCTACTTATCATATGTACAATGCAGTATACCTATATTAGGGTAGGTCAATTTTTCACTTTTTTAGGGCAGGTCAATTTTTCACTTTTTTAAAATATCAAATTACATGAAACACTGAAAGTTGTGTATTGGTCTATTAAGTACTGATACTAAAAATTAGATCTTGTACCAATTTTTGAGGAAATAGCATCAAAGATCGTTAACAAAAATGCACTAAATAACTTTCTTTCTATTTTTCTAAGGTGGCGTGAGAAGATAATAACCAAGTTCTATTTTTTTTTCTAATCAAAATTTTTGATTGAATTAAAAGTAAGAAGAAAGACATAAGAAATAGGCAGAATGGATAATAAGATGAATAAAGAATGCAAGGACTCGAAGGAACCCCAAGCAAAAATACATCTGGACTCTCTAACACTAAAAGAAAATAGCCAAGTTAATCTGTTGAACAAGTGGATTGTTGATGTATCAGGGGTGCAAGTATGTAAAAGAAGAGATTCGTCATGAGGCGGGGAGAGGGGACAGACAGGACAGAGAATAAATGCTCATAGTGGAAAGGCATTTGTGGTAATCCTTAACTTTTCCTCGTAATTCCTACCGATAGAAATAAACAGAACCCTCATTTATGCCGTAGTTTTATGGATAAATGTTTGGTAAGAAGAACAGTTTTCTCGTTTAATTTCCTAACCATAATAACTGACCCTCATTTTTATGTCTGTGTTTTATTGCAAATAAATGTTATTTTTCTTGCACCCCGTTAATTTTAAACAATACTAAAGATATATTTCTTTATTTGTTAAAGAATAAAGAAAATATATTAGGTAATTGTAAATAACGTGCAAGAAAATTTACGAGGGGTTAGGATTCAATGAGTTGTATGTGAAAGAGGAAAGAGAAAGAAAGAGAGAGAGAGAAAGAAGAGAGGAGAGAGAAAGAGAGAAAGAAAGAGAAAGAGAAAGAACGAGAGAAAGAAAGAGAAAGAGAAAGAAAGAGAAAAGAAAAGAAAGAAAGCAGAGAAAGAGAGAAAGAAAAGAAAGAGAAGAAGAAAGAAAGAAAGAGAGAGAGGAAAGAAGAAGAGAAAGAAAGACGAGAAAGAAAGAGAAGAAAAGAGAAAGAAGAGAAAGAAAAGAGGAGAAAGGAGAAAGAAAGAAAGAGAAAGAAAGAGAGAAAGAAAGAAAGAGAAGAGAGGAAAGAAAGAAAGAGTGAGGAGGAGAAAGAAGAGAAAGAAGAAAGAAAGAGAGAGAAGAGAAAGAGAAGAGAGAAGAGAAGAGAGAAAGAGAAAGAGAGAAAGAAAGAGAGAAAAGAGAAATATTTGCATTTGAGAGACAACGTGTATGTTGCGCGAACAGAAAGGGGATTGTATAGGTTGATACAGTGACCATAGAATCATAGGATAGATGATATAGTTATTGTTTATTGGACTTAATATATGTGATATAATTGGGTTGACTAACTTAAGCAACAGCAGCTACACATTATCACGGGTTTGATATTTTTTGACTTGATTCAGCTTTACCAAAAGGGGTTGATATGCCATAGCAACACAAGAATATTTTTGACACTATTGCTTTTTTTTTAGTTTAAAAAGAGAAATGGTCAATAATGGGTCAGTTATATTGTTAAGAAAGAAACGGAACCCACTTATTGTTTTTTTTAAAAGTACTGATTACCAGATTATGATCGTCACGCAGAAGCACCAGTTCTGCTAAGATCACCAAAGTTAAGCAGTTGAGCCTATTCTCTTATTGGGTGACGCACTTAAAGCAACATCAGGTACTGTAAGTCACCTGAATTCTTTGGTTTATAATGATATGTTGATTAAAATGACCCAAAAGGTTTGATTGCCATAAAACAAACAAAAAAACGCTTTTCAAACAAATAAACCAAAACCAAAATCCAGATACCTACTGTTTTAAGGCATTTTGTTCTGTTAGGAGATATTTAGTTATTTAACTCGTTGTAAAGCTGATAGCCCTCTATTTTTTGACATTGAGACATCGTTAATAAATAAGATTTATTCTATGTACTCAATGGTTTTGAGCTATAAATCAAATCGTCATTGAATAACTTACACAATTGCGCTGAAGATATATTGTAATGTAAGCAGTGACGTAGTTTTCGTTACAGACACGCGGATCTCCTTATAATATGTTAAACACCCTCGGTGTAAAAATGATTTTGAAACATATTGCCTGAGGGGTGAGAGTTAAATTATGTCGATGGTTTGTACCCTAAGTTAAGTAAAATATCAAATTCCATTAAAGGATTAAAATCAAACATTTGAAATGTAATACTTTAAATATGTTATTAAAATAAAACAAACTTATATAGATATATTAATACAGTCATGTATTTAATTAAAACTTGGGTTTATTTTTATTAAACAAATGGGAAGGAAAACTTGGGTCTTCAATGTTTTTTTGCATGTTCTTTTTGATGTATTTATTCTATGTTATGACGATTTGGGTTGGGTAGCAGTAACGTATTTTTGTTACAGACAAAACAGGAAAGCGAATCTCCATTATTAATAGATATTTATATGGTTTAAGTACTATGTTCTGTTTATTCTAATCATTTCATTACACATAGTTATACCTGGATTTATATCTAATTTTTATTGAATTGAATTTTTAACTCCATCTACCACAGGCAATATTTTTATCAAATTTTAATTTTATAGCATTGCGTGGAAGGGTTTTTTTTGGTTTTTTTGCTAGTACTCGAATAATTTATACACATTCATATAGTTTAAATTAACCTATTACTATTTAATAATAATAATTTTGTTTGCATACCCGTTATATACGCTTTCAGCATATTCTAATCTAATACTAATTAATTTTCAAACAGTTTATTTAACCGTGAGTAGATGGCAAGCTAAGGCTGTTTACCATTTCCACAGTGCTAATAACTTATGCATTAAACTGTTGTCAACACTCTCAGCTATCGGTGAAATAGTAGGGGCATACTAGAATCTTTAACCTTAGTGTGGCACTGGTCTAGAAGAAGGAAAACTGAATTAAAACCTGTTAAACGTAGTGCCTTAAAGAATAATTGACTGTGTCGCATCCTGTTGGTACAGAGGGGTTGGGTAATATATATATAAGTGTTTTTTTTAAAATAGATTTTTAGAAGCATTGTATGTATGTTTGTAAAATATAAATTTGAAGGCAATTTACATGCAATGTAATATGTGTTAATTGATGTTTATTTACCGGGAAATATTTTCGAGAAAATCTCGATCTTCAGAGGCCAGAAAGCATCCGTGTTTTTTTGTTTTTTAAAAGCCAGGCGCCAGCAAATAATCTTTTGTTGTTTTCAGCTGAGGAAGCGCCAGATTTTTTTAAATGTTTCAGCGATTTTGAATGATGAGATTTATCTCGAAAATATTAGGTAAATAAACTATTTAACACGCTATTACATTGCATTGTAATGCCTTAAATTTATTTTTCTACTACCTGCTGCTAAAAATCTTTAAAAAAAAACACTTATTCCCTACCCTGCATATAAATTGTGTTTTTTTATATACTAAAAATTGAAGAATAGATATGTATAGACAGAGATAGATAGAGGTGGATCAGTAAATGTGTAAACATATCCATCTCCTGTCCATGGCCGCTGAGTTGAAAAATACATTTAAACTGTTTTGTATTATTATTTTTTGTTCCCAACATTCTGGTTATAAACATCACAAAGGAAAACACTTAGATGTTTCCAATTAAAATATGGTCGCTCAATCAGAATTCTTTTCTTTTGAAGAAAATGTTTTTTTTCTTCGTTTTATTTAACCAAGCCTCATCAAATGAAGAATTCCAAAGACAGTCGAAATTAGATATTCTAATAATAAAATTCTAATCTATGATACTAATTAATTTTCACAAACGGCGATTTATTTATTCGATTAGAATGCAACATAATGAAACCTTTTTTTTGGTCCCATTCTCAATCAGAGAATGCCGTGAATAACAAGTAATAATGACGAATAGGGGCCAAATGCCAAAGCATGGGTGGGGGTTGAGAATAAAGCAAAAAAAAAACGATTCGTGGGTAAAATTGTTTCTTCTTATTTACTTGTCTTACTTTCTTTCTTTTTCCTCCGCCATTTCATATCTATCTTTCTTTTCTCTTTCCCTACTTCCTGTTCTTATTTACTCACTCACTCTTTCTTTCTTTTCTTTCCCACTTGTGTTTTTTTTTGTTTTTTTTTTTACTTCACCTGGTCTTTTGTTCTTTCTTTCTACTCTATATTTTTTTTTCTTACTTTTCTTTCTTTTTTATATTTTCCTATAGTCATTTTTCATTTTTATCTTCCTTGAATTCTTATTTCTTCACAATTCTTTCTTTCTTCTTCTGTTCTATTTTTCATTCCTCCGTTCATTTCACAAACTCTCATCCTACCTCCAAAAAAATTTTCTTGAAGTGATTTTTCTTTTCTCTTGTATTCCCTCAAAGACTCTTAATCAAATTTCTAAAAAATCATTATTTCTTATCTTGTTTTATTGTGTTAATGCTTGGTGCGAATTAAGAAAAGTTGGATCTAAATAAGACAAAATTATAAAATTGTTTTTGTCTGCAAAGTACAGGACGGAATTTACTAAACGAGGATGGCCTCAAGTATAGGTGAACTGTTAAGTGAGGCCTCCAAGATGCTAAACATTGTGGGATTATAAGCTGCTTTAGTTTTTTTTAGTAAACATCGCATTGCAGACAAAAACAATTTTATAATTTGCTCTTATTTAGTCCAACTTTCTCTAATTCGACCAAGCATAACACATATAAAACAAGATAAGAAAATAATGATTTTTTAGAATTTGATTAAGAGTCTTTGAGGATTACAAAGAGAAAAGAAAAATCATTCAAGACTTTTTTGGAAGGAGGATGAGAGTTTGAAATGAAGAGGAATGAAAATAAGAACAGAAAGAAAGAAAGACAAGAATTGTGAGAAGATAAGAATTCAGGAAGATAAATGAAATGACTATAGGAAAAATAAAAAAAGAGAAAAAGAAGAAAAAAAATAAGAGTAGAAAGAAAGAACAAAAGACAGTGAAGTAAAAAAACAAAAAAAAAACACAAAGTGGGAAAGAAAGAAGAAAGAGTGAGTGAGTGAAATAAAACAGGAAGTAGGAAAAAGAGAAAAAGAAAGATTAGATATGAAATGGGGAGGAAAAAGAAAGAAAATAAAGACAAGTAAATAAGAGAAAACAACATTTTACCCACTGAATGTTTTTTTTTTGCTTTATTTCACCCACCCCCATGCTTTTGGCATTTGGCCCTATTTCGTCATTTATTACTTGTTTATAATCACGCATTCTCTGATGAGATGGGACCAAAAAAAGGGTTCTTTGTTGCATCTATCGAAATAAATAAATCTGTTTGAAAATTAATTAGTATTGAGATTAGAATTTTTTATTAGAATTATCTAAATTTCTGTTGACTGTCTGGATCTTAATTGATGAGGGTAAATAAGAAATAAAACATTTCAAGAAAAAGAATTCTGTTGAGCGGCCAAATTTAATTGAAAACATCTAAAGTGTTTTCCTTTGTGTTTATAACCAGAATGTTGGAACAAAAATAATAATACAAAACAGTTAAATGTATTTTTCAACTCAGGCGGCCATGGTACAGGAGGATTGATATGGTTTACACATTTACTGTCCACCTCTATCTATCTCTGTTCAATACATATCTATCTCAAATTTTTAGTATATAAAACACAAATTTATATTTGCCAGGTTAGGGTTAATAAGTGTTTTTTTTAATAGAGTTTTAGAAGCATTGTATGTATGTGTAAAATATAAATTTGAAGGCAATTTACAATGCAATGTAATAGGTGTTTAAATGATGTTTATTTACCTAAATATTTTCGAGGAAAATCTCATCATCAAAATCCTGAAGCATTTAAAAAAATCTGGCGTTCCTCCAGCTTAATAACAACAAAAGATTATGCTGGCGCCGTGCTTAAAAAAAAAAAACACGGATGCTTCTGCCTCTGAAGATGAGATTTTCTCGAAATATTTCGGTAAATAAACATCAATTAACACATATTACATTGCATGTGTAAATTGCTTCAAATTTATATTTTACACATAACATACAATGCTCTAAAAATCTATTAAAAAAACACTTAATATATTTACCCAAACCCCTCTGTACAAGCAGGATGCGACACAGTCAATTTTTAAGCATAGTTTACAGGTTTTAATTCAGTTTTCCTTCTTCTAGAACAGTTGGCCACACTAAGGTTAAAGATGCTAGTTTTGCCCCTACTATTTACCGATAGCTGGAGTGTGAACAGTTTAATGCTAATTATTAGCACTGTGTGAAATGTAAACAGCCTTGTTGCATCTATCGGTTAATAAACTGTTTGAAAATTTAATTAGTATTAGATTAGAATATGTGAAAGCTGTTATAACTGTATGCAAACAAATTATTAATTATTAAATAGTAATAGTTAATTTTAACTATATGAATGTGTATAAATTATTTACTAGCAAAAAAACCAAAAAAAAAAACCCTTCCAGGCAGATGTAAAATTAAATTTGATAAAAATTTGCTGTGGGTAGATGGGAGTTAAAAAATTCAATTTTCAATAATATAATTAGTATTATTAACCATATAACTATGTGTAATGAAATGATTATAATTAAACAGAACATAGTTACTTTAAACCATATAAATATCTATTAATAATGGAGATTCGCTTCTGTTTTTGTCTGTAAAAAAATTTAACGTTACTTGCTTACGTCAATTACCCAAATCTCATAACATAGAATAAATACACTGAAAATTTGAACATGCAACATTTAGACAGTCCTCATTGTTTTTTAAAAACAAGTTTTAATAAATACATGACTGGTATTATATATCTATATATAGTTTGTTTTATTTTAATACATATTTAAAAGTTTACATTTCAAATTGTTTTATTTTTTAATCCTTTAATGAATTGATGATTTTTACTTACTTAGGGTACAAACTCACTGACATTGAATTTTACTCTCACCCCTCAGGCAATATGTTTCAAAAATCTATTTTTACATCGCCTGGAGGGTGTTTTTTATTTTGTACTAGTTATTATAAATGGAGATTCGGTGTCTGTAACCGAAACTATCGTCACTGCTTCATTATCAATATTCTGCAGGAAATTGTGTAAGTTTATCAATGACGATTTGATTTATAGTCAAACCATTAGTACATAGGAATAAATCTTTATTTATTACGATGTCTCAATGTCAAAAAATAGGGGATCAGTTTACAACTTGTGTTAAAAATACTAAAAAATGATCCCTCACAGTTTATATCCAGGAAACAAAATGCCTTAAAAACATTTGAGGTATCTGGTTTGGTTTTGGTTTATTTGTTGAAAAAGGTTTTTTTTGTTTGTTTTATGGCATATCAAACCTTTTTTGGGTCATTTTAAATGCTGAATCAATTCATTTTTATAAACAAAGAATTCAAGGTGACTTACAGTACCTGATGTTGCTTAAGTGGTCACCCAATTAAGTATTGAATAGGCTTCATCACTGCTATAACTTTTGGTGATCTAGCAGGAACTGGTGCTTTCTGTGTGACGAATCATAATCCTTCTTGTTGGTAATCAGTACTTTTAAAAAACATATAGATGGGGGTTCGTTTTCTATTCTAAAAGTTATAAACTGATCCCCCATTATTTGACAATTCTCCTTTTTAAATCGAAAATGAAAGCAATAGTGCAAAATATTCTTGTTGGTTGCTTGTTTTTGTTTTATGGCAGTATCAACCCCTTTTGGGTCATTTAATGCTGAATCAAGTCAATTTTATAAACAAAGGGCTCAGGTTGATTACAGTGCTGCTGTTGCTTAGTAGTCACCCAATTATATCACATATATAGTCAAATAAACAATACTAACAACATCTTGGATTCAATTCAGGTACTGTAATCAACTGATATCAAATTTCCCTTTCTGTCGGCGACATCCACGTTGTCTCTCAAATGCATATATTTCTCTTTCCTCTCTTTCTTTCTCTCTTTCTCTGTTCTGCTCTTTCTCTTTCTCTCTTTTTTCTCTTCTCTCTCTTTCTTTCTTTCTTTCTCTTTCTTTTCTTTCTCTTTTCTTTCTTTCTCTCTTTCTTTCTTTCCTCTTTCTTTCTCTTTCTTTCTTTCTCTCTGTTCTTATCTCTTTTTCTCTTCTCTTCTTTCTCTCTTTCTTTCGCTCTTTCTTTCTTTCCTTTCTTTCTCTTTCTTCTTTTTTCTCTTTCTTTCTCTTTCTTTCTTTCTTTCTCTTTCTTTCTCTTTCTTTCTTTCTTCTCTCTTTCTTTCTCTTTCTTTCTTTCTTTCTACTCTTTCTTCTCTTTCTTTCTCTCTCTTCTTTTCTTCTCTTTCTTTCTCTCTTTCTTTCTCTTTCTCTTCTTCTCTCTTTCTCTCTCTCTCTCTCTTTCTCCTCTCTCTCTTTCTTTCTCTTTCTCTCTTTCACATACACTCATTGGTAATCCTTAACTTTTCCTCGTAATTTTCTTGCACCCGTTATTTTACAATACTAAATAATATTTTCTTATTCTTTAACAAATAAAGAAATATATTTAGTATTGTAAAATAACGGTGCAAGAAAAATAAAACATTTATTGCAAAAACACAGACATAAAATGAGGGTTCAGTTTATTTTATGGTAGGAATAACGAGAAAACTGTTTCTTCTTTCAAACATTTATTGCAAAAACACGGGCATAAAATGAGGGTCAGTTTATTTTATGGTAGGAATTTACGAGGGAAAAGTAAGGATTACCCACAAATTTGCCTTATCTCACTAATGAGCATTTTATCTCTGTCTCTGTCTGTCTCTTTCTCTCTCTCTCTCTTGCGTTCTCATACAGAATGTTTCTCTCTTTCTCTTTTACATACTTGCACCCCTGATACATACACATCCACTTGTTCACACAGATTAACTTGGTATTTTCTTTAGTGTTAGAGAGTCCAGATGTATTTTTGCTTTGGGTCCTTCGAGTCCTTGCAGTTCTTTTTTATTCATCTTATTATCCATTCTGCCTTTTCGTATGGTCTTTCTTTACTTTTAATTCCAATCAAAATTTGATTAGAAAAAAAAATAGAACTTGGTTATTATCTTCTCACGCCAACCTTAGAAAATAGAAGAAGGTTATTTAGTGCATTTTTGTTAACGATCTTTGATGCTATTTCCTCAAAAATTGGTACATTAATCTAATTTTTAGTATCAGTACTTATATAGACCAATACACAACTTTCAGTGTTTCATTAATTTGATATTTTAAAAAGTGAAAAATGACCTGCCCTAAAAAGTAAAAATTGACCTACCCTAATATAGGTATACTGCATTGTACATATGATAGTAGAGTATACAACAAACCTCAGCCTTGGGATTGAACTAGACTTCCAGTAGAATCCAACAAAAAAAAAATGATTTACCCAAATTGTTCACACACTGGTAGAGTTTGGCACAAGGTCACGAGTATAGGGCATCTAGCAATGATCGAACTCTCTGTTTAGTAGTAAAATATCTGTGGAGATGAGCTTGTTAACCATTACACACTGGCAGGAATCCAACTAAATAAAACTTATTGTCTATCTTCATCTTTCATTTTGCTATTATCAATTATCTTTCTGTCTAAAAATGGACACAAATAGAAATTGTAAATTATTCCGAATTAAAATTGATTTGAATGATTTTGACTTTTTTTTATTATTTATTTTTTTTTCTGTTGTCCTCATCTTTACTGTGGTATGTATAAACACAAACAGTGCACAAAATGTTGGGCTGTAGTGTCTGTTGAGTCGACCAAGTATAGAGACAAACCCAATATGGGAAGCAATCATTCAAAATGCTTAGTCAAATTGTTTTAAAGTAAATTCCTTTAAAAATAAAAATATTGAAAAAGATTGTCTCTTCTTTTTCGAGGTTTTTATTTCCGATTTCTTTTTATCTTTGCTGAGGAAATGATTTGTAGTTTTACTGCCCACCGTCCGGATATGGATCAATTCGAGGCTGAATTGCTTTTTCACGAAAAGATGTTATAAATTTGATCGACAAGAAGATCAATTCCTGGTGCGGAAAATATGTCCAATATCGCCTCATTTTCCCCCCCGCTGGATTTCTATTCCTTTATGGGGTAAAAACATTCGCAGCAGCACTTACGGCACCATTAGATGCTTAAAGAAATAAAGATAAAAAGAAGATTTAACACATATTGGTATGTAATTAGGAAATATATGACCAAAAATAACCCAAAAACTAAAACAAAAAAAATAAAATAAGACAACCAAAATATTAGCATGACTTTTCTTTGAAATTTGTGGCCATATATTATATTTTGATTATAATTTCCGCTGGATCTCATTGGTATTTATGTTACCTCAAAATGACAATAATCATTTTTTTTTTCTATAATGATTGTGACTTCTTCTAGTGACCGCCCTGTCGCTGGGGCGTTAGAATGCACAGACTGCACCTCTGCAAGGATAAACTCCTCAATGGGGCCACCTGTTGGCTGTGTAGCGACCCATGATGCTTAAGATAAGCACCCAGGTGGCTGAGCAGTACATGACTTGCAATATTCCACTTTGGCCCTATCTTAGGCTAGACGGGCAATCGGAGAGGCCCCCTCCGTCAATCGGTGGTCACATCAAGCCCTAGCACCTATATGATTTTCCCAACCCTATTGCCCTTATGGCAAGCCGAACCCTTTTTTATCATATGGGTGCTAGAAGGTGGTGGCTGGGTCTACATGTCCTGGGAATGACGTTAAACTCTATCTGATGGTGAGGTTCCAGTTTTGGAGGTTTGGGGAATGTGGAGCACCCCTTCATCACCATGCTCCCTGGTCCACTCTGACCTGGGTGGTAGTACCTGTTAGGGTCCCATCTTGGGTTAAATAGAAAACATGAGTTTATAAACAAAATTGTATTATCCATTTAATGAAATATTTCAAAACTTTGTTAGCATTAAACATTTTTTTTACCATAGAAGTATTCGGCATAAAATACCCAAGGGGTTGACATGCCGTAAACCCAACCAACCAAACCATCTTCTAGTGACATGTCAGAATGATAGGCATGCAAAAAACATGACGTCATTATTTGAATAAGATCTTCAAAAGGTTCTTTTGACCTGTTTGATCAACTGTCAAACTATTAAAAATTTTCACAGGTTGGGTCATTATTATACTCGGATACACAGCGAACACTGACGAAGATTGGAGGATACAGCAGCCGTAACATTGTATTTATACATACCTCTATAAAGATGAAGACAACAGTCCGAAATATCAAAATTATTCACATCAAACCTCATTTCAAAAATACAGATAAATCAAAACTGATTCTACCTCCACTCATTCATTATTTTGTCTTCATTTCAGGCCTACAGCAATAATCCTAGGATGGATGATAAAGAAAAATCCAGTGGGTCCAATTTGAACAAACCAGATATAAATGGTAAGTAGCTAAAAAGTAAAAAGAAAATTTTAATTTTAATTTTAATCTTATATAATGGAGATTGTGTGTTTTCTGTCTGTAACCGAAACTATATTCCTACTCAGTCCATTCTCTTAGTTATTGACATCACATTTTCCATGATTTTATTTTTTATCTAAACCTCAATTATTAATAAAATTGTCTTACATTATTAATACTGTTAACTATGTTCTTACTACTGACAACATGAAAATCATATTTATATATACAACAAATAGCGGTTAACAGTGTAAACAGAAGGCTAATTTGCATATTAATATTAAAAAATCGAATTTAATAAATATGTGGCTTAGTAGTATTGATTTCTAACTGTTTGGTTTTTATTTTAATGAATATAAGCAAAAATCTTTTCAATGAATCTTAAATAAAATCCATTAACAAGAAAAAATAACTGTCATTTTATTCTTCACTTCCTCTTTTAACTAATACTTAAATTAGAAAAAATAACAATGAAAGACGAGAGTGATGGAAGAGTAAGTTTCAGTTTGTCCATTTTTTTATTATACTCCTCTCTGTTTCAAATCTTTTTATCTGCATTCTTATTTAGTTTCATTAGCCTTTCTAATTTAATATAATCTTTTAACTACATTAAAACTTAATACTTGTACCGCGAGGGTGCATATATTTGCTGTATTTTATAACAGAGAATATTTTTTAGCTTAATATTCAGAAATATCCAAATCCAGAATATCATTTTGTAACATATCACTCAATAAGTCAGCGCCTGACATATAGATGACGCTATGAATAAAAATTCGACATGATTTTTATAAAGTGCTAACCTTCAAATGTACATGTCAAAATTTGAGCCAATCAAATTATTAGTTTACAAATTACAGTTATTTAAGTGAAGACTACTGTGTTGCAAATTTTCAAAACACATGGAAGATCTGAATTTTATGTGTTGATTAAAGCATTGCTTTCTGATGGGGAAAAATACTGTTCAAGCAAGCAATGGCTTTATAATTGTTTTCAGACTCTGCTCCATCGGAAACAACAGTTAAGAGGTGGTATGCTGACTTTAAATGCACTCGTACGGACACAAATGATGCTGAACGCTCGGGTCGCCCAAATTCAGCAGTTGTCCCAGAAAACACCAAAAAACTCCACAAACTCATTTTGGTGACCGTAAATTGAAGTTGCATGGAGATAGCAGAGGAGGTTGAAGATATCAGAAGGCAGTGGATTCTCCATTTTGCATGAACATTTGTCAATGAGAAAGCTGTGTTCAAAGTGGGTGCTGCGTTTACTCACAGTTGATAAAAAAACAACAACACATCGACAATATCACGCGCATTGTTTGCAACTGTTTCAATGCAGCAAAAAGAGGTTTTTGTGTAAATATCTGACAATATTGAAACATGGATCCACCACTTTACTCCAGGAGTCAAATCCGCAGGTAGCTGAGTGGACAGCAGCAGGTGAAAGCGCGACCAAGACGCAAACATCAGCAAGCACGGTTTTGGCCTCCTGTATTTTGGGTGTGCAAGGTATTTTGTTCATTGATTACCTTGAGAAAGGAAGAATCCATCAATAGCGAATATTATATAGCATTATTGGTGCGTTTTGAAGGAAGAAATCGCCAAAGAATGGCCACAAAAGAAGAAGAAAAAAGTGCTCTTTCACCAAGACAATGCACCGTGTCACAAGTCGATCACAAACGATGGCAAAACTACATGAATTGCACTTTGAATTGCTTCTGCACCCACCCTATTCTCCAGATCTGGCCCCCAGTGACTGCCAGCTGTTTGCAGACTTCAAAAGAATATTCCAGGGAAAGAGATTGTGGCTCCAATGAAGAATATGATATCGGAAACTGAGGCGTATTTTGAGGCCAACGACAAATCATTCTACAAAAAAGGCATCGAATTGTTAGAGAAGCATTGGAATCTGTGTATCAGCCTAGAAGGAGAGCTATGTTGAGATAAAGTTGACTTTTATCAAAAGTTGTTGTTTTATTAGTTAGGCTGTGAACTTATTGATGATGTGTTAGTTTGATTTTTTATTGATTTTCTAAATACTCAACTAAAAATATTAAGCTAAAATTAATTCTCTGTTTGTTATAAATATTAAAAACAGACTAATTTTGATAAATACAAAACAAATTTTAACACATCAAATATTTTAAAATTTTATAAGTTTATTTATCAGCATAACCAATTTGAAATTTAAACATTTTATAACTTTAAATTTTATAAATGTAGTTTAAACATATTTCATTTACTATTTCTCTGAATGTTTGAGGATGAGGCTTGATGATTAGTATTTCTTGCGTTATTCGGACTATTGTCCCCATCTTCATTGTTATTTGTACAACGTTTCGACCGATATGCCCTCTAGCCTTCTCAGTTTTTCTAGTCGACTCGGAACCTTCTTTTCGAACTTAACCTTTTAAAAAAAAAAAAAAAACCCACAAATATGAGTCTAGGTAAAAATCATACATAAGTTAAATAGGTAGATATTCCTAGGTTTATAAGTTCCTAAAATTCACACTGAATTGTCCAATTGGACACATGGCCTAGTGGATAAGTAGTTAGGTTAAGACAGTTCTAAGTGACAGTTATCTGTATTTCGGGTTCAATCCTGAGTAGAGGCAGTAAACATAGAAAAATAATTAACAACACCCCAGCTATGGTTAGCAGAATGAGAACAGGATACCCCCAAGGACTGAATAAAGGGTTAGGTTCAAAGTTCCGTGATGGCTCCCGATTACGACAAGAAAGTTCCCGAGTTCGAAAAGAAGGTTCCCGAATCTGACAAGAAGGCTGGAGGGCATATCGGCCGAAACATTGTACAAATAACAATAAAGATGGGACAATAGTCCGAATAACGCAGATAATATTTTATTTAGTAAGTCTATTTATTTTCAATCAATATATGATTTTTTTTCTTTGTGAGATTTTGGAAGTTCAATACAATTGTAAAATTTAATATTACTATCGGTTTTTTTTGGTTTTTTTTTCATTTTTTTGTTCTTTTTTTTAGTTGCACTGATTAAATGTATCTAAGTTAAAATTTTCAAAAATTGTTTTTATAGATTTTACACGAAACCAGATTTTTTCCTATATGGATGTAAAAACTGGGCCACTTCTCATCGTGTTAGGATATACGAATGGTATCCAAATATGGAATCTCACGGTTAGTACATTTTATAGTTTTATGCTTTATATATATTTTTGTTTTGTTCTTTTGTTTGTTTTGTTTTGGTTCTATTTTTTTTTTTTTTAATAATAACTGTTTTTCTTTATTTTTTTCCCCTTTTAATCAGTTTGAATAACCGCAAAGATTGAACAAAAAGGTCTCCTTTTCACTTGGAGATAGAGAACTTTTCAATATGTATTTGATAGTAACAAGTGATTTAAAAAAAAAAAAACACACCTTTATGGTTTAACCACCAAACATCTAGCCAACTCTCTCCATCTCCTTTGAATCACTTCTGCAAGACTCTAAACTTTCTCACTATCTCATTCATTCTTCGCACTGTTGTCCCGGCTTAACCAATCAGAGAGCACATCATGACTTCAACATCATCACTCACATATTGAATCTAATTCTGGGTTTTCCATTATTATTTACACTTGCATAACACAGTCAACCCACCGCTGACGTCACCCACTGACTTCTATACTTATTGTTATTTACTATTTATCTGAATTTTTTGAGATAAGCTTCATAATTTGTATTATTTGGATAATTCAGACTATTGTCCTCATCTTTATTGTTCAGCCAATGTGTCCTCCAGCCTTCTTCATGAAGTAAATGTTAAAATGAATTATAGTATGTAGTATATATGTTATCAGAGATGCTGAGAGATGCTTCCTGACACACAAAAACTTAAAAGGACACAGTAAAATTGTATCATGCATCCTATTGTTTTTTCTTCTACTTCCCTCACTAATTTAAGCTAACTGTTAATACATTTCAATAATTTCTTAGAAAAAATTACACGGATAGGTTACAAGGAGTTAGATTGCTTTTAGTTGAGACCCATAAATTTTCCTGGGGACTCTTTCAAAAGTGAAATATGTTGCGTCCCAGGATGCACTAAATCGAAAAGCTATCAGCATCACTGTCTTATTTATGATTTTAATTTTAATTAAAAAAATTTTTTTTTTTACTACAGCCAAAAGGTGAAGCTCAAGAAGTATATGTCTCTAAGCAAGGCCCGTGAGGGCAGTGAAGGTACTGCCCACCCCAATACCAGTGA
>CM042151.1:110418617-110456117 GCA_023376005.1 Doryteuthis pealeii
TTTCTGCACCCGTTATTATTACAATTTACTTAAATATATTCTTTTTCTTAACAAATAAAGAAAATATTTTTAGTTATTGTAATAATAACGGGTGCCAAGAAAAATAAAAAACATTTATTTGCAAAAAACAACAGACAATAAAATGAGGTTCAGTTTAATTTTATGGTAGGAATTAAACGAGAAAACTGTTCTTCTTTACCAAACATTTATTGCAAAAACACGGCATAAAATGAGGGTTTCAGTTTATTTTATGTAGGAATACGAGGGGAAAGGTAAGGGATTACCCACAAATTTGCCTTATCCTCACTAATGAGCCATTTTATCTTCTGTCTCTGTCTGTCTGTCTCTCTCTCTCTCTCTCTCTTGCGTTCTCATACAGAAATTGTTCTCTCTTTCTCTTTTACCATACTTGCGCACCCCTGATTTACATACACAATCCACTTGTTCACACAAGATTAACTTGGTATTTTTCTTTAGTGTTAGAGAGGTCCAGATGTTATTTTTGCTTTTGGGTCCTTCGAGTCCTTTGCAGTTCTATTCATTCTTATTTATCCATTCTGCCTTTTGTTATGGTCTTTCTTTACTTTAATTCCAATCAAAAAAATGTTTAGAAAAAAAATTAGAACTTGGTATTATACTTCTCACGTTCAAAACCTTAAAAAAATAGAAAAGTTATTTAGTGCAATTTGTTAACGATCTTTGATGCTATTTTTCCTCAAAAAAATTGGTACAAGATCTAATTTAGTATCAGTAACTTAATAGACCAATACACAAACTTTCAGTGTTTATTTAATTTGATATTTTTTAAAAAGTTGAAAAATGACCTCCCTAATATTAAGGTTATACTGCATTGTGCAATATGATAAGTAGAGTATACAACAAACCTCGGGCCTTGGGATTGAACTTCAGGTTAGAATTCAAAACAAAAAAAAAAAAAATTATTTACCCAAATTGTTTTCAACCAACTGTTAGAGTTTGGCACAGGTCACAAGTATTGCGGCATCTTAGCAATGATCGAACTTCTCTGTAGTAGTTTTAAAATATCTTTGTGGAGATTGAGGCTTGTTAACCATTACACACTGGCAGGGAATCCAAACTAAATAAAACTTATTGTTATTTCTCTTTTCATTTTGCTATTATCATTTATCTTTCTCTCTAAAAATCGACACAAATAGAAATTGTTAAATTATTCCAAATCTAAAAATTGATTTGAATTGCATGACTTTCTATTTATTTATTTTTTTTTTAACGTGTCCCTCACTAAAAAAAAACTTGTGTATGTATAAACACAAACCAATGCACAAAAATGGTTGGACTGTAGTGATCTGTTGAAGTAGACCAAGTATAGAGACAAACCCAATATGGGAAAAGCAACTCCACAAAATGCTAGTCAAATTGCTTTTAAAGTAAATTCCTTAAAAATAAAAAAAAATATGAAAAAGAATTGGTCCTTCTTTTTACGATGGTTTTTTATTTTTTCCGATTTATTTATTCTTTGCCGAGCGAAATGATGTAGTTTTACTGCCCACCGTCCGGATATGGATCATTCGAGGCTGAATTGCTTTTTCCGAAAAGATGTTATAATTTTGATCGAACAAGAAGTCAATTCCTGGTGCGGAAAATATGTCCAAAATTAATCGCCTCCATTCCCCCCCGCTGGGATTTCTATTCCTTTTATGGGGTTAAAAACCATTCGCGGGGCAGCCACTTACGGCACCATTAGATGGCTTAAAAAATAAGATAAAAAAGAATAATTTAACGTATTGGTATGTAATATAGGAAAAATATATGACCAAAAATAAAACCCAAAAAAAACAAAAAAAGGAATAAAATAGGACAAACCAAAATTATTTAGATTGACTTTTCTTTGAAAATTTGTGGCAATATATTTATTTTTTAATTTTGATTCATTATAATTCCGCTGACTTCTCATTGATTTATAGGGCCTTAAATGACATTTTTTTTTTTTTTCTATAAAATGATTGTGGACTCTTCTTAGTGACCCGCCCTGTTGGCTGGGGGCGTTAGAATGCCAACGACGGTAACACTTCCTCAATGGGGCCACCTGTTTGGCCGTGGTGCGCGGGACCCGTATGCTTTAAGGATAGAACCAGATGAATGAGCAGTTCATGGACTTGCAAATACTCCACTTTGGCCCTATCTTAGGCTAGACGGGCGGTCGCGAGAGGCCCCCTCCGGTCAATCGGCTGTCACAAAGCCCTAGGCCACCATATATGATTTTCCCAATCCATTGCCCTTATGGCAAGCCCGAACCTCTTTATCATTCTCAATGGGGTGCTAGAAGGGTGGTGGCTGAGGTCTACATACCTGGGGAATGACGTTAAAAACTCTATCTGATGCGTTGAGGTTCCAGGTTTGGAGGTTTGGGGAATGTGGAGCACCCTTTCATCACCATTGCTCCCTGGTCCACTCCTGACCCGTGTGGTAGTTACCTGTTATGTCATCTTTGGGTTAAATAGAAAACAATGAGTTTATAAACAAAAATTGTTATTATCCATAAAAATGAATTATTTCAAAAAACTTTGTTAGCATTAAAACATTTTTTTTTTTACCATAGAAAGTATTCGGCAATAAAAAATACCAAGGGGTTGACATTGCCATAAAACCCAAACCAACCCAAACCATCTTCTAGTGGACATGTTCAAGAATGATAGGCATTGCAAAAAAACAATGACTCATATTTGAATAGATCTTTTAAAAAAGTTTCTTTTTCACCTTTGATCAACTGTCAAACTATTAAAAAAATTTTCGCAGGTTGTCATTTTATACTCGGATTACACAGCGAAACACCTGACGAAGATTGGCGGGATCAGCAGCCGTTAACATTGTTTTATACATCCACTTAAAGATGAAGACAAACAGTCCGAAATATCAAAATTATTTCACATCAAAACCTCCATTTCAAAAAAATACAGGGTAAATCAAAAACTGATCTACCTTCCACTCATCATTTTGTTTGTCTTCATTTCAGGCCTACCAGCAACTAATTCCTAGGATGGGATGGATAAAGAAAAAAAGTCCAGTGGTCCAATTTGAAACAAACAGAATAAATGGTAAAGTAAACTATTAAGGTAAAAAGGAAAAATTTTAATTTTAATTTATTATAATGGAAATTGTGTTGTTTTTCTGTCTGTACCGAAAACTATTTCCTACTCAATTCACAATTCTCTTAGGTATTGACATCACATTCCATGATTTATTTTATCTAAAACCTCAATTATTAATAAAATTTGTCTACATTATTAATACTGTAACTATGTCTACATACTGACAACATGCAATATATTTATATATACAACAAAAATAGCGGTTTACAAATGTGAACGGGGAAGGCTAATTTGCATATTAATATTTAAAAAATCGAATTTAATAAATATGTGGCTTAGTAAGTATGATTTCTAACTGTTTGGGTTTTATTTTAATGAATATAAGCAAAAATCTCTTCAATGAATCTAAATAAAATTCCATTAACAAGGAAAAAATAAACTTTCATTTTATTCTTCACTTCCTCTTTTAACTAAATACTTAAATTAGAAAAATACCAATGAAAGACGAGGGTATGGAAGAGTAAGTTTTCAGTTGTTTCCATTTTTTTATTATACCCCTCTGTTTCAAATCTTTTTACTGCATTCTTATTTTGTTTCATTAGCCTTTTCTAATTTTAATATAATCTTTATTACATAAACTTAAATACTTGTACCCGGAGGGTGCCATATATTTGCTAGTATTTATAACAGAGAATTATTTTTAGCTTAATATTCAGAAAATCCAAAAAAAATCCAGAATATCTTTGTTAACACATTCATTCAATAAGTCCCAGCACCTGAAACATATAGAGACACTATTGAATAAAAATTCGACATGATTTTTTATAAAAAGTGCTACCTTCAAATGGTACAATGTCAAAATTTGAGGCCCAATCAAATTTATTAGTTTTACCAAATTACAGTTATTAAGTGGAGATACTGTGCAAATTTTCAAAACAATGGAATATCTTAATTTTATGTTTGATTTAAAGCATTGCTTTGCTTTGAAACAGTATTTTTCCCCATGAGAAAGCAATGTTTAATCAACACATAAAATTCAGATTCTTCCATTGTTTTGAAAAATTGCAACAGTATCTCCACTTAAATAACTGTAATTTGTAAACTAATAATTTGATTGGGGCTCAAATTTTGACATGTACCATTTGAAGGTTAGCACTTTATAAAAATATTCGAATTTTTATTCATAGTGTCATCTATATGTCAGGGCTGGACTTATTGAATGATGTGTTACAAAAAAATGATATTCTGGATTTTTTTGGATTTTTCTGAATATAAGCTAAAAATTAATTCTCTGTTATAAATACTAGCAAATATATGCACCTCCGGGTACAAAGTATTTAAGTTTTAATGTAATAAAAGATTATATTAAATTAGAAAGGCTAATGAAACTAAATAAGAATGCAGATAAAAAGATTTGAAACAGAGGGGAGTAATAATAAAAAAATGGAACAACTGAACTTACTCTTCCATCACTCTTCGTCTTTCATTTGTTATTTTTTCTAATTTAAGTATTTAGTTAAAAGAGGAAGTGAAGAATAAAAATGACAGTTATTTTTTCTTGTTAATGGATTTTATTTAAGATTCATTTGAAAGAGATTTTTTGCTTTATATTCATTAAAATAAAACCAAACAGTTAGAAATCAATACTACTAAGCACATATTTATTAAATTCGATTTTTAATATTAATATGCAAATTAGCCTTCCCGTTCACATTGTAAACCGCTATGTTGTATATATAAATATAATTGCATGTTGTCAGTATGTAGACATAGTTAACAGTATTAATAATGTAAGACAATTTTATTAATAATTGAGGTTTAGATAAAAAATAAAATCATGGAGAATGTGATGTCAATACCTAAGAGAATTGTGACTTGAGTAGGAATATAGTTTCGGTTACAGACAGAAAAACACACAATCTCCATTATAATAAGATTAAAATTAAAATTTTTCTTTTCACCTTATAGTTACTTACCATTTATATCTGTTTGTTCAAATTGGACCCACTGGACTTTTTCTTTATCATCCATCCTAGGATTATTGCTGTAGGCCTGAAATGAAGACAAACAAAAATGAATGAGTGGAAGGTAGAATCAGTTTTGATTTACCTGTATTTTTGAAATGAGGTTTGATGTGAATAATTTTGATATTTCGGACTGTTGTCTTCATCTTTATAGTGGTATGTATAAATACAATGTTACGGCTGCTGTATCCGCCAATCTTCGTCAGGTGTTCGCTGTGTATCCGAGTATAATAATGACCCAACCTGCGAAATTTTTAATAGTTTGACAGTTGATCAAACAGGTGACAAAGAACTTTTAAAAGATCTTATTCAAATAATGACGTCATTGTTTTTGCATGCCTATCATTCTGACATGTCACTAGAAGATGGTTTGGTTGGTTGGGTTTTATGGCATGTCAACCCCTTGGGTTATTTTATGCCGAATACTTCTATTGGTAAAAAAAAAAAAATGTTTAATGCTAACAAAGTTTTGAAATAATTTCATTTTTAATGGATAATACAATTTTGTTTATAAACTCATGTTTTCTATTTAACCCAAAGATGGGACCCTAACAGGTACTACCACACCGGGTCAGAGTGGACCAGGGAGCAATGGTGATGAAGGGGTGCTCCACATTCCCCAAACCTCCAAAACTGGAACCTCACCATCAGATAGAGTTTAACGTCATTCCCAGGACATGTAGACCCTCAGCCACCACCTTCTAGCACCCATATGATAAAAAGAGGTTCGGGCTTGCCATAAGGGCAATAGGATTGGGAAAATCATATAGGTGCTAGGGCTTGATGTGACCAGCCGATTGACCGGAGGGGGCCTCTCCGACCGCCCGTCTAGCCTAAGATAGGGCCAAAGTGGAGTATTGCAAGTCATGAACTGCTCATTCATCTGGGTTCTATCCTTAAGCATCACGGGTCGCCACCCACGGCCAACAGGTGGCCCCATTGGAGGAGTGTTACCGTCGGTGCATTCTAACGCCCAGCCAACAGGGCGGGTCACTAGAAGAGTCACAATCATTATAGAAAAAAAAAAAAAAAATGTCATTTTGAGGCTAAAAATCCAATGAGAATCCAGCGGAAATTATAATGATCAAAATTAAAATAAATATATGGCCACAAATTTCAAAGAAAAGTCATGCTAATATTTTGGTTGTCCTTATTTTATTCTTTTTTTGTTTTGTTTTTGGGTTTATTTTTGGTCATATATTTTCCTAATTACATACCAATACGTTAAATTATTCTTTTTATCTTTATTTCTTTAAGCATCTAATGGTGCCGTAAGTGCTGCCGCGAATGTTTTTACCCCATAAAGGAATAGAAATCCAGCGGGGGGGAAAATGAGGCGATAATTGGACATATTTTCCGCACCAGGAATTGATCTTCTTGTCGATCAAATTTATAACATCTTTTCGTGAAAAAGCAATTCAGCCTCGAATTGATCCATATCCGGACGGTGGGCAGTAAAACTACAAATCATTTCCTCGGCAAAGATAATAAAATAAATCGGAAATAAAAACCTCGAAAAAGAAGAGACAATCTTTTTCAATATTTTTATTTTTAAAGGAATTTACTTTAAAACAATTTGACTAAGCATTTTGAATGATTGCTTCCCATATTGGGTTTGTCTCTATACTTGGTCTACTCAACAGATCACTACAGTCCAACATTTTGTGCATTGTTTGTGTTTATACATACCACAGTAAAGATGAGGACAACAGTTAAAAAAAAATAAATAAATAAAGAAAGTCAAAATCATTCAAATCAATTTTAATTTGGAATAATTTACAATTTCTATTTGTGTCGATTTTTAGAGAGAAAGATAATTGATAATAGCAAAATGAAAGAGGAAGATAGACAATAAGTTTTATTTAGTTGGATTCCTGCCAGTGTGTAATGGTTAACAAGCTCATCTCCACAGATATTTTACTACTAAACAGAGAGTTCGATCATTGCTAGATGCCCAATACTTGTGACCTTGTGCCAAACTCTACCAGTGGTGAACAATTTGGGTAAATAATTTTTTTTTTGTTGAATTCTACCTGGAAGTTCAATCCCAAGGCCGAGGTTTGTTGTATACTCTACTTATCATATGCACAATGCAGTATACCTATATTAGGGTAGGTCAATTTTTCACTTTTTAAAAAATATCAAATTAAATGAAACACTGAAAGTTGTGTATTGGTCTATTAAGTACTGATACTAAAAATTAGATCTTGTACCAATTTTTGAGGAAATAGCATCAAAGATCGTTAACAAAAATGCACTAAATAACTTTCTATTTTTAAGGTTGACGTGAGAAGATAATAACCAAGTTCTATTTTTTTTTCTAATCAAATTTTTGATTGGAATTAAAAGTAAAGAAAGACCATAACAAAAAGGCAGAATGGATAAATAAGATGAATAAAAAAGAACTGCAAGGACTCGAAGGACCCAAAGCAAAAATACATCTGGACTCTCTAACACTAAAGAAAATACCAAGTTAATCTGTGTGAACAAGTGGATGTGTATGTATCAGGGGTGCAAGTATGTAAAAGAGAAAGAGAGAACAATTCTGTATGAGAACGCAAGAGAGAGAGAGAGAGAGAGACAGACAGACAGAGACAGAGATAAAATGCTCATTAGTGAGATAAGGCAAATTTGTGGGTAATCCTTACCTTTTCCCTCGTAAATTCCTACCATAAAATAAACTGAACCCTCATTTTATGCCCGTGTTTTTGCAATAAATGTTTGGTAAAGAAGAACAGTTTTCTCGTTTATTCCTACCATAAAATAAACTGAACCCTCATTTTATGTCTGTGTTTTTGCAATAAATGTTTTATTTTTCTTGCACCCGTTATTTTACAATACTAAATATATTTTCTTTATTTGTTAAAGAATAAAGAAAATATATTTAGTATTGTAAAATAACGGGTGCAAGAAAATTACGAGGAAAAAGTTAAGGATTACCAATGAGTGTATGTGAAAGAGAGAGAGAGAAAGAGAAAGACAGAGAGAGAAAGAGAAAGACAGAGAGTGAGAGAGAGAGAGAGAGAGAGAGAGTGAGAGAGAGCAAATATTTGCATTTGAGAGACAGCGTGTATGTGCATGACAGAAAGGGGTAATTTGATATCAGGTTGATTACAGTACCTGAATTGAATCCAAGATGTGTAGTATTGTTTTATTGACTATATCTGTGATGTAATTGGGTGACTACTTAAGCAACAGCAGGTACTGTAATCAACCTGAGTCCTTTGTTTATCAAAATGACTTGATTCAGCATTAAATGACCCAAAAGGGGTTGATATGCCATAAAACAAAAACAAGCAACCAACAAGAATATTTTGCACTATTGCTTTCATTTTCGATTTAAAAAATAGAATGGTCAAATAATGGGGGATCAGTTTATAACTTGTTAGAATAGAAAATGGAACCCCCACTTATTGTTTTTTTAAGTACTGATTACCAAGAAGAAGGATTATGATCAACTCACCCAGAAACACCAGTTCTTGCTAGATCACCAAAGTTAAGCAGTGATGAGCCTATTCAATACTTAATTGGGTGACCATTTAAGCAACATCAGGTACTGTAAGTCACCTGAATTCTTTGTTTATAAAAATGACTTGGATTCAGCATTAAATGACCCAAAAAGGTTTGATATGCCATAAAACAAACAAAAAAAACCTTTTCAACAAATAAACCAAAACCAAACCAGATACCTCAACTGTTTTAAGGCATTTTGTTCCTGGATATAAATGAGGGATCATTTTAGTATTTTAACTAAGTTGTAAACTGATCCCCTATTTTTTGACATTGAGACATCATTAATAAATAAGATTTATTCTATGTACTAATGGTTTTGACTATAAATCAAATCGTCATTGATAAACTTACACAATTCCTGAGAATATTGTAATGTAAGCAGTGACATAGTTTCGGTTACAGATACCGAATCTCCATTATAATAACTAGTACAAAATAAAAAACACCCTCCAGGCGATGTAAAAATAGATTTTTGAAACATATTGCCTGAGGGGTGGGAGTAAAAAAAATCAATGTCAGCGAGTTTGTACCCTAAGTAAGTAAAATCATCAAATTCATTAAAGGATTAAAAAATAAAACAATTTGAAATATAAACTTTAAATACGTATTAAAATAAGACAAACTATATATAGATATATAATACCAGTCATGTATTTATTAAAACTTGTTTTTAAAAACAATGAGAACTGTCTAATGTTGCATTTTCAAATTTTGAGTGTATTTATTCTATTTTATGATGATTTTGGGTAATGTGATGTAAGCAGTGACGTAATTTTTGTTACAGACAAAAACCGGAAGCGAATCTCCATTATTAATAGATATCTATATGGTTTAAAGTAACTATTTTCTGTTTAATTATAATCATTTCATTACACATAGTTATATGGTTTATAATACTAATTAATTTTTATTGACATTGAATTTTTAACTCCCATCTTACCCCTGGCAATATTTTTATTAAATTTAATTTTACATCGCCTGGAAGGGTTTGTTTTTTTTTTGCTAGTACTAATAATTTATACACATTCATTTTAAAGTTTAAATTAACTATTACTATTTAATAATAATAATTTGTTTGCATACAGTTATAACAGCTTTCACATATTCTAATCTAATACTAATTAATTTTCAAACAGATTTATTTATTCGATAGATGGAACGAGGCTGTGTACATTTCCCATAGTGCTAATAATTATGTATTAAACTGTTCACACTCCAGCTATGGGTAAATAGTAGGGCAAACTGGCATCTTTAACCTTAGTGTGGCAACCAGCCTAGAAGAAGGAAAATTCTGAATTAAAACCTGTTAAACTATGCTTAAAATTTGACCTGGTGTCGCATCCTGCTTGTACAGAGGGGTTGGGTAAATATATATAAGTGTTTTTTTTAATAGATTTTTAGAAGCATTGTATGTATGTGTAAAATATAAATTTGAAGGCAATTTACAATGCAATGTAATAGGTGTTAATTGATGTTTATTTACCGAAATATTTTCGAGAAAATCTCATCTTCAGAGGCAGAAGCATCCGTGTTTTTTTTTTTAAGCACGGCACCAGCGTAATCTTTTGTTGTTATTAAGCTGGAGGAGCGCCAGATTTTTTAAATGTTCAGGATTTTGATGATGAGATTTTCTCAAAAATATTTAGGTAAATAAACATCATTTAACACCTATTACATTGCATTGTAAATTGCCTTCAAATTTATATTTTACACATACATACAATGCTTCTAAAAATCTATTAAAAAAACACTTATTAACCTTAACCCTGCAAATATAAATTGTGTTTTTTTATATACTAAAAATTTGAGATAGATATGTATAGACAGAGATAGATAAAGGTGGACAGTAAATGTGTAAACCATATCAATCCTCCTGTACCATGTCCGCCGAGTTGAAAAATACATTTAACTGTTTTGTATTATTATTTTTTGTTCCTAACATTCTGGTTTATAACACAAAGGAAAACATTTTAGATGTTTCCAATCAAATATGGCCGCTCAATCAGAATTCTTTTTCTTTGAAAATGTTTTATTTTCTTTATTTACAGCCTTGTCAATAAGATCCCAAACAGTCAACAGAAATTTAGATATTCTAAAAAAAAAACAACCTTTTTTTTTGGTCCCATCTCATCAGAGAATGCTGTGATAGAACAAGTAATCAAGTAATAAATGACAAAATAGGGCTAAATGCCGAAAAAGCAGGAGAGGGTGGGGGGGTAAATAAAGCAAAAAAAAAATCATTCACTGTGTAAAATTGTTTTCTTCTTGTTATTTACTTGTCTTTACTTTCTTTCTTTTTCCTCCCCTATTCGTATCTATCTTTCTTTTCTCTTTATTCCCTACTTCCTGTTCTTATTTCACTCACTTTCTTTCTTTTTTCCTTCCCCTCTTTATCTTTTCTTGTCTTTAACTTCTTTCTCCCCCTCCCCCATTTATATCTATTTTTCTTTTCTCTTTTTTTCCCCTACTTCCTGTTCTTATTTCACTCACTCACTCTCTCCCACTTGTGTGTTTTTTTTAAAAATTTTTTTTTACTTCACTGCCTTTCATTCTTTCTTTCTACTCTTTTCTTTCTTTTTTTATTTTTCCTATAGTCATTTTATTTTTATCTTCCTTGAATTCTTATCTTCTCCACAATTCTTTCATTCTTTCTTTCTTTCTGTTCTTATTTTCATTCCTCCTTCATTTCAAACTCTCATTCCTCCTTGCAAAAAATCTTGAATGATTTTTCTTTTCTCTTGTAATTCCTCAAAGACTCTTAATCAAATTCTAAAAAATCCTTATTTCTTATCTTGTTTTATTGTGTTATGCTTGGTCGAATTAAGAAAAGTTGGACTAAATAAGAGCAAATTATAAAATTGTTTTTGTCTGCAAAGTACAGGACGGAATTTACTAACGAGGATGGCCTCAAGTATAGATAGGTGCAACTTGTTACTTGAGGCCGCCAATATGGTAAACATTGTGGGATTATAAGCTGCAGTACAGGGTTAGTTTTTTCTTTTTAGTAAACATTGCATTTGCATTGAAATTTATAAATAAGCTTTTTTGGTGATGAGTTGTTATATACCTGTTCATCTACTGGGTATATAACGGAAAGAGAGGAGATGGCTCCTTACTGGGTTCTGTTTTGTCGGTGGCCATCTTTCTTCTGGGTTGATTTCTTTCTTCTGCTGGGCTGGGTTGTCTATGTTCATTTTGTTATTTGTAATAATTAAGAAAGACTTTTTCATTTTACAACAAGTTTTTATTAGCCCAAAAGGGTTTTTATAACCACGCAGTGAGAAGATGGCATCTTGAGAGCAAACAACCCTTGCATCTGCTTCCTTCAGCTAATGGCCAAAATCTAACCCATTCAGTTCCCTTTCACACGTTTTTCCTTTAGCCAATCAGAATTCAGCGCCCAGGTCAGCAGAACGTCAACAACTTCTTTTCAACAGTTAATGGTAACTTTCCATTTACCATACCATTATTCAAATCTTATTACACTTACAGACATAATTTGTAGGCTACCCACAAATTATGTAACATTGTCATGCTGTCTTTAAGAGGGTGAATATTGTGAATGTTATATTCTGCTGCACAGTAGATGTTGTGCAATGGGGGAAAACTAAAAACTGAAATCATGCTTCCTGTAGTCCGCCGACACTATACCTGATGCCACTCTCCACATACATATGCACACACGCACACACATACATGCATATTACTACTGTAAACTGTTCATGTTCCTGACACTAATACATTATTCTGTGTACTTGACATGAGACTTTGATGAGTTGTGGTGCACCTGAGCACTGTACACAATAAATTTCATTATCATTACAAATCCAAGTTAATAATTTGTATATTTGAATCCATGCAATGCAGGGTAATCTTGCTGAGAAATATACTAATTAGAATAATTATAACTTACCTGTGGTACAACATCAGAGATGAAGTTAACAACACTCTCCATCATAGTTTTGTCACTGGGGAAAAAGAAGAGAAAAAAACAACATAAGTATTACAAATATTCCTGTTTTCTTTTCATTTTTTTTATTTACTGTAAGAAAATTTGGTTTGTTTTGTGGCATATCAACCCCAGTGGGTCATTTAATGCCGATAAAGTTTTGAAATAAATTAATTCTTAATAGATACACAATTTTTTTTTATAAATACATTTTTCTATTTAACCCATAGATGGGACCCTAACAGGTACTACCACTCCGGGTCAGAGTGGACCAGGGAGCAATGGTGATGAAGGGGTGCTCTACATTCCTCAAGCCTCCAAAACTGGAACCTCACCATCAGATAGAGATTAACATCATTCCCAGGACATGTAGACCCTCAGCCACTGCCTTCTAGCACCCATATGATAAAAAGGGGTTGGGGCTTGCCATTAGGGCAATAGGGTTGGGGCAATCATATAGGTGCTAAGGCTTGACGTGATCAGCCGATTGATCGGAGGGTGCTTCTCCAACCGCCCATCCAGCCCAAGAAAGGGCCAAAGTGGAGTATTGCAAGTTATGGACTGCTCAGCCACCTGGGTTCCATCTTTAAGCATCACGGGTCGCCACCCACGGCCAACAGGTGGCCCCATTGGTGGAGTCTTACCCCCTTACTGCAGAGGTGCAGTCGGTGCATTCTAACGCCCCAGCCGACAGGGCGGAAGAAAATTTGGGTCAGAACAGAAATTTGAACATGTTGAAGTGCTAAACATGTTTATTGTCTGTATCATTTGGATTTTTCAGACTGTTATCCTCATCTTTATTGTTATATATATATATATTTACCAACCCCTCCACATGAACAGGATGTGACACAAGGTCAATTTCTTAAGCGGAGTTTAATAGGTTTGAATTCAGAGTTTTCCTTCTAGACTGGTTACCTAGCCATGGTTAAAGAGTCCCGTCTGCCCTACTATTTACCCATAGCTGGAGGGAGAGTAGGATTAATACCTTTCCCAAGGGTATTAGCGCTAAGTGAAACGCAATTACCACGTCCAGGATTTGAACTCAGAGCGAGGAGTCCATTTCCCATGACTTTAACCATTACACCACGTGCTTCCATCTTTATTGTTATATACACAACGTTTTGGCCAATGTGCTCTCCGGCCTTCTTAAGGTGGTTCTTGTTGAACTCTGGAGCCTTCATGATGTAATGGAGGGCCCTTTGACAAGAAGGTCCCCAAGTTTGAAGAGAAGGACCCCAAGTTTGACAAAAAAAAACTTGAACAAGGCCAGAGGGGGGGGGGCACATCAACTGAAACATTCTGTATATAACAATAAAGATAACGACGACAGTACAAAAAAAACCCAAATAATACAAATCACCAAGGTTCATCTAAAAAATTCAGCCAAATATGTTTATTGTCTATTTCACAATTTTACATAATTTTGCTGGGGTTTATAGCATTTATTATTATTTTTATTTTTTTTACTGGTGTTTATTAAATTATTAATCCAAATAACAATAAACAAATTCTTTCAAATGTTGAATTCCTTTTATCTTAGATTGTTTATTTTTCTTTAAAAAAAAAAAAAAAAAAAAAAAAAAAAAAAAATCTTGACATAAATCATCAAACAATAAAATGGAAAAAACAAAATCTGTGCCAAGGACACACATATATTACGATTATTCTTTATCTATGCTAGCAGGACCTGTGAATATACCACAGTATGATAATTTAATTATTACAACGTTTGATAAGTTTACTTAAGAGCTATTGCAAAATATTTTGGTAAGCAAAAAGTATTTGATTTAACTCTCTCACATTTTTCTTTCCATTATGTTCGATTGAAACAGATTAACTTTATCGCTTCTACATGCTCACCCCCTTTCTCTATCTTTCTCCCTACTCTTTTTTTTTTTCTTATATTTTTTCTGTGTAGTGTGTCCTTTTTCTTCCCTTCCTCTCCTTAAAATAAAAACGGAATGGTCCATTGTTTAGTTGAAGTGACGACATTCAAGAAATAAGAATTTGGCAGATAACACCAGATAATCAGGATTTACATTTTTGCATGGTCTCATTTTTAACCAGGGGGTGTTGCAAAATGAAAACAGTTGGAAGATTAAGGAACAAGCGTATCTATATATAGATCATTTACTATCCTATCACTTCTGTTGTAATCGCTATTTGCCGTTCTGGCTAAGATAATTAACCCCTGAGTTTGCACCAGTGTTAAAAAAAAAACAAAAAAAAACTCTGTATTTAAAATGCTGATTTTCTCTGTTGCAGAAATGACGCAGCAGTCTTCTTTCTCTAATTTTATTCTAACAGACTAATTCTAATAAATAACAATAAACTAGATTATTCTAGGATCTTATTCAGTTCCCCACAAAAAAGACAAAACGGGACTCGGTATCTGAAATTTTCCAATAGCTTTTACTCTGATGCCTACACATGAGATTGAACCAGGGACCTTCAGATGATGACTCACTGTCAATTATTCTCTGCTCTTTCCTTTCTCTTCCAGCCTCCTATCTTTGCTTCTTTGACCGACGCCTTCGTGCTGAAAAAAGGGTTATTTCCTATAACTCCAACATAAACAAAGGGGAACCACTCTTGACTGATAAATTATTTATTTATTCATTGATCTACTAGGAAAAAGAAGACGGGTTTAGGGTTAGTTTAATGGGAAAATAAATAATTCTAAAAATTAAATTTAAAACATTTCTTTTAGGTAAGAATAATTTTTGATTATACATTTTTTTCTCCAGGAGTCAGGAAAATATTTATAATTGATTTTAATGGCATGCCAACAAGTCTAGGTTTGGTTTGTTTTGTTTTATGGCATATCAACCTCAGTGGGTCATTTAATGCCAATAAAGTTTTGAAATAAATTAATTCTTAATGGATACACAATTTTTTTTAATAAATACATTTTTCTATTTAACCCATAGATGGGACCCTAACAGGTACTACCACTCCGGGTCAGAGCGGACCAGGGAGCAATGGTGATGAAGGGGTGCTCCACATTCCCCAAACCTCCAAAACTGAAACCTCACCATCAGATAGAGTTTAACGACATTCCCAGGACATGTAGACCCTCAGCCACCGCCTTCTAGAACCCATATGATAAAAAGGGGTTGGGGCTTGCCATAAGGGCAATAGGGTTGGGAAAATTATATAGGTGCTAGGGCTTGACATGACCAGCCGATTGATCGGAGGGGGCCTCTCTGACCGCCCATCTAGCCTAAATGGAGTGTTGCAGGTCATGGACTGCTCATCCACCAAGACTCCGTCCTTAAGCATCACGAGTCGCCACTCACGGCCAACAGGTATTTGGGGGAGTCTTACCCCTCTGCAGAGGTGCAGTCGGTGCATTCTAACGCCCCAGCCAACAGAGCGGCCAACAAGTCTAGGGTAAATATATTGATGGGCATACCATTGTTTTGGATGGTTAGTGTAGAAACAGATTTGAGTTCAGATGTTTTTGAATTTAAATCCGAACCATTACAGATTGACATTCAATAACTTTAGCTTAAACTCAATTTCCAGTTACTAAGAAAACTGTGGGAATAGAAGATTTTTAGTTAACCAGTCCGTCGCTAGATGTGCAAATGTAAAGGAGTAGTTAGTAAGGATCCCGCAATGGTTTAAGAATCCTAAGTTTAAGTTTAATAAAATGTGTGCACAAAAACTATATGTCTTGAGTTTGTCTCTAAAAATTATGACAACCTTGGCATTCATTAAGAACCCTACCAGCATCTTAAGACACTAGTCAACAAAAGACCAGAACTAGAAGAAATATCAGCCAGGAACCAAAGACCAGAACTAGAAGAAATATCAGCCAGGAACCAAAGACCAAGTAATGAAGATAGCTACAGACTATGAGAAAGGAAGGGTAATTTATGAGGAAGTGCGTCCCAGTCTCCTGCCTCAAAAATTGCTACCCGGTGACTATTAAAATAACAACCCAGCTCAGTCTATTCAAAACTATCCATCTTCATATCTATCTATGTCAATTTGTTCATATTTATCTATATTACTTTAAATACTAAGATTTTCTTTTATTCAAGTTTGTTTAATGTCTTGTTTTTAGTTTGAATAAACAAGAATTACGACAAAATGATGCGAACCCCCCCCCCAAATACATTTACTTGTCGAAAATATATATCCATCTTCATTTGTTCATATCTATCTATATCATTTTGTTCGTTTATCTATCTATCTCAGTCTATTCCAAACTATATATCCATCTTCATATCTAAACAAGAATTACAACAAATTACGATAAATAAACAAGAATTACGACGAGCTGGGGTTGTTATTTTGATAGTCACCGGGTAGCAATTTTTGAGGCAGGAGACCGGGACGCACTTCCTCATAAATTACCGAAAGAAAGTACAGACTGCAAGAAAGCTAATAGCTACGCAATAAACAGAAGTGATTTTTTTTCAGCGTGAGTAAAGTAGGATTTAATTTTCCTAAAGTTAATGTTTTACTACAAAAAAATCATCCTAAATCATTTTTTGTTTGTTTACTGCTATATTTTTTTAAATCTATTTTATGTTTTTTAATTTTTATCTATTTATTTATTTTGTGAGGAATAAAAAAAACAAGTTATATAGTTTGCATGAGGTTTAAAATTATAACTTGTAATATACTGCATTAAAAAAAATATATAAATAAATAAATAATTGAAGTGGGTTACTTTTGCTGTTAGAGTTATCGGACTTTAGCGTATACATAAATAAATAATGTGACTTATTTGAAATAAAAATTTCTAAATGAGAACTTGACAAATCAAATTGGTAACACTATCAAAATAAAGCAAAAAAAATGGTTCTACTAAAATCTGACAAGGGGTGGGGGGTGTCATTTACGAAAATGTTTCACCACCTGTTGGTCTTTTTTATTTATTTTATTTTCTTTTCCTAAATTTTGAGATAACCACACAAACGGTTTTCACCAAAAAGGACATTTTGACGAAGAGATTTTTTAACTAAAAGGTTTAACCAATTTTTTTAAATCTACTAAAATGATATTTGCGTTTTATTTGTTTTGTTTTTTTTTCCATTGTAAACCACGTTGTCACGTGTTATGTTTCCATTTTTAGAAACAAATTGTGACGTCATCGCTACCCCCCCCTCCCTTCAACAACAACAAAAATAATAAACAAATCTTATTTTCTGTTCATTTTTTTTTTTTTTGGTATTAATTATTATTGTTACCTGATTAAAGCGGATAATTAATGTAGATAAAAATTTAAATATATATATATTTTTTAATCGTCTTTAAATCACGGAAAAAAATCAACAACCTTAATTCTACAAAAAAACGTCATTTTTAATAATGATGGTGGAGGGAAAATATTTTTTTTTATTTTGTTGTCGACAATAAATTTAAACATTATTTTCTTCAACAATATTCGTAAATCTTGAAAAATGAATAAATAAAACAAAACAATACGTCGTCTCATGTGCCAAATGTGTTTGGGTTTTTTTTAAGAATTTTTGCCAACAAAAATAATCGCCTTTGTTGTTTGTGTGTAAAATCTAAAATGCTTGGTGACCTCATCATCTCTAGTTAGTAAACAAGCACTTGACAATAAGAGAAAAAAAGAATATTAAATGATTGTAATAAAAAAAAAGTCAGGGAAAATATTTTTAGATGTTTAAAAAGGTGTTAATAAAAAAAAATGAATAAAAAATATAATTAAAAAAAAAGGTCAGCTTCTAAACAAACCGTTTTACGGAAGCATGACCACGTGACCTCCATAATAATAACGATAGTCTCAACAAATGAATGAGTTGGCTAACAAAAACAAAAAAAAAAAACGGCTTTAAAAAATATTTTCTTTTAGTTTCTCTTTCTAAAAGTAAACATCAAATAAAGATAGTTAATGCTGTCCAAAATTTATTTAAAGACATTTTTGGTGATATGAGATTCCACCAAAGAATTCAAAGACTAACAAAATTACTGACGTCATGATTCAAAAAAGTTTTGAATTGAAAGAAAAATATCTTAAAAAGTTATAGATAAAAACGACTAATCAATTAATTAAATGGTAGAATTTAAATATCTGAACTTTTTATTTAATTTTTTTTTTATTAATCATTAAATAAGTTGAAAATAATTGTTATTTTTCTTGTCTATTTGCCCTCCATCTAAGTTTATTTTTCATTGTGTTAAGATTTTTAATCCTTTTTTATTTATTTCTCTCTCTCTCTTTTAATAAATACGAACTTTAAGGTTTAATTCATTTGAAAAAGAGAGACGTCATCTTGTTTACCAAAAGATTCACTAATTATTTTAATTCAGAATTTTTGTTGACGAAAAAGGAAATTGTTTTTTGCTGACTCAAAATAAAAAACTAACCGAACGTACAGGAAAGAAATGGCTAGAAAAAATTAATAATTAATTAGCAGTCAGATATAATTTAATCTAAATAAAATGTATCGTTAAAAATCCATTACAGCTACGTAAACAATAATAATAATAATAATAATAATAATGACAAGTCATAGAAAATTCGTACACAGACTATTATCTATTTATTTTAAGAATACGGGGGGGGGGACACCTGGATAATTCTTACTTATTTTTGGGAACGAGTCTCACCAACTCTACACTTAAATTACAATCAGAGATCGGGGGAAAAGAGAAGATTGAGTAAGAGAAAGCCAACATTAATTTCTAAAGACAAAAAAAAGAACAAAAACTAAAGCTTGTTTTACTACCAAAAGAAATTGCGATAACTAATTTTTATTGGTAGTAAAAAAAACAGCAATAAATAGCTTTAGTTTTTTCTTTCTAGTTTTTTTAGAGTAATTATTAACTATATTTCTTTTTAGAGATTTTATATTAATTTACTGTGATTTTTAGAGTAGTTTACTATAATTATTATAGTAAATTACTAATCAATTAATAAACTTAAAAAAAATAAATTATTAAAGTTATGGATCCAGGAATTTCATACGTTTTTTTGTCAACAGGGTCCAAGTTAGATGAAAAGAAAGAAAGATAAATAAATCTATTGTTTTACTATCAAAATAAATTATAGTAAATGCAATTTATTATAATTTCTTTTGGTAGTAAAATAATAAATATCTTTAGTTGTTTTATTTCTTGTTTTTAGATATTAAACTTGATTCTCTAACTTTAGCTTCTCTTTTTCGATCTCTGATAATAATTCAAATTTAGAGTTGGTGAGACTCGTTATTCATTTACTAATTAATTAATAATAAACTTTTAAAAAATAAATGACGATAGTTAAAGTTATGGAACCAGGATTTTTACACTTTTTGGTTAACAGGGTCGAAGTGAGATGCTAAATTTTGATAAGTAAACAATACTTGAAAAAAATAAATAAAACACACAGACCCTTCCCCCCTTAGATTTTTGGAGTAATTTACTATGATTCTTTTAGAGATTTTTTAAGATAGATATAATTTAATTACTGAGATTTTTTGGAGTAATTTACTGAGATCTTTTAAAATAATTTACTAGAATTTTGTAAAGAAATCTTTAGAGTAATTTACTATAATTATCATAGTAAATTATTACCAATTAATTAATAATAAACTTTAAAAAAAGATAAATGACGATAGTTAATTAAAGTTACGGATCCAGGAATTTGATACTTTTTGGTTACCAGGGTCCAAGTTAAACGCTAATTTTAATAAGTAAACAATATTTAAAAAAACAAAAACAAACAGACCCTACCCCCCAAGAAAGAGAAAAGACATTTTTAAAAGTCTCGTCGTCGTCGTCGAGAAGAACTAGAGTAAGGGGGGGGGAGAGGGCACTTGCTTACCAATATGGCTGCGGTCTAACTACGGTTCCAGTATATCGACCCAAAGTCCTTCGGGGCGAATCTGTCAGCGATGTCATGGTTATTTGGAACTCTGGATACGTCCAAGAAAGAGTGGGCAATCCCTTAGGGCCAACGATGGAGCTCCTTCTCGCCCCGGACTCGTGCGTTATCCGTCATGTAACGAAGGAGGTTAATAAAATAAGTCCTCCTCCTTTTTCTAGTGCTCTTATTGTTGTTGTCGTATAAAAACCCCGCACTGGCTGACGATTGCGCAATTTCTATCTACGGTGGCACAGAAGAGACATAATGCGACCGCGCGTACACACATTGCATCATATTTTCAACCGCTTTTTTATTTATTGGAACTTAACATTTTTAAAGAATAAAAGTGTAATTATTTTCTCTGTGGCATAAATTAATAGAGTTTTTTTTTAAGAAATTCGTTAAAACATTTTATTCAGTTGTACGGTCAAAAACAGCTGATTGAATGAAAGTTGTTTTAATTTTATAAGCGACGTTGAAATATAAAACCATTAAATTTTTATTAATTTTCACTGATAATTACTATTATTTAAAGCTGCAACAGTAGTGGAACATTTTGTTGAATTTTTTCATTTTAACTTGAAAAATTAAGTAAAAGAAGAAAAGAAAACAAACAAACAGTCAATTATTACAAACTACGGTAGACCTAAAAGAGCACAATATATTTCTTATCCTATTTGCTTGCTTTTGGGGACGTAGAGAAAGTTTGCCAGGTAAAAAATATAATCATAATTATTTTGCCTTTTTTAATTTTTTGATAATAAATTTTGCTTTTTTTTTTTTATAACACTTTATTTAATTTTTTTAAATTCTCCCAGAATTTTTTTTATTTGAAATTTTATCGAATCCAATTTTTTTCCAATGAAACAAATAAAATGGTAAAAATTTGAATTTCTTACGTTTTTGTACACTGCGCGTGCGCGCACTCACACACACACACACACACACACATCCTGAGTATGACACTAAACTACATCCAACGGTGAGGCTCTGTGAACCATTTCATTGTCATTTATTCGCTGGGTCCACTGTGTTCCGGAGTGGTAGTACCTGTTTAGTGTTTAAGGTAAAGAAGAACAATTTCCTCGTAAATTCCTACCATAAAATAAAATAATCTCTCATTTTATGCCCGTGTTTTTGCAATAGATGTTTTATTTTTCTTGCACCCGTTATTTTACAATACTAAATATATTTTCTTTATCTATTTTAATATTCACTTCAATATGTATATTCTAAAAGTTTTTATTTTGTGAGAATGGTTAGTTTTAAAGTGGGGTTCGTTTTTACACTTCAACTTTTTACTCGTAAATTCCTACCATAAAATGCCCAAGCCTAATTTTAGGGTAGGAATTTACGAGTTAAAAGTTGAATATTACTTTTTGTTGTTGTTATTTCTTTTCTTTTTGGCTTTGGTACTTACTCTAAAATAAAAACGTCAGATTTTAATCATCGTCGACGAAAAAACAAAATTACGGTCATAAAAGGAGGATCCAATTTATGCCTAAATTGTAAAACGAGCCCCCACTTTAAAACTAAACATTCTCACAAAATAAAAACTTTTAGAATTATCATATTGAAGTGAATATTAAAATAAATAAATAAAATATATTTAGTATTTACGGACATAAAATGAGGGTTCAGTTTATTTTATGGTAGGAATTTACGAGGAAATTGTTCTTTTTCACCAGTGTTTAATAGGTACCAATATTTTTGACGACATAGACGTAATTTACAAAATCAAATCACTACCCCTGGTTGAAACAAAAATCAGGGAACTATCCGATTTTAATTAAATTTTCAGTGTTGATTATTTATCAATGAATGAATTTTATAATGCATCAGTTATTTTATTTCAAAACTTTCTGATTTTTATCAGGTCACTTAAATTTGACCCCCCCCCCCTTATTTTGGGGGCGCAAAATATCGGTGGGGTTATGGTTATATACTTCCGAAACTAATGACAGTATAAATAAATAAAAACAAAAGACCGAAGGTGTGAATAGAAACAAAAATTGAGAGACGCTGGTAGAAATTACCGAAAATCTGAAAATTAAATGTAAAAAAAATTTTTTTTTTTTTTAAATAGAGATTTCTTTTTACTCTGTTGTTTTGGTATATAAGTATATCAGTGAAAAAATTATACATCGATATTTATTCTATCTAAAAGAGTGGGGGTCCTAACTTTTCAATTGAGTTTTCTCCAAAAATTATTAGATAAAACTAAAGTAGGCTTGTTATTACATAATTATTTGTTTTTACAATCTAAAAATATGAAATTTAAAACTTAAAATTGGGAGTTTCATATTTTAAATAGTTGTTCGAGACTCAAGTAGTGATTGCTCAATTAGTAATATTTATTTTTAAAGAATTTTGATTTATTTCCATTGAATCAGTTTGATTGAAATGATTCAGTAATTTAAAAGAAATAATTTGTTGATCAATAAGACAACACTGAAAATTTTAATAAAATCAAATAATTCCCAGATTTTTTTGGTCATTTTTTGGTGTATCAATCTGGGCACTGATGATCGGTCATCGTATTTTTCAATAATTCTTCACTGACAAATAAAATGCAAGATTTTTTTTAAAACTCTGTTTTTCTGTGTGTTTCGAACAACAACAAAAAATTTATCTAAATTAATATCAAAAAGTTGTTTATTTTTCTGTACATAGTGTAATTAATGTTTTCTGTTATTGATTTTTAAGAAGAAATTATTGTATTTAAAAAAAAAAAACTTTCAATAACATGTTTTTTACGACGTAAGTGAAATAAGTCTTCTTTATTTTCCGTAATTTTTTTTAGCCTAATTTAAAGTTTAAATTGTATTAAAAATAAATCACTTATGTAATATCACTTTGCTTTTTTTATTTTTATTTTTATTTTCATTTATTTATTTATTCATTTAAAAAAGATTTTTTAATTTTTTACTGATGCTCATTATGTTACCATATTTCGACTTTGACAAAAATTTGGCATTAAATAATTGATTTAATTAATGTTAATTCGTTTTTAAAATGAAAATGAGACAACATTTTGGTGGATCCTGTATGTGAAATATTAGTTTCATATTTCACCCCACTCCCCACACACGTGTTGATCGCATTCTGTTCGTAATTGAGCACTGACAATATTTTCTTACTAATTTTCAATTCATTTACTTTATACATAATCCTATTATCATTATCATTATTATGAGGTTTTCACACCTGCCGTAGTCGGTGGTCCACTAGTGGCTAAGTGACAGCAAGTCTCCTCGGGTCTCCAGGACTCTTCTGAGTATTCTAGCCGATCTTAATAGTGCTGTAGTTTGGATGATCTCAATTCTTCCTCTGATTTCCAATTCACCCAAATTCTTTTCCAGAACTTTGGGGGCCGTTCCAAGGGCCCCAATTACAATTGGTACGACCTTCACCTTCATGTTCCACAGTTCTCTGGTTAGGTCCAAGTATTTGTCTATCTTTTCGCTTTCTTTCATTTTCACTCGCATTTCACTTGCATTTCATCTGGAATTATTTGGACGATCTCATTTTTAATCAGAGGGGCATTGCAAAATGATAACGGGCGTACTTTTAAGGAACACGAGGTAAAGAAGAACAGTTTTCTCGTTTATTCCTACCATAAAATAAACTGAACCCTCATTTTATGTCCGTGTTTTTGCGAGAGACGCCTGCGCTGGCTTGGCCATGTCAGGAGGATGAACAAAGGCCGCATCTCCAAAGACCTACTGTATGGTGAACTAGTGGAGGGCACCCGACCGGCAGGGAGACCACGCCTACGCTTCAAAGATGTCTGCAAGAGAGACCTGAAGACATGCCGCATCGACATAGACACGTGGGAGGCTTGTGCAGAAGACCGTGCAACCTGGCGCCTCCTCGTCAAACAAGGAACAAAAAGAAGTGAAGAAGAGAGGAAAAACGCTGCCACAGAAAAGAGAGCTAAAAGAAAGGAGAAACAGCAGCACCCCCAACACCTACAGAAAGCATCACCTTTTGTTTGCAGCCATTGCACCAGAGACTGCCATTTGAGGATCGGTATGTTCAGCCACTCACGTAGCTGTAAGTGAGAGAGAGAAAGAGAAAAAAAACTACGCCATCGTCTAAAATAGACGGAAGGTTTCCAACCAGATATTCAATGTATTGCTATCGTCAAATCATTAGCATTGTATTTGCATGATAAATGATTGGTGTCTACAATTGCATTTGTCTTGTCGGCTGTCCATCTTGGTTGCTAGAGTCACAATATATATCAGCCATTGTGTCTCCCAATCTCCTTCTTCAATTACATATTCAACAATCATCTCATTATTTACTACAACAGACAGCAACAGACTGTTTCTATCCTACTGTCCAATACAAAAAGATTTTCTAGGGACTGACGTTTTTGTCGTCTGCTACGAATTTTAAAAGCGAATTAAAAATAATTAAATCTATTATTTAAGGTTAAACTTTGTCTAAATCGATAAGTAGTAACATAATAACCATCATTAAAAAAAGGAAAAATATCATTACATATGTAGTTTATTTTTAATACATTTAAAACTATTTGTTTTGGTCAATTTCGTTGCGATCCGCCATTCAGCCTCTTTTTCAATGGTTTTAGGCGCTTGTTTACAATTTTAACGTAACATTTGGGATGGAAAAATTTTTTACCAAAAATCAGGTAATTATTCGATTTTAATGAAATTTTCAGTATTGATTTATCAATTAATGAATTTTATAATGCATCAGTTATTTTATTTCAAAACTTTAATTTAGTATTTTTGCTATGAAAAATTAATGTATAAAATTCATTTAAAATAAAAATATTCGGATTTTAAGTTTAAAATGTTATATTTTTAGATTCTAGAAATAAATATGTATATAATGCAAACCTTATTTTAGTCAATTAAAGTATACGTTTTGAAGAAAAAGTCTATTGAAACTGTAGCCCCCCCCCCTTTTTAAGCAGAAAAAATATCGATGTATAATTTTTTCTCTCATAAGATAATAGCCAATTAAATAATTATCGAAATGAGTAAAAAAGAAATCTCCAAAAAATTAATTATTATTTTTTAACATTTTATTTTTCGATTTTCGGTACTTATTTTCTTATAAAATATTCCACTTAATTTTTTTTTCTATTTACAACTTGGGTCTTTTATCTTTTTATTTCTACTGTAAATTAATCACGGACCAACTCGCCAATATTTTACACTCCCAAAGTAAGGGGGTAAAAATTAAGTGATCTGAAAAAAATGAGAAAGTTTTGAAATAAAATAAATAATGCCTTATAAAGATCATTTATTGATAAATAAACACTGAAAATTTCAGTAAAATCCGATTATTTCCTGATTTTTGTTAAATTATTTTCTGTAGCTGGGGCTAAAGTCATTTTGTCAAAAACGCATTTTAGGCTCATTTTGCCAGTGCCTAATATACATCAGCCATTGTGTCTCCCAATCTTCTTCTTCAATTACATATTCAACAATCATCTCATTATTTACTACAACAGACAACAGACTGTTTCTATCCAACTGTCCAATACAAAAAATTTTTCTTTTTATTAGTTAATTCTTCTGTCTAAATTTGTCTTTGTGAACAAGAAAATATCAATTTCACTGTCTGGCTTAACTGAAAATTACCAGCTCAACTGCATATATATATATACTAGTATTCATCAGTCCTGCGATCTGGGACTTTAGAATACACCGACTGAAGCTCTGCAAAGGGGTAGGACCCCCTCCCCAAGTGGGGGTCACTTGTTGGGCGTGGATGGCGACTCGTGATGTGTGAAAATTTATTAAAGGAATGGGGATCCTCTTTCACCAGACGCCGGTGGCGGGCTGTGGAGATTTAAATAAAATTGAATTAAATTAAAATAAATAAAACGTTCTGAGTGTCTCTACTCTGGCGTTCGGAGTTAACGGCATGTTCATTACACTCTCAACCTACACTTCGAAAGAGTTGCTCTCCGTAATCGTTAAAAACCCAGACGGCGACGAATCGGAACCCTCACCTCTCCGTATCGTTAAAAACCCCAGCACGGCGACGACCAGGAACCCCCAGCACGTTGGAAGCAAGAGCGGCAAACGCACTCCTAATAACCAATTCTTCAGGGCCCAACCAGTTACGTGGAACAGTAATATCAAGGATAAACAGCTAAGTTTCCGCAGGCAATTTTATCTGCAAACCATCACTTTAACCCCTTTGATACATTCAATTCCCCTAGAAGTACTTTTACCAACCAAACTCTTACCCCTTTACAGAAGTGCATTCAGCGAATTCAACACATACGTTTGTGTATAGAATGAAACCGGTTAAACTTTTTAACTGTATCTGTTGACATTGGTGGGGATTCAAATAAAATTAGACTAAAATAAGATAGAAAATAAAAAGATAACAATCTTCCAGGAGTCCTCAGACAGGAAGAACTCTCTGGCATGCGCATAGAAAAGGTCCCTTCCTGGCACCAATATGATCCCTCTGCCATTCCAAACGCAGACCTTTACTGGGGACACACACACAATTGACTGGCTCAGGAAGAACATTTCCTCTCCAAGAAATAGCTATGAACCGGGAAATAAAGTCTGAACCTTAAAAGTATATTTTGTCTTTTCTTTTCCTTTGATTTCGTGATGTTATAAACAGGGTTAGTAGCAAGCGTATGGTGACGAGGAAAAACAAACACGGATTTTAAGTTTCAACAATTGTATTGGAAAAAAAAGGAACATGAAAGGCGACGAAAGGCTGAAAGTGAATTTAAGAGAGAAAGTCTGATTTTAGTGATAATGGTAACGTGAATAATAAAGTCAGTGAAATGTCCGGTGGCCGAATCAGTTGTAGTGTAGGTGGTGAAGTGGGCAGATGAACCAGTGGTAGTGGTTAGGTGTTGATTAGGTGGGCAGCGTCTTTTGTTTTAGTAGCCGATAGCGGGTTGGTATCGTGTATCAGTTGGCGTAGTCTTGTTGTAGGATGTTTGCCCCTTTAACTTGCCGGTCGGTCAGAGTAGGGGTTAGGGGGTAGAAGTGAGTCCGCCGCCTTGTGATGTATGTTTCGTGAATTGAGGTCGGCCTGCGTTGATGTGTTCGACGCTGACGCCAGGATATCTCTCCCTTCGGCTTTTCAAAGCCGACTTTAAATAGGTTGTCGGGACCAAAATCGGATCAACTGAGATCATTTTCATTTCACCCGCGAATCGTTTGGATTGGATGAAAATGCGAATCTTATTTACAAAATTATTTTCTTTATTGTTTAAGAATTCTTGTTTTCCAGCTGGAAGTTCTGCTGGAACCTATGCGTAGAAACGTGTTAATTTGGTCACTTCGTTTTAGGCTACCATTGAGTTAACTTCCGTTCGGCGTCAGCAACTTATATTTCATTTTGTTGGCGAGTATATCTCTTTATTGCGATGTGTGCGCGAATTGAATTGCTGAGTGAATCGAGAGATATCTATATTTGTGTATATAACAGTTACAGCTCGACGAATAACAGATGAAATAACCACATATAATAGGGCTGTGGGAGTTATTTTCGTATTTGCCTGGGGAGTTGTCTGCCCGTTTAGTTTCGCTGGTTCCCGCTAGGGGCCTGGTCTATTTAAGCGGCTAATTTGAACTTCTTCGCTCTCTTTTCCTGTTGCTTGACCTACGAGACACTATGGGTTAGACTTAGGTCTACTCCCTTCTCGTTGGGGTTTCGGCCCTTAACACTGGCCACTCACTGCTAGTAAGTCTCTTATATGATATATGACCACCCTTTAGTCATGTATCCGTAACCACGTTTTTATGTACATTTAGGTATCTCTTTGATACCTAAATATCTTGTATTTTACCATTCATGAATGTGTCATTATCTCTACTCTTGTATATGTATTTATATTACTTATGTATGTATGTTTATGTACACCTCTATGTATTATGTACCCTGTTTATTCTGTGCTGTATATAAAATGTTTTGTCTATCAACCTTTGTCGGAGTTGTATCTTCAAGTATTACCACTTTGAATCTTACAGGGTTAAAGAAAAGAAAAGAAAAGAAAAGAAAAGAAAAGAAAGAAACCAGCAACATTCGACGAAATAACTAAAAGTCTAATCACACACACAAAAGCCACACCCAATAAATCTTTACATTAAACGATAATCACCATCTCATGTCATAAAACCAAGAACATTAATTACATTTTTTAATCTTGTTGTATAAGATTAAATTAAATGATTTTAATTAATGTTTCAATTGATTTTAATTCATTTCCAACAATAAAACAATAATCTACCCACAAAACTACTGTCATCAACTTTATCTAATAAGTTTTTTTAATCATCACTAGCAAGAATATGCGCCCTCCGTGCGTAAATATTCAAGTTTTAAACAAAAAAAAACAACCAACCGAGCCCAGTCTGCCTTACTATTTACCCATAGCTGGAGAGAGGATTAAAATAATTGAATAAAAATTACATTATTTTTAACCAAAATTACGTTTTTTTTTTATATAGATTTAAAAAAAAAACCCATTCCAACCCAGATCATGAGAGTTAGTAGAACTTCTCGTGTCAGCCGTTAAATTTTATTTTATCATTCAACAAAATTATGTGCTCTGATGAAGACGAATGTTTATACAATGCTTTCTTCAATTGTTTTGATTTTATTTTTTTAAATAATTTCATTTGGATTACATTTTATAAACATCATAAAATTGAAAGCAGGTGCTTGTTAGCAATTTATACTATGGTGGGAGATATAGGGTTGTTTGATATATTCGTTGTGAGGTCACCAGTTTAATGTTAAAATTCATGAAATATTATTCAAACATAAAAAGACAACATAAAACATTCAATTATTGTAGGCACATGGCATAAATAACAAGACTCAATTTTAAAACAAACAATTGTATTGAGAAAAGGTTTACAAAAAGGTAATGCAGAATACCGGGCAAAGTTCTTTCATCAGTCTTTTGTACAAAAAGTAATTTTTGTAAAGTTTATTATAACATGTAAGAAAAAGATGTTATAAGTTTTTGAAGTGAGAAAGAAAGAGTAAGAATTCAAAGTCACAAAACAGTCAGGCGCAAGTAAATTGCTGATCTCTTAAATGGCTGATTAGAAAGAGATAGAAATATATAAATACTCATACCTTATTATAAGAGAATGTGATTTTATCTTACGTTAGAGTGACGTGGATTTGGTTAGACGAATAATTTCTTTCTGGTTGGGGTCTGAAAACTCCACTATTTATAAGAAAAAGTAGGCTCCAAATTGAATCTTTTTTGTAAATTTCTTTTGGGGCGCGAACGTCTCTGATTGGTCAAAAATGTACAAATTTTTATTTCAATTTTCTTTTTTTTTACTAGGCTGCGCAATCCCTTGCGCAAACAATTAATTTTTGTCACTTGACTTTTGTTCGTCGTAGTAAAATCTTCCGGTTACACTACAAATGTAATTTAATTAGAAAGACTAACCAAATTAAATTAAAAAAAACGCATATAAAAAGATTACCCTTGTCTTAATTATATTTTAATTGGTTTCTATATAAAATCATTCATAGGATTGATTTTAATATTCTGGAGAATAAAACAATAATATTAGAGATCAATAACACCAAGTAATTATCTATTGAATCCTGTTTTTATTAAAACTCAGATTTTCACGGAGACATTGTAAATAGATAATATTTGTGTTTTAATAATTGATAAATGTATACAATTCCACAGGGTATTGTGAGGTATGCAGTGACGTTGTTAACATTGTTGCGCGGGAAGTAGACATGATGTTAATGAAAAGACGAGACAACACAGGTAAAATAATAATACGTCTTGCTTGTACAAATTTATTGAAGAAAGTGATATAGAAAGTGAATTTGGCGCCAATAATTTTTGCACCTAAAAACAAGTCACATGGTACATTGGCGCGTATTAATACTATACAAATAGTCCTAGAGAAGTGGCTCTTTTGGCCGAATCACAAACAACTTATAATGAACTATTTTCTAGATGAATCTTAACAGACGTAGTTTTGGTAGAGGTTGACAGATACCGAATCTCCATTATAATAAGATGTACAGATAAAATATTATTATATGACATGACTAAATAAAGTTGTTGTTTTTGTTTTTTAAATGGGATTCGTCTTCGGATATTTTCCTGATTCGTCTTGTTGAGATGAAACCGTTGTAAAATGGTCAATTTTTTTTTTAAAGTAGAGCATTGGGGAAATAGGAATTAATTATCTGCCCTTGGCAATAAGGGGCCAATCAACGCACTATCGTAGATTGGCTCCTAATTTGACTTCTTTTAGAATCACTTGTATTGCTAAACATCCTTGGATCAAGACGTTTTATCCAGTCAATTTCAAAACCAAGATGGCCTTCAGCAGATAAGTCTGGCGACAACGCCATTAAGTTTCAAACACTTATATTTTTTTTTATATATGTTTGTAATTTCCGATTGTTTGTTGAGTCTTCTTTATCCGAATTTGAACGCCTATCTGTTAATGTAGGAAAATATATGGTTGGTTGGTTGGTTGGTTTACGGCATGATAACCCCTAGGGTTATTTTATACCGAATACTTCTATTGGTAAAAAAATGTTTAATGCTAACAAAGTTTTGAAATAATTTCATTTTTAATGGATAATACAATTTTGTTTATAAACATGTTTTCTATTTAACCCATAGATGGGACCCTAACAGGTATTACAACTCCGGGTCAGAGTGGACCAATGGTGATGAATGGGGTGCTCCACATTCCCAAACCACCAGAACTGGAACCTCATCATCAGATAGAGTTTAACGTTATTCCCAGGACATGTAGACCCGCAGCCACCGCCTTCTAGCACCCATATGATAAAAAGGGTTGGGGCTTGCAATAGGGTTGGGGCAATCATATAGGTGCTAGGGCTTGACGTGACCAACCGATTGATTGGAGGGGGCCTCTCCGACCGCCCGTTAGCCCAAGATAGTGCCAAAGTGGAGTATTGCATGTCATGAACTGCTCATCCACCTGGGCTCTATCCTTAAGCATCACGTGTCGCCACCCACGGCCAACAGGTGGCCCCTTTGGGGGAGTCTTATCCCTCTGCAGAGGTGCAGTCGGTGCATTCTAACGACCCACTGACAGGGCGGGGGAAAATATATGGGGATCAGCAAAAAGATAATATTTTGCAAACTTAATGGCGTTGCGGCCAGATTTATCTGCTGAAGTCCGTCTTGATACAAAAATGGTCAGCACTACAAATGATTCTAAAAGGAGACAAATTGGGCGCCAATTTACAGTAGTGTACTGATTGACCCCTTACAACCAAGGGCAAATAATTAATTCCATATTGTTCCTAATAAGAGTAGTTTTTATTAAAGTTTTGGATAAATATTCTTATTTAAATGACTTTTTATTTCTTTGTTATCGTTTGGTTATAATGGATTATTAACTTATTTATACTGAATGTGGCATAGAGAAAAGAGTTTCAGTTTCACTTTGAAATCTAAGATTCCCTGGAAACCTGTAGAAATTTCCGTAATCTAATACGATTTATACGAAAATGCGATTCTAAAGATGTTTTCTTGCGCGCTATTCTGCATTTGTACCCGTGGGGATTGAAAATATACAAAAATAAGGATAAAATAAAAGGAACAAGTTCCCATGGGGCCTTGACCGGAAGAGCCCCTTTGCAACACCTTTGCGCATGTTTGACAAAAAGTACTGACTCCCTTCCTCAAAAAGGATACCTCGTTCATTCTAACTGAGGCCGTAAAGACCCCATTCAATAAAGCCTGAGTCGTAAAACCACCTTCTGTCTTTGTCTCTTTCCTTTCTCGTTCTTTGAATGCCTTCCATTTCAACTCACCAGCCAAGAAGAACTAAGAAGCAAAGCTTTTATATGGGGCTAAGATACCAGCACCAAGAAACCTTAACCTGACCCCATATACCTTAGCCTTTTTTTAATTGAGTTTCTAAGCCATTTTTAAAGTCGAGTGACCGTTGAGATAAAAAAAAAATTACACATACCATTAACCAAGGGTGGGATTTGACACACGGTCAAAAGTATGGGAATCCAACGAGAATCGAACTCGATTTTAAATAGTAATAGATCTACGAAACTAATTTGCTAACTATTACTCCAAGAAGGGACATAAAATAGATTCTCTCTTAGGGTATCGACAAGTGAGTACGATTGAAAGGGTTTATGTGCATATAGGAAACGTTAAGATTACCAAGAGAGTGGGTAAGTACTGCGAAACGGACACCGTTTTACAGTAAATGGGGACAGTAAGACATAAAATGTGAAAAACAGATCCCACATAAAAAAAGACAATTTGAATTAGATTTCTGAATATAGTTCAAGACTTTTGTAGGCGTTAGAGTAGCGTAGACATAAATGTCAATTGCGCATGGTAACAGTCAGTTTCTCGTATATGCAATTTTCAAACCAATATAGAGGTTGCCCTAAAAAATAACATCGTTGAAATGTGAATTTCTAAATCCTAGGTAAATAAAAAAAACAAACAGAATAGACTTCATGTTGAATAATAAAAATTATGGTTATTTCCTATAACTCCAACATAAACAAAGGGGAACCACTTTTGACTGATAAATTATTTATTTATTTTCCCATTAAACTAACCCTAACCCTAAACCCTAACCCTAACCCTAAACCCGTCTTCTTTTTCTTAGTAGATAAATAAATGAATAATTTATCAGTCAAGAGTGGTTCCCCTTTGTTTATGTTGGACTTATAGGAAATAACCAAGATTTACTTATGAAAATTTTAAAAAGATATTCAGAGGAAATACAATTTATAATTGATTTTACACTTTTGTTTGTGTTCGAGAATATTCTAACATACAAAATGCCTTTTCGTTGCTAAGTTAATGTCAACCTAAACCCGGGAAAGAAAAAAAAGAAAAAAAGAAAACCTTAAACGTTGTTAGTGTTTACTTTGGTAGATAATTTGAGTAAAAATTGGTTATATTATTAGACTAAGTCAATTTTGTGGGGTCATCCTGTAGAAACATGGGTGGTAGAATATGGAAATAAATTCGACGGTATGTAGAAATGTAACTAAGAAAAAAAAAACCCTAAAAGATATTTAATCATTAAATGGTGAAATTTGTCGACATTAAACGTTTCGGTTTTTTTTTATAAAACCTTCATCAGAAAAAAAAGTGACGTGATTGGTATTCGTAAGAATATTTTTTAAATATAACGCATTTTCTGAAATAATATATTATCAATATTACTAAATATAAAATTACAACTTACAGTTAACCTGTAGATCCACAGTCTTCCTTGCGGGGGGTGATATTTATTGATTGATAACAAAAATTGAAAGTGAATTATTACTATTAGTTTTAATTCGCTGAATATCTTATTACGTATATATATATATATATATATATATATATATATATATATATATATATTATATATATACATGTGTGTGTGTGTGTGTGTGTGTGTGTGTGTGTGTGTAAAATGAAACTGGAAGTGCATCCGACGGTATGTTTAAAAAATGAATAAAGGAAAGAAAGTATAGAATGGATAATATAGGATATTTTAATCAATTTTACTTACACGTGTTTCGGTCAGTAGTTTATCCATGTGTACATTATTCAAACTATTATTATTTTTACATAACCAAATGAAATGAAATAATAATAATAGAAAAAATGTAGAAATGCACACAAAGAAAATTCGACCTTCATCAGAGTAAATCCTTATTTGAAATGAAATTCGTTGGAAAAAGCGGAGAATTTTTGAAATGTTCGAAAAAGAACTTTTTAAAAATATTCACGTTCAGACACGACCGAGAAAGACGGTTAATGACGTCATATATATATATATGAAAAATAGATGGAAATTAATCCGACAGTATGAAATTTAACATTATGAAAAAACATATGATGTTTGTTATGTGATTGCTGACAGGCCTGTTTCGACCAAATCGATAAGTTGGTCTTCATCAAAGAGCGACATAGATGGGAAGAGAAGATATCCGTTAAAAAAAGACTGTTTACAGAAACGAACGCTGAGTTCAACCGCTGAAGTTTTTGAAAAATGCATGTTCTGTTTTAAAAAATAAAATAAATTTTATTTTTTATTTTTTTTTAAATCAGAAGCTATATATATATATATATATATATATATATATATATATATAGACAAAACGTGACCCGTTGGGTCACCTATTCAGCTCTGTGTAGATAATTAAGATTAGGGAAAAGGGAATTAGCATAGCGAATAAAAATTTTAAAACAATGAATACGGCTGGACGAAACCTTAAAATCATTTTTGGCTTCATTAAAGCTACGGGTTGCTAGTTGTGAAATGTAATATAGAAATACATTTAAAAATTCTCCCATCTCTCTCTCTCTCTCTCTCTCTCTCTCTCTCTCTCTCTCTCTCTCTCTCTCTCTCTCTCTCTCTCCTCAGAGAAACTAACATTATATAATGAGGAGATAGTCAAGAGATACGTAGATGGAAAGAACGAGATAGACACAGAGTAAAGTTAGAGATTGGTCGGTTTTTTTTACTTAATTGCAAATTACGACTAAAAATATATATTTAACAAATTTAATATATAACAAAGAAGAAAAAATAAAGGTAGATTTGGAGATAGTTGGTTGCAAATTTGATGTAATTTGCGGAAACTTAACTTAGAGTCTGGTTAACAGGTTCGTTTTTTGAGTTGTAATGGTTGAGTGAAGGTTAGTGTAGACGTCGACTGAAGGTTAGTGTAGACGTTTATAAAACGAAGAGAAAAACGTTGCCGACTGTAGACGTCGACTGAAGGTTAGTGTAGACGTTTATAAAACGAAGAGAAAAACGTTGGCCGACTGAAGGTTAGTGTAGACGTCGACTGAAGGTTAGTGTAGACGTTTATAAAATGAAGAGAAAAACGTTGGCCGACTGAAGGTTAGTGTAGACGTCGACTGAAGGTTAGTGTAGACGTTTATAAAACGAAGAGAAAAACGTTGGCCGACTGAAGGTTAGTGTAGACGTCGACTGAAGGTTAGTGTAGACGTTGAAAAAAGAGTCTTTTAAAGTTGATTTCTTTGAAAAGTTGTTGAGTGTTGAATCTTAGAAAAGTTGACAGGAATTTCGTTGAAAAATTGTTGAGTTGAATTTTGTTGAATTGATTAAAGTTTAGTGTTGAATTTTGAAGGTTCGTCTTCGACTATTTGCTGTGAGGGAGAAATTAAGTTTGATCCCGATCATCTGGTCTCGTCGAGTTTAAGTTGAATTTCGTTCATTTGTCTTGGAAGCTTTCAACCTTTTTTTCTTCCTTTTATTGGCAGAAGAAATCTGAGAGATCCAACCTTCGTTCGAAGGCCTCGAGATGGATAAGTGATGAGTAAGTTGAAAAGGTCCCTCACCCCAAGGGAGGGGGGATGAGCTGTAAAGAAACAGTCCTAATTTTTGACTGGTTGTGGTAATAGCACAAGCCAAGAGTTGCAGGTATACGAATCATTAACGCTTGCCCTTCTCCCACCACTTTACTCAATACCAAGGGAATCGACACATCATGGCTCACTCTAGATTTTTCCAGACTTTTATTTTTATTTTGAATAAATTTCGATAAGATGGATGGTTGGAGAGGTCTTCCTCGAACAATCAGCTGGTCGCGTCAAGCCCTAGCACCTTACAATACTAAATATATTTTTATCTATTTATTTTAATATTCACTTCAATGTGTATATTCAAAAGAGCTTTTATTTTGTGAGGATGGTTAGTTTTAAAGTGGGGGTTCGTTTTTACACTTCAACTTTTTACTCGTAAATTCCTACCATAAAATGCCCAAGCCTAATTTTATGGCAGGAATTTACGAGTAAAAAGTTGAATATTACTTTTGGTGTTGTTGTTATTTCTTTTCTTTTTGGCTTTGGTACTCTAAAATAAAAACGTCAGATTTTAATCATCCTCGACGAAAAAACAAAATTACGGTCATAAAAGGAAGATCCAATTTATACCTAAATTGTAAAACGAGCCCCCACTTTAAAAATAAACATTCTCACAAGATAAAAACTTTTAGAATATACACATTGAAGTGAATATTAAAATAGATGAATAAAATATATTCAGTATTGTAAAATAACGGGTGCAAGAAAAATAAAACATTTATTGCAAAAACACGGATATAAAATGAGGGTTCAGTTTATTTTATGGTAGGAATTTACGAGAAAACTGTTCTTCTTTACCAAATTGGTCTGTTCAACCACTCACGCAGATGCAGATAAAAAAAGAGAAAGAAGAAAAAAAAATGGCATCGACTTTAGAAGATGGAAAGATGTCAACCATAAAAAAGTAAGTAATGTAAGAACCAAAGGTCAAAGTTCAGTAAAATAAAACAATAAACTAAATATTTTAAAAAAATCAAAGTACAGTAATAAAATATTCAGACCATATGACCTTTAGGCACCCCTTTTTTGATCTCGTTTCATCAGGACATTTTTTTTATTTACACCGTCAAAATCTGGTTGTTTGTTAGGGGTTAGGGTTAGGGGTTAGTTTTATAATTAAAAAAAAAATCTAAAAATCATCTGTTAACAAACAACCGGATTTTGACGGTGTAAATGAAAAATAATGTCTTGATGAAACGAGATCAAAAAAGGGGTGCCTAAAGGTCCAAACATTCAATACAGTGCATACAAGTTTATGACTAAAAAAAGTTCAGAGAATGAAACAAAGTTTTTTATGCAGTAAACGAAAAAATAATGAATTTAGCTCAGTCGGTTGAGCATTCGGCTAGAAACCACAAGGTTCCTAGTTCGATCCCGGTCCTCGCCAACTCAGCATATGAGTAGCACAGGGATCTGTGTGTAAAGTAAGGAGCTGATGGTAGGTGTGGCGCTCCACCTCAGACGCCAAAACAATCTCCTTGGTCTAGCACTATTGAAAAGGGGATAGACTCCCTCGCTGACTGGCTGATACCGACTTTAAGCCGCCCCGACGACTTTACTTTTTTATAAGCAACACTTGTCAAAAAATTTTTTTTAAATAAGTCTTCGTTTTCATAATTTTCCACCATTTCTTAGTCTTTTTGGTACTAATGCAGAATAGCGCGCAACATATAATATAGGGATACCCAAAATGAGACTAAAATGCGTTTTTGACAAAATGACTTTAGAAAGAAAATAATTTACCAAAA
>CM042151.1:110461117-110544332 GCA_023376005.1 Doryteuthis pealeii
AGTTTAAGGGATTTACCGGTGCATTGGTGTGGATATCTTAGGGTGATTTCTTGGAGCCCTTCAAGTCGTTGCATCGAGGTACTACTCGTGGAATCTCTCTAAAGGAAATATTAATTCCTTTCTTCTTGTTGTTAGTCTTAGAATTGAATGCTATACTAACACAATAAAAACAAGTAACATTTGTGCGGATTAAAATAAAATTAAAATAGAAAAATAACAAGCTCCCATGAGCTTTCACACCGGAAGAACTCTCTGAGCATGTGTGGGAAAAAAAGGACCCACTCCCGACTCCCAAGAGAATCTCTCGGCCATTCTGACTTAGACCTTAACTCGGACAAGACACTACTACTGGCCAGGGAGAAATTTCCTTGCCACATGGTGGTTATGACCCGTGAGTAAAGCCTAAATCATAAAACTACTTTTTGTTTTTTATCTCTTCCTTTTCATTCCTTGAATTCCTTTCTTTTCAGTTTGACCACAAATAACAATATAAAGTCCTTCCTGTATATAAAGCTGAGTTTAAGGGACTTACCGGTGCATTGGTGTGGATATCTTAGGGTGATTTCTTGGAGCCCTTCAAGTCGTTGCATCGAGGTACCGCTCGTAGAATCTCTCTCTTTGGCTTTTTGGATATTGCGCCTAAAACTCTGGGCTATCACGTGATTGGTATATCCAATCACAGAGCCTATCCCTAACTCACTCTATGTACAGGAATAACCATTTTACTGACCCAACATTTTCTTCAAACTAAAAAAAAAAGTCACATTTTGTTTTCATTCATTAAAAATCATTTTTTCTTAGAAATTCGAAAGATGTCTCAATCTCAAGAATAATACAGGATTGTAGATTGATGGAATGATAAACTACCATTTTTTTTATTGCTTAAAAAGTACAAACGAATGTTTTACAAGTATTCATGATTGTAAGTGAATAAAATAGTCAATGACAAAAAAGAAATTATAAGCAACATATATGTATACTTACAGTTTGCAATCCCAACAAATACATTATGTAGAAAAATCATGACAGTTTAAAAAATAAAATTCCTTAGCACCTATTCAATAATGTCTGAACTCTTTCAAGGCAAGGTTGGAAGAATTGTTGAAGGAATATAAATATTCAGTGGAAATAAGATAAATGTTTTGAATATAAGGAACAGATGACAGGTCTCACACCTAATATATGTAACTGAAAAAGATATTATATCAATTGTCTTTTTTAAAGACTTGAAGAGATATTAGATATTCTTTCACGTGGTTGAAGAAAATCATGAGAAATATTATTTAACATACCCCGACAAATAAGTACTATTTTATTTATCATTTATTTATTTTTTAATTTTATTAGATCATTTATTTTAGTAACAGGGTAGTAGATTTATGGAATAAACTACCATCATCAATAGTGAATATCCCCCATCTCTGAACTCTTTTAAGGCAAAGTTGTGGAAAGAATATAAATATTCAGTGGAAATAAGATAAATGTTTTAAATATAAGGAACAGATGACAGGTCTCTCACCTAATATATCTAACTGAAAAAAGATATTATTATTATTAATAATACTAAATAAACAAAATAAACTATTAAAAAAAGCTAAGCTAACCTTAATAACTTAAATTCTGTATTATTGTTTCTGCTGCTATATGCCCTTTATTCATAAGGAACATTTTTTCCCTACTCACCGCCTTTCAGCTTATTTTTTTTCATTCGCGCTTTCTTTTGTTCCTTCTTTTTCTTTTATTTCTAAACGATTTTTTTTTCAAATTTTCAGCCGGTTTGAATTTATTTTTGAAACTCGAGAGAAAATCTTTTCTTGGTTGTGTGAAATCCAAAACAAAACGGTAAGAAATCTTCTTGAAAAAGAAAATATCATCGATAAATTACTATTTATTCTTGCTTGATTATTTTAATATTTAATTGTCGTGAGGAAAAGAAACGGTTATTTATTTTTTTTTTATTTTGGAGGGGAGGGGATATTTATTATATTTTTTTCTGGGGTAAGTATTTTATTTATCTATTTATTTATGTATATATATATATATTTATCAAAATTTCTAAAGGAATTGTTAATTTCTAACGATTTATAATGAATTCATTGTTTGATGAAAAGTTAACACGAGGAAAGGGATTTTTTTTTAAACCCCTTTTTTTTATTATTTAAAAACTTGTTTTAAATGTTTGTGTTTTTTTATGATTAAATTTGATTTGATTAAAGTTAAAATATTAAACGAAGTTTTAAAAACAAAAATTTAAATAAACTAGAAAAATCGATCTAAAGAAAAAGAATTAACAATGTCTATTTTAGTAATTTTTTATGTATAAAAAAAAGACTAAAAACTGGACACTTTTTTTTTTATAGTGCAAATAAGTTGATGATTTATTTTGTTTGTTTTTTTTTTTATATAAAAATAAATAAATAAATTTCTGTTTTTTTTAATTATTTGAAAATAAAGATTAAATTTACCTTTTATTTTCAAATCTTTTCATCGATTTTTTTTTTCTGATTTTCACAAAATCTTTTGTGAAATATAAAAATAAATTCTCGTTTTCTTTTTAAGTTTTAAAGATTTTAAATAGACTAACATGTTTTTGTTTTTTTAAATTTCTGATTTTTAATCTTTTTAAAGTTTCCTTTAAAAGATGACAGAAAAAAGAATTTAATGATTAATAATAAATTAAAAAAAACTTTATTTTATTTCGGACCCCAGCCTTTTTCTTTTTTTTTTTTTTTTAATTCAAATTTTAATCCCTTCCCCACCTGGAAAAAAAAAGTAAGAAAAAAAAAAAGAATTTTTTTTTTTAAATTACAAAAAAAAAAAAAGAAAAATTATTTTTTCTTTTTAAAAAAAGAAAGATTAATTTAGGTAATTTTTTTTTTTAGTTTTTTTTTAATTTCTTTTTTAAGATAAAAAAAAATTCAAATTTTATTCCCTTCCCCATCAGAAAAGGAAACTAGATTTGTATTTTGCATTAAACAAAAATGATTATTTAAAAAGAACCTTTGAGTAAAATCCCTTCTTTAAGAAAGTATTAAAAAATAATTCCGTATTTTTATTAGTTTTAATTTTTTAAATTAAAATAGACAGTTAAATTTAAAGACTTTAACTCAGAATATTTCAATTATCAAAAACTTTAACTTAATTTGTTATTTCTATCGTAAAATATAAACTGAAACAAGTTGGTTTTTTGTTTTTTCAAATCCCCACGAACTTTGTTTACCGGCCAAAAACTTTTAGGTTTTTTTATCAACTTATAAGTTTTTCGTATTTTAATTTAAAAAAAAAATTTTTAATCAACATCCTTAAGTTTTGAGTCTTTATTTTTATTTTTTATTTTTTTTGTTATTGTTTTTTTTTAATTAAATTATAAAATAATCTCTGCAACAAATATTTAAATCGGTTGAAGTAATTGAAGTTTTGTCATTTATTTAATTTATCTATATATAAAGTGCAGTTGGTGTGTATTTCTGGATGAAACTACGAAAATAAAACAATTAATAACAAAGTAAAATATACAAATATCACCAGTTCTTGCTTTTTGTGCAAAAATTATGAAGATTTGATTTATATTCACGAAGATATTTAAAAATTAGAATATATGTAGAAATAGCATTGAAAATCTACTTAAAAATGTCCAGCATTTGTAAATCTCAAAAGTAAACAAATCAATGCACTAGGATCACTCCCACACTACCCAGATGTCGCTGGGTAGCCGATTCCAGTGTAAAAAATAAAATACAAATATCAAATTCTGTAGGTTTTATTTATTTATTTTTTATTTTTTTTTCAAATTTAATTCTTATGTAGAAAAATTAGAATTTTAATTGGTAATTTTCTGGAAAAAATATTAAATTTTTTTTTTTTTTAAATTCTCAACACCATAGTATATAATTTTATATATTTATTTAGTAAATCACTTGCCACACCCAGCAAACCTTCCTCCTCCTTATCCATAACCCTAAAATTCAACCAATGTTCATTGGACCCCCCACTCTTGTAAAAAAAGGGGGAGTGAGGTTACTAATGCAGAATAACGCGCAAGAGATAATATCATTAGATTATGTATAAAAAGCATTACATTTCATGGAAATATCCGAAACCTTTGAGATGTTAAGGTTACGTTATTTCAGGAGTTTCCATAATCTAATGCCATTTGTATGTAAAATGGGATAAAATATTATCTCTGGAGTACTATTCTGCATTAGTACTGATTATGGAAAATTCTGAAGTAGCCTAACTATAACGTCTCAAAGGTTTTGTCTATTTCTATGAAATGTAATGCTTTTTATACATAATCTAATGATATTATCTCTTGCGCACTATTTTGCATTAGTACCAATGTTTTTCATACATAATCTAATGATATTATCTCTTGTGCTCTATTCTGCATTAGTACGCTAACCCTAACGTCTCAAAGGTTTTGGGTATTTCTATGAAATGTAATGCTTTTTATACATAATCTAATGATATTATCTCTTGCGCACTATTCTGCATTTGTACCAAGAAAAGTTTTAACAATTTTATTGTCAAGTAAAATCCATAACAAAGATAATGAAAATAACAAACATTTCTAGTTATTTTAAAAACAAATTGCTAACATTGTATTTAACCAGATGGGTAATTCCATGTCAAATCATCCAGGCCATGTCACCCACCCCCTTCAATTTTTCTGAAATTTTGTACAAGTGTCGACTATTTTAAAGTTAGACAATCCCCAAAATTTGAGCTTCCAATTCCAAGAATTGGCGGAGTTATGTCGATTTTTAGCTCTCCAAATTTAAGGAATGTTGCGAAAAATGGCGACATTTTGTAATCTATTTTTGTCTGTAAAATGAGTTCTAGAGCTTCCCTACTCCTAAAAATTGGTTTATAAAAGCATTTTTGCCCGAGAAAAGTCTGAAGTTAACCAATTTTAAGTTATTGATGATTTTTTATTTTTTTCATAGCAAGATCAATATCCCAATGTGGCACTGAATCTATGAAAAGATTTTTTTTTTTTTATTATTTCATATTTCGTAGCAAAAAGATAGTTTGGTTTTTGCTCAGAACTGAAGCATTACATTTGGCATGGAATTGCCCAGATAAAAGATCTGGGACAACATGGTCTTATTAAATATTATTATTATTGAATATTTTTAATGTTTTGGACTGTTGTCCTCATCTTTCTTGTGGTATGTATAGACATAACATTTTAATCACTCTATTCTCCAGCCTTCCTCAGGTGACCCAACCTAAGAAATCATTTTTAATGGTTTTGACTGATGATCAAATAGTTGTCAAAGAACTTTTGAAGATCTTATTCAAATAATGACGTTATTTTGTTTTTCACGCCTATCATTCCGACACATACCCTTAAGGATAAAGCCCAGGTGGATGAGCAGTTCATGACCTGCAATACTCCACATTGGCCTTATCTTGGGCTAGACGGGCGGTCGGAGAGGCCCCCTCTGATAAATCGGCTGGTCACGTCAAGCCCTAGCACCTATATGATTTTCCCAACCCTATTGCCCTCATGGCAAGCCCCAACCCCTTTTTATCATATGGGTGCTAGAAGGCGGTGACTGAGGGTCTGCATGTCCTGGGAATGACGTTAAACTCTATCTGATGGTGAGGTTCCAGTTTTGGAGGTTTGGGGAATGTGGAGCACCCCTTCATCACCATTGCTCCCTGGTCCACTCTGACCCGAAGTGGTAGTACCTGTTAGGGTCCCATCTATGAGTTAAATAGAAAAACATGAGTTGATAAAAAAAAATTTATTATCCATTAAGAATTGATTTATTTCAAAACTTTATCGGCATTAAATAACTCACTGAGGTTGATATGCCGTAAAACAAAACAAACCAAACCAAACCGACACATACCACTCTACTTGGATACACAGGGAACACATTGAGGGGGGGAGGACAGAGGATACATCAGTCAAAACGTTGTGTTTATACCAAAGTAAAGATAAGAACAACAGTGTAACGTAGCGGTATATGTTGTATAGCGGGTCTTGTCAACGTGCCTCCACATTCACGGCACTAAAAAGGTATTTGTTACATCTTGTCGATAAAAAAAGATACAATGCTTGAAATATATCTTCCCCAGGGCTTAGCTTTTATTTTCGGGCTCGTCTCATGGGTTGCTTCAGAGAAGAGGAAAGGCGGAGAGAAAGAGAGAGAGAGGACACTGTTAAATTACTGTGATCCCACACTAGGGACCAGAGGCCCTGTCCGAATCCTGTCGGAAATCAAAAAGAGGACGATCTTGTTGTTCGTCGTTCCTCATCACCACGTGACTTCCGGTTCTGGTCAACACCTGAAACTTCCGGTTGGCTTTCAATTCTCTTTTTAGGGGTAATGAATCGGTCAAATTACCGTGCATCACTCCACCCTTTTCAAAGCCTCCACCTTGTCTCATTTCTTCTTCCTCCTTTTCTATAGTAAGTAGTAAAAGTAAAGTCGATGGGGCGGCCTAAAGTCGGTATCAGCCAGTCAGCGAGGGAGTCTAACCCCTTTTCAATAGCACTAGACCAAGGAGATTGTTTTAGCATCTGAGGTGGAGCGCCACACATACCATCAGCTCCTTACTTTACTGCACAGATCCCTGTGCTACTCATGCGCTGAGTTGGCGAGGACCGGTATCGAACTAGGAACCTTGTGATTTCTAGCCGAACGCTCTATCGACTGAGCTAACCCGGCCCATTTCCCAAAACTCAGGACCTTCATAATCTTGTTACAAACAGTCCAAAAATCAAAATTATTCAAATCAAGCCTCATCTCAAAAATATAGACAAATAATATTATCTCTTAATAATGGAGATTCGGTTTCAATTTTGTGTGTAACCGAAACTATGTCACATTACCCAAAATCGTCAGTACATAGAATAAAGAACAATCTTGTTATTAACTAATGAACATCAAAATGTTTGTTTATTTTTGCTAATATTTCCTAAAATTTCCAATTGCACTTTCCTTGCGATCACTGATACAAATTTGTGATGTGATCAAAGTCTGTTTTTTCAGTTTCTTCTCTCTGTATGTGATATTCATAAACTGATTTCATAATCACTTTCACAACAATAACACAGCAGTCTCCAACATAAACTGAATAGTACACTTCAAATCATCTCACCTCCTTCCTTGCTTGGCGCCTGGTGTTTTATGCACAACTCGATCTTGAAATAATTTCAATACACGCAAATACATTCTTGCCGATTATCCTGGTTCTGAGATCATGTTTCTGCAAATGACAGTGCTAAGTGAACCTTACTTTCTTTTCTTTCGAGCCCTTCACACATCTCGCATGCATGACACATTCGCGCCCCCTTTGAGCTCTGAGGTACATCGTTTCTTTTGCTACACACTACACTCATATTTCTAATGAGTTGCTAAATAATGCACCATTCCATTTTTATTATAAAGAAAGAAAAGGAAGAAAAAGGACATGCTACATAGAAAAATAAATAAGAAAGGAAAAAAGGGGAATGATTGAGGGGGTGAGCATAAAAGTCTAAAAGTTTAAATTATTAATGATTTCTGATTTTCAAAATTTTAACTGATGTTGTAGCTTCGGTTCTGGGCAAACACCAAACTATAGTTTTGGTACAAATAATGTTCAATATATGTGAAATAATAATAGAAAAAATCTTTGTTTTAGATTCAGTGCCACATCGGGATATTGATCTTGCTTTGAAAAAATCAGAAATCATCAGTAACGTAAAATTGTTTAACCTTAAGACTTTTTCAATAGCATTTTTTGATTTCTTGTGAAAAAATGCTTTTATAAACCAATTTTTAGGAATAGGGAAACTCTAGAACTAATTTTACAGACAAAAGTAGATTACAAAATGTCGCCATTTTTCGCCAACTCCCTCAAATTTGGAGAGCTAAAAATCGACATAACTCCGCCAATTCTTGGAATTGGAAGCTCAAATTTTGGGGATTGTCTAACTTTAACATAGTCCACATGTGTACAAAATTTCAAAAAAATCAAAGGGGGTGGGTGACAATTTCACTTTTTTCTGGATGATTTGACATGGAATTATTCTTATAATATCTACTGCTCACGTGAGTTTCGGAAACATTTTTTCACGCTCAGAATTGCGGAGACATGGAATAAACTGCCTGCGTCTGTTGTAGGCTGCCGAAGCACTGAATATTTTAAAGCCTCCATGCTTCCTGTAGTCCGCCGACACTATACCTGATGCCACTCTCCACATACATATGCACACACGCACACACATACATGCATATTACTACTGCAAACTGTTCATGTTCCTGACACTAATACATTATTCTGTGTAATAGACATGAGACTTTGATGAGTTGTGGTGCACCTGAGCACTGTACACATACATTTATATTATTACTGTATGCTATTCATGTTCCTGACACAAATACATTATTCTATGTACTAGACATGAGACTTTGATGAGTTGTGGTGCACCTGAGCACTGTACACAATAAATTTCATTTTTATTATTATCATTATTATTAGCAAATACCTGTGAAAAGATAATCTAAATCTGTCAGTGAATGTCTTCCACTAATTCCGTTGAACGTTAGGTTTTCAACTGCCCTTAGCCTGAAAAATTCAGCCCAATTTATTTCAGTTCTTAAAGCTCTCATGCAAATTCCAGTACACAAGAATCTCACAGTTTTGTACTGTGTAGAGCACATCTTATGACACTTTCATTGGGGGGGGGGGCAGACTGCGTCCACTACATAAAATGAATACACCCACAATGGGATTATATATTAGGGTAAGTCGATTTTGGAACTGTAACATTTCCCATGTGACGAAAGTTTCAAATTAACATAAAGAATTAGCCCACCAAATATTTTTCAAAACTTTGCCTTCATTTAAAAATAATAATAATGAAATTTATTGTGTACAGTGCTCAGGTGCACCACAACTCATCAAAGTCTCATGTCAAGAACACAGAATAATGTATTAGTGTCAGGAACATGAACAGTTTACAGTAGTAATATGCATGTATGTGTGCATGTGTATGTGGAGAGTGGCATCAGGTATAGTGTTGGCGGACTAAAGGAAATAGATTTCAATCTTTTAAAATGTTATCCCTGTTACAGCTTAATTAGATAAAAAGCAGCATATCGGAGATGTCGGTGATGATGGGGGAGATATTTTCAATTTGATTTCTTGATAAATCTTATTCATTTCATCTTAGTAAAATAAATTTCTGTTTTAAACGTTGAAATTGTTAAATTTTCCTAACCAATTTCTGGTCCAAATGTTAAAACAAGGATTTTTTTTAGTCCATTTTAACTGACAATCTTTGATGCTATTTCCTCAAAAAATGGTGCAAGTGTAAGAGATCTAGTTTTTGGTATCAATATTCATTATACCAACATACAACTTTCACCCTTTAAAAGAAAAAAGGTAAAAATCAACCTCCCCTATTGAACATAACATTTAATATTTCCATTGGAAATCAACTTTGGGGACAAAATATTAGTGTAGGGACTGGCAAAAAAATCAGCTTCTACGAGTTTTAAAAGAGAATTAAAAATAATTAATCTATTATTTAAGGTAAAACTTTGTCTAAATCGATTAGTAGTAACATAATGACCATCATTAAAAAAAGAAAAATATCATTACATATGCAGTTTATTTTTAATACATTTAAAAGGATTTGTTTTGGTCAATTTCGACGCGATCCGCCACTCTGCCTCTTTTTCAATGGTTTTAAGCTCTTGTTTACAAATTTACTGTAACATTCGCGATTGCAAAAGAAATTACCAAAAATCAGGTAATTATCCAATTTTAATGAAATTTTCAGTATTGATTTATCAATTAATGAATTTTATAATGCATCAGTTATTTTATTTCAAAACTTTAATTTAGTATTTTTGCTATGAAAAATTAATATATAAAATTCATATAAAATAAAAATATTCGGATTTTAAGTTTAAAATGTTATATTTTTAGATTCTAAAAATAAATATCAAATTAGTCAAACAAAGTATACGTTTTGAAGAAAAACTCGATTGAAAATGTACCCCCTCCCCTTTTTAAGCAGAAAAAACGTAGATGTATAATTTTTTCTTTTATAAAATAATAGCCAATTAAATAATTATCGAAATGAGTAAAAAAGTAATTTCCAAACAGTAAATTATTTATTATTTTTTTACATTTTATTTTTCGATTTTCGGTACTTATTTTCTCATAAAACAACAACCGTAAAAAAAAATTTTTCTGTTTCTATTCATAACTTCGGTCTTTTATCTCATTATTTATACTGTAATTACTATCAAAAATGACCAACTCGCAAAACATTTTACACCTCCAACATAAGGGGGGTCAAAAATAAGTGACCTGAAACAAATGAGAAAGTTTTGAAATAAAATAAATAATGCATTATAAAGATCATTCATTGATAAATAAACACTGAAAATTTCATTAAAATCCGATAATTTCCTGATTTTTGGTAAATTATTTTCTGTGGGGGGGGGGCGCTAAAGTCATTTTGTCAAAAACGCATTTTAGGCTCCATTTGCCAGTAGCTATGTTAGTGATTTAAAGAAAATGTTTGATTTTGGAGGCTTTCTAAATTGCTGAGGCAGAACTGAATGAATCACTTTAAAAAGATAGCAAGTAGATCCTTGCTTCAGAATGTGTATATATATATATATATATATATATAGTGTGTATTTGGCCAGCATTCTTTTATTTATACATGTAGAATTAAACAAAAGACACATCTCCTGTTTAACAATTTTATTTTTGATCTTTTCGAGTTTTCTGGCCAACTTTTTAATATTTGGGTGGAATTCGTGGATAAGTCCACCAAAGTTCAAGTCCCGAGTACTTTCGGCACTTCGAAGTGCCATCATCAGGGGTGATGTGTTCCAGTTTTTCAAATTATATTAATGTATGTGGTGGCTGGAAGGAGAAGAATTGGTGAAAAGGGTGTTATAGGCATTTTAGAATGTGTGTACTGCATTGGAAATTAATTTTGTTTAAGGATGGTTTGTATTGTCTTATGTATAGAGCTTCTAGTATTTGGAGTTTTGTTTATTTTTTCTTTGTGCAGAATGGGTGTATTTTCCGTTAGAAAACTCAAGAGAGAGAGAGAGAGAGAGAGAGAGATGAGAGGTATCCCAAACTTGGTAGTAAGGGATGATTCTCTATGTGATTTCTAAGATACACTGTATTATTATTGTATGACCCAGTATGTATAAATACAGTGAATCTTTAAATCACTAAAGAGAGCTCAATGTATAATAATCTTTTTAGATTATATACAGAGCAATATTTATCTTTGAAGGGAAGGAAAAACTGGGGCCTTTATAAATCTAAGTTGATTTAATATAGCTCCCCCAAAATGTTGTCTCATCAGATGGTAGATCAAGATAATTTGAATTGCATAACTGAAACATTTACTTAGAAATAAAAAATAAATTTTTTTATTTTTTATTTTTTTTTGTGAAGTAAATTTTTCAGTTATGCAATTCAAATTATCTTGATCTACCATCTGATGAGACAAAATTTTGGGGGACCTATATTAAATCAACTTAGATTTATAAAGGCCCCAATTTTGGTCGAAATAAATTTATTATGGAATAACGGTGTTGAGTTTTTCCTTCCTTTCAAAGATAAATATTGGCAGGACCTGTGGATATACTACAGCATGATAATTTAATTATTATTTGATATGTTTACTTAAGAGCTATTGTTAAATAGTTCAATTTGTAAAAAGTATAATGATCTTCATTTAACTCTTTCATTTTTTTTTTTTCTTTCTTTCATCTTTTCATCATGTTTGATTGAACAGATTATCGTTATCACTTCTGTGCACTCACCCCTTCTCCCTATCTATTTCTGTGTAGCATGTCCTTTTTCTTCTTAATGATAAAAATGGAATGGTCTTATTCATAAGAAATAAGAATTTGGTGGATAAGTAACATCAGATATTCAGCATTACATTTTTACGTTTCATCTTGGATGATTTGGACAGTCTCTTTTTTAAGCAGAGGGTGTGGCAAGATGATAACAGTTGTAAAAATAAGGAACATGAGTATTGATATATAGATTTTGATTATATATGTTTTCTAAATTACTCAGGCAGAACTGAATGAAATCAGTTTAAGAGATAACCTGTAGGTCCTTGTTTTAGAATAATATATATATATATATATATATAGTATACTATAATAATTTGATATTCGATCAGCGACGTTTTGAATTGATAATGTTATTTTTTTAAAGATTATTATTGTTTTACTTTAATTTGATTACTTTTTTTATTTATTTTTTTTTTTTTTTATGTGTGTCACCTGCGAGGATCGAACTCGCTATTCAATAGTAATAGATCTGCAAATGATTATTAAACCAGGTTTTTCTACTCTACTTGGGCTTCACCGGGTAGCCGCTGCTAGTGTTGTGTGTGTATATATATATATATATATGGAGGCGCGTGGCTAGTGGTTAGAATCGCGGAAAATGGGCTCGTCATTCGAGTTCAATTCCTAGACGAAGCTGTTGGCATTTCACATAGCGCTAATACCATTGGGAAAGGTATGAATCCATATATTCTCCCTCAGCTAGGGGTAAATAGTAGGGCAGACTGGGCCCTTGAACCTTGGGTAGGTAACCAGTCTAGGAGAGGGATAACTCTGAATTCAAAATCCTGAGGTGTCGTTGATTGGGTTTGTGGCAACCCTTGATGCACCAATTCTTTCCTATCGACTGTGCCAAAAAGTGGGATGGTCCAACACAAGCCTTCACCACTATAAACAAATCACTCTGTGGGGTTCATTGTGTGTATGAACCCTCATACGTTGAAAATCGACGGGAGAGTCCATTTTAATATATATATATATGAGTAAGCCTATTTTTGTATTGAGCACTTTAGTATATTTAACTAGATACGATAGATATTATTATTATTATTATTATTTATTAGCTCTACTTTTTGTAGTGCACTTTAGTATATTTTATTTAGGCAACTCTTACATATTTTTTCTTTGGCCATTATTATAGTACCCTCTGATTTTTTTTTTTCAGGAGGTGAAGATGATTTGGTTTTTTCTTTTTTTTTTTTAACTTTTTTTTCTCCAGGCAAAAGTTTGTATTGTGTAATTACAAACTATAAAGCTGGGAGGTTTTTTTTTAATATACTGTTGGAGTTTAGAAATAAAAATTATATATATAATATATATAAGTAAATGGAAGTGAATCCGACAGTATGAATTAAACATTTTTGAAAAAAACAAAAGATGTTGATAGTTCACTGACAGAATCTGTTTCAACCTTTAGCACTCTTGCGTGCTGTGGACTTTTAAACTTACTACCTTATAGCTGGAATCATGAACATTTTTGATATTTTTATACATTTTTTATATATCTTTACAACAAACTCATTTGAGTTTTCCTGTGGATTAAAAATGCTTCTGATTTTTTAAAAAAATAAAATTTATTTTATTTTTAACACAGTATATGCATTTTTAAATTTAAATAAATTCCGGCTCCATACTCAAACATTCGCACAGGCGTTCGTTTGTACCCTCCTATTCTTTTAACGGTTTATTTATTTCTGTCTCTCCATCATATATATTTTGCTCTTGAAGAAGACCAGTAAAGGTTGAAACAGATTCTGTCAGCGAACTATCAACATCTTTCATTTTTTCAAAAATGTTTAATTCATATATATATATATAATATATATATATATATATATATATATAAAGATAATCTACTGAGTCAGACGCACTATTAGTTTCGCATAAAGCTCTTCAGGGCTAAAATCTGACAAAATAAGAGTCAGATTTTAGCCCTGAAGAGCTTTATGCGAAACTAATTGTAGGTTCGTCTGACTCAGTAGATTATCTTTATTACTTGGCTCTACTTAGGTATCGAGCACTTTTTACAAATTAGCTTCTCCTAGCGGTTATATGAATATATATATATCTTATATACATATATATGCATATAAATGTTTTTTCTTTTGGCCAAATACTATACCAATAGATTATTTTTTGTTGGTACGAATATCTTGGTCTTTTCTTTTTTTTCAAAAATTTTTTCTTCCTGGTTGACGTTTGGTAGTATATTTTTACAATCAAACTCTCTGCCGGGTTTTTTCTCTCCGCAAGGATCTACCAACACGCTTGTATATTAAATTATATATATATATATATATATATATATAAAGAGAGAGAGAGAGAGAGAGAGAGAGAGAGAGAGAGAGAGAGAGAGTAGTATGTTCTACCTCAGTATTTTCATCCTATTTCCATATATACAGAAAATATTTAGGAATTTTTACCCAAAAACTAGACATTTCACAGGACCGCCCTGTCGGCTGGGGCGTTAGAATGCACCGACTGCACCTCTGCAGAGGGGTAAGACTCCCCCAATGGGGCCACCTGTTGGCCGTGGGTGGCGACCCGTGATGCTTAAGGATTGAGCCCAGGTGGATGAGCAGTTCATGACCTGCAATACTCCACTTTGGCCCTATCTTGGGCTAGACGGGCGATCGGAGAGGCCCCCTCCGATCAATCGGCTGGTCACGTCAAGCCCTAGCACCTATATGATTTTCCCAACCCTATTGCCCTTATGGCAAGCCCCAACCCTTTTTATCATATGGGTGCTAGAAGGTGGTGACTGAGGGTCTACATGTCCTGGGAATGACGTTAAACTCTATCTGATGGTGAGGTTCCAGTTCTGGAGGTTTGGGGAATGTGGAGGACCCCTTCATCACCATTGCTCCCTGGTCCACTCTGACCCGGAGTGGTAGTACCTGTTAGGGTCCTGTCTATGGGTTAAATAGAAAAAATGTATTTATGAAAAAATTGTATTATCCATTAGGAATTGATTTATTTCAAAACTTTATCGGCACTGAGGTTGATATGCCGTAAAACAAAACAAACCAAACTAGACATTTCACAGGAGTGTTACCTTAAAATCTGGTCATAAAAAGTAAAATTTCACTGAAATAGTCACAGAAATATTTTACTAAACCGTTCAATCCAAAAAATCAGAACATTTCTAAAAACCAAAGGCGGTATTTTTTCTTAAATTGGCAAGTAAGTAAGTTGTCAGGGCAGCCTAAAGTCGGTATCAGCTAATCAGTGAGGGAATCTATCCCCTTTTAACTCGTGCTAGACCAAGGAGATTGCTTTTGTGTCTGAGGTGGAGCACCACGCCTAACATCAGTTCCTTTACCGCACAGATCTCTATGCTACTCATACGCTGATTTGGCGAGGGCCGGTATAGAACTAGGAACCTTGTGGTTTCTAGCCAAAAGCTCTACTGACTGAGCTAACCCGGCCCTTAGTTAGTCAGCCATTTTAAATATTGCACTGCAATTTCAACGATAAATTTGCAAAAAAATTTTGCCATTAATATTTTGATAAAACTGTCAACTCCACAACACTGTAACTTTTCTACAAAATGGGATAAGATTAAAACCGCATTTGCCCAAACATTCACAATTAATAATACTAGCAAAATAAAAAACGCCCTCCGGGCAATGTAAAAATAGATTTTTGAAACATATTGCCTGAGGGGTGGGAGTTTAAAATTCAATGTCAGCGACTTTGTACTCTAAGTAAGTAAAATCATCAAATTCATTAAAGGATTAAAAAATAAAACAATTTGAAATGTAAACTTTAAATATGTATTAAAATAAAACAAACTATATATAGATATATAATACCAGTCATGTATTTATTAAAAATTGTTTTTAAAAAAAACAATGAGGACTGTCTAATGCTGCATGTTCAAATTTTGAGTGTATTTATTCTATGTTATGATGATTTTGGGTAATGTGACGTAAGCAGTGGCGTAGTTTTTGTTACAGACAAAAACCAGAAGCGAATCTCCATTATTAATAGAGGTGTTTATGTCGTGTTGCACTAAAAATCTTCAAAAATTTCTAATGTCTGTCCCACTGCATCATTAGTTAGAATGGAGATTTGGGATCTGTCTGTTACAGAAAATTACATTACTGCTTATGTCACAATACCCTCAGGATATCATCATCATCATGTTGTGCAATTAGCACAGATATCCATGACAATCTCTCGCCAACCTTCCCTATCATTCATTGCCCCAAGGAGGTCCTCTGCATAGCATCCAGTATCCACGCAGAGTTGGTCAATGTAGGTTCTTGCTGGGTTGCCCACACTAGCATGTCCATGTGTTGGCTTCCACAGGAGATCATCGTTTATGAGTTCGTCCTTGCTCCTCCAGCATGCCTTGTCCATCTCACTCAGATAGTTTGTAAGATAGTGGGTAGGTGGCGTACAGCTGCTTCTTTGTGGGGTGCTATTTCCACGACTTGTTCAAGATCACACGCAGCATTTTTGTACAGCTCCCATCTATCTTATTCTCAAGGCACCTCATTAGGGTCCAAGTGGTGCAGCCATACAGCAGCACTGATACAACCACAGCTTGGAAGAATTGTCGTTTTAGCTTGTCAGTGAGATTTGATCATCAGTCATATGTATAGAAGGAAAAAAAAATAATGGGGGGAAATAAATATTTGTTTGGTATTTGTTGATGGGGGGGGGGGGCAAAAATACCTTATTCACAGGCTACAACACTGTCGTCTACCAGCAGCTGAAGTCTCAACACTCTTGCTGCTGTCACCCCACTTCTACTTATACTGCCATTTCCCCTTATCATCCAGGCACATCCGTCAAACCTCGCGCCCGTGCACAATTCTCGTGCATTCGGATGGACGCGTGTAGGCCCCAACATCCGGGCACCTGAATTGCACCTCGCGTCCATCCAGCGCCTAAATCTCATTTCTTTGTATTCCGGAGGGCGCGGGTTTGACTCCGGTAGGCAAGACACTCTTACTCTTTTTCCAAATGAGTACGGTGGTGCTCGTTCTCTGTCACAATATAGAAATCAGGATATTATAAATATGATAAATATAAAAAAAAGTGACAAAAACACGACTCAGAAAATATCTAAGTTGGGCAGGAAATTCACTTGATGTCAGCACATTAAATTATAAGTGTAAATTAGGGGAAAAGGTCTTGATGACAAAAGATTAAAATGACCTTTCCTTCTACTAGACTGTAGATAGGTCGGTTCAATACTTCGATGGGTGACCATTTAAGCAACAGCAGTTACTGTAAGCAACCTGATTTCAAAATGACTTTTGGCATTAAATGACCTGAAAAAGTTGATATGCCATAAAGCAAAAAAAAAAAAAACCGAAAAAAAACAACCAACCAAGCCCAGTCTGCCTTACTATTTACCCGTAGCTGGAGAGAGGATTAAAATAATTGAATAAAACATTCTTTTTAACCAAAATTACGTTTTTTTATATAGATTTTTAAAAAAACATTCCAAACCAGATCACGAACGTTAGTTGAACTTCTCGTGTCAGCCGTTAAATTTTATTTTATCATTCAACAAAAATATGTGCTCTGATGAAGACGAATGTTTATACAATGCTTTCTTCAATTGTTTTGATTTTATTTTTTTAAATAATTTCATTTGGATTACATTTTATAAACATCATAGAATTGAAAGCAGGCGCTTGTTAGCACAATCTATACTATTGTTTTTCTTTATCTTTACCTTATACTTTAGGATTTATTTCCATTTTATATATTCACATACTGTCTACTGAAAAACAACAAAAAAATGTACAACTTTGAATGGGGATATATTTTATATAAAAGGAATTACAAGAAAATATTGACTATAACACAATCCAATCAATAATTGAAATGTCTTGTATTAACTTTTTGTCACTGGAGGTTCAATTTTGAAATGGCAAAAACGGATTTATTCACCGTACATTTCCCCGATTGTGTTATGTTTTTGTCTTGAATGTATTGCGGACTCCTATATACATTTGGTTTTGTGGCTGAATTGTTTTGAATAACATTTTATTCTGATTGAAAAATGTGGCAAAAAGAATGTAATGATAACCAAAAAATGCCAATACTGCCAATCCTAGAATCCCCAAAAGTGGCGAGAGAAATCACACACGTGGTAGCTCAACGCAAGCACGAATATATCTGGCATGCAAAATAAAATCGGGGGGCAGGTAGCAGGTGATTAGGAAGATTAAACATACATCCTGATGAAGGTTTAAAGAAACCGAAATGTTTAAACATCGATAAATAAATTCATCCTATTTTCGGAACACTTGTTTTTTCAAATTTTCTTAATATTGTCGGATTTATTTTCCATATTTACTCCCATATATATATATATATATATATATATATATATATATATTTCAAACAAATTTGCTTAAACAAAACTGAATCCTTATTATTTTTCTGGCCTTGTTGGCTGGGGCGTTAGAATACACTGACTGCACCTCTCTCTGCAGAGGGGTAAGACTCCCCCAATGGGGCCACTTGTTGGCCATGGGTGGCGACTTGTGATGCTTAAGAATGGAATCCTTGGGGATGAGCAGTCCATGACATGCAACACTCCACATAGACCCTTACTTAGGCTAGACGGGCGGTCCCAGAAAACCCCTCCGATCAATCGGCTGGTCACGTCAAGCCCTAGCACCTATATGATTGCCCCAACTCTATTGTCCTTATAGCAACCCCAACCCTTTTTATCATATGGGTGCTAGAAGGCGGTGACTGAGGGTCTACATGTCCTGGGAATGACATTAAACTCTATCTGATGGTGAGGTTCCAGTTCTGAAGGTCTGGGGAATGTGGAGCACTCCTTCATCACCATTGCTCCCTGGTCCACTCTGACCCGGAGTGGTAGTACCTGTTAGGGTCCCATCTATGGGTTAAATAGAAAATCATGAATTTATAAAAAATAATTTAGTATCTATTAAGAATGAATTTATTTCAAAAAATTTTTCAGCATTAAATGACCCACCGAGGTTGATATACCATAAAACAAACCAAACCAAACCATATTATTTTCAATTTTTTAAGAATTTCTTTCAAGCTTTTGAACAATTCTTTTGAAAAGCATTAATGATTTGTCCGAAAGAGTCATTAATGGCAGACCAAGTACTTTGGGTTCTTATTCAAACCATTATCAAGGTGTATATCTATCATTATTAAAACTGTTTAATGTTTAACTATTATTTTGTTTACCAAGGTGATACTAAGCAACAGTGGCAGTTTATTTTCTAAATATTTCTGTTAATCTAGGCAAATGTAATTTAGAATAAATATTGTTCTATCAATTTCAAGTATTTTGGAATATAAATTTATATAAATATAACTCATCCACACACACACACATATATATATATATATATATAATATATATATATAAGAGAGTTTTATAATTTACTTGAAGCATTGTGTATATATTGGTTAGGAGGTTGATTTAGAAGGCTATCACAATGCAGGTGTAAAAAAAAAAAATAATAATACGGTGACAATGATGTTGTGTGTTAACCTGTATTTTAATTCTTGAATTTTCGAGATAATATCTCTTTTTCAAAAGATAAAAAAAAAAAAAAAAATTCATTTAAAAAGAAATGCCATAACTAGACTGCTTCAGTTCCAGTGATCTTTTGAAAAAGAAATATCTCGAAAATTCAAGAATTAAATACAGGTTAACATACAACATCATTGTCACCGTATTATTATTATTTTTTCTTTACACCTGCATTGTGATAGCCTTCTAAATCAACCTCCTAACCAATATATATATATATATATGTGGATGATATCAAGTGTTTCCTTGATAGGATTCAACCAAAATTGAGAATGTACTTATAAAGATTTGGGTATATATTTTTACATATGTCGGATCACGATGAATTCAAAACAAGAAATTCAGTCATTTCTTCACCATTTCTTTATTTTTTGGAGAAATTTTGATAAAACCTGGAATTCTTAGGTAAAATTATGTTATTTTTCTGATTCTGCATTCAAATTATATGTATCTCTATGCTGTAACCAATTATTTAAGAATAAGAGTTACAGATATCAACATTTTAATAAAAAGTTTAACACAAGATTATTCAAACTTTTCATTTTAATACTGCATCTATACACCTATACAATTTTGTTAATTATAAATGAATTAATTCAAGTAGATAACATGACTTTGAACTTAAAAATATGTAATGTAATGTTGGCATCCTTCCGTCTATGAGAGACGATGGAGTAGTGTCCGAAATTTTTTTAAATATTTTTGGAACTACGTAGCCTGGGCAGATTCATATGGAGGATGAGCTGTTGCCCAAGCAGCAAATCCCCCCCTCTCCACATTGCCGCTGTGATCCAAAGGAAATGTAAGGAACCAATTCAGTTTGGCAGCAGTAGTGTCGCAGGGGTTGCTGAGTAGTACTGCGTTTCTGCATCACATCACCTCAGAGACTCCGGCTCTTGATTTATTTTCGGGGTTTACTCCCCTAACCTTTCCTTGGGGTGAGGTAAAGCTGCTAGGTATGGGTGGTCAACTAGTCAAACTACATCAGTATAAAATAAACATTTGTTTGCTTTTATAGAATTTTAGAAAATGTATGAAGTTAAAAGATTTCTAATACAATAGTAGAGTCAGCCATTAATTTTTGGTCGTGTTGAATATAATAATGAAATTTAGTAATATTACGGGTTTTAAGATGAATGTTTTAGATATCAGGTTTACCAACATATGAGAGGATCTAGAACAGTGGTTTTCAGAGTCTCAGGTGATATTGCTCCTTTTTTGGTCCCAATTTTTTTTTGCGACACCTCCCCTATTTTAAATTATCTAGTCAATTTTTCAGCATGATACTTATGATAAAAATAATACTTTGAAATATAAAAAGAATATTTTTCTCTAATATTATTTTTATTTAATTAATTTTACCTACCAAACTTAAAATCATTTTTTCTTTTTTTTCCAATTTTCCTTTAACAATTTTTAGAAACCAAGTGTTCTCTAAAAAAATGATGGAACTTAAAAATACCTTTTTAAATACTTGATATGTTGTATTACATACAAGAAATAGAATACCTATTTACATCATTTTTAAAAAATAAAACCTGTCTGGCTGGCGTGGGATTATGTGTCTTGTTAATGTTTTAATACTATATCGTAAGTTCGGTTTTTTTTTGGTTTTTTTTTCCAAAATTGAAAGTTTCACAAAAAAATCCTGACTGTTAACCATCATCCAAATGTCACCCATTATATATAAAAATAATTCTGAGACTATCTCCTATTAAGGATATAGTGATCTTTTTTTTTCGCTCATCTTATACTTTTTGAAAGAAACTGCATCAACTTTCGTTTGTAGTGGTTTCGCTTTTGAAGGTCGAAGAACAAAACAACCTATACAATGTAGTTTAAATAAAAATGGAAAGAAATGAGATATGACTAATCAATAAAAGGAAGAATTAGTCACACTTATATTGAAATTCACAATGGATGTTATGCTCTTACAATTCAATGTAATTACACCCGAAAAGTACAGGAGAGTGTACTTATTACATAATGAATAGGCATAGCCAATCATTTTTGTAAGATGGTGTAGTTTTTGAAATTAACACTAATAAATTGTGGAAAATTATGTAGTTTACGGTTTCTTGTACAATTTCAAGAATATTGATAAAGATTATCTTATTTGATTTTACAAAGCAAACTGACGACTAAAATTTAGTCTCAGAAAAAAATTCATATTTTGTGTTTTCGGCTGTTTGAAGCAAAATATGGTTTTAAATCGCTGTGAAAAATAATTCAATGGATAAAAACACATAGAAATGACATATTTAGAAAGATTATTTTCTTTTCTTTCTAACCATATTAATATTTTTAAGATTAGATCAGAAATACTCGAGAAATTGCAAATTAAAACAATTGAGGTGTAAATTTGTCAATGTCCACTGATTTCAGCTGAACTGCTGGAAATGCTAATATGTTTGTTTGTGTGTGTGTGTGTGTTTTAGGATAGTATAGACACAGTCAATGGCACGATTGAATCTGTGTCTATACTATCTTAACTTAGATATATGCTCTATCACCGATATTGAGCGCTTGTGATTTGTAAATATAGCAAACTACATTATTAATTATAATGTTATTAAATGTTAAGATTTGGGTAATCTGAACATTAGCTTCTTAAATAAGAGTAACCTCCCCTTGTTTGTTTCACTTTGATGAGCTGTTATGTTTTGGTCGGCCATTTTCATTTCACTGTCTACACTGAAAATACGAATTTGTTCGAATCAATACAACTGCATGTTTTAACACAAAAATATCATAAAATGTTTTCTAATAACAATTTAATTCATTTCAAATAATGTGCAAGCACAATTAAGAACACATTTTATGATATTTTTATGTTAAAACATGCAGTTGTATTGATTCGAATAAATTTGTATTTTCAGTGTAGATTTACAGTGAAATGAAAATGGCCAAGCAAAACATAATGGTTTCCTCAAAGTGAAAAAAAAAGAGGGGGTTAATCTCATTTATGTAGCTAATGTTCAGATTACCAAGAGTTGATGGTAATTTTCACTTTTAGTTGTCAAAATTCCTAGCATAAAATTGTGCGTGCGCATTATCTAAAATGAACTTAATTGTTATTAAGAACACATTTTATGATATTTTTATGTTAAAGCCATGCAGTTGTATTGTTTTCGAAAAAGTTTCTAAGATTTGTTTATTTCGCGCGGAGACTTTCAAAATAGTTACCGGCTTGGTTCAAAGTGAAAGTCAAGGGAGGTTACTCTAATTGCCTTATTTGCTAGGAATTTTGACAACTAAAGGTGAAAATTACCGATTTGTTGATACAAAATAATTCATTAACAATTTTTTTAAATTTTTATTTATAACAAAACTAAAAGTGGCTACCCAGTGTCACCTGGGTTAAGGGGGGGGGGGACAAAAATACCTGGTGTATTGATTTATTAACTTTTCAATGCTATTTCTATGTATATTCTAATTTTTAAATATCTTCATATATAAATCAAATCTTCATAATTTTGGCACAAAAAGCAAGAACTGGTGATATTTAATGTGTATATATATATTTACTTTGTTGTTAATTGTTTTATTTTTATAGTTTCATCTGGACCGACATACATACATATATACATACACATCAACTGCCCTTTATAGATGTACTAGAAGCGGGAGACAAAAAACCCTGGTGTATTGATTTGTTTACAAATTTACAAATGCTGGACATTTTTAAGTAGAATTTCAATGCTATTTCTATGTATATTTTAATTTTTAAATATCTTCATATATAAATCAAATCTTCATAATTTTTGCACAAAATGCAAGAACTGGTGAGATTTGACATATATATATTTACTTTGTTGTTGTTTTATTTTTGTAGTTTCCTCTGGACATACATACACACCAACTGCCCTTTATAAATATATAGATAGATAAGTTTTTATAAAATTAATTGATGAAATTCAGATTATTTAATAATAGACTTTTGTCAAGAATCAAGTTAATTATTTGTTATTATTTTTCAGATTGAAAATCTTCTTTTCAACAAAGAATCCTCATCATCGTCACTTGTCTAATCCTTGAAAGACTGGAATCCAACGTCGTTCCTTCCCCTCAGCCATTTTTCCATCATGAGTAAAAAGTCTCACACTTGCACAGTTTGTGCAAAAGAATTCCTTGTCAGCAGTTATCTGAAAAAACATATGCGAATACACACTGGAGAGAAACCTTTTTTTTGCAAAGATTGTGGCAAAAGTTTTGCTGAGAAAAGTACCCTGCAATCTCACACTCGCGTACATACCGGAGAGAAACCCTTCCACTGTGAGGTTTGTGGAAATGATTTTTCCGTAAAAGGCAATCTGCAGAAACACCAGCGTATCCACACAGGAGAAAAGCCCTTCCATTGTGACACATGTGGCAAGGGTTTCACTCAGAGCAACAGCCTCCAGACCCACCTCCGTACGCACACCGGGGAGAAGCCCTACAATTGCGACGTGTGCGGGAGAGATTTCACAGCTTACAATAATCTCAAAACACACATGCGTACGCACACTGGAGAGAAGCCGTTTGCCTGCAGCACCTGTGGAAAGAGCTTTTCACAAAGCAACGGCCTCCAAGCCCACCTGAAGGTGCACTCAAAGCCGTTCCACTGTACGACATGTGGCAAAACCTTTTCTCAAAGCAGCACTCTACAGTCACATGAGAAAGGACACGAAAAAGACAACAAGAAAGGCTGGAACAAAAATTTACCAGTTAAAATCAAAATTGGTGGATTGATTTCACGAAAAACTTGCAAATTGAAGTAGACTTTGACCCCCCCTCACTCACCCCCTCAAAAAAGGGGATAGTCTTGCTACTGACTACACATTCTTAAAATAATTGATTCGTATCACACAGTCTACATGTTTTTATACTGTGGAATAGGGTAGGTCGATTTTTCACTTTTAAAAGTATCAAATTACCTGAAACACCAAAAATTGTGTATTGGTCTATTAACTCTTAACTTCCTGTTGAGAATTTCATAAAGAGCCCCATTCCTATAAGGATTTATCAAAAATGGCTTAAAATGGCCTTTTCATTTAAAATTACCTGTTATTTCCCTTAAATCAAAGACTTCTAAATATGTTTAATATTACATTTAAACAAAGGCTATCATTTGGGGCAGATTAGAAAATGAATGTGATTTCTGGCCGGGTGGAATGAGGCGGTATAGGATGTTAAGAGTTAAGTACTGATACCAAAAATTAGATCTTGAATTTGTACCAATTTTTGAGAAAATGGCATCAAAGATTGTAGACAAAAATGCACTGAAGAATTCTCAGCTTTGCAATAATGGAGGGGGGGGTATGTTTTTAAATTTGGACTTTTGTTATAATTTTGTCATTTAATTTCATTTTAATAAAATAAAATGACAACATTAGTTTAAATACTGAAATTGTTTGTTGCAAAACCGAAGATTTTTCCGTGCCATTTCCTCAAAAATTGGTACAAGTTAAAGATGTAAATTTTGGTATCAATACTTAATAGACCAATACACAACTTTTGGTGTTTCATGTAATTTGATATTTCTAAAAAATTGAAAAATCGACCTACCCTCCTGTGGAACAACTTTTTTATTTTATTTTCTCCATTTTTTTTTTTTTTTTTTTTTCTTTTTTACCAACCATTATTATTCATTCAGTCTATTATCCTCATCTTTGTTGTTTTGATCACTATATTTTCAATCTTCTTTCCCATCTTGTTAATGTTGTCTGAAGTTCTGATATGAAGTAATTATTCTGGGAATCATCAGGACGAATATCCTTATGCTTTTTGTTTTGATTTTTATGCACTCTCTGACCTTCTTTCTATTGTCTGAAAGGAAAATTTAACTCTTGTCATTATTCTATTAATTATTCATCTTCATGAATTAACTTTTATCATTTTAGTAAGCTTACTCTTTTGGCCTTCCATAGATTTTTAAGCTGATCAGCTTCAAGCTCCTTTTAACAGAACTATCAATAATATACACCCTCCGAGCTTAAGTATTTAACTTTTAATGTAATGAAATATATTAAATTAAAAAGACTAATGAAATTAGATAAGAACACATATAAAATGATTACACTTATTTTAATTGTTTTTTATATAAAATCATTTATAGGATTGATTTTAATTTGTTTTGGAGAATAAAACAACAATATTAGAGATCAAAAACACCAAGTAATTATTCATTAAACCCGGTTTTGTTAAAACCAGTATGCAAATTAATCACACCATATATTATTATGTAAACCTTTATTTTTCTTAGCGATATATAAAAACACATTGCAAGATTTTAAATGCACTAATAACATGGATTGTTTTGAGACAATTCTAAATCAGATTTTCATAGAGATCTTGTTAATAAATAAAATTTTTTATGCATTAATGATTTGCCTATAGATTAAATACTTATTGATAAAATTATGCAATTCCTGAGGGTATTGGGACATAAACAGTGATGTTATTTCAGTTACAGACAGCAGACACCAAATCTCCATTATACTAAGATCTTTTTTTAAACATTTTTTTTCACTCTTTCTTGATTTTTTGTTTGTAATAAATAAAATGAAATAAACAACCTTCAATTTCATATTGGCATCTATTATTTTTGTATATTTTAATGTTTGAGAAATCCCAGCACAACAGATGGGATGTGGACTATGGCTAATAAGATGAACTGCTAGTTCCACCCTATGATGAGGCAGTTAGCGTAACGGCTATCATCATAGTAAATGGATATGTCACACTGAATTCCGATCCTGTATGAGGCTGTTTGTGTTTCATTTGATGCTAATGCCCTTAGGCAAGGCATGAATCTCTTCTCTTAACTATGGAGAGTGGGGTAGACTTGGTAAGGTCACCAGTCTAGGAGAAGGAAAACTTTGAATTTAATCCGGCTGTATTCTGCTGAAAAAGATTGAGCTTGTTGCATCCTACTTGTGGTAGAAGGGTTGGGTATACACCTACTTTACCCCACAAGAACTTTTCTTTGAGTGAGAAGCCTTTCTCCAAAAATCCTCAAGTAAAAATCTTAGAACAATTTATAGATTCAAGATTTAATTTGTAAAAAAAAAAAAAAAAATTAAAGGGTTTTGATTTTTCGGACTGTTGTCCTCATCTTTATTACGGTATGTATAAATACAATGTTTCAACCGCTGTATCCTCCGGCCTTCATCAGGTGTCCCTGTGTATCTGAGCATAGTAATGATCCAACCTGACTGATGTCATTGGATCTCACTGCTCGAGTTGTGCAGGAAACGCAAATAGATATTTCTTTTTTTTTTTTTTTTAAATGATCGTGATTCTTTTTGTAAGACATGTCAGAATGATAGGTGTGCAAAAACAATAAACATCATTATTTGAATGAGATCTTCAAAAGTTCTTCAACGCCGTTTGATCAACTGTCAAAACTATTAAAAATGATTTCCCAGGATGGATCATTACTATACTCGGATACACTGGAAACACCTGAGGAAGGACAAAGGATACAGCAACTGAAACATTGTGTTTATACCACAATAAAGATGAGGACAACAGTCCGGAAAATCTAAAGGAATTTTGTTTAAGATTTTATTGAAAATGACTGAATCTGATTTACATTTGAGGAAGGTTGGCAACCACACCAGCCTGAATGTTATGATCAAAACAACAAAGATAAGGATAAAATAATGAGACTATTTTATGCTTATGGTCAAGTCATGTTGAAAGCACCGGTTCCAGCTAGATCACCAAAGTTAAGCAACAAAGAGCCTGTTCAGTATTTAGATGGGTGACCATTTAAGCAATAGCAGGTACTGTAAGCAGCCTGATATCAAAATGACTTCATTTGATTTAAATGACCCAAAACTGTTTGATATGCCGTAAAACAAAACCAACCAAGTTGAGCAGTGATGAGTCTATTCAATACTTAATTGGGTGACCACTTTAGCAACAGCAGGTACTATAGCAACCTGAGTCTTTTGTTTATCAAAATGATTTGATTTGGCATTAAATGACCCGAAATGGATTGATGTGCCATAAAAGAAAACCAACCAACTAACACTTTGATTTTTTTTTTTTTTTTTTTTTTCAGACAATATAAGAGATACAGTGGAAGATACACCAATTAAAATCTAATGACCAAAACAATAAAGATGAGGATACTCGTTTGAATAATTAATGAATTAATATGAATGTCTCCTCCAACAAACCTCGACCAATTCACCTGTAAATCAATGTAGAATTTTCTGCCATTGAAAATTGATATTTCTGCTTTTTTAACTTTTTTAACTTTTTTTTAACCCTTTATCATTGCTTAGGGGGAATGTGAGGTTTACTCTAGTTGAGTAACACCAGTCATTATCACCAATGTGAGGGTTTTTTTTTTTTTTCTTGCTTTTAAATTTGACCTTCCATAGTTTGTATAGTATTACTTATTTTCATACTAAAAAAAAAAATTATATATATATATATATATATATATATATAATGAAATATAATAGAGTGGGTTAAAAAGTTTTGCAATATTTTGGTAATACGAGATACAATTCGGCAACTCCAGAAACGGGTGGTCAGAGAGGTCGCCTCTGATCAATTGGCTGGTCACATCAAGCCCTAGCACCTATATGATTGTCCCAAACCTTTTTATCATGCCCAACACTTTTTATCATGTATGTGCGAGAAGACAGGAGATGATGGTCTTTATCTCCTGGGTGTATAATGTTAAACTCCATTTGATGGTGAAGTTCCAATTTTGAAACTTTGGAGAGTGTGGATTACCCACTCATTGCCATTACACCCAGGTACTCCTTGACCTGTAGTGGTAGTACCTGTTAGCGTCCCATCTATGATCAAAAAATTGAGTTTGGATAAAAATTGAATACCGAACAAGAATAAATAAAACAAAACATCGGCATAAAATAACCCAACTAGGGTTGACATGCCGTAAAACATTTTCAGTTTCTTTCATGGTGCGATGGCCCTTTTGATCATATAAAGTATAAGTTACCAAATAAGACTACTATGTTGCACGTTCATCTGTGCAACTTTCAAAATCACATACAAAATGAAGCAATGCACAATGTGTTAGCACACCAACTACCACTATACTACCAACCACAGTAGGTACCTTCCACAACTTGAACTGCTTCAGTCACACTGCAAAGGTGTGTGGTGTAATGATTAGATTCATAGGAAATGAATTCCTCAACCTGGGTTCAAATCCTGGACAAGGCTGTTTGCATTTCACATATTTCACTAATACCCTTGGGAAAGGTATGCATCCAACTACTCTTCTTCCAGCTATGTAATCTTGGCTAGGAAACCTGTCTAGGAGAAGGAAAACTCTAAATTCAAACCTGTTAAAATCCACTTAAGAAATTGACCTTGTATCACATCTTGCTCGTGTGGAGGGGTTCCTAAATGTGGGTGCTATATTTATAAATAAACAGTGCTCAAAATCATTGATCGAGCATTTTTATATCTAATTTAAGGCAGCATGGACATGGAGTCATTGGCGCCTGGTTACTGACAGTTTCTTGCCTATGCAATCTGCAGACTAAAAATTGACTTTGTGTCACATCCTGCTCTTGCAGAAGGGTTGGTAAATATATATCTCAGCTTGAAAATTTGACCTGGTATCATCCTGCTCATGCAGAGGGCTTGGTATGTGTGTTTGTGTGTATATATATATATATATATATATATATATATATATATGGAACACATCACCCCTGATGATGACACTTCGAAGTGCCAAAAGTACTCGGATATGAACTTCGGTGGACTAGTCCATGAATTCCATCCAAATATAAAAAGTTGGCCAGAACGCTTGAAAAGATCACCAATAAAATCGTTTAACTGGAGACCTGCCTTTTGTTTAATTCCACATGTGTGTGTGTATATGTAATATATATATATATATATATATATATATATATATATATATATATATATATAAGTAAAGAAATAACAAAAGACTTGAATTGATTCGCATCTGATGAGTCGGGAGAGTTAGACACTTTGTCTAAGCTCCCTGAAATAGACTATAATGCAAAATCTCTAAGTCTTTTGTTATTTCTTTACTTATAAATTTGCTCTGTGACTCTAACAATAAGAGCACACATTGAGCTCTCAAACTGTGACAGGTTTTTAAAAAAAACTCTTGTGTCATAAGGAAGATTTCTTCTCTGGACTTTTGGATATATATATATATATATATATATATATATATATATATATATAGCCACACTGCAAACTAATATATAGTAAAATATTGCAAAACTTTTTGACTCGTCCTAATATTTTCATACTAAAATAAATTTAAAAAACCTATATCTGATATATAATTGTATTTTTTAGATATAATTTTTTTCAATTTATTTTTTAACAATTTTAGATGCCACATTCTAAATGGGATAAATGGATTTTTTTTTTCTGTTTCTAAAGCAAATCTTCATTATAGATTATTTTCTTCTTCTTTTCTCTTTTCCTTTTTTTTATTTTTTAAATTGTTCATCATATTCGAGATTACTTTTTTCCTTTCACCCTCGAGAATCCTTTTTGTGCTATGGAGCCTTACCATAGCACAGTGGTTTAAGCCCAGATTGTTTTGCAGACAAATTTCTAAGTGTACTGAATTTGATCCTTGCCGAGTACCTCATTTATCATAGCCTTGTACCTGACTAAACATAGTAAAATATATATATATATATATATATATATATATATATATATATATCCTGGATTACTCTAGCTAGCAATCCTCTTTGTAAAAAAATTAATAAAAATGTAATCCTTTAAAAATTTTGTAAAATTGTATTTTTTTTTTTTTTTTTTTTTTTTTCCTGTTTAAAATAAAAATGTTCCAAAATTATTTTTGCGATATTTGATACTTGATAATTATTTTAATTTTTTTAATTTGTTTTTCTTATCTATTAATATAACCAGCAAAAATATGTGCCCTTTAAGAACAAGTATTTAAATTTTAATATAATTAATTATAATTATATTCCGCCCTGTCGGCTGGGATGTTAGAATGCACTTCTGCAGAGGAGTAAGACTCCCCCAATTGGGCTACCTGTTGGCCGTGGGTGGCGACTCGTGATGCTTAAGGATAGAGCTAAGGTGGAAGAGCAATTCATGACTTGTATTACTCCACTTTGGCCCTATCTTGGGCTAGACGGGCGGTCGGAGAGGCCCCCTCCAATCGATCGGCTGGTCACGTTAAGTCCTAGCACCTATATGATTTTCCCAACCCTATTGCCCTAATGGCAAGCCCCAACCCCTTTTTATCATATGGGTGCTAGAAGGCGGTGACTAAGGGTCTACATGTCCTGGGAATGATGTTAAACTCTATCTGAAGGTGAGGTTCTAGTTTTGGAGGTTTGGGGAATGTGGAGCACCCCTTCATCACCATTGCTCCCTGGTCCACTCTGACCCGGAGTGGTAGTACCTGTTAGGGTCCCATCTATGGGTTAAATAGAAAAACATGAGTTTATAAACAAAATTGTATTATGCATTAAGAATGAATTTATTTCACAACTTTGTCGGCATTAAATGACCCACCAAGGTTGATATGCCACAAAACAAACCAAACCAAACCAAACCTATAATTATATTAAATTAGAAAGACTAATGAAATTGAATAAGAACACAAAAAAGATTACACTTATTTTAACTTTATTCTAATTTATTTCTATATAAAATTATACATAGGATTTCTTTTAATACGTTGGAGAATAATATAATAATATAAGAAATCATAACACTAATTAATTTATTAAACACGGTTTTGTTAAAACCAGTATGCAAATTAACCACATATATTACATAAACCTTTATTTCTTGGTGATATATAAGACACGTTGCAGGATTTTAAACGCACTAATAACCTGGGCTGTTTTGAGGCAAATCTAACTCAGATTTTCATCGAGACTTTGTTAATAAATAAAATTTATTCTGTGTATTAATAAGTTCAAATATAAATCAAAAACTCATTGAGAATCTTAGACAATTTCTGAGGATGTTGTGATGTAAGCAGTGATGTAGTTTCACTTAGAAACAGACACTGAATCTCCATTATAATAAGATTAACTGAATGACTTTTTCTTTCTTTGTCTATGTAGGATCTGCGTAGTATCTGTGCACCTGTGAAAATCTAATTAAAAGCATTACCCCCCCCCCCCCAAAAAAAAAAAAACAAAAAAAAACAGGACAAATGACAAAATATTTTATCAAAATTTAGGACTCCGCAAAGGTTGGCATCAAAGCTGGAACTTTGCAATGAAAAGGTGAGGAAGAAGAAAAAATAAACGAAGGGAGACAACTCCAACATGAATTTAGAAGATTAATACAACACAACCCGTGTTACCTCTTGTTATTTGGCCTTGTGTCAGACTTAGTGGGCATAAATTGGAATTTACAAACAATTCCATAGACATTGTCTCCCTATGTTTTTTTTGTTTTTTTCATCTTTCTTTTACAAAGTTCCTGCTTTTTTTTGCTTTTTTTTCAACGGCACTTGGTAATTGATAGTTTCTCACAAATGCAATTTTCAAACCAAACTGATTTGAAAATCGCATCCAATGTCAGAATCCAAGCGCCGTTGACTTCATGTCTATGTTACCCTAACTTATATACATATACATGATTGGCATCCTTCCATCTATGAGAGACGATGGAGTAGTGTCAAGGTTTTTTATTTATTTTTTGTTAACTTGAACTACATAGCCTGGGTGGGTTCATATGGATGATGAGCTGTTGCCCATGCAGCAAATCCCCCCTCTCCACACTGCCGCTGTGACCCAAAGGAAAGGTAAGGGACCAGTGCAGTTTGACAACAGTAGTGTCGCAGGAGTTGATGGTAATACTGGATTTCAGCATCACACCACCTTAGGGACTCCGGGTCCTGATTTATTTTCAGGGTTTACTCCCCTAGCCTATCCTTGAAAGGCAGCAGAGGTTTTGTGTCAGATTTCTCCTTGAGTTGTTGCCGACCAAGGCTAAGGAGTCCCTTCAAACCAATTTGGGGATTTATACAAGTAGTAAGTATCCCAATCTTACTACTATCTACTACTATATTATCATTAATATATATATATATATGAGGAAGAATGAATAAAGAAAAGAAAGAACAGAATGGATAATAAAAGATGAATTTAATCAATATCACTTACACATGTGTTTCGGTCAGTTCATCTGTGTGAAAAGCACACAGAAGATTCGACCATCATCAGAGTGAAATTTTATTTTGAATTTCTTATTTTTAAAATAAAATTGAATTTCTTATTTTCAAAATAAAATTTCACTCTGATGAAGGTCGAATCTTCTCTGTGTGTGGAATATTTTCACACAGATGAACTGACCGAAACACATGTGTAAGTGATATTGATTAAATTCATCTTTTATTATCCATTCTGTTCTTTCTTTTCTTTATTCATTCTTCCTCATATTGTCGGATTCACTTCTAATTTCCATTTATATATATATATATATATATATATATAAAATTAATTTTATAATTCCAAACATCAAAATGTCTGCTCATCAGTTTGGTTGGCTTCTCACTTTCAGAAATCTACTTCTTCATTGACACACAAATGCAAAATATACCGTTTCTCCAACCTCAATTCTTTTTCAGGAAACATATACATATACTTCTAGTAAGAAAGAGTTAAACACAAAAGATCATCATTTGGTCATAATAAATTTATTTCAGCCTGTAACTCCATAAATGAGCCGAGTTTCATCAGATAGCCATCATAAAATGGAGAGGGGGGGGAACTATTTTTTAATGAAGAAGGCTCCACTGGAAAAAAGAGGTTTACAGGGGGGGGGTTCATTTTAGTATATTTCCATATTCATTTTATAATGGCTATCTGTCGAAACTGGACTAATTTATGGAGTTACTGGCTGAAATAAATTTATTATAACCAAATAATGGTTTGTTGAGCTTTCTCTTTCTTATTGGAAGGGTAAATATTGCTCTGTATATGATTAATTTATTAATTATTATACATTGAGCTCTCTTAGGGATTTGAAATAATCCTTGTATAAATCTATAGGTGTGCATCTGCATGGGCATGTAATGTAGATATACGGAAGATATAGATGATCCCAAATAGAATCATCCCCAACTTACCTGTACATTGGATACTTTTATTTCTCTCTCTCTCTCTCTCTCTCTCTCATGAGGCCTAATAGGCTGAAATGTACATACAGAGATCAACTTTTTCTCGATTTTTTTACGCTTTACATTTAAACCAATATGCACGCCTAATTCATTTAATTATAATTAATTAATAAACAAAAATTAGGTATGACTTTAATTAAGCACATAATCTCCCACAAATTGTTGGCCTTCGCCATTTCAAACACACTGTTTGACTACTTCATATATATATATATATATAATATGATAAAATAAATATATAAAGGTTTTACATATCTATTTATTTGATGACAAAGGAACAGTCACAACCATTTCGGTTTCATGCATGCGTAATAGCAAACAATCTTCTGGTGACGTTTCAAATTTGAAACAATGTCACCTGAAGATTGTTTGCAATTACGCATGCATGAAACCAAACGGTTGTGACTGTTCCTTTGTCATCAAATAAATAGATATTTAAAACCTTTATATATTCATTTTATTACATTATATAACAGCTCTATTTTTTATATTGAGCACTCTACCAATAATACTGCATTTTGGCACACCGTTCCAGTAAAAGCTGAAACAGTGACAATCCCACACTATAGTATATATATATATATATATATATATATATATATTATATATTATATTTTTGCTTGAAGGCAATTACAATGCATGTATCGCATAAAATTCGATACTTTTTCTTATAGAAAATGAACTTGACAAGTGTAATCCCGGCAAAGGATCGCTTGGTGTGTAGAACATCGTACAGACTGTTTCGACTTTCTTAAGTCTCATCAGCAATGTATACTAACGACTTCCCTCCGACAGAAATCGAAACCGGGACCTCAGCAGGCATAGTACACAGCTAACAATCCCTGCGAAATTAACCTTGTCAAATGATACTTACATGCCTCTACCATAATAGGTAAGGGGACGTTGAGAGAATAATAACAACAAACCAGGCCTCATGCTCTTTGGCGAAGTGAATAAGATTTTTGGATGTTTGTTTTTTAGAAGCATTGTTGAATAAAGTATATATTATATTTTTTCTTGAAGGCAATTACAATGCATGTATCGCATAAAATTCGATACTTTTTTATAGAAAATGAACTTGACAAGTGTAATACGGCAAAGGATCCGAGCGTAGAACATCGTACAGACTGTTTCGACTTTATTAAGTCTCATCAGCGATGTACACTAACGACTTCCCTCTGACAGAAATCGAAACCGGGATATATATATATATATAGGGTGTGGCAGAAATACCTCCCATATTTTAAACTGTCACCTATGTGAATGTAGGTAGATGGTAATGGTAGCTCCATCTAGCTAATTTTTTACCATTTTTCTTTCAGGTATGATCATTGTTTGGACCGGTGAACACTGTATGTTTGCTGTTGAAACTTTTTAAGGGTGGTGAATCTCAAATTGATGCCTAGATAGCTTTTTCCATCTGAATGATGATGTTCTGGATAGAATTTTCACCCATAACAATACTGATTTCTTTTTGTCACACCCTATATATATATATATTAGAGAAACCCAATTTTGTCGGCTGCTAGCTTTTTAAAAACAAATTAAAATTAATTAAATCTATTATTTAAGGTCAAACTTTTGTCTAAAATGATAAGTAGTAACATAATGACGAATATTAAAAAAAGAAAAATATCATTACATATGCAGTTTATTTTTAATAGATTTAAAACAATTTGTTTTGGTCAATTTCGGCGCGATCCGCCATTCTGCCTCTTTTTCAATGGATTTTGGCACTTGTTTACAATTTTAACGTAACATTTGGGATGAAAAAAAAAATCACCAAAAATCAGGTAATTATCCGATTTTAATGAAATTTTCAGTATTGATTTATCAATTAATGAATTTTATAATGCATCAGTTATTTTATTTCAAAACTTTAATTTAGTATTTTTGCTATGTGAAATAACTGATGCATTATAACATTCATTAATTGATAAATCAATACTGAAAATTTCATTAAAATCGGATAATTACCTGATGTTTGGTAATTTTATTTGCAATCGCGAATGTTACATTAAAATTGTAAACAAGTGCTTAAAACCATCGAAAAAGAGACAGAATGGCGGATCACGATGAAATTGACCAAAACAAATGGTTTTAAATCTATTAAAAATAAACTGCGCATGTAATGATATTTTTCTTTTTTTAATGATGGTCATTATGTTACTACTTATCGATTTAGACAAAGTTTGACCTTAAATAATAGATTTAATTAATTTTAATTTGTTTTTAAAACTCGTAGAAGCTGATTTTTTTGACAGTGCCTAGTATAATAATAGATTTATCTGGTTTAATTATTTATTTTATTATTAAAATCTTTGATCAAAATTGTGTGAATGATGCATAATGTGTCACGTATGAGGCGTATGGTGTAATGGTTAAAATCATAGGAAATCGACTCGTCGACCCGTGTTCAAATCCTGGACAAGGCTGTTTTCATTTCACATAGCTCTAATACCCTTAGGAAAGGTATGGATCCAACTACTTTCCCTCCAGCTATGGGTAAATAGTAGAGCAGACTGGGCTCTTTAATCATAGCTAGGTAGCCAGTCTAGGAGAAGAAAAACTCTGAATTCAAACCTGTTAAACACTATTTCTCTGAATGTTTGAGATGAGGCTTGATGATTAGTATTATCTGCGTTATTCAGACTATTGTCCCCATCTTGTTCCTGATTACGACAAGAAAGTTCCCAAGTTCGAAAAGAAGGTTCCCGAGTCCGACAAGAAATACCTGAAGAAGGCCGGAGGGCATATCGTCCGAAACGTTGTACAAATAACAATGAAGTTGGGGACAATAGTCTGAATAACGCAGATAATACTGTTAAACACTACTTAAGAAATTAACCTTATTTCACATCCTGCTCGTGCGGAGGGGTTGGTAGGTAAATATAAAGCTGTATAATGATATAAAACAAAAACATAATTTTATAAAATCACATTTGAGGATGAATTTGGTAATAAATGTTATCTACTGCCAATTTCCAGTTGATGTGCGGGAGGGGGGAGTATATAAATGGGCAGGTGGGGGTTAATATTGAATTATTCTATCAGTCAAGATTGAGAATAGAGTACAAATATTTACAAACCACTAATCGACCATATTCAATTGCATAAATAACCCCACCCTCATCAAATGACCCCACCCCCTCATCAAATGACCCCCACCTCTCCCTCATCAAATTACATTTAATTTAATATCATTAGAGAATTAGGCTAAATCCAAAAGCTGGTAGTCTATCATATCTTGGTAAACAGAAGTATACAAACAGACACATCTACTTTGCATGTATATATATATATATATATATATATATATATATATACGTTAATGTATGAGTGGTGGCTTACCGGTAGGTACGGGTACAATCGTTGGGAGCGCACAGGGGTTAAGACCGTGAAAAAACAAATACAAAGTGCTCAATACAATGTAGAGCAAAATCTATTTAAGAAATGGATATAAAGTAACCTACTCGAGTTTCATCATCTGAATCGTCAGGGTTACATCCGCTGAATTAATCGAATTTTACGATTAATATCAGTTGGTACCACATATGTCTGTTGAAACGGGTCTTATCTATTATAGATGAACGCGTGTTTATGAATTCAAAACTCATCGTTTTAAATAGTAATTGAAAAAGTAATTCCCACAAATTAATTCACATTTTTTAATCCAATAAACAAAAACGGTTCGCAATGAGTTTTGAATTCATAAACACGCGTTCATCTATAAAAGATGAGACCCGTTTCAACAGACATACGTGGTATCAACTGATATTAATCAAAAACTCGATTAATTCAGCGGATGTAACCCTGACGATTCAGATGATGAAACTCGAGTAGGTTACTTTATATCCATTTCTTAAATAAATATATATATATATATAATAATGAAATTTATTGTGTACAGTGCTCCGGTGCACCACAACTTATCAAAGTCTCATGTCTAGTACATAGAATAATGTATTAGTGTCAGGAACATGAACAGTTTACAGTAGTAATATGCATGTATGTGTGTGCGTGTGTGCATATGTGTGTGGAGAGGGGCATTAGGTATAGTGTCGGCGGACTACATGAAGCATGGAGACACTGAAAGATTCAGTGTTTCGGCAGCCTACAACATATAAACAAAATGGTCAGCTGCTAGCAACAGCTTCAGTTTCAGAAATCTTCTATCGAAGAGATTTTATCTTGAAATATTAAGAATAAAAAATTACAGGTTAACAAACAACACCGTAGTTACCTTATTTTTCTTTACTCTTGCATTGTAATGATAGCCTTTAAAACCAACCACCAAACCAATATTAATACAATGTTTCAAGCAAATTATAAAACACTTATGTGAATTACATTATATATATATATATATATATATATGTAATTTTATTTTTATGGAGAGAAATTTTTTAATTTTTATTTATATAATTTAATTAATCATGACAAGCAAATTCGGCAAATACCATGTGCGACGTGAGGAACACTGTACAGCTGTTTCGACCTAATTTTTGGTCTCATCAGCAGTGTATACCTACGATCTCCCCCTGCCAGAGATCGAACCAGCGAACCCAGGACGCAAAGTCAGAGACTCTACCCCTAGGCCAACCGGACACGCCACACATGAAACTTGCCAAATCAACTTGTCAATCATAAGTGCGCAACTACTATAACATGATGTGACTTTTTCCGCATCGTATTCATTACCTCTCGCAGAGTCATGTCTTCCCAGCATGACGGCACGCATCCACGTACTCACAACCATGCTAGGCAAAGAAGTGTATGTAATTTTATTTTTATGGAGAGAATGACATTATAACTATACTGATGAGAGGTGGTACCTCAAAACACGTGTCTATAGTTTACTCTATTATACGCTTCCCATTTCGGTTGAGCACTTTATTTAGGAGGTATATAATTGCAAATTCACCGTATTCGGCGCTCAGCCAAATCTCACTTTGTTTACAAAGTTTGAGAACTCTAGGTGAATTCATTTCCGCTTAGAAATATAGCGATTAAATAGCCTGCTATACTTGGCGACTGACTGTGGATGTGTGGGTAAGAGGTTTGGCGAGCGTAAGTTCAATCGGGTCTCAAACCCAGCCAGAGGCAGCTGCTAAAAATCGTATAACTATACTGATGAGAGGTGATACCTCGAAACACGTGTCTGTAGTTTACTCTCTCTCTCTCTCTCTCTCTCTCTATCTATATATATATATATATATATATATAATATATATATATAATGTCATTCACATACAGTCCTGTTCCGCTGTTTCATGGCTCTTCAGTGTGACTAGACAAGGCAGGCTGCTTCAGGCTAGATTTAAAAGCTGACCGAATATATATATATGTTGTGGAATCCATGTATGCTTCTTTGTTGGTATATATATATATATATATATACAGAGGGGCCAGGTTAGCTCAGTCGGTAGAGCGTTCGGCTAGAAACCACGAGGTTCCTAGTTCGATACCGGTCCTCGCCAACTCAGCGTATGAGTAGCAGAGGGATCTGTGTGGTAAAGTAAGGAGCTGATGGTAGGTGTGGCGCTCCACCTCAGACGCCAAAACAATCTCCTGGGTCTAGTGCTATTGAAAAGGGGATAGACTCCCTCGCTGACTGGCTGATACCGACTTTAGGCCGCCCCGATGATTTTACTTACTTATATATATATGATAAGTTGTAAACAAGGTATGTTTGGAATGGCTTTTTTGCCGACAATTTTTGGGAGAATATGTGCTTAATTAGAGTCGTACCTAATTTTGAAAATTAATTAATTAATAATGAATTAGGCGGGAATGCCTATTTAAATGTATGGGTAAACAAATCGAGAAAAATCAATCTCTGTATGTACATTTCGGCCTATTAGGCCTCATCAGCAGAGCTATAGATAGGAAGGCCGCCCTGTGCGTGATTTGAAACCGGACTGCCAAGCTGACAGGCCGATCCCATAACCTCTACACCAAACGGACTTCTTAGATTTTACGATTTGTTTATATATATATATTATATATATATATATATATGAGGAAAAATGAGTAAAGAAAAGAAATGTAGATGGATAAAATGAATTTAATCGACATCACATTAATCGATATCACTTACACATGTGTTTCGGTCAGTTTATGTGTGTGAAAATATTTCGCACACATAGAAACACCTGTGTAAGTGATATTGATTAATGTGATATCGATTAAATTCATTTTATCCATCTACATTTCTTTTATTTACTCATTTTTCCTCATATTGTTGGATTCAATTCCTTTTCCTTTTTCACACATATATATATATATATATATATATATATATATATATATATATTATTTATCAATCCCCCCGGATGAGCAGGATGTTACACAAGGTCAATTTCTTAAGCGGAGTTTAACAAGTTTGAATTCAGAGTTTTCCTTCTCCTAGACTGGTTACCTGACTACGGTTAAAGAGCCAAGTGTGGCCTACTATTTACCCATAGCTGGAGGGAGAGTAGTTGAATGCATACCTTTCCCAAGTGTATCAGTCCCAAGGGTATTCTACTTTGCATATAAGATCTGGGAGAGATTTTTTGAGAAAATCAAATCTGGCATATTCTACTTTGTGATTAATATATTCGATTAAGAATTAAGGAAAGTTTGGTAATTTATGGGGAAGTGCGTCCTGGTCTCCGGCCTCCGAAATTGCTGCTCGGTGAATTTTAAAATAACGACCCCAAGCTTCGGCGCCATATCGGTGTCACTTGAAAGAAAACAACCAACTTAGGGCGTTAAATGTATTTTAGGGGGGGGTCTCTTTTTTGTCGTAATTCTTGTTTATTTATAGAAATTTGTCGTAATTCATGTTTATTTATCGTAATTTATTGTAATAAAAGAAAATCTTAGTATCTAATAGATAGATAGATAGATAGATAGATAGATAGATATGAAGATGGATAGTTTTGAATAGACTGAGATAGATAGATAGATAAACAATAGGTACCACCTATTTTACCCAGTGAAATTTAAAATAGGTGTTACCTATTGTTTATCTATCTATCTATCTATCTCTATTCAAAACTATCCATCTTCATATCTATCTATCTATCTATCTCTATTCAAAACTATCCATCTTCATATCTATCTATCTATCTATCTATCTCTATTCAAAACTATCCATCTTCATATCTATCTATCTATCTATCTCTATTCAAAACTATCCATCTTCATATCTATCTATCTATCTATCTATCTCTATTCAAAACTATCCATCTTCATATCTATCTATCTATCTATCTATCTATCTATTATAAAGGAATCAGATCATTAAATGATCCATAAGGGTTTGATATGCCATTAAATAGAACAAATAATTTTCAAACAGATCTATTTTAAACCCACAGATGAAACCCTAACAGGTACGGTACCATTGTAGTATGTGGCCTACCTTTTGAATGTGGCCAACAAAATCATGTCTATCTTATAGTATGTGGCCTACCATAAAAAAGCATATTATAAAGTTATAATAATAACTGCCCGCGTCTGTTGTAGGCTGCCGAAGCACTGAATCTTTCAAAGCCTCCATGCTTCCTGTAGTCTACCGACACTATACCTGATGCCACTCTCCACATACATATGCACACACGCGCACACATACATGCATATTACTACTGTAAACTGTTCATGTTCCTGACACTAATACATTATTCTGTGTACTTGACATGAGACTTTGATGAGTTTTGGTGCACCTGAGCACTGTACACAATAAATTTCATTATTAACTGCTAACCCTAATCCTAATCCCTAACCCCTAACCCCAATCCAGAGACTGCCATTGAAAAATTGGTCTGTTCAGTCATTCACGCAGTTGCAGATAAAGAAAAAATGAACACTACGCGATCGTCTTTAGTAGACGGAGGATGCCAGCAACAGAAGTCCCATCTACCCCATAACAATAACGATTGAACAAATACAGAGAAATCATAAGAAAAACTTGAAAATTCTTTCTTGGCGAAAAGATGAAAGTTTTTGATTTTATAAAGAAACAACAAAAATCATATGTTGAGGTTGTAAGTTATTTAGTAGGTTAAGGATGTATGGGGCACCCAGTGAGAATCAAACTCACTAATAATGATTTGCAAATCCCACTTGCTAACCATTACACCATATTAGTTAGTTACTAGGCTTAGCTTAGTTGTGTTACAGGCCGAAATTATGGGGCACCCAGTGAGAATCAAACTCACTGGTCTGCTAATCCATATGTACCACCAAAATAGGTCACGTGATCAGTTTAGGCTATACTGAAGGAAGAAATATAAATATTTTTTAACTTTTTCTAAAACTCTTGCAGAAAAGAAATAACAAACATAAAGAGTTGTTACAAAGCAAAACAGTTAATCCAAAGATCAAATTATCTGATTAGGGAAAAATTACTCAACGTTATCTTGAAAAATAAGTAAAACAGTCCTATTTTTTACAACACAGTCAGTTTCTTTATTGATATTTTTTAGTTGAACTCTGTATTTATGGTTCTTTTACTAAAAACCTCTCGCATTGAGACTTATAAAAATATTCTGATATAATTATTCAGACTCTTATCTTTATAGAAAAAATAAAATTCGTTTTTTGTCGGTTCATTTTTTCATATTTCATAAAATAAAATAGACCTCGTAAAAAATATTTCCCCTAATGTATTTTAGGAAAAAAACTATTTCAGACATATTTTCATCAAAAGTTAAGTAATTATGTAAATTTTCGTGAAAATCGGATCATTAATTGATTTTTCATAGAATTTTTTTTAAAAAGTCTCTCGTCATAACTTGTTTTTTGGCTACATTAAATTTCAATTGATTTAACGGTGCAAAAATGTAAACATTGTTTTTCGTTCATAATTTTCATTATTTCCGTAAGTTGAAAATTAAAAAAAAAAAATCAGTATGAGTTTTTTTTTTTATTGTTTCTTCTTTCAAATGGACAAAAAATTTAAAGATAATATTAACCTTTATGCAAGTTCCATCGTGTTAAATAAGGGGGGGGGTACAGGGAAAATTGGTGGTACCTACATTACACCATATTAGTTATTTACTAGACGGCTTAGCTTAGTTGTGGTAGAAGGTTGAAAATATGGGGAAACCCTTGTGAATCGTATTTATTCAATAACAGTGGTCTGATAATACACCCTACTAACACTAGGGACTGGCAAAATGAGCCTAAAATGCGTTTTTGACAAAATGACTTTAGCCCCCTCCCCCGAAAATAATTTACCAAAAATCATGGAATTATCGGATTTTAATGAAATTTTCAGTGTTTATTTAACAATGAATGATATTTATAATGCATTATTTATTTTATTTCAAAACTTTCTCATTTTTTTTCAGGTCGCTTAATTTTGACCCCCTTATGTTGGGGGCGTAACATTTTTTCAAGGTGGTCTTATATTGTACTAATTACAGTATAAATAAAGAGATAAAAGACCGAAGTTATGAATAGAAAAAAAAAAATTTTTTTACGGTGGCTATTCTATGAGAAAATAAGTACCGAAAATCGAAAAATAAAATGTAAAATGTATATTTTTTTTTAATCATTTCGATAATTATTTAATTGTCTTATAAAAGAAAAAAATATACATCGATATTTTTTCTGCTTAAAAGTGTGGGGGGCATTTTCAATCGAGTTTTTCTTCAAAAAGTATACTTTGATGCAATGAAATAAGGTTTGCATTAAATAGATATTTATTTCTAGAATCTAAAAATAAAACATTTTAAACTTAAAATCCGAATATTTTTATTTTAAATGAATTTTATATATTAATTTTTCCTAGCAAAAATACTAAATTAAAGTTTCGAAATAAAATAACTGATGCGTTATAAAATTCATTAATTGATAAATCAATATTGAAAATTTCATTTAAATCGGATAATTACCTGATTTTTGGTAATTTCTTTTGCAATCGCGAATGTTATATTAAAATTGTAAACAAGCGCTTAAAACCATTGAAAGAGACAGAATGGCGGATCGTGTCGAAATTGACCAAAACAAATAGTTTTAAATGTATTAAAAATAAACTGCATATGTAATGATACTTTTCTTTTTTTTTTTAAATGATTATTATGTTACTACTTATCGATTTAGACAAAGTTTGACCTTAAATAATAGATTTAATTATTTTTAATTCGCTTTTAAAACTCGTAGTATCCGATTTTTTTGCTAGTGCCTAAATTACACAAAATGAGGTGTGTATTTATCAAGTTTAGCTTTGACGTGGCACAAGGCCGGAAGTATTAGGCACGTAGTAGAGAATTCCAAGCCATTACACCACGTAAGGTTTATCTTATTTACTAAGCTTAGCTTAGTTGTGGCATAAGGCTGGTGCATGGGGCACCCAGTTTGAATCGAACTTACTTAACAAACAATGGTCTGCTAATTCAACTCGATAACCATTACACCACGTGAGATACCCTAAAGATATTTTTTACCTACGCTTAGCTTAGTTGTGGTACAAGACCGGGTGTGTGGGGTACACAGTAAGAATCGAACTCACAAACAACGATCTGCTCTTTTAACTGGCTAACCACTCAAAACCACGTGAGGTGTCCATGCTGAGAGGGTCACGATCGACGGTAAAAAATACAAAAAACAACCTTTCCCTGTTTATAAAAAAAGATACGATGCAGGGGAGGTAACTATGTAAGTTCTCACCTTTTTTTTAAGATATATAATTTCAGACTCGTGTTTTTGTAAGACATTTTTTATCGAAAAAAAAAAAAAAAAAATCACGAATCCGCCCCAAAACTGAATCAGGTATTCTTTGCCCGATGACCCTTGGCCCATGACCCTTGACCCACCCTTATACAACATGCCACAGAAATTCATTTCGAGCTTTTGGAAGTGTGGACAGTCAAACAAACTGGATGAATGAGGAGATAAAATTCAGCAAGATATGAAAGATATGCTGACGTTTAGAACGAATTTGCCGTTAATTGAAGCTGAGCAAAAAAACATTTTATACAATTGGGTGTGGGGGTAGACTGTGAATTCATATGCGTAATTTTTTTTTTTTTTACTGTTGTCTACCGGATAGATGTTAGTAAGTAGATATGTTTTGATAAAAATAAAACTCTTAGAAAAGCATGACTTAAAAATACGTTAATTCATTTATAAGTTGTTTGTTTTTTTTTAAATCAAAGGGCAGCATTAATTGATGTTGTATAGATTTAAAGTTGTTGCTTAGTGATTCAGTTTATACACTTTTTGGGCGACTGAATTCGGCGTAAATTTTATAACGTAAGTAATGTTTTCCTTAGAGTTTCATTTTTCTAAAAAGTACCCCAGTTGAGAAATAAAAAAATATATATACATTGGACTTCATTTCATATTGCACTAACATCTGTCCGGTAGACTAGGGTAAAAAATATACGCCCCTGAATTCACAGTTTATCCTCCAATTGGGGTGAGTACTTAGCGAGAGACAGGGAAAATTGAATGATTTTTAAAACTGGAAGTCTTTTTATGCGGTCCTCCCGGATTATTATAGTAAACGGGACAACTATTAATCGTTCACCGTCTGCGTGAGTTCTATCGTTGCAAGGGCAGGTCCAGTTTTTTTCCGATGTAAAAGCTTTTCTGGAAGAAAAAAAGTCTTTCAGGTTGATTTTTTATTTCTTTTCTCTTTATTTTATTTCTTTTTGTTTGTTTATTAATGTTTGTTGTATATTTTTCAGCCGAATTTCCATTTCTGTGGTTTTGTTTTTTTGTCGGAAAGGAAAATTTCTATTGAAAAAGAAATGTTGAATTTTTCTTTGCAAGAAAAATGAAAAAAAATTATTTATTTTATCAAAAAAAAAAAAATTTGACTTTATTTTCTGTTTTTAAAATCTTAAAAAATCCTCATTTTAATTTGTTGACGATCTATTTTCTTTTTAAAATTAATTATGATAATTTCAAAATTTTTTTAATAAGCTTAAAATTGCCTAAAATGATTTAATCTAAAAAGTAGTAGTTTTAATGTTGTATTCAGTACGTCTTTTGGGGGAAGAGTGGGTTTCAACATTTTATACTAATAAATAGATTATTATTTTATTCATTTTTGGAATAGAAATATTTATTAATTGATGTTTTATTTATTTTGATATCATTTTTATTTTGTTTGATAAAAAAAAAAATTGTATTTTGATGAAGGGGGAGTGATTATAGTTTTCGTTTTAATTTTTAATTTTTTTTATTTCATAAAAATATCTTTTTTGAAATCCACCCTAAATATTGTTTCATTTTTATGTGATTTTGCTATTTAACTCTACTAATAATTGATATCTACCACCCAGAAGTTTAATTTTACTTCCCGATATAAAATCACCACGATTATTTTTATTTATTTATTGTTGAGACAAAACAGGAATTTTTAAATTCCATAATTGAAAGTTTTTTGTAATTATACAATAAAATGAATTCTTCTAAAATCTCTAAACAAAAATTTAAAAAACACCCAAAAAACTTAGGATTGTTTTGAGAGAAAGTTAATTTTTTAGCTATAAATAAATAGATAAAGAAAAATCATGGAAAGTAAAAGAAAAAAAAGATTATATTCAAATATTTTTATCAAACACTTTTTCTAATTAAACTATAAATAAAAAAAAATTCTTATTGGCTGGGAGGGGTCAGAAGTTAATATATTGTTTTTTTTTTTGTTTTTTTTTCGCCACTGATACGAAAGCGTGTTTGCTTATGAAAGGATATGAACATTTCAAATGGTGTGTGGGGTGTATTTCGTGGGAGGATTCGTTTTACTTGGTAAACTACCCAAATAAGATGTGTGCAAAAGTTTCTAGCGGAAATTAATGACTAATCACTAAAATTAAAATCATTATCGACAAAAAATTTGACCAAATTAGAAAACAAAAAAATTTTTTTTAAAAACATTCCAGCGAAATTTGTTATTAAAAAAAATGTTGATGCTGTGAACTTTTGCACAGATCTTGAATATTTTTAAAAAACAATTTTAAAACAATTGGCCATAATCCCCCCCCCACACACACACAAACTAATCTCCTCCTTTTTGAATTAAAAAAAAAATGAGAAAAATAGTACTTTCCATTAAATCTAATGATTTAAAGAAATTATTGAAATCCAATATTTACTTGCTGGATTTGCTGGGCACCTCATGCGGTGTAATTAGTAAGCTGGATTTGCAGATCATTGTTAGTGAGTTCGTTTCTCACCGGGTGGCATATACTTTTGGTCTTGTACCACATCTACACTTAGTAAATAATTATATTTGCTAGCAAATAAGACTCCACCCTTAACAAAAAAAAAAAAAAGTATTTTTGATTTTTCAGACTGCTGTCCTCATCTTTATTATGGTGTGTATAAAGACGTTTTGACCGCTGTATCCTCCAACCTCCTCAGGTGTTTCTTTTGTCTCTAAGCATAGCAATTGATCCTACCTGGGGAAATCATTTTGAATAGTTTGGACATTGATCAAACAAGAATTTTTGAAGATCTTATTTAAATTGGGTTATTGCTATGCTCAGATAAACAGGAAACACTTGAGGAAGGTCGGAGAATAGAACAATCAAAAACACGGTTTTACATACCACTAAAGATGAGGACAACAATCTGAAAAATCAAAATTCTACACATCAATGCTCATCTCAAAAATTCAGACACATAATACCAAAAAAGAGTTTTAGAATATCTCCCTGTGTTTATAAGCAAACTGGAGTTAGATAATTGAATAATGGGACCAGATGACCTTTAGGCACCCCTTTTGCGATCTCGTTTCATAAGGACATTTTTTTCATTTACACCGTTAACATTTGGTTGTTTGTTAACAGATGATTTTTAGATTTTTTTTATTATTATAAAACTAACCCCTAACAAACAACCGGATTTTGACGGTGTAAATGAAAAAAATGTCCTTATGAAACGAGATTGCAAAAGGGGTGTCTAAAGGTCATATGGTCCGAATAATGTGTACAGCACCCAGTGGTGAGGCTCCTGTTCTGGGGCTTTAGGGAGTGTAGTGTTAACTCTTTTGGCTTGGGAGACATAAAATATTTAACAGTAAATTCCAGGAGTTTGGGGTTGGGTTTATTGCTCATCACCAGAAACATAATGCTGATGGAATCTAATTTTTAAAACTGTCACATAAGAGTCTTGCTTCCTGCAGGCCACCCCCACGTTAAACTAACCTTTTGCTTAGTTGGCCTAGTTGTTTTGTTTGATGGCATATCAACCCTTTTCGGGTCATTTAATGCCGAATTTTGATATTCTTTCTTACAGCTCCTGCTGTTACTTAAATGGTCACTCATCTAAGTATTAAACAACCTCATCGTTGCTTAACTTCAATTTTCTAGTGGGAACTGGTGCTTTCAATGTAACTTGACCTTATGCCAACCTTGTGCCCCATTATGGCCTCAGTAAATCAGTAATAATATACATGTATGTGTACAGTGCTCAGGTCCATCAAAGTCTCATGTCTAGTACATAGAATAATGTATTAGTGTCAAGAACATGAATAGCATACAGTAGTAATATGCATGTATGTGTGCGCGTGTGTATATATGTGTGTGGATGGGGGTATCAGCTTTAATGTTGGTAGATTACAGGAAGCATGGAGGCTTTGAAAGATGCAGTGTTACGGCAGCCTACAACAGATGCAGGCAGTTTATTCCATGCCTCAGCAACTCTGAGTGTGAAAAAATGTTTCCGAAAGTCATGTGAGCTATGCTGTTTTCTGGCTTTGTAGGCATGCCCACGTGTGTTAGAAAGATGGAGATCAAAACGGTGCTTAAGGTTGCTGTTGTTAAAATGATTAATGACCTTATGGGCATTTACCAGGTCAATTGCCAGACGCCTCCCAGAGCAGTGAGACATTCAGAGTATGGTAGATGCCTGATGGAGGGTATTCGTTTGGTTGCACGTCTCTGTATAGTTTCTAGGAGGTTAATATTCTGAGCGAGATAGTACCTGTGAGGATCCCATCTTTGTGTCAAATAGGTCTGTTTCACAATTATTAGTAATAGTAAAAATATGCGCCCTCTGGGCACAAGTTTTAATATAATCAAATATTATATTGAATTGGAAAGACTAATGAAATTAAATAAGAACACAAAAAGGATTACTCATTTTTATTTTATTCTAATTGATTTCAATATAAAATTATAGATAGGATTGCTTTTAATACATTTGAGAATAAAACAATAATATTAGAAATCAATAACACCAAGTAATTATTTAGTAAACACAGTTTTGTTAAAACCGGTATGCAAATTATTCACACCATGTACTATGTAATCATTAATTTCTTAATGATATATAATGTACATTAATGATTTTGACCATAAAAACTTTAACACAGATTGCAAGATTGTAAACACATTAATATAGGTATACCCCAATTTTCATCTGCTTTTCATTTTAAAAACAAATTAAAATTAATTAAATTGATTATTTAAGGTCAAATTTTTGTCTAAGTCGAAAGTAGTAACATAATGAGCATCAGTAAAAAAAAAAAAAAAGAAAAATAATATTACACATGTAATTTATTTTTAATACATTTAAAACTATTTTTTCCGTCAATTTCGATTGTGTACAGCCTGAAACACTGTTTAAAGATGACGTGTTTACAAAATTAATATAACAATCGCGATTGAAAAAAATTTACCAAAATTCAGGGAATTAGCAGATTTTAATGAAAATTTTCAGTATTGATTTATCAATTAATGACTTTTATAATGCATCAGTTATTTTGTCTCAAAATTCTGATTAGGTATTTCTGCTATGATAAATTGATATATAAAATTCATTCAAGTGACCTGAAAAAAATCAGAAAGTTTTGAAATAAAATAAGTGATGCATTATAAAATTCATTCATTGATAAATCAACACAGAAAATTTCATTAAAATTGGAAAATTCCCTGATTTTTGGTTTTAAAAAAAAAAAAAAAAAATTTAAAACAAAATTGTATTGAAAAAACGCGGATTTTTCAACAAATTGGGTATACCTACATTAATGGTATGGCTGTTTTGAGGCAAATCTATCTCGGCCAGACCTTAATAGAGACATTGTTAATAAATAAGGTTAATTAAGATTAAATAATGATTATTTAATAACCATTAAGAATATAATGTAAATAACTAAGGGAATTGTGATGTTAGTGGGGATGTAGTTTCAGTTACAAACACACATAATCTCCATTATAATAAGATCAAATAGGAAAACTTGAAGCTATATAACTGTATATAGCTTCAAGTTGGAGGCATGTGGTCTAATGGTTAGAGTTGTAGGAAATGGACTCGTCAACCCGAGTTCAATTCCTGGATGAAGCTGTTGGAATTTCACATGGCGCTAATACCCTTGGGGAAGGTATGGATCCAATTCTCCCTCCAGCTATGGGCAAATAGCAGGGCAGACTGGGCTCTTTAACCATGGCTAGGTAACCAGTCTAGGAGAAGGAAAACTCTGAATTCAAACTTGTTAAACTCCGCTTAAGAAATTGACCTTGTGTCACATCCTGCTCATGCAGAGGGTTGGTAAATATTTATATAACTGTATATAAACAAATGATTATTACTAGCAAGAATATGCTCCCTCCAAGCGTAAGTATTTAAGTTTTAATGTAATAAATTATTATGTTAAATTAGAAAAACTAATGAAACTAAATAAGAACTCATATAAGAATGATAACACTTATTTGTATCTTAATTGATTTAGCCGATAAAACTAATATTTTTGTTGTGATTAACAAAACTGACTACAATTCCAAATTGCAAACATTATTAGACAATCGCACAAAATTTAAAAGAATTTATAAAAATCCCATAAATCAACAAAAAACAAAAATAAATAAACTCATCACGGCAAATAATTCCCAACAAGACAGCCTCAAACTTCCCAAAATCATCGGCGACTATAAACCCGACTACATTTACGGGACAATTAAAATACACAAACTCCAACACCCTCTCCGCCCTCTTATTTCACAAGTTACTACACCAATATATGAATTAACTAAGATTATTAATCAACTCATTTCCCCATATATACCCACTAATTACAGTTTGAAATCCAGCCATGATCTACTCCAAATCCTACATACTTTAAAAACAGATAACAAAATCATAGCTTCACTTGATGTTGAAAATCTTTTCCCCAACGTTCCGGTCAAAGAAACTATAGACATCACCATAGAAACTATTTACAACAACCCTTCATATCCACCTCTTAAAATTAATCCCAACATCCTTTAAAAAATTCTCCTCTACTGTACAACTGAGGTTCCATTTTACGACCATCTCGGTAATTTATATGTACAACAAGACGGTATATTGATGGGTTCTGTTTTGGGTCCGACTTTTAGTAATTTCTATATGGCCCACCTTGAAAATAAAATATTTAATATTATAAAATTTTTTGAATGAGGCTTGATAATTTAAATTATTTGGATTATTTTCCTCATCTTTATTGTTATCTGTACAATATTTAACTAAAGTTAAAGTAACTTTAAATGAAAAGGCCATTTTTTGATAAATCCTTATAGGAATGAGGCTCTGGACTTTAACAAATTTTTAACAGGATGTTAAGAGTTAAAACTTAAATACTTGCGTGCGTAGGGTACATATTCTTGCTAGTACATATATAATTGTTTGACACAAAAAAGACAAAACAATCTTTAAAGACTGACATACTGTGAAAGCAACCAATGAAAAATAATATTTACCTGGTTGCCATTGACTACCAATATTTGTATGAAGATTTCTATAATCCAGAAATATCAAATGTGTATGGGGGAGGGAATCTTATATACTAACAGATACCTTTTACCTATTAGCTAATCAATCATGTTGTTACTTTTGAAAAAAGACAACCTTCAACACACCCTTCCCCCCACCCCACGGCGCATTCCCTGGGTTTAATAGACTGACGTATCGGATAGGCTAATGTTTAGCCTGTTGTTAGTAAAGTCTACCAATACTGTAATATCAGATTTAAATGAGGGGGGCGTCATTCCTGTTCTTTATTTTTTTTTTAAATCATTAGGCTCTAAAAGTTTATAGAAAAAAAAACCCACAAAACAATAAAATAATTTTTTTGAGAAAAAAATTCACCCCCCCACCTCCATGTCTCTTATTTATCTGCATTTTTAAGATGAGGCTTGATGTGAATAATTTTGATGTTTTGGGCTGTTGTCCTCATCTTTATTGGGATATGTATAAACACAATGTTTCGGCTGCTGTATCCTCCGGACTTCCTCAAGTGTTCCTGTGTATCTGAGTATTGTAATGATCCAACCTGGGAAATCATTTTTAATAGTTTGACTGTTGATCAACAAGGCATCTAAGAATTTTGAAGATCTTATTTTGGTAACATGATACAAAATTTGAGTTTAGAATGCGGCAGATTTAAAATAATAATAATAATGAAATTTATTGTGTACAGTGCTCAGGTGCACCACAACTCATCAAAGTCTCATGTCAAGTACACAGAATAATGTATTAGTGTCAGGAACATGAACAGTTTACAGTAGTAATATGCATGTATGTGTGTGCGTGTGTGGAGAGGGTCATTAGGTATAGTGTCGGCAGATTACAGGAAGCATTTCGGCAGCCTCCAACTGACACGGGCAGTTTATTCCATGCCTCCACAATTCTTTTAATTTTCCTTTTTTGAAAAGAAGAATTAAAAGATTTTTCAAGAAGCAATTTTCTTATTTATCTGTATTTTTTTAGATGAGGCTTGATGTGAATAATTTTGATGTTTTGGACTGTTGTCCTCATCTTTATTGTGCTATGTATAAACACATTTCAACTGCTGTATTCCTCGGGTATTTCCTGTGTATCCAAGCATAGTAATGACCCAAACTGAGAAATCATTTTACATAGTTTGACTATAAACTAGTACTACCTCTTCCATGGTCGGGTTCTCGGCGACTAAACTGGCACCCCCATCAGGCACGCCTCAGCTTGTATGATGAGGTGGATGTGTGGACACGCAGCCTCAATAACAACAAGAGCTGTGAAAGGATGGATAATGTCCATGGGAGTCAACAGCCATCCACGCTGATCATAGTAGGATTTAGCGTACTTAGTACTCCCATAAATCCCGAGACTTCCAGGTAAGCTAGCTTCTTGTGAAGTGACTCAATACTACCTGAGACAGCACCCTGTAGCAGCTCGGTAGTCCAGTCATCACAGACTTTCCCCTGCTACTGGACCAACTCCCAGACTGCTAAGACAGTAGACTAAGGTCTGTGCACCTTCTTTCCATTTAAAATATCTCATACACAATTTTCACTCCATGTCAAGTGAGGTCTTTGTCGTCTGTGACGGACTTTTATAAGTATGCAAGTTTGACTGTTGATCAAACAAGATCTCAAAGAACTTTTGAAGATCGTATTGAAAAAATTTTACGATTTGAATTGTACAGGAAATGACAATTTTTTTTTTTTTTTTTTTTTTTTCCCCTAAATGATCATGATTCTTCTTGTGACACATGTTGGAATGATAGACATGCAAAAGACAATGAAGTCATTAGTTGAACTAGCAGATATATGCACCCTCTGTAGGGTGCAAGTATTTAAGTTTTAATGTAATAAAATATTATATTAAATTAGAAAGGCTAATGAAACTAAATAAGAATGCAGATAAAAAGGTTTGAAACAGAGGGGATATGATTGAAAAATAGAACAACTGAAACTTACTCTTCCATCACTCTCGTCTTTCATTGTTATTTTTTCTAATTTAAGTATTTAGTTAAAATAGGAAGTAAAGAATAAAATTACAGTTATTTTTTCTTGTTAATGGATTTCATTTAAGATTTACCCCCAAGATTTTTACTCATATTCATTAATATAAAACCAAACAATTAGAAATCAATAATACTAAGTACATATTTATTAAAATCAAATTTGTAATATCAATATGCAAATTAGCCTTTCCGTTCAAACTGTAAACCACTATTTTGTTGTATATATAAATACAATTGCATGTTGTTAGTATGTAGATATGGTCAACAGTATTAATAATGTAAAACAATTTTATTAATAATTGAGGTTTAAATAAAAATAAAATCGTTGAGAATGTGATGTAAATAACTAAGGGAATTGTGACTTGAGTAGTAATATAGTTTCGGTTACAGACAGAAAAACACACAATCTTTATTATAATAAGATAAGATCTTCAAAAGTTTTTTAATGTCTGTTTGATCAACAGCCAAACTATTAAAAATGATTTTCCAGGTTGAGTCATTACTCTACTCAAATACAAAGGGAACACCTGAGGAAGGCAGGAGGATACAGCAGCCAAAACATTGTGGTTTTACATACCTCAGTAAAGATGAGGACAACAGTCCAAAACATCAAAATTATTTATATGTCTAGTTTGAAATAATAAAACTCCTGCTGAATATGATGGTGGGTTGGATTTTATGGCATGTCAACCCATGTCGGGTTATTTTATACTAAAGTTATTTTTTATTAATTCTAGTTGGGTATTCAATTTAAAATGTTTTTTTTTTAACCATTTTTCTTCTATTTAACCCATATATGAGCTCCTAATAGGTACTATGAATCTGGGTCAGAGTGGACCTGGAATAATGGTGATGAAAGGGTACTCCACACTCTCCAGAATTGGAGCTTCACCATTATTGGCCACAGTCCCAAGCTGATTTTGTTCAATTCTGTCGGATGTAAAAAAGGTCTAAATAAGTTGTCCTTAATTAGTAAAATAAAACTCACCCCAAAAGTCCAATTTTTTTTCGCGCATAGGTTTCTTGCATCTATAATTAATCAAATAAGTTTTAAATGAGTAAAATATGTATAAAATGGAAGTAGCTCCGAATTCAAATTAACCAATGAGATTGCAGATTTTATCTGGAATGTAACCATCAGCTGATTATATCTGTGTTTATGAAATAAATAAAAAAAATGTAGAACGACCCTCAAAAAAAAAAAAAAATCCCTTTACTAAACCAAACAATTTTTTTTATTTTTAGGAAGAATATCAAAATATCATAATTTTCAATTAAAAAAGAACTGGCTTTTTAGAAAATCAGAAAAAAAAAAAAAATGAATAGTATTTCGTATACATGTGACAACAAGTCACACATCTTAAAAACTAAATGTTTATTGTTTATCTATATCCAAGAATTGCTTACACACATATGAACATACACACTATTATATGTAATATAGAAAAAATTGAAAAACACAATTTTATAGTGTTGATTTCGTCTACGCGATCGAAGCACTAGATTGTTTAAACAATAAATATTTACGTTTTTTAGAAGTGTGACTTGTTGTCACACGTATGCGAAATACTATTATTTTTTTATTTGTTCTAAAAATCCAGTTCTTTTTTTAATTGAAAATATCATATATATATATATATATATTATAAAATGGGTACAAGAGATAACTACTCGAGTTTCACCATGTGTATATATATATATATATATATATGTATACTGTATACATATGGACTCTCCTATTGATTTCGACATATGACGATCCATCAACTTACATAGTCGATTTTATTTTTCGTTCTAATTTTTTTTTTTTTAAATTATTTATTTATATTTAATTTAAATTATATTTATATATATCAGGGAGGAATCTCAGTAATACAGGTATATGATTTTTATCATCTAGTCAACATTTATTCAGCCAATGTTTCTCAGTAATTTTATTCATCAATTCATTGGTAAGGGGATATTTTAAATAAAATAAAACAAACACATATGTACAAAAAATAATTGTTTATTATTATTTATATGCTCAGATGTTGCTTTTTGGAGATGATATTTTGCAATTAATGCTTTTGAACCATCCAAATTCTCCCATTTATGGACACATTCTAAAAAGCGAGTCCACGTTTTCTTAGAAAATGATACAATTTTATATTTTTTTGAAGGTAAAATGCACATAAAAGATTTTTTCTTTTGTTAAGTACTGTTGCTTCCTCTTCACTAGAAGTGCCCATTTTTTACTTTGTTTAAATATCGAATACACAATTCTCATTGGCTAATTCTCATTTCGGAGCTACTTAGTTTTTATACGTATTTTACTACGAATTAATCCGTTTAAATGTGCATAATTTTAATGAATAGGCGAAAATTGAGTAAAAGTTTTTTTTTTAATTTTTTATTAATAATTACATTAAAATTATTTTGATAGGTGGTTTCAGCTATGGATTTCGAAACCTAAGCCTCTTTTGATGCCTGGGACTGTAGCCTATTACATGCAGTTTAATGTCATACCCAGAACACGGTTGAATATGAGTTTTAATGTGTTGAAAATTATCATTATTAAAACTGTTTAATGTTTAACTAAATTATTTTTTTGTTTTTTGTCACCAATGTGACACTAAGCAAATTTTTAAAAATATTTCTATTAAGCTAGACAAGCGTAATTTAGAATATGAATTGTTTTATCAATTTTAAACATTTTAGACTATTTATAATAATTTAAAAAAATGCAGATGAGAAGTTTTTTACAAAAAAATCTGCTCAATGCTGTTTGTTGCAGAGTGTGTATAAAACTTGAAAAATATCAGAATTCTGATCATGAGAACATTACTCGAAATTTCCATGTCGTTTGCACAATCATCAGACAGAAATTTGAGAAAATGGGTTAATTAACTGTATTCATAGAGTGATATATATATATATATATATATATATATGAGTCATCCACAGACACCATGTTTTGACGTTTACGTCTCATCGGTGTGGCTAGACTTAACAGCTACTTCTAGCCAAGAGCAAAACCTGACTGACTTTTCAGCAGTCCAACTCCTTTCCTCATATATATATATATATATATAATGATTTGAAGGCAATTACAATGCATATAAAAAATAAAAACAAAAAGATGTTATTTTTGTCTTATCGATTTCAAAGTAGAAACTTCATCTTCAGAGGTGAATATCAGATGAAGTTTCTACTTTCAAATTGATAAGACAAAAATAACATCTTTTTGTTTTATTTTTTACGCATTGTAATTGCCTTCAAATCATTAATATATTATAACATACTTAACAATGCTTCAAGCAAATTACCAATTACTATATATATATATATAGAGAGAGAGAGAGAGAAAGATATTATTTTATATATTTTTAAAACAATGTTTTTCAATTTTTTTCTTTTTTTTTTTTCAGCAAACTTGTCATTGTGATGTCACTTAGCTCTTTTTTCTCCTGAACTTCCACACTACTTGGCCCAGGGATTGAACCCACAACTACCAAGGTAATTAGATACTATTTAATGTAATATTCTTTGTTTGCCTCAAGCCTCTTTGTCAGTGGGGTTCAGAATACGTTGACTGTATCCCCTGCAGAGGGGTAAGAACCCCTTCCCCCAAGCGAGGTTTACTAGGTATAACATTAAACTGCATCTGATGGTGAGGCTCCAGTTCTGGGGAGTTGAGTACCCCCTTCATTGCCATTACTCATAGTCAATATTGACTCTGAGGGGTAGTACCTCTTAGGGTTCTATCTATGGATCAAATAGATCTGTTTAAAAACTATTTGTGTTTGATAGGAATACTTGATACCATCAGCCCTGAACCTCTATAGAGGGGTAAGACCCCCCCCCCAATGAGGGTCACCTGTTGGCCGTGGGTGAAACCATGGTGGATGAGCAGTCTATGACATGCAACAGCCCACTTTGGCCCTTACTTAGGCTAGACGGGCGGTAGGAGAGGCCCCTTCCAATCAATTGCCTGGTCGTCAAGCCTTAGCACCTATATGATTGTCCCAACCCTATTGCGCTTATGGCAAGGCCCAACACTTTTTATCATATATATATATATATATATATATATATATATATTACCAACCCCTCCACACGAGTAGGATGTGACACACGGTCAATTTCTTAAGCGGAGTTCAACAGGTTTGAATTCAGAGTTTTCCTTCTCCTAGACCGGTTGCCTAACCAAGGTTAAAGAGCCCAGTCTGCCTTACTATTTATCCATAGCTGGAGGGAGAGTAGGATTCATACCCTTCCCAAGGGTATTAACGCTAAGTGAAATGCAATTACCACATCTTCTTATCATATGTGCTAGAAGGCGGTGGCTGAGGGTCCTCATGTCCTTGGTATGACATTAAACTCCATCTGATGGTGAGGTTCCAGTTTTGGAGGTTTGAGGAATGTGGAGCACCCATTCATCAACATTGCTCCCAGGTTCACTCTGACCTGGAGTGGTAGTACTTGTTAGGGTCCCATCTATGGGTGAAATAGAAAATCCCCCCCCCCCCAAAAAAAAAATTGAGTTTAAAAACTTTTCTTCCAAACTATCGCTACAAATCTTTCAAAACTTTACCAGCATTAAATGACCCAATGTGGTTGATGTGCAGTAAATCAAAACAAACAAAAACTTAATGCCATGTACCTATAAATTAATTTCTACTAGCAAGAATATGCTTCCTCCATATTTAGATTTAATGAAATGTATTAGAAAAACTAACGAAATTAAATAAGAATGCATATAAAAAGATTACACTTCCAATTATATTTGAATTGTTTTTACATAAAATCATTCATAGTATTGATTTTAATATGTTGGAGAATAAAACAATAATTTTGGAGATGAATAACGTCAAGTAATTATCTATTAAACCCGGTTTTGTTAAAACTACTATGCAAATTATTCACACCATATAATATGTAAACTTTTATTTTTTAGTGATATATAAGACACATTGCAAGGTTTTAAACACATTAATAATATGGACTGTTTTGAGGCAACTCTATCTTAACATTGTTTATAAATAAGATTAAATAATGATTGTTTAATAACCATTGAGAATATAACATAAATAACTAAGGGAATTGTAATGATGGTGGTGATTTAGTTTCAGCTACAGGCAGACACATAATCTTCATTATAATAAGATTAAAAATAGTCACTTCAAGCTATAATTGTTTACTAACAGTAATTATTATTAGTAAAAAAAAAAAATGACTATTATCAAATAGAAATAATTACTTGAAAACATATAATTATTTGTATTAGATTGAAATACTTAATATCATAGAATGGAAAATTATTTGTATTAAGAATAAGTTAGCAGAGTGGCTTACTGTTGGTATTAGCTGAACTACAAGGGAGTCTATCCTCTTTTCACTAGAACTAGACTGGGGAGATTTTTGTTACTAAGGTGGAGCACCACATCTACCGTCAGCTTCCATATGCTTTACCCCCAGGTGGATGAGCAGTCCATGACTTGCAATACTCCACTTTGGTCCTATTTGGGCTAGACGGTCGGTCGGAGAGGCCCCCTTGATCAATCGGCTGGTCACGTTAAGCCCTAGCGCCTATATGATTTTCCCAACCCTATTGCTCTTATGGCAAGACCCAACCCCTTTTTATCATATGGGTGCTAGAAGGCCGTGGCTGCGGGTCTACATGTCCTGGAAATGACGTTAAACTCTATCTGATGGTGAGGTTCCAGTTCTGGAGGTTTGGGGAATGTGGAGCACCCTTCATCACCATTGCTCCCTTGTCCACTCTGACCCGGAGTGGTAGTACCTGTTAGGGTCCCATCTATGGGTTAAATAGAAAACATGAGTTTATAAACAAAATTGTATTATCCATTAAAAATGAAATTATTTCAAAACTTTGTTAACATTAAACATTCTTTTTACCAATAGAAGTATTCGGCATAAAATAACCCAAGGGGTTGACATGCCGTAAAACCCAATCAATCAGTGTATCAGGTCGCTCAATGTGTTACTGGTATTATGTAACCCAATTCATAGTTCGGATTGTTAGTGACTAAATTGCTAACCCCACAGATTTTTTTCTGGTAAGGAGAGTGGCTAGACACCCTACATCTAGTGGTGGGGGTTACTTCTAGACTCCCAGGTTCACTCTAACCTGGAGTAGTAGCGGTTGTTGGGTCAAATAGATCTGTTTTCAAGTTCATCATCAGGTCACACTGACAGCAGGGATACCCATGACTCTCTCTCACCACCTGTCCCTATTGATCATCACCCCCAGCAGGTCTTCTACATGGCATCCAGAATCTGCACAGAGCTTATTGATGTAGATTTTTACTGGTCAGCCTACACTGTCATGTCCATGTGTTCACATGAGAACATCACTTATGAGTTTATCTTTACTTCTCTAGTGTTCAGTATGCCTTGTTTGAATTGGATGGATTGTGTGATAGGAGGCAGGTGGCTGTACAGCTGCTTTTTTTTGTGCAGTACTGCTTCCATGATTTATTCAAGACAGCATTCTTGTGTAGTTTTCATCTAGATTTTTCTCTAAGTGTTTTGGGTATTTGCCTCATACCCCACTTGTATGGGCTGGGCACAAGGCCTCACTTTGATGTGGGCCCACCCACAAGCCGAAGCTCATGGGTGGGAAAGAACAAAAACTGCGTCGATCTCTTCGGCATTCCTCCTCAAGAGGGGCGCCTCAGGCGCTGGGCAAGGAGATTGTTTTTTGCGTCAGCTCCTTACTTTACCGCACGGATCCCTGAGCTACTCCTACACTGAACTGGTGAGGGCTGGTATAGAACCAGGAACCTTGTGGTTTATATGATGACGCTCTAACGACTGAGCTAAACCGACCCTATTAGAAGTATGCATCATATTCCAAAGCCTATCGAGTTGGCGAGGGCCGGTATTAAACTAGGAACCTTGTGGTTTACTGGAGGACGCTCTACCGACTGAGCTATACCTATTAGTAGTACTAGCAAATATATGCACCCTCCGGGTGCAAGTATTTAAGTTTAAATGTAATAAAATATTAGATTAAATCAGAAAGTCTAATGAAACAAATTAAGAATTCAAATAAAAAGATTTGAAACGGAGGGGGTATAATCGGAAAATAGAACAACTGAAACTTACTCTTTCATCACTTCCGTTTTTCAATGCTAAATTTTCCTAATTTAACTATTTAGTTAAAATAGGAAGTAAAGAATAAAATTACAGTTATTTCTTCTTGTTAATGAATTTCTTTTAGGATTTATTGAAGAGATTTTTACTCATATTCATTAAGATAAAACCAAACAATTAGAAATCAATAATACCAAGCACATTTTTATTAAAATCAGTTTTTTTAATATCAATATGCAAATTAGCTTTACGTTTACACTGAAAACTGGTATTTTGTTGTATATATAAATACAATTGCATGTTATTAGTATTTAGGTAAGGCCAACAGTATTAATAATGTCAAACAGTTTTATTATTAATTGCGCCTTAAATAGAAATAGAATCATGGAGAATGTGACGTAAATAACTAAGGAAATTGTGACTTGAGTAGTACTATAGTTTCGGTTACAGACAGAAAAACACACAATCTCCATTATAATAAGATATATTATACGTGAATTAATCAATCGCACCGTATTATTCTAAAGCCTATCGATTTCTTCAGAAGTAATCGAACATTAATCAATCTCTCAACAGATAAGAGTTAAGAGGGGAAAATGTTAAAGACAGACCCTTTTCAAATCTTCAGCTCCCATGGTGCACTGCGGCAATGAGCACATTTATTGACAAGGGGGCAGGTATTCCCTGGGATCGACGCTATTAATTCAAACACACTTGTCCAGTGGCCGAAGCACACCGGACACCCGACTGGGCGGGTAGTGTAATGTAATTTTCTCTAAGTGTTTTGATAGAGTCCAAGTGGTGCAGCCATACAGTAGTACAGACATGGATACAGTTTTGAAGAATTCTCTTATTTTATTAGGGAGTTCAGATTTCCATATGATGTACTGTCTATAGCAGTCCTTCCCTTTCCTATGTGTATATTGACATCACTTTCTGTAGATGAGATATTACTACCTAGGTATGAGAAGAAAATATTTTCAAAAATATAACAAACACAGGATGTTACGATCAGGCGAAACAATTTTATGTGTCAATACTTAAGTATTTCGGTATATTGTACCTTCTTCAGGACACCGTTAAGTAATGTTTTTGTGAGGGACAAAATGAAAGATGTTAAGTGTATAGTGAATGTGTGAATATGATGTTATTAACCGTTAATTTTTATATGTGCGTTTGTTTACAAAAAGCAAATGATGTGATCAATGCATGTGCAAAAATGGAAAGTGAAGTCTTAAAAAGAACCATAAACATATACACAAAACAAAAATGGCAAAATTATTGGAATAACTTCCAAAACAACAAACTACATGAAATAATGCCACAAATAGGAAAACTTCAAATAAATCAAACCAAAATATCCAGAAAAGAAGAAGTAATATTATCCAGACTAAGAATAGGACACTCATACATTACCCATTATACCTCCTCAAAAAAGAAGCAGCCCCATATTGCATACCATGCCAAAAACCCTACACAATCAAACACATTTTAACAGAATGTTGCAACCTAAAACAAATACGAAAAAAATACTACCAAACAACAAATCTAAAACAGATATTCTACCAAATAAACCCAGAAAAACTACTCGGATACATAAAAGAAGCACACATCTACAACAAAATCTAAAAATCTTCCAAAAAAAATGAAAACACAAAAATATATGTTAACAAAAACATCTAAAAATTTCATTCACAAAAAATATGTCAAAAAAAAAAACCTTTAGAAAATTAAACATTATCACCAATTCATTTCAAAAACGTAGTCGGCATTAAATGACCCATGTTTACATCTTTTTAAAAACACATAAACTCCATTTTATCTGCATTCCAATAGAGGCCAATGCCCCTTGCTGTCTTCTCTATTTCTACCAGTTTATTGATACACATGAAGTTAATGAAATATTGATATGCCGCAAAACAAAACAAACTTTTTGGTTAAAAATAAGACTGTTTAAATTGTCCATAATGAAATGCAAAAATGTAAATCCTGATTATCTGGTGTTGCTTATCCGCTGAATTTTTATTTCTCATGAGTCTCATCACCTCAGCTAAATAATGGACCATTTTGTTTTTATTATAAATAAACAAAGAAAAGAAAAAAAGGACATGCTACACAGAAAAAAAATATAATAAGAAAGAAAGAAAGAAAGACTAGCCGAGTGCGCAGAAGTGATAATGCTAATCTGTTTCAATTGAATATGATGAAAAGAAGGAAAGAAAGAAAGAAAAAAAGAATGTAAGAGTAAAATCAAGATTTTCATACTTTTTACATATTGAACTATTTTGAAATAGCTCTTTTGTAAACACAACAGATTGTCATTATTGGTCCCACATACTCACCTCCTCTCTCTATCTTTCCCTACTTTCTTTCTTTCTCTGTTCAGCATGTCCTTTTTCTTTCCTTTCTTTATAATAAAAAAGGAATGGTCCATTATTTAGCTGAGACGACAACATTAATTTGGCAGATAAGCAACACCAGATAATCAGCATTTACATTTTTGCATTTCATCTGGGACGGTCTCATTTTAAGAAACTACACAAAAAAATGAAAATATAAATACAAAAATTTACATGATTTTCTAACCTCTTAGACATAGAATAACCCCAGATAGGTTGACATGCCATTAAAATCAGATAAGTCATATATATATATATATATGAGTAAGAAATGGTGGAATGAAAACATCACACAATGCTGTTAAAGAAGAAAACAATTTATAATATAATCATAGCTGATATTGATCAATATTTCGATTTTACAAAAATCATCATCAGAGCTCATTCACTCCCGTAGTTGTTTGGGTCGGAGAGGAAAGTCAAATGAGTTTACAAAACAAAAAACCTTAATACTGCAAAAAACGAAAGATGTTACAATATTCACCAACGTGGGCATTCGCGCCATATATATGTCGGGCATGTCTCATGTATATCTTTTGTCAACCAAATGTAGCGAATTTTGAGATGTGGCAACAAGACGAAACAATTTAAACGGAAGGGGATGGGTATAAGAAATGTGACGGTTGGAATTCAAAAGACTTTAATTATTTTTAAATTTTATAATTTTAAGTTCTGTAATTCATAAATGATTAGATATTTACTGTAATTAGTTTTTATATAAAAGTGAAAAAGTTATGGGCGGAATATGTTAATATTTTGGAAAAGGAATTTTTATATATTTTTTTAAAATTTTTATTTTACGATTAATTATTTTTAATTTTTAATTATTATTATTATTAAGTTCTGTATTTAATAAATGATTAAATATTTATTGTGTTTTGTTTTTATATATAAAGTAAGAAAGGTTATGGGCGGAATTGGTTATTATTTTAGATAATGTTAAGCGATTTGGATCTAATGTAAGGTATTATTTTAAACCAAAAACAAAATAAAACGGAAAAGATCTTATTTATAAAACAAAACAATAAACCAAAATTTAATTTATTGGGACGTAAATAACGATGTGACACAAGGTCAACAGGTTTGAATTCAGAGTTTTTCTTCTCCTAGACCTGTTGCCTAACCAAGGTTAAAGAGCCCAGTCAGTCCTGATATTTATCCATAGCTGGAGGGAGAGTAGGATTCATACCTTTCCCAATGGTATTAGAGCTAAGTGAAATGCAAATACCACATCCAGGATTTGAACTCGAGGCGACGAGTCCATTTCTGATGACTTTAACCATTACACCACGCACTTCCATAAGTCATATATAGATTGGAAGAGATGTGAGTCTTATTGAATGTTATTTTTTTTTATTTTTTATATTTTGTTTTAAATTGATTTTCTATTTCTTTTTCAGTTAACCCTTTCAGTTTGGAAGAAAGTTTCCTTGACAAAAACATGGAGGTCAAAGAAGATAAGGAACTTTGTTGCTACGTCTGTCGAATGAAATTCTCTGAACAGTTTTTGTTAGATGAACATTTGCAGACACATTTTGAGAAGGAATCGTATCAATGTCAAATATGCGATGAAGAATTTTCTAACAGCGAAGATCTAAAAAATCATTTGTATATTCATATCGAGCAGAAACCGTACAGATGTGATCAGTGTCAAAAACTATTTAATTCCAGATCTTCCTTCGAAGAACATCTCAAAACTCACCGTGAAAAGAAACCCGTTTGCTATGAGGTGTTTCAAAAGAGTTCCGAAACGGGTGGTTTAAAAATCTTACTAAGGACCCAAACTCCGAAATCACCGCCATTCACTTGCGAGGTATGTGGGATGGCGTTTGCCCTGAGTAGCTCTTTGCAATTCCACATGAAGACGCACACCATTCCGAAAGGATTCCAGTGCGACATCTGCGGGAAAAGTTTCTCTCGCAAGAACCATGTGACCAGACACAAATCGATACACACAAACGAGAAGCCGTTTCAATGCGAGATTTGCAAGAAAGCTTTTCCTCGAAAGGACAAGTTAAAAATCCATATGATGACCCATACAGGGTTGAAACCTTATAAATGTGACACTTGTGAAAAATCCTTCACCCGGAATGACCATTTAAAAAATCACGTGATGACCCATTGCGTGAAGAAATCTTTCGACTGTGAAATTGATGGGGTAGAGGTTTTTTCAACAGGTTTTAACTTGCCGTCTAACGAGGACACGGTTTATGTCTGTAAAATGTGCGGGAAAAACTTTTCTAGATACAGTGCCTTAAAAATTCACTTGAAAACACACACAGGGGAAGAAGAGGAAACGCCGCTTGAAATTTCTATAGATGATGTAAAAACACCGAAAACAGAGAAACGCTTTAACTGTGAGGTATGTGGAGATTCTTTTACTCGATTAAGGAATGTAAAAAGACACATGAGTATACACACTCAAGAGAAACCTTTTCAATGCGAAGTGTGTGGAAGGGCTTTTGCTCGAAAGGACAAATTAAAATCACACATGGATAAACATTTGGAAGAGAAACCTCCAACTATTGAATTAACTCCAGAGATGGCACAAGAAATATCCCAAGAAATTACTCAAGAAAATCTGTCTCCAACTTTTCCACTGCAAAGTGCTCTGCAAAGTGCTCTGCCTTCATTCAGCGGAGAAAAGCCTTTTCAATTTGACGTATGTGAAACTGATTTTTCTATGGATCAAAATGCGGATTTTCAGCTTAGATCTCCAGTTAGTGAGAGTCTTTATCACTGTGGAGTTTGTGGGAAAATGTTTTGCAGAAAAGGTGATGTCAAAAGACATGCCACTATACATACTGGAGAAAGACCCTATTCTTGTGAGGTATGTGGAAAAGCTTTCCCCCGTAAGGACAAACTGAAAAGGCACATGACGACACATACTGGAGAGAAGTCATGCAAATGTGAACTGTGTGGTAAGGCTTTCTCTCGGAATGAACATTTAAAGAATCATATTTTAGTTCACATGAAGAGCCTTTCTGGTACTGATGGTCAGCAGTTTTCATGTGAATTATGTGGAAATTTATTCTTTACAGAAAATGAGCTGGAAGAACACATGGCCATACTACATGTCGATGTGAAACCTTTTTGCTGTGAAGTGTGCGGGAAAGCTTTTCTTCTGGAGATGGACGTAAAAAGACACATGGCCATGCATATAGAGAGGCCACATAGCTGTGATATTTGTGGAAAAGCTTTTGTTCGCAAAGACAAATTGAACAGACATATGTTAACTCACACTGGTGAAAGGCCGTATGGATGTGAAATATGCGGAAAGGCTTTTGCTCGAAAAGAGCATCTCAAACGTCACGCAAATGTCCACATCAAAGTTGCACTTTTGCAGTTTAACACAAACTTGGAGACTTTTACACAGATTGAGACCCAAACTTTTGAGAATGTTTCTCAAAGCAATTAATCGGAATGGCTTTTTTACCACAGTAAAACAGTTAACCGGACAAGCTCTTTTTTACCATGTTAAAACAGTTAACATGGCAGTTCTTTTTTACCACAGTAAAACAGTTAACTGGACAAGTTCTCTTTTACCACGGTAAAACAGTTAACCTTGCCAGTTCTTTTTGACCACGGTAAAACAGTTAACCATGCCAGCTCTTTTTTACCACAGTAAAATAGTTAACTGTACCATATCTTTTTACCACGGTTAAACAGTTTACCGGTCCGGTGCCCTTTACTGCGGTAAAACAATTCAGCATACCAACTCTTTTTACCACGGTAAAACAGTTAATCGGAACAGGTCTTTTTACCCTGGTAAATTTATTGGGGTGTATAAAAATATTTTCCTTTTTTTTTTTTTTTTTTAATCAATCGAGAGTTCATGTGGACCCTTGAGAAAGGTCCTGTATGTTTTTTGAAGCTTGCTCAATAACCTTTCCATTTGAAAGTCTGATAAAAGTGATGGTCATCTATTTCTGGGCTTTTATTTCAACGGACAAATCACCTGCCCCTTAAAATGCTCAAACCAGTTTTGGGCAGCATAGTCAGATATTTTTGATTTTCTTCCCTTTTCCTGGTTTCTTCGAGCAGCTTCTGTGGCTTTGAGGCCTAGTTTAAAATAATACCTCAAAATTGCCAGAATTTCAAAACCTGCCATTTTGACAAACTGAAATGAAATTAATGATGTATAAAATAATAATAATAATAATAATATAGTGGGGTCATAGTCTTTAGGTTTGTATATAAAATGAAATTAATCTTTGAAGGAAAAAAAGGGAAAATACTTTGATACATCCTAACAATAGAATCTTAAATCTTAGAGCGTGAGTAAATATTGTCTAAAATTATTATTATTATTATTATTATTATTATTATTCTCTGGAGTTGTTTAGACTAATATTCTCATCCTTGTCGTACTTATCCCCCTAAATTGAGTCTTCTTCTTTGTGTGTGTCATTTATCTGATAGGTCAGCCCACGGCTGGGGCTTTAGAATACACCGACTGCACTCTGCAGATGGGTAAGACGACCCCCCCTCCCACCGGGGGGGCCACCTATTGGCCGTGCGTGTCAACCCGTGATGCTTAAGTATGGAATCCTAGTGGCTGAGCAATCCATGAAATGCAAAACTCCACTTTGGTCCTTACTTAGGCTAGATGGGCAGTCTGAGAAGCCCCCTCTGATCAATTGGCTAGTCATGTCAAGCCCTAGCACCTATATATATATATATATATATATATATATATATATATTTATTTACCAACCCCTCCGCACGAGCAAGATGTGACATAAGGTCAATTTCTCAGATTTTACCTTCTCCTAGACTGGTTACCTAGCCATGGTTAAAGAGTTTAGTCTGCCCTGCTATTTACCCATAGTGGGAGGGAGAGTAGGATTCATACCTTTCCGAAGGGCATTAGCGCCATGGGAAATGCAAACAGCTTCGACGAGAAATTGAACTCGGGTTGACGAGTCCATTTCCTACGACTCTAACCATTTGACCTGCGCCTCCGTAAATAGCCCTAGCACCTATATGATTGTCGCAACCCTATTTCCCTTATGGCAAACTCCAACCCTTTTTATCATATATGTGCTAGAAGGCAGTGGCTGAGGGTTTTATTGTCCTGGGTATGACTTAAAACTCTATCTGATGGTGAAGTTCCAGTACTCTCAGGTCCACTCTGACCCGGAGTGGTAGTACCTGTTAGGGTCCCATGTATGAATTAAATTTAAAAAAAAATGTGTTAAAAAAAAAAAAAAAAATTGAGTACCCATCAAGAATGAATAAAGCAAAGTGTGATTGTCTGTATTTATGAGATGAGACTTAATATGAACAATTTTAATATTTTTGTACTGTTGTCCTCGTCTTTGTGTATAAACAACGTTCAGGTCACAGTAACCTCAGCCTCTTTTTTAGGTGGTGTTGTTTTGTTTTTTTTAAATTACCTTAAAATACATAATCTTCAGATGGTTACTTTGAATTCAAATTCTATTAGTGATAACGATTTCAGATCTGAAACCACATCCTAAATTCCTGGGTAATTGTCTGAAGAAAACTTATTTTAAGGTAATTTAAAAAGAAAACAACACCTAAAACAGATCCTTTAGAATACACCGACTGCACCTCTGCAGATGGGTAAGACGACCCCCCCCCACTGGGGGTGGGCACCTATTGGCCGTAGGTGTCAACCCGTGATGCTTAAGTACGGAATCCTAGTATCTGAGCAATCCATGAAATGCAAAACTCCACTTTGGTCCTTACTTAGGCTAGACGGGCAGTCTGAGAAGCCCCCTCTGATCAATTGGCTAGTCATGTCATACCTAAAACGGATCGTTCATACACAATGAAGATGAGAACAACTGTCTGAAATATCAAAATATATCAAAATGTCTTTGGCATGAAATAACCCAACAGGGATTGACATGCCATAAAATCTAACCCAATATCTGATAGGTAATTATTTTTCTTTTATTGATGGCACTAGAGTCAGACATTAAAGATTCTTGCAGACACCAGTAATTTGGTGGTCAGTCTGAGTTAGGGTAGGTCGATTTTTAAACTTTAAAAAAATATCTAATTCCCTCAAACAGCGAAAGTTTGTGTGTTGGTATAATGAATACTGATACCAAAAAAACTAGATCTTTATTTGCATCTTTGTTTGAGGAAATAGCATTAAAGATTGTCAACTAAAATGCAAAAAAATCCTCGTTTTCACAACATCTAGAAACCTAGAAATTGGTTAGAAATTTAGCAATTTCAATATTTAAAACAGAAAAGGTTGTCATTTTAAATGAAACAAATAAATTATCATAACTAGAATTCAAATTGAAAAATGGCCTGCATCACCACCAACACACCTGCTGCTTTTTACCAAATAATTAAGCTTTAACAATGATAACATTTTAAAATATTGAAATCTATTTCCTCAAACAAAGGCAAAGTTTTGAAGAAAAATATCTTGTGTGGTAATTCTTTGTTAATTTACAACTTTTGCCACAAGGGAGACGTTAATGTTCCAAAATTGACCTACCCTAATCTGTATATCCAAATCCAGCTGATGATTCAACATTATATCACTATATAAAAATTGTCTTGTGTGTCTTCCATAACTTTTGCTGAAAAATTAAAATATACCTCAATCCAAGGGGTTGGGGGGGGGGGTTCAAAGTTTAGTTACGGACATGTATGCCGAAAAAGGGGGTTCTCTTAATGAAAAATGTGATATTGTGAAAAATACCTGGTACCTATTACTTAAATATAACATTTATTATCTCGATGTAGATATAATATAAATAGTTTATATATCTATTAATAATGGAGATTCGCTTCCGGTTTTTGTCTGTAACAAAAATTACATCACTGCTTACGTCACTATACCCAAAATCGTCATAACATAGAATAAATACACTCAAAATTTGAACATGCAACATTAGACAGTCCTCATTGTTTTTTAAAACAAGTTTTAATAAATACATGACTGGTATTATATATCTATATATAGTTTGTTTTATTTTAATACATATTTAAAGTTTACATTTCAAATTGTTTTATTTTTTAATCCTTTAATGAATTTGATGATTTTACTTCCTTAGGGTACAAACTCGCTGACATTGAATTTTTAACTCCCACCCCTCAGGCAATATGTTTCAAAAATCTATTTTTACATCGCCCGGAGGGTGTTTTTTATTTTGCTAGCCTAGATAATAAATTAAAATTATTTATAATAAACTATTTCAATTTTTTTAGATACATGTCATGATGTCCTTTTTTCTATTAACTTTAACTTTTAACTAATCAAGTCCTTTTAGAATTTAATAAAGATATATAATTCATTCAACTGTGACATATTGAAATCTAATTGATTGCAATGAAATTATCAGAATAATAATTGATTAGAATAATTTTATTTATTTTGGTATTGTCTAAAAATGGTTAAATTACAAAAATACTAATAGTACTATGTACTCGGTTGGTTACTTCATTTCAGCAATGAATCCATCTCCTTTAGAGGTACAAGATATTTTTTACAATATTACAATTTTTTTTCAAGTGGATCTCCCCTTTTCAGCATATATGTTCCGTACTTAGACTTTGACCCCCCCACCCCTTGATTCCTGCTGAATCTACTGAAAATATGCAGAGGTGAATAATTTTGTTTTTTCAAACTATTGTCCTCATCTTTATTGTGGTAAGGATATAAACTCAACATTTCGGCTGTTGTATTCTCTGGCCTTCCTCAGGTGTTCCCTGTATATCCAAACATAGTAATGACACAACCTGGGAAAATCATTTTATCCTTAAAGAGAAAAGAAACTTAAAACCTTAAAATCAGGGCTCAGTTTGCATTAACTTTAGATTATGATAAAAGGTGACAGAAAGTCGGTGTCTAATAATGCATTATATGTTTATTATAAACGAACCCCCACTTTATGGCCACATCACTAAGTCCTATTTTTAAAGTTAATTTTACTAAAAAATTATAAACCCCTGGGAAATAATTTTTAATAGTTTGATCAACAGTCAAACTTTATTTCCCACTAAATCACCAAAGTTAAACAGCAATGAGCCTGTTCAATACTTAGATGGTAACCATTTAAGTAACATCAGGTACTGTAAGTGACCTGGTATCAAAAATGACTTCATTCAGCATTAAATGACCCGAAAGGGGTTGATATGCCGTAATAAAAAACCCAACCCAGTCAAACTATTAAAAATGATTTCCCAGTTGGGTGATTACATACACAGGAAACACCTGAGGAAGTCCAGATGATACAGTGGCCGAAACATTGTGTTTATACATACCGCAATAAAGATGAGGACAACAGTCTGAAGCATCAAAATTATTCACATCAAACCTCATCTCCAAAAATACAGACAAATAAAAACATGTTTGTTATTTCCCAATAGAATTTAATTTATCTTATTGTAAGGTAGTTAAAAAAAACCCACTTAAAACCGAGCCCAAAGTTACAGTGGCCGAAATGTGTTTATATATATACCATAATAAAGATGAGGACAATAGTCTGAAACATCAAAAGTATTCACATCAAGCCTCATCTCAAAATACAAATAAAATTATATAAAGTTTAAGGCTCTTAAAAATGGACTCTGGATTATTTGTCTGAATTTTTGAGATGAGGCTTGATAATTTGGATATAGGCTGGAGGATATAGTGGCTGAAATATTGTGTTTATACATACCGCAATAAAGATGAGGATAACAGTCCGAAACATCAAAATTATTTACATCCAGCCTCATCATTAATACAGACAAATAATTTTTTTTTTTTTACAAATTAAATCTTGAATCTATAAATTGTTGTAAGATTTTTTACTTGAGGATTTTGTGAGAAAGGCTTTTCACTTAAGGAACAAGGCTTGTCGGGTGAAGTAAGTGTCTACCCAGTTAACATGCAGAGGTGGGTTTTTTTAATTTTTTAAAAATTTATGTTTATATCGGTATGCCGATAGTACTTTTATTTTCCTCTACACTGTAACTCCAGTTTACTACCCCTGTGGAGATCACGCTCAAATGGCAGACGGGGAGGGGTAAATCTGAGGTCAGAGTGCTCAAAGGTTTAATGGAACAAATATTTAATGAATTTATCACTGGAAGAAGACCGAAGAGAATATCCGCCAAAATATAATAATAATAAAAATAAGGATGAAGTTTATTAGTTTAATTAACTGGTGAATGATTAAAAAAAACAAAAAAAAAAACTTGTTTATTGGTATCTTTTGTGTAGTGTGATGAAATTTTAACAAATTTTAGTCGTCTTTCTCTAAATTATGAAATAAATTCTGTCTGTACTAATTCGAGTGTTTTGTTTTCTTTATGTCTATGATAGCTTTACCCAAAATGGGCCGAAAATGTGTTTTTCACAAAATGACTTTAGCCCCCCCCCCTACAGAAATAATTTACCAAAAATCAGGGAATAATCGGATTTTAATGAAATTTTCAGTGTTTATTTATCAATGAATGATCTTTATAATGCATTACTTATTTTATTTCAAAACTTTCTCATTTTTTTTCAGGTCACTTAATTTTTACCCCCCTTATGTTGGGGGCGTAACATTTTTTTGCGAGTTGGTCATTTTCGATACTAATTACAGTATAAATAAAGAGATAAAAGACCGAAATTATGAATAGAAACAAAAAATTTTTTTTTACGATTGTTGTTCTATGAGAAAATAAGTACCGAAAATTGAAAAATAAAATGTAAAAAAATAATAAATTTTTGGGAGATTTCTTTTTTACTCATTTCAATAATTATTTAATTGGCTATTATTTTATAAAAGAAAAAAATTATACATCGATATTTTTTCTGCTTAAAAAGCGGAGGGGGTACATTTTCAATCGAGTTTTTCTTCAAAATGTATACTTTTTTTCAAAAAAAATAAGGTTTGCATTAAGTAGATATTTTAGAATCTAAAAATATAACATTTTAAACTTAACATCAGGCTTAAGTATTTTAAATGAATTTTATATATTAATTTTTCATAGCAAAAATACTAAATTAAAGTTTTGAAATAAAATAACTAATGCATTATAAAATTCATTAATTGATAAATCAATACTGAAAATTTCATTAAAATCGGATAATTACCTGATTTTTGGTAAATTCTTTTTCCATCCCAAATGTTACATTAAAATTGTAAACAAGCGCCTAAAACCACTGAACAACAGCAAAAATGGCGGATCACGTCGAAATTGACCAAAACAAATCATTTTAACTCTATTAAAAATAAACTGCATATGTAATGATATTTTTCTTTTTTTAATGATGGTCATTATGTTACTACTTATCATTTTAAACAAAAGTTTGACCTTAAATAATAGATTTAATTAATTTTAATTTGTTTTTAAAAACCTATCAGAAGACAAATTTGGGTAACCCTAGTCTATAAATTAAAAATGTAGAAAATTTTTGTTCTGTTGGCTTCAAGTTTATGAAAAAAACAAAAACTCTTAAAAGACGCCGGGACGAAATAATGAAAAATAAAAGTAAAAATAAAAAAGTTTGAGTTGCCTATTGTGTGTATCCCTTTTTACTAGCGCTAGACTAGGGAGATTGTTGTTGTTGTTTTTTTAACAGCACTTGGGTAAAAAATGTGACATTTTCTCTACCATCTTGATCCTGGTGTACGGAAAATAATAAGATTTGAAGTCTGTACTCAAAAATTATAAAGAACAAAATTCTGTTTTATTCAAAACTTGCTCAAACAATGACTTGCTACCAAAATAAGTAAAGTCATCGGGGCGACCTAATGTCGGTATCAGCCAGACAGCGAGGGAGTCTATCCTCTTTTCACTAGCGCTAGACCAAGGAGATAGTTTTTGGCGTCTGAGGTGGGGCGCCACACCTACCATCAGCTCTTTACTTTACCACACAGATCCCTGTGCTACTCATAGCTGAGTTGGCGAGGGTGGGTATCGAACTAGGAACCTTGTAGTTTCTAGCCGAACGCTCTACCGACTGAGCTAACCCGGCCACACAACCTATATACACATATATGCAGGGGTACCTTGACTTACATTTTTTTTTTTCCCACTCTCCACTTTGTTGCAGAGATTAGATTACTCAGACCATAATATGACCTTTAGGCACCCCTTTTGTGATTTTGTTTCATAAGGACATTTTTTTTCATTTACACTGTTAAAATCCGGTTGTTTGTTAACTGACGATTTTTAGAGTGTTTTTTTTTTTAATTATAAAACTAACCCCTAACCCTAACCCCTAACAAACAATTGGATTTTGACGGTGTAAATGAAAAAAATGTTGGTAATCCTTAACTTGTTCCTCGTAAATTCCTACCATAAAATAAACTGAACCCTCATTTTATGTCCGTGTTTTTGTAATAAATGTTTTATTTTTCTTGCACCCGTTATTTTACAATACTGAATATATTTTCTTTATTTAAAAACATTTATTGCAAACATATTTAAAACATTTATTGCAAAAACACGGACATAAAATGAGGGTTCAGTTTATTTTATAGTAGGAATTTACGAGGAACAAGTTAAGATTACCAACATTTTTTTTCATTTACACAAACGTCAAATTCCAATTGGTTTGTTAGGGTTAGGGTTAGGGTTAGTTTTATATAAAAAAAAAAAACACTCTAAAAATCGTCAGTTAACAAACAACCGGATTTTAACAGTGTAATGAAAAAAAATTGTTCCTTATGAAAAAACAAAATCCAAAAGGGGTGCCTTAAAGGTTCATATTATTGGTGTGATGTTAAATCTAAATCTCTGCAACAAATGGAGAGTGGCAAAAAAAAAAAATGTAACTTCAAGGTACCCCTCAGATATGTGTATATAGGTTGTGTGGCCGGGTTAAGCTCAGTCGGATAGAGCTTTCGGCTAGAAACTACAAGGTTCCCTAGTTCGATAACCCACCCTCGGCCACTCAGGGTATGAGTAGCAACAGGGAGCTGGTGGTAAAGTTAAAGAGCTGATGGTGGTGTGGCGCCCACCTCAGAACGCCAAAAACTATCTCCTTGTCTTATCGCTAGTGAAAAGAGAGATAGAACTCCCTCCTGTCTGGCTGATACCGACATTAGGTCCGCGCCCATGACTTACTTATTTTGGTAGCAAATCATTGTTGAGCAAGTTTTGAATAAACAGATTTTGTTCTTTATAATTTTTGATACAGACTTCAAATCTTATTATTTTCCGTACACCCAGGATCAGAGATGGTAGAGAAAATGTCACATTTTTACCCAATGCTGTTAAAAGAAAACAACAACAATCTCCCTAGTCTAGCGCTAGTTTAAAAAAAGGGATCACACAATGGCAACATCAAACTTTCTTATACTTTTATTTGTCATTATTCGTCCGGGCGTCTTTAACGAGTTTTTGTTTTTTTTCATAAATGAAAGCCAACAGAGAAAAAATAATTTTCTACATTTTTAATTTTATAGGACTTTAGGGTTACCCCAAAAATTTTGGTTTTTTGTTTTTTTCTGATAGGTTTTTAAAAACAAATTAAAATTAATTAAATCTATTAATTTAAGTCAAACTTTGTTTAATAATGATAATAGTAACATAATTGGACCAGTCATTAAAAAAAGAAATTCAACATATTGCAGTTATTTTTAATAGAGTTAAAATGATTTGTTTTGGTCAAATTTCGACGTGATCCGCCTTTGCTGTTGTTATGGTTTTAGAGCCCGGCCTTAGTTTACGAATTTAAGTAACATTTGGATGAAAAGAATTTACCAAAAACAGTAATTATCCGATTTATAATGAAATTTTCAGTATTGATTTATCAATTAATGAATTTGTATATATCATTATTATTTATTTCAAAAACTTTAATTTATTATTTTTAGCTATGAAAAATAATATATAAAAATTCATTTTAAATACTTAAGCCTGATGGTTAAGTTTTAAATGTTATATATTTTTAATTAAAAAATCTACTTAATGCAAACCATTTTTTTTGAGAAAAATAAGTATACATCTTGAAGAAAAAACTCGATTGAAAACTGTACCCCCTCCGCTTTTAAGCAGAAAAAATATCGATGATAATTTTTTGCTTTTAATAAAATAATAGCCAATAAATAATTATTGAAATGAGTAAAAAAGAATCTCCCAAAAATTATATTATTTTTTTACCATTTTATTTTTCATTTTCGGTACTTATTATTACTCATGTAGACAACAATCGATAAAAAAAAATTTTTTGTTTCTATTCATAATTTCGTCTGTTTATTCTTCTATTTATACTGAATTAGTATCGAAAATGACCAACTCGCAAAAAAAATGTTACCCCAACATAAGGGGGGTAAAAATTAAGTGACCTGTGTGGGGAAAAAAAATGAGAAAAGTTTGAAGATAAATACGTAATGCATTATAAAGATCATTGCATTATAAATAAACACTGAAATTTTCATTTAAAATTCCGATTATTCCCCTGATGTTTTCGGTAAATTAGTTCTGTAGGGGGGGGCTAAGCTTCCATTTTGTGGGAAAAAGCCAAACATTTTCGGCCCATTTTGGGTAAAGCTATCATAGACATAAAGAAAACAAAAACACTGCGAATTCGTTTACCAGACAGAATTTATTTCATAATTTAGAGAAAGACGACTAAAATTGTTTAAAATTTCATTCACACTACACAAAAGATACCAATAAACAAGTTTTTTTTTGTTTTTTTTTATCATTCACCAGTTAATTAAACTAATAAACTTCATCCTTTATTTATATTATTATTAATATTTTGGCGGATATTCTCTTCGGTCTTCTTCCAGTGATAAATTCATCAAATATTTTTCCATTAAACCTTTGAGCACTCTGACTCAGATTTACCCACTTCCCGTCTGCCTTGGAGCGTGTGATCTCCACAGGGTAGAAACTGGAAACAGTGTAGAGGAAATAAAGTACCTAATCGCCATACCGATATAACATAAAATTTTTAAAATAATTAAGAACCCACCTATGCATTGTTAACTGGTGGACCACTTACTTCACCCGACCAAGCCTTGTTCCTTAAAGTGAAAACCTTTCTCACAAATCCTCAAGTTAAAAAAAATCATTACAACAATTAATTAGATTCAAGATTAATTTGTATTAAAAAAAAAAAAAAAATTATTTGTCTTATTAATGATGAGGCTGGATGTAAATAATTTTGATGTTCGACGTGTTATCCTCGACTTTATGCGGTATGTATATCACAATATTCAGCCACCTATATCCTTCAGCCTATATCAAATTATTCAAGCCTCATCTCAAAAATTTCAGACAAATATCCCAGAGAGAGTCCATTTTTAAGAGCCATATAAACTTTATAAATTTTATTGTATTTTTTGACTGATTGAAGGCTGATGTGAAACTTTTATGTTTCAGACTATTTCCTCATCTTATTATGGTATATATATAAACACATTTCGGCCACTGTAAACTTTGCTCGTTTTAAGTGTTTTTTTTAACTACCTTACAATAGATAAATTAATATCGTATTGGGAAAATAACAACATGTTTTTATTTGTTCATGTATTTGGAGATAGTTTGATGTGAATAAATTTTGATGCCTCAGCTTGTTGTCCTCATCTTTATTGCGGTATGTATTAAACACAATTGTTCTTCCCACTGTAGTCATTCTGGACTCCTTAGGTGTTTCCCTGTTTGTATGGTAAAATCACCCAACCTGGGAATTCATTTTTAATGAGTTTGACTGGGTGGGTTTTTTTATTACGGCATATCACCCCTTCGGGGCGTCATTTAATGACTGAATGAAGTCATTTTTGATACCAAGGTCACTTACAGGACCTGATGTTACTTAAATGGTTACCCATCTAAGTATGACAGGCTCATTGCGCTTATTGAACTTTGGTGATTTAGTGGGAATAAAGTTTGACTGCTTGAATCAAACTATTAAAAATATTTCCCCAGGGTTTATAATTTTTTAGTAAAATAACTTTAAAAAATAGACTTAGTGGCTGTGGGCCATAAAGTGGGGGTTCCGTGTAAATAAAAAATAATGCAATTATTAGGACACCGACTGTTCTGTCAACTATTTATCAATAATCTAAGAGTCTAATGACAAACTGAGCCCTAGATTTTAAGGTTTTTAAGTTTCTTTCTCTTTTTAGATAAAATATTTTCCCAGGTTGTGTCATTACTATGTTTGGATATACAGGAACACCTGAGAGGCCGAGAGAATACAACAAGCCGAAATGTTGAGTTTATATCCTTACCACAATAAAGATGAGGACATAGTTTGAAAAACAAAAGTACACCTCTGCATATTTTCAGTAGATTACAGCAGGAATCAAGGGGTCGGGCGGTCAAAGTCTAAGTACGGAACCATATATGTCTGAAAAGGGGAATCACTTGAAAAAACCTATGTGAAACTTGCTAAAAAATATCCTTGTACCTCTAGAAAGGAGATGGATTCATTGCTGAAATAAGTAACCAAACCGAGTACAGTATACTATTAGTATTCTTTGGTAATTGAACCTAATTTTTAGACTACCAAAATAAATAAAATTATTTCTAATCAATATTATTCTGATAATTCATTGCAATCAATTAGATTTCAATATGTCACAGTTTAAATGAATTATATATCTTTATTAAATTCTAAAAGGACTTGATTAGTAAAAGTTAAAGTAATAGAAAAAAGGACATCATGACATGTATCTGAAAAAAATTGAAATAGTTATTATAAATGAATTTTTATTATTATCTAGGCTAGCAAAATAAAAAACACCTCGGGCCGATGTAAAAATAGATTTTTGAAACATATTGCCTGAGGGGGGAAGTTTAAAAATTCAATTGTCACGAGTTTGTACCCTAAGGAAGTAAAATCATCAAATTTCATTAAAGATTAAAAAATTAAAACAATTTGAAATGTAAACTTTAATATGTATTAAAATAAAACAAACTATATTATAGATATAACAATACCAGTCACTGTATTTATTAAAACTTGTTTTAAAAACAATGAGGACTGTCTAATGTTAGCATGTTCAATTTTGAGTTATTTAATCTATGTTTAGACGTTTTGGGGTATAGTGACGTAAGCATGATGTAATTTTTTTACAGACAAAAACCGGAAGCGAATCTCCATTATTAAAGATATATAAACTATTTATATATATATCTTACTCGAGATAATAAAAGTTATATATTAAGCTAATAGTACCAGGTATTTTTCACAATATCACTATTTTTCATTAAGAAACCCCCTTTGTTCCAGCATACAAGCCAGTAACTAAACTTTGAAACCCCCCCCCCAAACCCCTTGGTGAGGTATATTTTAATTTTCAGCAAAAGTTATGGAGACGACCACAAGAGCAAATTTTTATATAGTGAATAATGTTGACATCAGCTGGAGTTGGATATACAGATTAGGGTAGGTCAATTTTGGAACATTAACGTCTCCCTTGTGGCAAAAAGTTGTAAATTAAACAAAGAATTACCACACAAGATATATTTTCTTCAAAACTTTTGCTTGTTTGAGAAATAGATTTCAAATATTTTAAAATGTTATCTTGTTAAAGCTTAATTATTTCGGTAAAAAAGCAGCAGTGTTGGTGGTGATGCAGGCATACTTTTCAATTTGAATTCTAGTTATGATAATTTATATTGTTTCAGTTTAAAATGACAACCTTTTCTGTTTTAAAATATTGAAAATTGCTAAATTTTCTAACCAATTTCTAGGTTTCTAGATGTTGTGAAAACGAAAGGATTTTTTTTAGCCCATTTTAGTTGACAATCTTTAATGCTATTTCCTCAAACAAAAGATGCAAATAAGAGATCTAGGTTTTCTGGTATCAGTATTCATATACCAACACACAAACTTTCGCTGTTTAGGAATTAAGATATTTTTTGAAAGTTTAAAATCGACCTACCCTAACTCAGACTGACCACCAAAATTACTGGTGTTCGCAAGAATCGAATGTCTGACTCTAAGTGCCACCAATAAAAGAAGAAAAATAATTACCTATCAGATATTGGTTAGATTATGCTGTTTCAATGCCCTGTTGGGTTATTCATGCCAAAGACATTTTTTGAATAATATTTTGATATTTCAGACAGTTTTCTCATCTTCATTGTGTTATGACGATCGTTTAGGTATGAACAGACTAGCCAATGATCCAGAGGGGCTTCTCCAGACTGCCCGGTCTAGCCTAAGTAGGACCAAAGTAGGATTTTGCATTCTCATGGATTGCTCAGATACTAGGATTCCGTACTATAAGCATCACGGGTTGACACCACGGCCAATAGGCCACCCCTAGTGGGGGGGGTCATCTACCCATCCTGCAGAGGTGCAGTCGGTGTATTCGAAAGGATCTGTTTAGTGTTGTTTCTTTTTAAATTACCTTAAAATAAGTTTCTTCGAACAATTACCCTGGAATTTAGGATGTGGTTTCAGATCTGAAACGTTATCACTAATAGAATTTGAATTCAAAGTAACCATCTGAAGATTACGTATTTTAAGGTAATTTAAAAAAAAACAAAAACAACCACCACCGAAAAAGAGGCTGAGGTTACTGTGACCTGAACGTTGTTTAACACAAAGACGGAGGACAACAGATACAAAAATATTAAATTGTTCATATTAAGTCTCCATCTCATAAATACAGACAATCACACTTTGCTTATTCATTTCTTGAATGGGTACTCAATTTTTTTTTTTTTTTTTTTTGTAACCACATTTTTTTTAAATTTAATTCATACATGGGACCCTAAACAGGTACTACCACTCCGGTCAGAGGGACCTGAGAGTACGGGAACTTCACCATCATGACATAAGAGTTTTAAGTTCATACCCAGGACAATAAAACCCTCAGCCACTGCCTTCTAGCACATATATGATAAAAAGGGTTGGAGTTTGCCATAAGGGAAATAGGGTTGCGACAATCATATAGGTGCTAGGGCTATTTACGGAGGCGCATGTCAAATGGTTAGAGTCGTAGGAAATGGACTCGTCACCCGAGTTCATTCTCGTCGAAGCTGTTTGCAATTTCCCATGGCGCTAATGCCCTTCGAAAGGTATGAATCCTTACTCTCCCTCCCACTATGGTTAAAGTAGCAGGCAGACTAAACTCTTTAAACCATGGTAGGGGGTAACCAGTCTAGGAGAAGTAAAATCTGAGAAATTGACCCTTTATGTCCACATCTTGCTCGTGCGGAGGGGTGTAAAAAATATTAATATATATATAATATATATAATATAGGTTGCAGGCTGACATGAACAGCCAATTGATAGAGGGGGCTTCTCGACCTGCCCAGTCTAGCCTAAGTACAGACCAAAGTGGAGTCTCTTGGCATTTCATGGAAGTTGCTCAGACCACTGGATTCCACTTAAGCATCACGGAGTTTGCACGCACGGCCAATAGTGGCCCCCCCGGTGGGAGGGGTCGTCTTACCATCTGCAGAATGTGCAGTCGGTTGTATTCTAAAGCCCCAGCGTGGGCTGACCTAATCAGCATTAAATGACACACACAAAGAAGAAGACTCAATATTCTAGGGAGATAATAAGTACGACAAGATGAGAATATTTAGTCTAAACACTCCAGAGAATAATTAAATAATAATAATAATAATAATTAATTTTAGACAATATTTACTCACGCTCTAAATTTAAGATTCTATTGCTTTAGGGACTGTAATCAAAGATTCATTTTTCCCTTTTATTTCCCTTCAAAGATTAATTTCATTGTAATATACAAACCTAAAAGAGCTATGACCCCACTATCATTATTATAATTAATTATATTTATACATCATTAATTTCATATTCAGTTTGTCAAATGGCAGTTTTGAAAAATTCTGGCAATTTTGAGTATTATTTAAAACTAGCCGTCAAAGCCACAGACAGCGCTCGAAGAAACCAGAAAAAAGGGGAAGAAAAATCATAAGAGAATATCATGACTATGCTGCCCAAATACTGGTTTGACGCATCTTTAAGGGGCAGAGGTGATCTTGTCCGTTGAAATAAAAGCCCAGAAAATAGATGACCATCACTTTTATAAGACTTTCAAATGAAAGTATCTAATGAGCAAAAGGCTTCAAAAACCAACAGACCTTTCTCAAGGTCCACATAACTCCGATTGATTAAAAAAAAAAAAAAAACGGAAATTATTTTTATAGCACCCCAATAAATTTACCAGGGTAAAAAGACCTGTTCCCGATTAATGTATTACCGTGGTAAAAAGAGTTGGTTAGCGAATTGTTTCCGCATAAAGGGCCACCGGGACCGGTAAACTGTTTAACCGTGGTAAAAAGATATGTACAGTGTAAACTATTTTTACTGTGAGTAAAAAAAGCCTGGGCAGTTAACTGTTTTTACCCGTTGGTCAAAAAGAACATGGCCAAGGTTAACTGTTTACCGTGGGTAAAGAGAACTTGTCCAGATTAACTGTTTTGACTGTGAATCACAAAAAAGAACTGCCATTTAAACTGATTTAACATGGTTAACAAAAGAGCTTGTCGGTTAAACCTGTATTTACGTGTAACAAAAAGCCATTCGATTAATTGCTTTGAGAAACATTCTCAAAAGGTTTGGTTCTCAAACTGATGTAAAAGGTCTCCAAGTATTGTGATTAAACTGCAAAAGTGCAACTTGATGTGGACAATTTGCGTGACGTTTTGAGAGCTCTTTTCGAAGCAAAAGCCTTTCCGCATATTTCACATCCATACGGCCTTCATCCAGTGATGAGTTAACATATGTTCTGTTCCAATTGTCTTTGCGAACAAAAAGCTTTTCACCAAAATCATCACAGCTATGTGCCTCTCTATATGCATGCCATGGTCTTTTTACGTTCCTCTCCAGCAAGAAAGGCTTTCCCGCACACTTCACAGCAAAAAGGTTTCACATCGACATATAGTAGTAATGGCCATCGTGTTCTTCCAGCTCAGTTTTCTGTAAAGAATAAAATTTCACAAATTCACATGAAACTGTTGACCATCAGTACCAGAAAGGCTCTGTCATGTGAACTTTAAATAATATTAACTTTACAATGTTCTCATTCGAGAGAATAGCAACATTACCACACAGTTCACAGTTGCATCACTTCTCTCCAAGATTGTCGTCATGTCCTTTTCATTTTCCTTACGGGGAAAGCTTATTCCACATACCATCACAAGCAATAGGGGTCTTTCTCCAGTATGTATAGTTGGCATGTCTTTTGACATCACCTTTCATGCAAAACATGTTCCCACAAACTCCCACAGCTGATAAGACTCTCACTAATGGAATCTAAGCTGAAAATCCGCATTTGACCATAGAAAAATTCTCAGTTTCACATACGTCAAATTTGGAAGGCTTTCTCCGCTGAAGAAGGCAGAGCACTTTGCAGAGCACTTTTGCCATGGAAAAAAGTTTGAGGACAGATTTTCTTGATAATTTTTGGATATTTCTAGTGCATCTCTGGAGTAATTCAATAGGTTGGAGGTTATCTCTTCAAATGTTGCTATCCATGTGTGATTTTAAGACTTGTCCGGCGAGCAAAAGCTCTTCCACACACTTCGCATGAAAGGATCTCT
>CM042151.1:110544432-110643278 GCA_023376005.1 Doryteuthis pealeii
GGTGGGAGAGAGGGAATCACAACCGAAACAGTCCAAGGGAGATAACTCATAATCAACATTGCAGCCCTTTTTTAAAGTCTGGATGTATCAAGTACCTCTAGCAATTTTAGCGTAGATGCTCCTCTTTGGGTCAGGGAATCTGTAGTTTCCTATTTACCCAAAATACCTCAATTTTCCCCTCTGATACCATTTCCCTCAATCTTGCCATGTCCACTCTCAATCTTCTATCACTAACAATATTTGTAGTGCCTAAAGCACTAGTTAGTGATACATTGTCTGTATAGCATCGTACTGGTCGTGGTACAGACATACCAAAAGTTTCTTGCACCAAAGAAGAAATGAAGAATCCTGCATCTGCTGCTTTACTTAATGCCAAAGTTTCAGATGCTAATGGACTTTTTGTAACTATGTCCAACTTTTTAGATTGCCAGCTGATAGGTGCCACCCCTTCTTGTTCTCGCCCTGAATAAAAACAACAGCGGGGACTGGAATTGAACCTGGAACTTAGCAATTTCTAGACAGCTGCTCTACCAACTGAGCTAAACCTGACCCCCCTGAATGAAAAAAGTAAAAATGTGGGAAAAGATGGAAAATGAAAGACTACAAATACTTTTATAATATCCACTTGACCAGTGCTAATCAAATTAGTGGTATTTCGGTTTTCCAAGGAATTTTATATATACTAGCAAATATATGCACCCTCCGGGTGCAAGTATTTAAGTTTTAATGTAATAAAATATTGTATTAAATTAGAAACGCTAATGAAACTAAATAAGAATACAGATAAAAAGATTTGAAACAGGGAGTATAATAAAAGATTTGAAACAGAGGGAGTATAATAAAAAATGGAACAACTGAAATTTACTCTTCCATCACTCTCGTCTTTCATTGTTATTTTTTCTAATTTAAGTATTTAGTTATAAGAGGAAGTAAAGAATAAAATGACAGTTATTTTATCTTGTTAATGGATTTCATTTAAGATTCATTGAAGAGATTTTTGCTTATATTCATTAAAATAAAACCAAACAGTTAGAAAACAATAATACTAAGCACATATTTATTAAATTCGATTTTTTAATATTAATATGCAAATTAGCCTTCCCGTTCACACTGTAAACCGCTATTTTGTTGTATATATAAATATAATTGCATGTTGTCAGTATGTAGACATAGTTAACAGTATTAATAATATAAGACAATTTTATTAATAATTGAGGTTTAGATAAAAATAAAATCATGGAGAATGTGATATCAATAACTAAGAGAATTGTGACTTGAGTAGGAATATAGTTTCGGTTACAGACAGAAAAACACACAATCTCCATTATAATAAGATATATATATATATATATATATATATATATATATTTAATAACGGATTTAAATTATGTAATACATCTATAATAAATATCTATTAGTATATACAATTGATTCTTAAAATTTTATGTGCTCAAAAAATTACGGTTAATTTAATATTATTGACAAATGAAAATAACTTATTACCTTCTATAATTTAAAAAAAAAAATTATTTTATTACATGGTATGTGTTCTGAATGTAAGATATCACAAACAAACCTTTTCACTAGTTAACTATGTTCATATTTTTACTTTGTTTCCAAGAGGAATAAGTTCAAGGTGAACACTTTTATGGTAACAAGTTTAAATATTGTAATATACCTATCAGAATTATGATTTATATTTACATATAGTTAATTATTTAAACCGTAATACCCTCTTAAAATTACGGCCAATCTAGAGCTGTTAATATAAGCAAAAATAACACTTTGTCTTTTGTAATTTAGATATTTAATTTATAATATTTAATTTATTTGAAATTTAAAAAATACTCATAAAATAAAGTTTTCTAAAATTATTCATCAATCTTTCTAATATATAATTAAAGATAATCTTTTTATTTATTTACTGATCTATCTAATTAATTTAATACATTTTATTTTATTTTACAACTGAAAAAATGCTAAGTAAATAAATTCTTCTATTTGACCGTTTTTATTTTGAATTCAAGATAGTTACAATGTAACAATATTCACTGGAAGTTTACTAGACAAGATTATATATATATATATATATATATATATATATATATAGGGGTAAACTATAGACACGTGTTTCGAGGTATCACCTCTCATCAGTATAGTTATACGGTTTTTAGCAGCTGCCTCTGGCTGGGTTTGAAACCCGAACGAACTTACGCTCGCCAAGCTTCTTACCCACACATCCACAGTCAGTCGCCAAGTATAGCAGGCTATTTAATTGCTATATTTCTAAGGGGAAATGACCTTCACCTAGAGTTCTCAAACTTTGTAAACAAAGTGAGATTTGGCCGAGCCGAATACGGTGAATCTGCAATTATATACCTTCTAAATAGAGTGCTCAACCAAGAACGGGAAGCGTATAAAGGGGTAAACTATAGACACGTGTTTCGAGGTATCACCTCTCATCAGTATAGTTATACGGTTTTTAGCAGCTGCCTCTGGCTGGGTTTGAAACCCGAACGAACTTACGCTCGCCAAGCTTCTTACCCACACATCCACAGTCAGTCGCCAAGTATAGCAAGCTATTTAATTGCTATATTTCTAAGGGGAAATGACCTTCACCTAGAGTTCTCAAACTTTGTAAACAAAGTGAGATTTATATATATATATATATATATATATATATATATATATATAAGATTTTTGGATGTTTGTTTATTTTAGAAACGTTGCTGAATAAAGTATATATTAAATTTTTACTTGAAGGCACTTACAACGCATGTATCGCATAAAATTCGATACTTTTTCTTATAGAAAATGAAATTGACAAGTGTAATCCCGGCAAAGGATCGCTCGGTGTGTAGAATGTCGTACAGACTGTTTCGACTTTATTAAGTCTCATCAGCGACATATACTAACGATTTCCCTCCAACAGAAATCGAAACCGGGACCTCAGCGAGCATAGTGAACCACTATATCGTCTCGACCACAGTACACAGCTAACAATCCTTAGCGAAATTAAACTTAAAATATATTTGCTAGTACATATAAAAATTCAAACCCATTCTCAACAGATATTACAAAGGTAAGAGACAAATTTTATCTTCTCTAATAACTTATAGAATAATTATATTAACTTGATGCTTCAAAGGAGTCTAATAATAGATGAGAAAAACTTTCTATCAGGGACCCCACTCTGAAAAAGTGTTTTAATACTTTTGAGAGGGGTCCCTTGGAAAGGATTTTTCATTTATCCCCCTCATTTCATTCATTTTTATTTCATCCATTCATTCATTTTACCATCAATTTTTAACTAAATAATTTAGAAGCATACGCGAAAACTTATATATATATATATATATATATATATATATATATATATATATATCATTTAAGTGAGGAAGATGAAAATAAATCTCACAGATATGTTGAAAAGATAAATGGAAAAATATATATTTGTATGGATAGAATTTATATGCTAACATGTTTCAATGGGAATTTGTTTATATCTACAGCATTCTATTTAAAATTATTTTGATTGTAAAATAAAATCATAATAGAAAACTAGGTACCACCAATTTTCACCGTGAAATCCCCCACCCCCCTATATTTAACACTATAAAACTTACATAAAGGATATTATCTTGAAAATCTTTGTCCATTTGAAAGAAGAAACATTAAATGAACTCCCGATGATTTAAAAATTGTTTTTTCAGCTTATGGAAATAATGAAAATTATAAACAAAAAACAATGTTTACATTTTTGCACTGTTAAATCAATTGAAATTTAATATAGCCAAAAAACAAGTTATGATGAGAGGCTTTTTTAAAAATTCTATGAAAATCAATTAATGGTCTGACTTTCATGAAAATTTCCATAATTACTTACCTTTTGATGAAGATATGTCTAAAATAGTTTTTTCCTAAAATATATTACGGGAATTTTTTTTTTAATGAGGTCTCCCCCATTTTATGAAATATGAAAAAATGAACCATCAAAAAATGATTTTTACTTTTTTTCTATAAAGATAAGAGTCTGAATAATTATATCAGAAGATTTTTATAAGTTTCAATGCCAGAGTTTTTTTTAGTAACAGAACCATGAATACAGAATTCTGCTAAAAAAATATTTAAAAAAAAAACTGACCGTGTTGTAAAAAACGGACTGTTTTACTTATTTTTCAAGATAACAATGAGAAATTTTTCTCCAATTGGATAATGTGATCTTTGATTTAAATGTTTTTCTTTGTAGCAACTCTTTATGTTAATTATTTCTTTTTTGCAAGATTTTTTTTAAAAAGTTAAAAAATATTTACATTTCTTCCTTCAATATGGCCTAAACTGGTCACATGACATATTTTGGTGGTACCTATAGAAAACCATATGTACAAAGGTCGTCTTCTTCCGAGCAGAATGTTTTGATTTTTAGAAAGAAAAACAAGTGTTTCAAAAGAAAATTTGAAACTGATAAAAAAAAACTGATCATAAAATGGAATTTAAAATTTATTTAAAATTTAAAAATTTAAAATTCAAAATTCAAAATTTAAAATTTAAAAATTTGAAACTGATAAAAAAAAAAATGATCATAAAATGGAATATTTTTAATATTCAAAAGTGTTTCCTGATTTGAAAAAAATATGAAAATATTTTATTAACTCTTTATGTTCGGAACTTTGAAAAGAAAATTTTATTTTTTTAATGGTTTAGGGCCGGGTTAGCTCAGTCGGTAGAGCATTCGAACAGAGACCACAAGGTTCCTAGTTCGATACCGGTCCTCGCCAACTCAGCGTATGAGTAGCACAGGGATCTGTGTGGTAAAGTAAGGAGCTGATGGTAGGTGTGGCGCTCCACCTCAGATGCTAAAAACAATCTCCTTGGTCTAGCGCTATTGAAAAGGGGATAGACTCCCTCGCTGACTGGCTGATACCGACTTTAGGCCACCTCGATGACTTTACTTACTTTTACTATTTCCTATAAGTCTAACATGATCAAAGGGGAACCACTCTTGACTGATAGATTATTTATTTATTTTTCCATTAAATTAACCCTAAACCCTAACCCCATCTTCGTTTTTCCTAGTAGATCAATAAATAATTTATCAGTCAAGAGTGGTTCCCCTTTGATCATGTTAGACTTATAGGAATTAACCTTTTAATCTTCTTATTATAATGGAGATTGTGTGTTTGTCTGTTTGTAACCGAAACTATATTACTACTCAAGTCACAATTCCCTTAGTTGTGGCGTCACATTCACCATGAATTTATTTTTATTTAAACCTCAATTATTGATAAAATTGTTATATCTTATTAATACTGTTGGATTAATCTACATACTAATAACATGCAAGTATATTTATATATTCAACAAAATAGCGGTTTACAGTGTGAACGAGAAGGCTAATTTGCATATTGATATTAAGAATTTGATTTTAATAAATATATGCTTAGTATTATTGATTTCTAATTGTTTGGTTTTCTCTTAACGAATCTGAGCAAAAATCTCGGGGATAAATCTTAAAAGAAATCCATAAACAAGACGAAAGAACTGTAATTTTATTAAATACTTCATCATGTAACTAAATAGATAAATTAGGAAAAATCAAAGATGGGAGTGATGGAAAATGATGGAAGAGTTAGATTTGAAGCTGTTCTATTTTTCGATTATACCCCTTCAGTTTATCAGTTTCTAATTTGATACAATATTTTATTACATGAAAACCTAAATATTTGCTAGTGTTTGTAATGGAGAAGTATAAAATTTTTAAATTTTTGAAAGAAACGAAATGACTGAGTGTCCTAGAAATCCACGACACCCAACCTCAATAGGAATAACATGGCATGTCCAACCCTTTTCCACGCAGTCGGCACGCAGTGACTCATAACGGTTCATTTTTCGCTCATGTGCTTCCTCCTGGTTTTCTTCCCACATTACGGTTAATTCGACGAGGAGGACACTCTTTTTTGTGTCAGACCACGCTACAATGTCTGGGCGCTTATCCGTTTGAAGTATGTGAACTGGAAATTTTAGGGATGTCTTGAGATCCACTGAAACCTTCCAGTCACCAGCTCCATTCAGTAGTTTCATGTTTCATCTACTTATGTAGATGTATGTTTACAATCACCTGAAATATCTTATGTTAAAGCTGAGTGAATAAACAAGGAGTGTGTGATTGGTAGATTAACTTATTCGTGTGTTCATTTTCAGCAGCTAAGATGGGTCAATTTTTGACTTAATTGCAAATTTGAGCAAAATGATTTTAATGTTTTGTTTTTTTTTAATTCTCCAATCAAATTTATTTTTTAAAATTCAATTCGTTTTGCAAACTAACTTTCTTCCTGATCAAAATTATCTACCCAAAGCTCAATGGGTCTTTTTTTTTTAACTATATATATATATATATATATGGAGGATATGTGCTTAATTGAAGTCATACCTAATTTTGAAAATGAATTAGTTAATAATTAATGAATTTAGGCGGGCATATATGTTCAAATGTAAGGCTAAACAAGTCGAGAAAATGTCAATCCCTGAATGTACATTTCGACCTATTAGGTCTCATCAGCAAGGTTATAGACATGGGAGACTGCTCCGTGTGTGACTCGAAACCTTGACTGCCAAGTTCGAGTCACACACGGAGCAGTCTCCCATGTCTATAACCTTGCTGATGAGACCTAATAGGTCGAAATGTACATACGGGGATTGACATTTTCTTGATTTATCAGCATGGTGTTGTTATCTCATTAAATAGCAAGCCTCTGAAATTAGTAGACTAATTCACATACCTTGGTAGCAATATCTCATCTACTGAAATCGATGTCATAGGTAAAACATGGACAATAACAATAAACACCAAAATTAATTAAAAATATTTTATTCTGCTAAACAAAACATTTGAGAAAGTATAAAAATGGTCATTTTTATTCCAGACAAATGGGGTTTTTTTTTCATTAAAAAGAATAAAAAAACAAAAACAAAAAAAAATTCTTAAAAAAATCAAGTTTTTTGGAGGGAAAAATGGCAGAGTTTGTTTTTTTTTCATGGAAGGATTTAAATCTTTCGAAGGATTTGGTGACAAATATTCAAAAACAAAAACGTTTATCATTTACCCAACCCCTCCTCACGAGTAGAATGTGACACAAGGCCAATTTCTTTATTTAACTGTTCAACAGGTTTGAATTCAGAGTTTTCCTTCTCCTAGACTGGTTACCTAGCAAGGTTAAAGAGCCCAGTCTGCCCTACTATTTACCCATAGCTGGAAGGAAAGTAAATATAAGCAGTTGAATTGTTAATTATTAAAAAAAAAAAATTTTTTCAAATGGTTTTAAATTTGTTGTCTTTGGTTCGGATTGAAAAATTGTCAGTTTATGGGGGAAAAAAAAAAAAAAGATAAAGATTTTTGACTTGCTGGTGACAAGATGGAAAAGTATAATACAAATTATATCAAAAGTAAAAAAAAAAAAAAAAAAAAAAAAAAAAAAGCTTAGTCTGGCACAAGGCCATGGGGAGAGCACTTGGTGATGATCAAAATGTATTTACATTGGCTTATAAGAGTGAACTTGTGAACTGCTCTACAGCAGGAACACCAGGAGAAAATAAAGCAAATTTGGCTTAGTCTGGTACAAGGCTACAAAAGTTGAGTGCCCAATGAGGATTGATCCCCAATAAATGTTCAACTTTTGTAATCTTGTGCTAGATTAATTTGAAAAAAAAAAAAATTTTTTAAATCTTTTTATAAAAAAGAAATGTTTATAACTTTTCAATTTCTTAGGACTCCTCTTAGTAACTGTGTTACCTTGAGATAATATCTAAGGAGTGTGGTTGGTTGGATTTTATGGCATGTCAACCCTTATTGGGTTATTTAATGCTGAAGACATTTTGTTTGATTCATTCTTGATGGATACTCAATTTTATTTTTAACACATTTTTTCTCTTTTTAACCCATAAATGGGACCCTAACAGGTACTACCACTCCAGGTCAGAGTGGACCTGGGAGTAATGGTGATGAAGGGGTACTCAACACTCCCCAAACCTCCAGAACTGGAACTTCACTATCAGTTATAGTTTAATGTCATACCCAGGATATTAAGACCCTCTAGCACACATATAAATAATGGTTGAGGGTTTCCTGGACACTCAAATACGATGTGGCCTAACTTTTGGTACCTATAATAGCACGCCGTTGCATATGGGGCCCATTGACTCCATTGCCACACTGGTACTGGCAGTCTTTTGTGAAGTGGTTCAATCAAGAGCAGTTATAACAAGTAATGCTAAAACTGGCCGATTTGTTAGGGGGAGGGTACGGTCAATACTGGGTTGAGCCAGTGGTACAGCAGCTGCAATTAATTCTTTCTCATCTGACACAATGGCGCGTGCTCTGGTCAGAATTTACCCCAGGCTCATGTCCTTATGAATCGAGATTGCAAAAGGGGTGCCTAAAGGTCATATGGTCCGTATTTTTCAATATATATTTTGGACAAGTCAATAGACTACAACACAACATAGCAGAAAAAGCATTTGCTCTGACTAGGAACACTAATATTCCATTGGGGGTGGGGGTGGGTTAAAATTGTTATCGCCACCATCAAGTTGAGAAGTTTCAAATGTCGTTGGTAAGTTCATTTTGGTTTGCTTTCCTAATGGTTTCATAAAACCTGATTCAATGGGAAAAGTGGATGGAGTGTCTTATTGTTGAAGAAATAAAAAAAAAAAAAAAATTTCATGCCTAGAGGTTAGGGAATTGTATACATTGTACGTTTATATTTACAATTTTTGTGTAGTTTGTATAATATCAAGAATTTCTATCAAATACAAATAATTCGTGAGCATATCTATTTGACGCATAGATGGGACCTTAATAGGTTTTACAATTCCTGGCCAGAGTGGACCTGGGATTAATGGTAATAAAGTGGCATTTCATGTTCCCCGGAACTATAGAACTAGAACTGAGTCTTTCAAAGCCTCCATGCTTCCTGTAATCCGCCGACACTATACCTGATGCCATTCTCCACATACATACACACACACGCGCACACATACATGCATATTACTAATGTAAACTGTTCATATTCCTGACACTAATACATTATTCTGTGTACTTGACATGAGACTTTGATGAGTTGGGGTGCACCTGAGCACTGAACACAATAAATTTCATTATTATTATTTTAGACCCTCACCACCAACCTGAGGTTAGAGTTGAAGAAATAATTGTTTTTTTTGTTTTTTTTTTTAGGTGCAACTTAAAATGATTGCATTTTTTTTTTAAATCAATTTTTTCAATAAACACTGAATTCATTTTTTTATGCCAATCCTTCTGCTATGAGAAGGATGTGACACAAGGTCAATTTTTAAGCAGACTAAAGCTGGTTTTAATTTAGAATTTTCCTCCTAGTATCACTCAACATAACAGTTCAGTCAGCCACATAATTTCATTTTTAGATTTGTCTTCTGAATGTACCAAATGTGTATAAATGAGATAAAGTCCTGGGTTCTATGAGCTGCGAAGAGTAAAAAAAAAACTTTGTCCATTTAGCCATATCATGTGAGTTAAATTCATTGATGACAAGGCAAGAAATGTACCGCACCAAAAAGGTTACATAATTTAACAAAAAAAAAAAAAGATTGCATTCAATTATAAAAATATAAAATGTTATAAAAATATAAAACTGAATTCTGAATTGGCAAGGGTTAATGATTATCAAGCTTCTGACATGAATGACAATATTACAAAGTGAATAGAATTGATTATTGTCAAGTATGGAAGCATCAACAAACCATAAAAAATCACATTAACAATAAATTGGTTGCTTTTGACAAATGCTTATTGATCATTACCAATAATTGATTCTTTTTTTAATGAATTTGATTGATGTAAGCGAATGCTGCATGGCTCATGGCGTCTTCCTGTGACCAGCACTGCTGCTGACAATGGCCTTCATGATAAGGGGAGACACATTTAAGCTGATCCCCAAACGTGTCATGCAGTATCTCTTGTCAATCTTCATCGTCTGGAATGGCCACAGTATCTTGTGGATACATAAATGGAACACTCTTCTGAAGTCCAGCAGAAAATTAAGTTTAGTGAATTAACCTCCCCACCCAAGAACCCCCCCCCCAAAAAAAAAAATCAGCTAAACTTGCAAATCCTTCGGAAAATTAAAACATTACAGGGTGACCCAGAAAAAACAGAACCCAAATTATCTATTTATTTTCCCATTAAACTAACCCTAAACCCCCTAGTTAAAATTAAGTTTTATTACAAAATTTGTGGGTTCTAGTTTTTCTGGGTCACCCTGTATATAGATGACCCAGAAAAAACAACCCAAATTATTTATTTTCCCATTAAACTAACCCTAAACCTCAACCCTAAACCCCCTAGTTAAAATTAACAGTTTTATTACAAAATTTGTGGGTTCTGGTTCTTCTGGGTCACCCTAATTTTCCGACCTCTCAGCATTTATGCGTCTCAGCGGCTGAACTACCCCAGTTAACAGGGATGACAGAAATCTTATCACGAGTCACCACTCACGATCAGAAAGTTACAAGTTCAATCTCTGTAGCCACCCGCTACATTAAGTAAAAATTTAAATGTAATGTGCAACATAAAATACCTACATATTCATACAAAAAATAAATGAAAATTATTAAATTACAAGATTAATTAAAAATGTAGATGTTACAAAAACACACACGCACACATTCATACAAAAATAAAAGAGAAAGAAGAAAAAGAAATCTTCATCGTCTGGAATGGCCACAGTATCTTGTGGATACATACATGGTACACTCTTCCGAGGTCCAGTAGAAAATTAAGTTTAGTGAATTACCCCCCCCCCCCTAAAAAAAACAAAACAAAAACAACAATCAGCTAAACTTGCAAATCGTTCGGAAAATTAAAACATTACCGGGTGACCCAGAAAAAATTATTTATTTATTTTCCCATTAAACTAACCCTAAACCCCAACCCTAAACCCTCTAGTTAAAATTAACAGTTTTATTACAAAATTTGTGGGTTCTGGTTTTTCTGGGTCACAAGATTAATTAAAAATTTAGATGTAATCTGTTACAAAAACACACATTTATACAAAAATAAAAGAGAAAGAAAAAAAAGCAAAAAAAAAAGCAATTGATTTTACAAGTCAGTAAAAATCTTTGTTATTTCTTATGTAAATAAACAAACTCAATAAAACTAAAAACTAAAAACACTAATTAGATTTGATTTGTGTCCAATTGTAGATTTTTTAACTCTTTGTTAGGGTATTGAAAAATTATTTTGTATGGGATTATTTGAAATCAACCACAGTAATCACTTTCCCAATTGTAAACATCCACTGACAGTCTTTCCACCTGCAACAATATAACAGCAGTCTTTAATCAATCCACCAAAGTTTACTCATTTCTTGTCCAACACATGTCTGAGTTCTTGTTAGCAAGATCAAACACATCTCTGCTCGGTGTGGGAAGGCAGGCTCTAAATAATCCTTAACTGCCCCAACCAAAATCCCACATCTGGGCCAATCACGCCCAGCGCTGCCGATCATTGAATGTGGAAATTTGCATATACATCAAATAGTCTGACTTCAATCCAGACTCCCGATCAGGAGGTTGTGAGTTCAATCCCGCTACAGGTATGTGTTAGTTTGTATGTGTGTGTGTTGGTCATGCTGAAAAAAACCCATGAAGATGCAGGTGTTGGGTTTTTTTGTTTGTATTAGAAAAACTCTTTTTGTTTAGGTTTTAAGTTGAGAGTTGAAGTCTAGGAATGTGCGATTGTCTGTGGGTTTGATGGAAAAATTTAACTGTAATGTGGTACATAAAACACACATTCATACAAAACAAAAAAAAAAAAAACAAAAAAAAGAAAAAGCAACTGATGTTACAAGTTAATTAAAATCTTTGGTATTTTTTGTGCTAATGATATAATGAATATGTAAATACCTTGGTACCCCCTCACTATAATCTGATTGGACAGTGTCATGTATAAATAGTCGACACTGTGTTGGTACAGGCACCTATACCTAGACCTACACCTAATCTTATTCGCTAGACTACACCACGCCTGCTCAGAAGACGTCTTGCTATTCGAGAATATATCCCTTAATATCAGTTAATAAACAAATTCAATACAACCATAAACTAAAAATCTAATTAGATTTGATTTTAAGGTATTTTTTGTGTTAATAAACAAATTCAATAATAATAATAATAACCAGACCTAGTGTTAATTAACAACAAGAAGAAAACTTGTCATATCATGGATTTTACTGTCCCGGCAGCCGACCAAGTGAAAGTAAAAGAAAACGAGAAGATAGATAAATACGTGGACCTGGCAGAGAGCTGAAAAAACTTTGGGACATGAAAGTAAAAGTCGCACTAAACGTAATTGACGCCATGGAGGGTTAGGGTTAGGGTTAGGGTTAATGTTACGGTCTCAAAGGGTTTGGAAACGACTCTGGAGGAAGTGGAAATTACAAGGCAGAGTCAACACCATCCAAACAACAGCATTGTTAAGACAAGCTAGAATACTCAGAAGAGTCCTGGAGACCTGAGGAGACTTGCTGACACTCAGCCTACACTGAACCACCAGCTTAGGCATGTGGGAAAAAATCTCATGGAGATTGTGTGTTTTTCTGTCTGTAACCGAAACTAAATTACTACTCAAGTCACAATTCCATTAGTAATTGACGTCACATTCACCATGAATTTATCCTTATTTTAACCTCAATTATTAATAAAAACAGTTTAACATTATTTATACTGTTAACCATATCTACATGATATTTTCCACGTACCCCACTTGTATGGGTCAGGCACAAAGGCCCTATTTATGTGGGACCACCCACAAGCCGAGACACATGGAGTGGCTGGTGAAAAATTGCGTCGATCCTGTCGGCATTCCCCCTCAAGGGGGGCACCTCAGGCACTGGGCAATAAACCCAGCCCTGCCCCTTTAAATCAAGAGGGCAGGTGTTGCCTGGGGGGATGGCCCCCTGGGATCGACGCCGTTAATTATATCAATGGTCCAGAGGCCGAAGCCACTGTTGACCATATCTACATACTAATAGCATGCAATTGTATTTATATATATAACAAAATAGCAGTTTACAGTGTGAACGGAAAGGCTAATTTGCATATATTTATTAAAATTACATTTTTAATATCAATATGCTTAGTATTATTGGTTTCTAATTGTTTGGTTTTATTTTAATGAATATAAGCAAAAATCTCTTCAATGAATCTTAAATGAAATCCATTAACTAGAAAAGATAACTGTCATTTTATTCTTTACTTCCTCTTTTAACTAAATACTTAAATTAAAAAAAATAACAATAAAAGACGAGAGTGATGGAGGAGTAAATTTCAGTTGTTCTATTTTTCGATTATATCCCCCTCTGTTTCAAATCTTTTTATCTGCATTCTTATTTAGTTTCATTAGCGTTTCTAATTTAATACGATATTTCATTACATTAAAACTTAAATACTTGCACCCGGAGGGTGCATATATTTGCTAGTAATAATAATAATAATAAAAAATGGAAATTTTATTTTTAAAATCTAAACTAAAAATCTAATTAGATTTGATTTTAATGTCCAATTGCAGATATTTAAACTCTTTTGTTATGGTATGGGTTAGTTTTTATGTGTGCTGACAATATTGAAAGATTATGAGTATGCAATTTTTGGGGTGTTTTTTGTTTGTATTTGAGGATCTTTTGTCTGTTTAGGTTTTTTAGGTTGAGAAAAGAAAAAGAAACTGATTCTTCATGTTAATTAAAATCTTATGTTAATAAACAAATTCACAACTATAAACTAAAAATCTAATTATATATAAAAAAGAAAAACACATTTCCAACAAATTCAACCTCACATTATTCTGCAATGGAATCTTTATAGATTTTTGTTTAGTCTGGCACAAGGCTAATATATTTTGTGATCCAAAAAAAAAGTATTAAACATTTCCATTCAGAACACTGCTTATGGCTGATGCACAGAAAATTAAAAATTTCATGTAATTATCTCAAATTTTTATTGTATTGATCCCCAACAGAAAAAAATAGAAAATAATACTATTAAGTAATTAGAATCTTCTATATAATGATACTCTTGTTCCTTAAAAGTACAACTGTTATAATCTTGCAACACCCTCTGGTTAAAATTGAGACTGTCCAAATCATCCAAGATGAAATGCAAAAATGTGAACCCTGATGTTACTTATCGACTGAATTCTTATTTCTTATGTGTGTCATCACCTCAAATAAATAATGGACCATTCTGTCATTATTATAAAGAAAGGGAAGAAAAAGGACATACTACACAGAAAAGATATTTAAAAAAAGAAGGAAATAATGAGAGTAGTGGAAAGATAGAGAGAGGTACAGGTGTGTGGAAACATTTGAGAGTTCATGGAGCATTAGGATGATTGTCTTTAATTATAATCTTTCACTGAAATCCTGCACGTACAGAGGAAAAAAACTCTGAACTTGGCAGGTTCATATCTTCTAAAGTAGACTTTGCTCCCACACAAAATTCTTTGATGAACTTAGGCAGACATAGTAGATGTTAAGAAAAACATATTATGAAAATTGAAGAGGACACATTTTCGATAGACTGACTGTAAGCTACATAGGTGAAAAGTTGTTGATTTTGGAGTCATACATTTGGGTGGGCAAAATAAAATTTTCTATCATGTATAGGGTTAAAATAGTTGGATATTTGGATTCTACAGTCCTTATTTGCCTTACATACCAAATTTCAGAAATATTGAATGTATGAAAGTATTTTTTTAAAAATTAAAAAAAAAAACACTGGGATTTTGCGACACCGCACGGCCTTAATTTTGAGGCAAAATAGCAAAATTATATCCCCCTCCTCTAAAATCGGAACTGTAAGGTTTAAGACAAAATAATTTGGCACACTTTCCTAACTCATGAAGGGGAACATTTGTGCCAAATTTCAAGTAATTCAGTGTCGGTGGGTGCAGATTTCAAATTTTTCTGGTGTTTTGACATGGAATGACCCAAAAAGGGAATAATGAAAGAAGTGGAAAGATAGAGAGAGAGGGACGAGCGTGTGGAAGCGATCATGCTAATCTGTTTCAAAATCGAATATAGTGAAAAGATGAAAAGAAGGCAAGGAAAAAAAAAGAAAAAAAAAAAAAAAGAAAAAAAAAGACGAATGAGAGAGAAGAGTTGAAGATTATTGTAATTTTTACATACTGAACTATTTTGCAATAGTTCTCAAACATTGTAATAATTAAGTTATCATACTGTGGGTATATCCCCCCCCCCCCCCCCCCCCCCCCCCCGTTATTATATTATTTCATCAAAAAAATCTGAATATCATTCACAGATTTTTATGAATGAATGAAAATTAATTACCACCCAATTGGCTCTCAAGTGAATGTAGCGTTAATTTATTTATTTTACCTAAAATTAATTCTAACATTTTTTTTTGTGCATTAAATTAAAACAATCTGAAAACTGACTGTTAATTTATTATTCTATGTTACTCTCACCCTTGACCAGGATTGAACCTGCAGCCTAGAAATGACTGTCACAGATTGTTAACTACTGGGCAGTGGAAGAGTCAAACACCTCAACTTAATGGACTGTTCCTGGCAATAGTGGCAGTAACTATTTAATCTGTTACAGTTTGTTCATTAGGAGAGACCTAGTAACTGAATGGTGAGGCTACAACACTTTAACTTTTCACTGATAAAATAATGTGAGTAAAATATGTTGCTAATGATTTTATGAGAGAAATTAAAAAATCAGAAAAATGGAGATTGTTAGACGTCAAAAACTAATTTGGTGCTATTTGCAAAATTCCGCCCCGACCTCCTGCCTTAAAAAAAGCAAGGCTGAAAAAATGTAAATGCGATATTTTACTCCCTCCAGTATTTACCCCCCCATCTTTAAAATATTGGGGGGGGGGGGATAAATATTTACATTTCGATAAAAACATGGAATATCTTTTTTCGACAATCAATTACAAATAAAAAATTAAAACATTTTTTTTCGGTATTTTTATTTTATTTTAATATATTTATTTCCACCAATCAATTACAAATAAAAAATCTAAATATTTAGATATTCTTTTTTATTTTAACTGAAAACAAAAACTAGGGACTTCATTTTGTAGCTGTTGTTTTTAGTTAAAATAAGAAAGAATATCTAAATATTTTGATTTTTCATTTGTAATTGATTGTCGGAAATAAATATATTGAAATAAAATAAAAATACAGAAAAAATGTTTTTATTTTTTATTTGTAATTAATTGTCAAAAAAAAAATGAAAATACCAAAAAAAAAAACAAAGATATTCTTTTAGTGGATTGAAGGCGTTTTTATCGACAAATCATTTTTTTTTAGTGGTTTGAAGACGTTAAAAGTAAGCCATATTTTTATCAACAAATAAATGTAAATATTTAGTCCCCCCCCCAAAAAAAAATTTTTTAAAAGAGGGGGAGGGCCAAAATTTTTACATTTACTTGCCGAAAAAAGACTGGAGAGAGTAAAATATCACATTTACGTTTTTTCAGCTATCACCGCCTAGCGTTTTTAAAGGCGGGAAGCTGGGATGGAATTCTGTGAATAGCACGACTAATTTCTAAAAGAAAAATGTAAGAAAAATATCTTTACCAATAATTTTAGTAAAGAAATTAAAAATCAGGAAAATGGAGATTGTTAGTCAAAAACTAATTCAAACATTACTAATAGATTAGACTCATTATATACTAAGGATTTTTACTATGGAAATTGGGAAAAAGGGATTGTCAATGGTCAGGAATTAATGCAAGCATTACTGATAGAAAATAGCTTTTTTGTATAATGTAAATGCATTGCTAATGATTATGCTATAGAAATGCATTGAAAATCAGGTAGAAAGGGATTGTCAGGGGTCAGGAATTAATGCAAGCATTACTGTGAGAATAGGCCTATTATATGTATATGCAAATGGATTAATAATAACTAAAAACAAAAAGAAAACAAAAAAAAAAACTTAATGAAAAAAAAGGGGGGATTGTCAGTGGTCAAGAATTAATGCAAGAATTACAAAGAGAATAAGTCTATTATATGTACTAGCAAAATAAAAAACGTCCTCTGGGCGACATAAAATAAATATTGCCTGAGGGGATTGGAGTTGAAATTTAATATCAGAGAGTTTGTATCATAAGTAAAGTAAAATTATCAAATTTATTAAAGGAATAAAATAAATTTATTAAAGGAGTAAAAAATATTAAAAAATTGAAATGGAAACTTAGTTCTGATAACTTTAAATATATATTAAAATAAAACGAACTATATATAGATAGATAATACCAGGTATGTATTCATTAAAACTTGTTTAAAAAACCAATGAGGACTGTCTAACATTGCATGCTCACATTGAATGTATTTATTCTATGTTATGACGTAGTGTGATGTAAGCAGTGACGTAGTTTTTGTTACAGACAAAAACCGGAAGCGAATCTCCATTATTAATAGATAATACAAATGGATTGATAAAACTAAAAAAAAAAAAAAAAAAAAAAAAATTAATGAAAAAAAAAGGGGGGGGGCGGATTGTCAGTGGTCAAAAAATTAATGCAAGAATTACTAAGAGAATAAGTCTATTATATGTATAATCCAAATGGATTTATGATCATAAAAAAGGGGGGGGGATATTTACCAATTTAAGGTTGAAATGAAATATTTCCTGATGTTAATCAATCATTGATAGCCACAGAGTTACCACATACAATGACCAGTGAGATGTGTTACATCAGCCACAAAGCTTCTTTTTTTTTTTTTAAGGTGAGAAGCCTTTTTATCAATCTTCTGAAGTAGGATGGGGGGGTGCAAGGGCCAGTAACGCCGTGGAATTTCAACTGTGACTGGTGTTGGTTATTCTGGGGGCATATTAACCCTTTTTGGGTCATTTAATGCTGAATCAAATCTTGATATTCAGTTTACTTACAGTACCTGCTGTTGTTTAAATGGTCACCCATCTATGTTTTGAACAGGCTCATTGTTGCTTAACTCTAGTGACATTGTGGGAACTGGTGCTTTCAATGTGACTTGACCATAAGCGACAGGTGCTAGGATATACCTGTCTCAACAAGATGAATATTCAGCCAATTTTTGTAATCTCAGGTGTGGCTGATCCAGAGTTCATGTGTGACAGGATAGACAGGTATCATCATAGGTTGAATCTTGGATGGAAGAAGAGGTATAATCTCATTAGGTCCCTTGTCACCCCCCCCCTCCATGGGTTCAATTTGGGACGGAAACCCTGTGGCATTGAGGCCACTTGTACAACATTTAATTTGGTATGACAAGAATAGTGAACAGGAATATTGGAAGAATTGAGATTGGTTTGATTTGGTTGAGTTTTATGGCACGTTAACACTTGTTGGGTTATTTTATGCTGTAACATAATACACAGGACAGAAGATTTCAGAGACAACTTTCTACTTTTCTGTTGGATTCCAGAAGCCAACAGAAATTGACTCACTGAAAGGAAGAAAAAGAAAAGAAAAAAGGAAAAAGGGAAGAAAGAAAAAAAAAGAAGGAAAGAAGGGAGGAAGCAAAAGAAAGGAAGAAGAAAGAAAGATAGAAAGAAGAAAGATAAAGAAAAAAGAAAGACGAAAGAAGAAAGAGAAAGATGAAAGAAAGAAGAAGAGAAGAAAGATAAAGAAAGAAAGATGAAAGAAAGAGAGAAAGGAAAAGAAGGAGAGAAAGAAAAAGAAAGAGAGAAAGGAAGAAAGAGAGAAAGAAAGAGAAAGAAAGAAAGAAAGAGAGAAAAGAAGAAAGAAGAAAGAAAGAAAGGAAAGAAAGAAGAAAGAAAGAGGAAAGAGAAAAAGACGAAAGAAAGAAGAGGAAAGAAAAGAAAAAGAAGAAAGAAAGGAAAAAGAAGAAAGAGAGAAAGAGAGAGAAGGAAGAAAGAGAGAAAGAAAGAGAAAGAAAGAAAGAGAGAAAGGAAGGAAGAGAGAAAGGAAGGAAGGAAGGAAGGAAGAGAGAAAGAAGGAAAGGAAAAAAGAAAATTACCAGCTTACTTCTTAGCGGGGAGATGAAGGGGAGCGACCAACTCTGTGCCATTCCCTCTCCTTACCCTCTACACCCCATTACATGCCAGCCATGGTGGTATTTATTTATCGTCCAACAAAAGTGATTTTTTTTCTTTTTCTTTTTTAAACTAAAAACAATCAATCATTTTATCTCTTCGTTTCTCTTATCTTGTCTGAAATTCTAAGATCATGTCATTATTCACATTATGCAGACTAGTATCTTTGTCATTGTTGTTTTTATCACATTTTCACTGGTACATTCTCAGACTTTATTCACTGAATATAATTTATTCAGACTAGCATCCTTATCTTTATTGTTTTGATTACTAAATTTAATTGTAGGCTTATTCTCTAGCCTCAATTTGTATTGTTCCAAATTTTGACATAATTCTTTATAATATGTCTGAACTAGCATCCTTATCATTGTTGTTTTAATCATGTATTCTTCAGGTGTATCAGAATTACATGTTTCATTTATAAATTGTTTTTCCACCAATGAAAATGATTTGAAAATGTGTGGAATTCTTCATTTTTCAAGCTTCATTTGTGCTGTTTCTGTGTCGAATTCTTCATCAAGAAAACAACATAAGCTATTTTGGCAGTCCAGCCACAAAGACTGTTGAAACATGAATGAGGAGGGACGGAAGGAGCAACCAGAAACAAACAAAATAAAAACAGAACAGAGACAACAAAGAATTCCACACAGGAACAGCACAAGTGAGGGTTGAATATAACCAGGACACAAATAGCACAGATGAGAATCACAATGTTTCATAGACTAGCAGCCCACTAACCACTCGACTGACAAGGCAAAAAATCTGCCTGTTTATATTGAGCCCCGAAACATTCTTAATTTTGCTATGTGGGACAAGGATCATTAGCATACACATATCCTAGGCACCACTCAGCCTATCATGACATTTTTCTTTGGGATTTGAGGTTTGGAATTTTTGATTTGGTCATTTTATTTCATTCATCGTTTACTGTATTCACTGATCTAATGTGTCATTTCATGTCGGATTCGAATTGTATTTTCTGTAAAAGCTTTTCCACAAACTTTACACTTATATGGTTTCTCTCCAGTGTGCGTTCTCATATGTCTATTTTGGGTACTTTTATCAAAATATGATTTTCCACACACTTCACACTTGTACGGCCTTTCGCCTGTGTGAGTTCTCATATGTCCATGTAAATTAGTTGTCCGTGAAAAAGCTTTGCCACACAACTCACATACCTTGGTTTTCTCTCCTGTGTGAGTTCTCACATGCCGGTGTAAATGACTATTATCAGAAAATGCTCTTCCACAAATTTCACATTCATACGGTTTCTCTCCTGTGTGTGTCCTCAAATGTCTATTCCAAGTACTCCTATCAGAATAGGACTTTTCACAAATCTCACACTTATATGGCTTTTCTCCAGTGTGAGTCCGCATATGAATTATCAGGTTTCCTTTCAAAGAGAAAGGTTTATCACAAACAACACACACATATGGTTTCTCCCCCGTATGAGTCCGCATGTGCTTAACCAAATTACTATTTATAGAAAAGGATTTGTCACAGATTTCACATTTGTGATGTTTCACGTTTATCTCATCGTTGTTAAGCAGGGAAATATTCAACGACGGACTCTTCATATCCGCTTCATTTTGTAACGATCCCATTTCACTATGGATCATTTCATGCGTTTTCAAAGAAGACTCATCAGGGAAAAATCTTCCACACATCTTGCAGAATTTCTCTAAATAACTTTCCTGATCCGAACTAGGCACTGAACTTTTAGCCTCCTCACCATTACTTTCTGTGTGCAATTTCTGATGGACAAGCAAGTGGTACCGACAAAAGAAATTTTCTCCGCACAAATCGCACACATATAATGTATCTTTCATATGAGTTTGCATATGCTCATTATAACGAGACTTACGAGAGAACGTCCTTTTACAAATCTCACAAGTGTGAGGTTTTTCCCCAGTATGTATTCTCATATGCCTGTTCAAATGGCTATTATCAGAGAAAGCCCTTTCACAAATATCACACTGGTAGGGTTTTTCTCCAGTGTGTATTCTTATGTGTCTTCTCAAAGATCCATTTTCGGAGAAAGCTTTTCCACATATTTCACAAGAGTAGGGTTTCTCTCCTGTGTGAGTTCTGATATGACTTTCCAATTCTCTACTTTGAGGGAAAGATTTTCCACACACTTCACAAGTGTAAGGTTTCTCTCCTTGAAGTCTACACTTGTGTAATAGAAGCAAATTCTTCTCTGTTGAGGTTTTTCCACAAAATTTACATTGATGGAGATTTTCCTTTGCGTGCAATTTAAGTGCTTCTTGGGAGTTTTCATTTTCTAGCAAAAGTTTTTCATCCAATTCAAAATGAATTGGTTTTTCTGTTGAAGGTGTAGTCATTTCTTCATCCATTAGATTAGCTGGTTAGAGTCTGAAAATATAAAAGCATTAAAAAAAAATTAATTTCTTCATAAGTATTTTACAAACAAGATCACATACGTTAAATAATAGATTGAATCTTTTATTGGAAAGCTTGTGTGTGTGTGTGTGTGTGTGTATATATATATATATATGAGAGTAAGTAAATAAACAATGTGTTTATTTGAAAATGTAAGGCTAAACAAATCGAGAAAATGTCAATCCCTGAATGTACATTTCGACCTATTAGGTCTCATCAGGAAGGTTATAGACATGGGAGACTGCTCCGTGTGTGACTCGAAACCTGTCAGCTTGGTAGTCGAGGTTTAAGTGATATAATTCCTGATTATTAAACTCCAACCACTGAAAAATATCGAGGAGTTCACTTACCTGGTATCTGTCTTAACATAAATGATCTTGCAGTACATATGTTGTGATGGTTTAGTAATAGCAGAATATATCTACCTAGGTTTCACCAAGAAGATTTTCAGTATAACTCTGATTTAAATTGATTAGAACAAGTGGCTGTAATCAAGAAACATTAAAGGAGAAGCACAGCAAATGTTTGGATTTTTAAAGGCCGAGACGTCATTCATGGTTATGCCGAGACCCAACAACAAAAAACAAAAACTAACAAGAATCACTGCTATTTGTATTGTTATATTATCCTTGCCCAGAAAACGGAGCTTCCGGCAGAGGGACAAAGAGAAAGATAAAAATATATATTTAAAAAGAAAGAGAAAGCGGAAGAGAGGGTTTCCGGTCAAGGAAGCAGGGAGAAGATAAAGAAATATATAACAAATGTCCGTTATCAGATCAAAAGATAAAGATGCGGAGGGTATCTATCAAAATAAAGGCGAGAAAATTCGAGCGACACACAGAGACGCCAGCCGGCAGCCGAAAAGACACTTCATGTCTCCTGTCAGAAAACACCCCTCGGGCACTCATTGTAAGCTCTGCGCCTTCACCACCCACACACCAAAGAAAATAAAGAAGGGTCCTCTCATTGTACATACGTATCTGTTGTTTATTGAAGTCCAGTAGTCGGTAGTAGCTGACTACTAACATACATCGCTTTGGGTACAGTGAAAACCCCAGTACTAACATACACGAATTTAGCATTGTGAATTTGAAGCGACTACGTAACAGTATCTCTTATTCTCTAAATAATGGGTTACAACATAGAGATACATAAGAATTCTAATAAGAATGAAAGTAAACTCTGGGGGGGACACAGTTAAGTCTGACGCATTTGCTCTCATTTTAAAACAATTAACAAAAATCAGAAGAATTGTCTAATTTTAATGAAATTTTCAGCACTATAAATGCAAAAGACCACATAAAGATAAAATCCAAAATTCAAAAATTTCAAGACAAAAAAAGTTATTTGAAAATTTAAGTTATTTTCTTAAAACTCCAAAAATAATTTTTGTAGGAGTTTTCTCCCCACATTTTGAACATTCCTAATGACTAGATATTTTCAGGATTCTTGGAATTGTTAATATTCTGAAATCTCAACTCAAATATGTCTGCTCGCAATCACGTCATTTTCTGTCTGCTCGCAATCACGTCGCTCACCCAACTGCCAAGAAATTTGGCTCATTTATTACTCCACTCCTCTCCCACAAACCCCCTCACTTCCAGTCTGTACTATTATAAAAGAAACTTAACTTTCGGGCGCCATTTCTTTTCCTAGCCTGAGGTAAGAGGAGTTTCATACTTTTTTATCTTTATATCACACGCCCCCCCTGATCTTCAGGATCATAGCTCATAATCTTGCAACCACTGGGGTGGCCGTCTACTCCTCTGTGCGCGTGGTTGCAAACTTCCTTGTGCACCGTTGTCTTAAATATTTAATGTAATTTTCAATAATAACAAAATTAATCTATGCTTTTGGGTTAAAAAAAAATAGTTTTAATTCTTTCAAAACTTTAAGAAAATTGGGGTAAAACTTAGTTGAATTATTTCCATAATGATGGGGTCAACTTTGTGACTCAATCATAAGTTTTATGGAATTGTCTGTTGAAATCAAGCTATTACTCTAGGGAACAACAATTATTTCACTTAAAAAAAATAATTAAATTAATTAAATCAATTATTTAAAGTTAAATTTTAATTGCAAAATCTTATTATAATGGAGATTGTGTGTTTTTCTGTCTGTAACCGAAACTATATTACTACTCAAGTCACAATTCCCTTAGTTATTGACATCACATTCTCCATGATTTTATTTTAATTTTAACCTTTTTAATAATGAATAAATGTTTTAATTATAATACTGTTAATCATATCTACATACGAATAACCTGCAATTATATTTGTATACAACAAAATAGCGTTTACAGTGTGAACGGGGAGGCTAATTGCATATTGATATTAAAAAATCGCATTAATAAATATGTGCTCAGTGTTATTGATTTCTAACTGTTTGTTTTATTTTAATGAATATAAGCAAAAAATCTCTTCAATGATCTTAAATGAAATCCATTAACAAGAAAAAAAACTGTCATTTTATTATTTACTTCCTCTTTTAACTAAATACTTACATTAGAAAAAATAGCAATGAAAGACGAGAGTGATGGAGGAGTAAGTTTCAGTTGTTCTATGTTTCAAATCTTTTATCTGCATTCTTATTTAGTTTCATTAGCCTTTCTAATTTAATATAATATTTTATTACATTCAAACTTAATACTTGCACCGGAGGGTGCATATATTTGCTAGTAGTTACATAATAAGTGTTAGTAAAAAAACAAAAAACAAAATAATATTACATATATAATTAATTTTTCATACAACTGGTGCATAGGGGTTAATATTAGGCTTTAAATAAGGGCAAACTTTTTTTAATAGTTATGTATAAAGACTAGTGCACCCAAAAATCATGAATTAAACAAAAGTTAGGTAAAAAAGTAAGGATTATTCAACTTAAGTCAGTTTTTAGTCTTTAAAGGTTTTTTAGTCATAGAATTCATGACTTAGATTTAAATTTGATTATTAAACTTACAAATAAATTTTCAACTATAAATAAATACCATATTTATTAACAATTTGGTAGAATAGGAAAGAAATTGTTGCATAAACTATTTTTTCCATATTTTTTTTTTCATTTGAGAGAAAAACTGAAATTAAGAACTATTTTAATTATTCTTCCTCTTTAATTTTAGGTAAAAACAAATTGGTTTACAAAAAAATCTCTATTCATTTTTCTTGTGTGGATGAGCAGATTCCCAGTCCCCATGAACGAAACGAGTCCGGATATGTTTGGCCTGTGCGAGGGGGAGGAGTGTGGCGAGTGACCATGGGAAATTGAACTCGTCACCTCTTCGTTGCTGAAATGCTTTTAAATGTTTTTTTATCTTATTTTTTGTCAATTTTATAAATTTTGATAAAATCTAATTTTATTAAAATCTGAAAGTCTTTTTCAACCCTGTTTTCTTGGATATGGTCGCTCAGTAGTAATAGCACCGAATTGTTTCGGTTTCATAAAAAAGATGGGTGTATACTTTAAAAGGTTATTTCCTAATTGAGTAACATGAGTGACCCAGAAAAAACAGAACCCAAATTATTTATTTTCCCATTAAACTAACCCTAAACACTAACCCGAACCCTTGTTGGACTTAAACTAAAAAAAAAAATTAAAATTAACAGTTTTATTACAAAATTTATTGGTTCTGTTTTTTCTGGGTCACCCTGTAATATTATGTTACTCAACTGGGGGGGGGGGGGGTAGGGTTAGGTTTAAGGTTAGGGTTTAGGGTTAGTTTAATGGGAAAATAAATAATTTGGGTTCTGTTTTTTCTGGGTCACCCTGTAATATGTTACTCAACTAGGAAATAACCCTTTAAAATATAAGTGTAGTGAGATAGCCAATGGCATCTCATTTACATATGTGTATTACAGGAGATATGTAGAGCAGTCTAGAGGACATGGGGATATTAGCTACGAGAAGCTAACATACAGAGCTAAGATATGCTCGGAGAATTACTACTAAACAAGGCTAAAAAATTGTAAGTACTGCAATTTTCAACATAATTTTGACAAAAGAACAAATTGTCCTTTTTATTTTTAAGATTGGACCAGAAATATCAGCGTGATCCCTGGGGAGCCATCCCACCAGGCAACACCTGCCCTCTTGATTTAAAGAGGCATGGTTGGATTTAGTGCTCAGTGCCTGAGGCACCTTAAAAGAGGAATGCCAAGAGGATGCATGCAATTTTTAGCACCGGCTACACATGAGCTTCGGATTGTGTGTGGCTCCTCACGTTAATGGATCTTTGTCTTCAACTGACATGATGAGATGACAGTAAATAAACTTAAGTGTTTGTTGTGTTTGGTGAAGGAGAGATTTATAGAGAAAAGAACCAGAAATTATGAGTAGGTGGGTGGGTGGATGGGGAGATAAAAAATAGTAAATAATACGGGTGGGGAGTAACTTTATTACTGTTAGGTTGGTGTTGTCATGTGACTTTATGGAGTGAAGGAATCTACGTTGTGTTGGTTTTTATTTGGTTTAATGGCATATCAACACTTGTGGGTTATTCAATAAATAAACTTAGCATTACAAGCATTTAGCTGAAAAACGCTGACATTTTAAAATTTGCAACCTTAATCAGTTAAATTTGCAATTTCTTGAGTATTTCTTAACCAATGTTAAAAACAAAATTATATGGCTGGAAAGAGAATAGAGTAATCTTTCTAAATATGTAATTTTATGTGTTTTTATTAATTGAATAATTTTTTACAGTGTATTTTGCTTCAAACAACCGAAAATGCGTGATCGGAATTTTTTTCTGAGAATACATTTTACACTCTACATTTCTTTGGAAAATCTAAGTGGCTAATCTTTATCAATATTCTTGAAATTTTGCACTCAATTAGAAGACACCTGGAAGTACAAAAGGGGCCTTTTTTGTTTGTTTCTAGGACCCGTGGAAGTAAAATACAATAGTGCAAACTTCAAGACTATTTATTCAAAATGAGTATGAAAAGCAAAAAAGAAGCACTTTGTCCGTTGAATTAGAAAGTTTCAGAATTATTTTGGTATATGATGTGTAAAATGTAAAGATTGCTATACACTTCGAGATTTGATTCGAAAGTTTGTATTTTGAAAAAAAAAAAAACTCAAAATTTATTGTGGGTTATTTAATGCTAAATATTGTTTGAGAAATGATTTTCATTAACTTCATGTATAAATAAACTTACATAATTTAACTTTGTTGTGATAAATATAAACACGTTTCAGGCATTGTTATGTATATATCATGATAAAGATGAGGACAACAGTCCGAAAAATCAAAAAAAAATATTTTTTTGTATAATACTATCTTAATTAGTATTATCTGCATTATTCAGACTATTGTCCTCATCTTCATTGTTATCTGCACAACGTTTCGGCTGATGTGCCCTCCGGCCTTCTTCAGGTATTTCTTGTCGGACTCAGGAACCTTTTTTTCAGACTCGGGAACCTTCTTTCTCCCGATTGTGACAAGAAGGTTCCTAAGTCTGACAAAAATACCTGAAGAAGGCCGGAGGGCACATCGGCTGAAACGTTGTACAGATAACAATGAAGATGAGGACAGTAGTCTGAATAACACATATATTACTAATCATCAAGCCTTATCTCAAACATTCAGAGAAATAAAACTATCTTAATATTCTGCAGAGCAACTATTCTCTGAATCCTCACATCCTGATCTATCATCGCAGAGATGTGGCCACATTTTTCCTCATCTCAGAAATTTCGTCATTTTCTACTTCGTAATGTCGTTTTTCGATATATGAACAATAAGATCCCACGAAAATGATAAACCCTAGCATTATATTTTGGAGTGAAAATTAATTTTAAGCCCTGTCTTATTTTCGGGGAAATACGGTATTAAAAAGTGAATGTGATAAATTTAGTTCGTTTACGTAATTTAAAAAAAAATTCCATGTGGGTGAGTTGTCAGGTAGAAAAGATAACCAATATTTAAAAAAAATATTAAAGGTGATAGCATCCATGTGACAGTCCCATAATTATGGTTAGGTCAGTTGGTTGGATTTTACGGTATTGGTAAATAGTTGGGTAGAAAAAGGCTCTAGTCTTGCTAGAGCAACCAGTCTTGAGGAAGAACAACTGAATTCAAACCTCCTTTCAGCATATCATGGGACAGCATAGCAAGATAAGGCCTATTACTCCCCCATGTCTTACAGAACTTGGGAAAGGCCTGAGTCCAGCAATGTTGATTGGATGAGAATACATGCACTTTCTCTCTCTACACATACACAGTGTGAGATATAATTTTCATTATAATATTTTATCAAGTTGGAAAGACTACAAAAAGTTTTATTTATGTAAATTACTTATTTCTAACCAGATTAAATAATCTTCCTCAAACATCACTGACATTTGTTGTGCAGGGGTTGCCATTAAATGTAGCACAGATCCTAGATTGAATTATCTCTATACTGTTTAATGATTTTAAAGCGTGGGAACTGAGAATCATTCCTACACCAGTAACATTGACAGATGCTAACATAATAATCCACTTGTTCATTATGGAAATACCTATGTTCTTGTATGCATACAATGTCTATATTCTTTTGCGGCTACAGATGCCAGTAGCTCAGGTGGTTGACGCTCAGCCACTGCCTTCTAGCACCTATATGATAAAAAGGAGTGGGTGTTTGCAATTTGAAGAATATGGTTGAGACAATCATATACAATGGTGAAAATAAGTATTAGGTTGTTACAAAAATAATGGCTGATTGAAGTGCTTGGTTTTGAAATGTCATTTTAGCATAGAATTTGTTGTTTATTTCAGGTGAATTTTTGCATATATAATAATTAATGTGTGCTCAAAAATAAAATTTAATCTATTTTCAGATAGAAAGTATTTTTGAAAAATAGGGGCCTTCAAAGATGAACATGCCTAAACATGACCTTCGCCTTCTTATGTTGCATGAGTTCAATCTTGGGCACAATGCCTCCGAAACTGCTGCCAATATCAACAAAGCATGGGGAGATGAATCCACAAGTGATTGGACTGTACGAAGGTGGTTCGAGAAATTCAGAAAGATGAGTGTCTTGAAAATGAAGAAGGTAGAGGACGGACATGCAGTCTTGACAATGAACAATTGCAGGCAGTTGTTGAGCAAAATCCACTACAAAGTGTCAGAGAGATGTCTCAGACCCTTGGTGTCAGCATTGCAACAGTTTCCCGCCATTTACAGAGTATTGGAAAGGTGAAAAAGCTCGATAAATGGGTTCCTCATGAGCTCAATGAGCACCAAAAACTTAGGCGGTTTGAAGTGTGCTCGATGCTCAGTTTGCGTAACACCAATGACCTCTTTCTTGATCCACTTTTCGTCACAAGTGACTATTCGGTCAAGAAAGAGGTCATTGGTGTTACGCAAACTGAGCATCTAGCACACTTCAAACGCCTAAGTTTTTTTCAAAAATACTTTCTATCTGAAAATAAATAAAATTTTATTTTTGAGCACACATTAATTATTATATATGCAAAAATTCACCTGAAATAAACAACAAATTCTACGTTAAAATGACATTTCAAAACCAAGCATTTCAATCGGTCATTATTTTTGTAACAACCTAATATTTCATTCCCTACTGATTTACTGAGTTTGCCACCAACATCTGCATAATACTAAGAACGATCACTCAAAGCTACTTTTAATCAAGGGAGGTTACTCTAAACTACCCACACAGAATGGTCTATAATTATCAGTGTAGGTTCATCTCGGGAGCCACCCTGTCGGCTGGGGCGTTAGAATGCACTGACTGCACCTCTGCAGAGGGGTAAGACTCTCCCAATGGGGCCACCTGTTGGCTGAGGGTGGCGACCCGTGATGCTTAAGGATAGAGCCCAGGTGGACGAGCAGTTCATGACATGCAATACTCCACTTTGGCCCTATCTTGGGCTAGACGGGTGGTCGGAGAGGCCCCCTCCAATCAATCGGCTGGTCACGTCAAGCCCTAGCACCTATATGATTTTCCCAACCCTATTGCCCTAATGGCAAGCCCCCCCTTTTTATCATATGGATGCTAGAAGGCGGTGGCTGTGGGCCTACATGTCCTGGGAATGACGTTAAACTCTATCTGATGGTGAGGTTCCAGTTTTGGAGGTTTGGGGAATGTGAAGCACCCCTTCATCACCATTGCTCCCATGTCCACTCTGACCCGGAGTGTAGTAGTTACCTGTTAAATAGAAAAATGTATTTATAAAAGAATTGTATTATCCATTAAGAATTGATTTATTTCAAAACTTTATCGGCATTAAATGACCCACTGAGTTGATATGCCGTAAAACAAAACAAACAAACCAAATCATCTTAGAAGTGAGAGATAAAATATTTAAAAAAAAACCTTCTAGAAAATCACATTATATCAATTATTGAACATTGTATTTGCTAGGGCTTGACATGACCAGCTGATTGATTAGATGTGGCCACTCCAACCACAATTAAAGGCTGAAGTGAAGTGTTGCATGTCATAGGACCACTTAATACTTAGTTGACATATTTTATCAAAATTGCTCCAAAAATAAAGAATTTATAGAGAAATAACTGAATTTCTTGTTTTGAATTGGTCTGTGGGTTATTTCCTATAAGTCCAACATAAACAAAGGGGAACCACTCTTGATTGATAAATTATTTATTTATTGATCTATTAGGGAAAAAGAAGATAGGGTTACTGTTAGGGTTAGGGTTAGTTTAATGGGAAAATAAATAATTTATCAATCAAAAGTGGTTCCCCTTTGTTTATGTTGGACTTATAGGAAATAACCAGTCTGTGATTTGACATTTTTTTTAGCAAAACCATGTCCACTTTTGTATCCCCAATTTCAGGGCTTTAAATTCTCATAACTTTTGAACCACTGGGAATATTTGTATAATTCAAACAGTTTTGAACTCCATTTACAAAGCTCTATATAACTAATGTGATTAAATTACAATGAACTCAAATAGAAAATAAACTGGGAATGCTACAACATGTTTAAATTATTTTCAACATGCTCCTTTTAATTACATTACACATGGTAACTCTTTTGGATGGTCTAAAAATTCAAGATGATATTAATCTTTTGCAAGTCTTTCTAACAAACGAAATGTAGTTCCTTTCCCAACTGAGCACGTTACTCTCACTTCTAATAGCAGTCGTCAGATTTCACTTGCCGTCCAAACACTTTCTTTCTTCCTCACTCCCTGTGTCAGTGACAGTCCGTCTTATTTCTGCTCGTTTGGCTACGCTTATGCAAATTCCGATATACCTCATCCGGGTTTCTGCCAACAGCATTTCAGCTACGAGGAGGTAGCGAGTTCGAATATCCGTAGCCACTCGCCACACTCTTCCCCTTTGCACAGGCCAAATATATCCTGACGCGCTTTGTTTGTGGGGGCTGGGAATCCGCTTGTTTATAGGGCTGCCTTTCAATTTCGTCACAATAACCCTATAGACTGTGTAAGGTGAACAAGACAAGCTGGACACAGCTGGAGAAGCAAGGATGAACTCATAAGCGATGTCCTTCAATTGACACCAGTAATTCCTTTCGTGCAATAGTCAGTCTGCAGCCGGGGATAATCAGTTTCTTCTCTCCTTCCTTAACTTAACAAAATCCTAGTAGTCCAACGAATTTTTCCTCTCTCTTAGTTACTTCCTCGCTCGTGTCATATGTCACTGCCTTCGTCACAAAACTCAAAAAATGTGACTGCACTGTACATTCAAAACAAGCCTTAAATAGTGACACTAACATCGAACATCCGGGTCCATCGCACAGTCTAATGATTTACATGCATCAAGCCATGACTCATGATTAGGAGGATGTGAGTTCAATCTCCCCGAACAAACAACAGAAGTTGATAGTAAAATTAAAATGAAATACCATTTGATATGCAAGTCGATACAGATAGTGACGTGACTCTTATTCCAAAGAACTTTTGGCAACATATGGGTAAACCCAAGTTAAAGAGAAATCACTTGAAATTGAGACCATTTGATGGCTTGTACATCACGGCATTGGGACAATTTGATGCTATGTTTGAGTCCAATAGGAGATTCGAAGTGGTCCCCATGACTGTAGTGGATTGTTTAAAAAATCATGGACTAATAGGCACAGATATTATAAAAATAGATACGGACAATTTAATCGACAGCATAGAAAGTAAATAGCAAAAAATAGAAATCTTGAGAGGTTACAAAGCCACAATACGAGTGAAAGAAAATAGCCCCTCCCCTCATATTATGAATCTTGTAGGATACCTATACATTTGCGACCTTCAGTAAAAAAGAAATTGGAAGATATGGTAGCAGAAGGAATTTTAGAACCGGTACCAGTCGGTGGTAGTAACTGGGCATCCCCAATTGTAGTTTTACAAAAAAAAGATGAGGATTTAAGAATATGTGGTGATTATAAGATTGGTGTGAATCATAAAATCTGTTCAGATTCGGATCCTATTCCTGAGCTTGAAACTGTATCGCATGCATTAACAGGCACTAAATATTTTACGAAGATTGATTTAAAGGCAGCATACAATCAAATACAGATTGACAATAAATTTCAAGAAATAACCACTATTAACACCCCCTCAGACTAATGCGGTGAACGCGTATGCTGTACGGCATAAAAACAGCATCGGAAATATTTCAACGAGCTATCAAAAATGTTTTAAAGGGGGTGGTAGAAAATATGATAATTTATCAGGACGATATTTTAATAGAGGCCGCCTGTATAAATGAATTGCAACAAAAAACTGAGCGAGTTATGAACAAATTAAGAGAGGCGGGCATGAGCGTAAACCGCGATAAATATAAATTTAATTGCGAGAAGATAAATTATTTGGGCTTCCAAATATCCAAAGAAGGCATTTCGCCTGACCCAAATTTATTAATTAAAATATCACAGGTGGCATCCCCAGCCAACAAAAAAGAATTAGAAACATTTTTAGGATTGGCAAATTTTTATAGCAGATATGTGCCCAAATATTCGATTAACTAAAGCATTTGCAGACTTACGAAGAAAGAATAGTGAGTTTGTTTGGACACAAAAACAAGAAACAGCTTTTAACAAAGTAAAAAAAGTACTTATGGAAAAACCCGTTATAAAAGTTTTTGACCCCAGAAAAGAAGTAACTTTAACTACGGATGCCAGTGAACATGCTGTGTTTGCTATATTGTCACAGGACGATCATCCGATTTTGTACCTGTCACGAAGGCAGAAATATAGAAGGAAGCTTTGGCCATAGTGTGGAGCACACAGCACGCCCGACAATTTCTATTGGGTCGAAAATTTTTACTAAAATCTGACCATGACCCTTTAGAATTCATTTTTAATCCACAGAAAGAGTTACCCAAGGTCACATTGCCAGGATAATGAGATGGGCCATACTTTGATTTCGATATCATGTACATCAAAGGAAACACGATTCCACATGTCGACGCGTTATACAGATTAGCCTTTAACAAAGAAGACGATGAAATAAATGACACTGAAGTATTACATTGGGTCGAAACTGATGTACTGCTGATTAAACAGCTTCAAGAAGAAACCTTGCTGGACCCTTGCAAAATCTCAAATAGAATAAGGAGGAATAAATGGAACGACTGCTCTAAAGCTGAAAGGCCTTATAAAGAGATTAAACATAAACTAACCATGGACAGAGGGGTTATATGTAATGAGATTTGGTTGTACCTCCGCAAAAAATGTGAAAAAAATTAATCAAAAGTGTATACGACGATATACATTGTGGAATAGCGGCCACACAAAAAAAGACTCAAATTGGAGAGCTGGTGGCCAGGATATTCGCGTGACATTGAAGATTACATAAAAAAATGCCCCAAATGCATGGAAATCAAAGATTTCCACAAAAATCAACTCATTCGTGTCCAAAAGAACAAGAACCATGGAATCGAGTACACATGGACCATGCCTATGTCAAGGGTGTAGGACTACTATTGATTTTAGTAGATTCTTTCTCGGGGTGGCCAGAAATTGTTCAGGTGCGTGATAGAAAATCTGCAACTGTCATTCAAATTTTGAGAACTGCATTCTCAAGGAACGGCGTACCCAAAACCCTGGTATCGGACAATTCGCCTGAATTCTGTGATGAAGGTCTGTGTTCCTGGTTGAGGAAGATAGGATGTAAACCCTATGAAACTCCGCCCTACCATCCACAATCGAATGGGGCTGCGGAAAGGATGGTTAGAACGGTTGAATTAGGATTAAAAGCATTTGAGCCGTCATGAGAGACCATAGAATCCTTTCTACCTAAACTCTTGATGAGTTACAGATCCATTCCTCATGCTGATAGAACACTAAATCCTTTTGCCTTGATGGGAAGACAGATCAGATCTCCCATAACCATGTATTTTTCGACTAATGAAAAAATGTGGTACAAAAAAAATAAGGAAGCGCAACCTGAAATATCCTATTTTATTATGCAGAAAGGGAACAACACAGCTATAATAAGCCCACGCTGATCAGATAAGGAATAGATATGAAGAAGACATGATTATGGAGGAATTGGAAAGAAACGAAGATATAAACCAATATGATGGAGACATTATAGAGCCAATAGATGAAAGCGTGTCAGATTCCGATGTGCCATACGATGGATCCAGTTCTGATGAAATGAGACCACGATCACCAATACGAAGAACACCCCGAGGATATTTAGGAGAAGCAATAGGTCGACAAAGGGAATAAAACCTCTCCGTTTCAGGGAGGTGTAGTGAGATAGCCAATGGCGTGTTATCTCATTTGCATATGTCTCCTACAGCTGTAGATATAGATATATAGAGATAGTTTTGAGGACATAAACTAACTAGCTACAAGAAGCTAAGAGAGAGAGCTACGATAAACTCAGAGAATTACTACTACTACTACAACAAGAAGTACAAAACTACATATCACAACACTAACCCTAGTTTTTTTGCAAGTGACACCGCTTCAGCTACGGACTTCAATCGTAGCTGTGTTTTTTTTTTCAGCAGCGACTGGCTAGCAGTTTTTGAGGCCGAAGGCCGGGACAGTTCTCCGCAAAGAGTACCAAAATCTAATCGAATTGGCCTATTTTTATTCAATTAAAAATTTGATTGTGAATTTTAATTGTCTGGAAGGTGGCATGTTGAACTCAATATTTTAACCGTAGATAAAAAAAAAAAAAAAAAAAAAAAAATGAACAGAAAAATTTTTTAATAATTATATCAGAAGATTTTTAATAAGTTTCTATTCGGGATTTTTTTAGCAAACCCCCCCCCCCCCAAAAAAAAAACCTAAGAATTCTGAAATCTGCTAAAAATGTCAAGGGTTGACATGCCGTAAAAAAAAAAAAAAAAAAAAAACCCCAATTAATCCGCCTGTGTTTAATAGACATTTGCAAATTGTCATAAATTAGTTAAAGCTGAAATTTCAACTAATTTTGAATAAAAAATCTTCGTCAACTTTGTCCAGTCGCAACTCCACGTGTCGTGCAAAGAGAAAATAAAATAAAATAAATAGATATTTTTTGAAAGTTAGTTTAAAAAAAAGAAGTTTGTTTAACACGTGGAGATAAAAATAGAAATAAAATGACAATCAGTTGCATCTTTCTTAATCATTTACTTGGGACCGCTGCAATGTGGAATGTAGTTTTTAATTTCTTAACTGAGATGAATACTTTTTATAAAAATGAAATTCTAAAGAAAACATAACTTAATACGTTAATTCCTTTAGAAGTTAAAAAAAAATTATATATAAAGTGTATAACTGAATCACTACGCAACAACTTTAAATCTACACAACATCAATTAATGTTGTCGTTTAATTTTTTTAAACTTCTAAATGAATTAATGTATGTATTAAATTATGTTTTCCTTAGAGTTTGATTTTTATTAAAAGTATTAATCCCAGTTGAGAAATTAAAAATTGGACTTCATTTCATATCCTACTAACACCTGTCCAGTAGACTATAATAAAATTTACGCAACTGAATTCAGATTCTACCAGCGGATTCATCGTGCACCACGTGCAATCAATTGAGTTTATAAAGAATTTAAAAAACTTTTTTTTTAGAAAAAGTATTAGTTGTTTTCGTAAAGTAAAAAAATTGCTTTAAGTAAAAAAAAAAAAAAAAAAAAAAAAAAAAAAAAGGGGGTGATATCGGTTTGTTATTATTGAACTGAACTTTGTGGGGACGAATTAAGAAAAAAAGGGTCATCTCAGGACTGTGTTGGTCATTTGTCATTCAATTGGCTCAAGAATTTTTTTTACTTAAACAAACAACAAAAAATAAAACAAGAATTAATGGAAAGAGAGGTAAAAAAAAAAAATTAGTTTGAGGAAGAGTTGAAAGAAAAAATTAGAAAAAAAAATTCTGAGAAAATAAAATTCCAATATTTACTCAAACAATTGACAAAAATTAATTTGGTTCCAAAATCCGTAGAAAAATACGTAAAATACCAGAAAAAAATTTACGCCTCTTTTTTCATATAAATTTAACCAGCATCAATTTTTGTATTTTTGTTGGTTTTGAATTTAAATAGGAGTTAACTTTTTTTTTTACTTTCACTTAAGTGGAATGTTAAACTTCAGATTTTTTGTGGGGAGAAAAAAAAAATTATTAAAAAAGTATATAATTAAAAAAAAAAAAGTATTATTTGGATTATTGTTCTCGTCTTTATTGTTTTGGCTGATGAGCCCTCCGGCCTTCTTCAGGTATTTCTTGTCGGACTTGGGAACCTTATCTTCGAACTCGGGAACTTTCTTTTCAAACTCGGAAACATAATCCTAAACTTAACCCTAACTCTGCCGAATGATACAAATACAAATAATCAAGCCTCATCTAAAAAAATTCAGAGACATGAAAATTATTTGTATTAGACAGGAATACTTGAAACCATATAAGTGGAAACAAATGATTAGGATGAGGACAATAGTCCGAATAATTCAACTTATCAAGCCTCATCTAAAAATTCAGAGAAATAGTATTAAATTTTTTTTAAAAACTTGAATATTATTTCAGAATTGTACTTTTAATTGATTTTTTTGGTGTTTTTTAAAAAATTTAAATAGGGGTTAATTTTATTTATTTATTTTTTTTTAACTTTCAGTCAAGTTCACTACAACAAAGTATTAATTCAGATTTTTTGAAATTATTATTTTTTTTTAAATTTCTATAAAAAAAAGTATATAATGAAAAAAAATCCTTAAATATCAATTCAGAATTGTATTTCGCATTTTATGTATTTTTCTTGTCATTTCAAAATCTCAAAGAAAATAAACTTTTAAATAATGAAAATTAAAAGACTTACCAAGACTTTTTTCGATGTTGACGTTTTTTAAAAATTCGGGACGAATGACGAGTGAATCCTTTTTCTTTATGTTTTTTTTTTTTAAATGGACAAGAAAATTTTTTAGAAAAACGTCCAGAAACCAGGAACTGTCCAAATATCAAAGTTCAAATGTCATATATTTGTTGAACCTTTCACTATGACAGGCAGACGACAAAGAGGGTCTGAAATGGCGGTACGACCCCAACCTTAAAAACAGGGAGAGAAAAAAAAATCCAAACAAACATACCCGGATTAATTAATCTTAAGCTTTATCCAAAATAAATTTATGTAAATGATACAAATTTAAAAAATACTAAATCAACTATTTTAAAATATTGGCAAATTGATTTTGCCAGAATATATTTTTAAAGATAAAAAACACAAAAATAAATAATAAGACGAATTTAAATTGTTTTGGGAATTCTTTTTATTGGGGATTTTAAAATTTGTTTACCGCCAACTTCCGAAGTGTTAGTGAACAACACTTAATTTGGGGGTGGGTAATCGCCGCAGGGGTAGAAAAAGACATATTTCACGACTTATTTGGAGTGATGGGAGGTCTTGACTGTTATTTTATAATTCATTTTAACAACCCGATGTTAAAATTTGAAATTTTATTATAGTATTTTCGAGTTTTTATTTGTTTCAATAGAAACACCGTTAGGGACCTTTGATTCGACGTGTAAAATGTACCACTATCCCCTATATTTAACACAATTAAACTTGAATAAAAGTTAATATTATCCAAAATTTTTGGACAATTCAAAAAAGAAACATTAAAAAAAACTCTTGGTCATTTTTAAACATTTTTTCAGCTTACGGAAATTATGAACGAAAACAATGTTTACGTTTTCGCATCATTGAATCAATTGAATTTTAACTAGGATCTGCCAATTTTTACTTGTCGAAAAATCCGTGTTTTTACAAAACAAATTTAACCCCACCACGTTTTTAAAAAATTACCAAAAATCAGGGAATTATCCGATGTTAATGAAAATTTCAGTGTTTATTCATCTAACTTTTAAATTTATAATGCATCAGTTATTTTATTTAAAAATTTTCCGATTTTTTTCAGGTCGCTTAACTTTGACCCTCCCCTTATTTTGGGGGCGCAAAATATCGGTGGGTTTATATTTAATTGAAACTAATTTCTACAGTATAAATAAAAGACAAAAGACGAAAGACCAAAGGTGTAAATAGAAAGAAAAAAAAATTTTAAGGAGCAATTTTGGTAGAAAATAACTACCGAAAATCTGAAAATTAAATGTAAAAAATTTTTTTTATTTTATTTTTGGAGATTTTTTTTTTACTCAGTTGTTTATGAAATATGATTTTCTTTTAAATCATCAGTAAAAAAAATTATACATCAATATTTGTTCTGTTTAAAAGGGTGGGGATCCAACTTTTAAATTGGGATTTCTCCAATGATTATTAACATGACCATACTAAAGTAACCTTGTTTTTAAATAAATATGTTTTTAGAATCTAGAAATAGGAAATTTAAAACTTAAAATTATGCAATTTATATTTTAAATGAATTTTATCTATTAATTAGGTATATAAATTGTGACTCTCAAGGCTCATATGGATGAAGTGAACAGTAATATTTATTTTAAAGAATTTTGATTTATATCTATTGAATCAGTTTGAAACGATTCCGAAATTTAAGAGAAAGAATTCATTGATTAACAAGTCAACACTGAAAATTTTATTAAAATCAGATCAGATCCCCTGATTTTTGGTAATTTTTTTTTTTTTATGAATCTGGGCCACTGTAGAAAACATATTTCCCAATCAATTTTTTGTAAACAAAACCCACAAGAATTTTTTTAGAGCCTTTTAATTCTTCTATGTGTTTTGAACAAAAAAAGATATTTCATTTAAATGAAATATCAACAAGTTAGTAATTTTTCTGTACATAGTGTATTTAAAGTTTTTGTTATTGATTTCTAAGCAGAAATTGCCATAAGTTTTGTTTTAACTTTTAATAATGTGTTTTGTTAACATCACTTAAGTCATTTTTCGTAAAATTTTGGGCTAATTTAAAGTGTAAAATGTATTAAAAATCACATATGTAATATTTTTGTTTTTTTTATTTTTTCAATTTTTTTTTTTCTGATGCTCATTATGTTACTACTTTTGGACTTAAACAAAAATTTGATCTTAAATAATCAATTTGATTAATTTTAATTCGTTTTTAAAGTGAAAATCGATGCTCATTTTGTTGATACCTACTATATGTTCAATTAGTTCTTAATGGATTTACAACTTTTTTTTTTAATAATAAAATTTGAAAACCTTTTTAACATTGAATTAACTTTTTTTTTAATAATAAAATTTGAAAACCTTTTTTAAATTTTTTAACATTGAATTAACTTTTTTTTTTTTAATAATAAAATTTGAAAACCTTTTTTAACATTGAATTAACTTTTTTTTTAATAATAAAATTTGAAAACCTTTGAATTAACTTTTTTTTTTAAAAATTTGAAATTTTTAACATTGAATTAACTTTTTTTTTAATAATAAAATTTGAAAACCTTTTTTAACATTGAATTAACTTTTTTTTTAATAATAAAATTTGAAAACCTTTTTAACATTGAATTAACTTTTTTTTTTAATAATAAAATTTGAAAACTCTTTTTAACATTGAATTAACTTTTTTTTAATAATAAATTTGAAAACCTTTTTTAATTGAATTAACTTTTTTTTTTAATAATAAATTTGAAAACCTTTTTTAACATTGAATTAACTTTTTTTTTAATAATAAAATTTGAAAACCTTTTTTAACATTGAATGAATTAACTTTTTTTTTTAATAATAAAATTTGAAAACTCTTTTTAACATTGAATTAACTTTTTTTTAATAATAAAATTTGAAAACCTTTTTTAACATTGAATTAACTTTTTTTTTTAATAATAAAATTTGAAAACTCTTTTTAACATTGAATTAACTTTTTTTTAATAATAAAATTTGAAAACCTTTTTTAACATTGAATTAACTTTTTTTTTTAATAATAAAATTTGAAAACTCTTTTAACATTGAATTAACTTTTTTTTTAATAATAAATTTGAAAACCTTTTTAACATTGAATTAACTTTTTTTTTAATAATAAAATTTGAAAACTCTTTTTAACATTGAATTAACTTTTTTTTAAATAATAAAATTTGAAAACCTTTTTTAACATTGAATTAACTTTTTTTTTAATAATAAAATTTGAAAACTTTTTTAACATTGAATTAACTTTTTTTTAATAATAAAATTTGAAAACTTTTTTAACATTGAATTAACTTTTTTTTTAATAATAAATTTGAAAACTCTTTTAACATTGAATTAACTTTTTTTTTAATAATAAAATTTGAAAACCTTTTTAACATTGAATTAACTTTTTTTTTTAATAATAAAATTTGAAAACTCTTTTTAACATTGAATTAACTTTTTTTTTAATAATAAAATTTGAAAACCTTTTTTAACATTGAATTAACTTTTTTTTTTTTAAAAATTTGAAAACTTTTTAACATTGAATTAACTTTTTTTTTAATAATAAAATTTGAAAACCTTTTTTAACATTGAATTAACTTTTTTTTTTAATAATAAAATTTGAAAACTCTTTTTAACATTGAATTAACTTTTTTTTAATAATAAAATTTGAAAACCTTTTTTAACATTGAATTAACTTTTTTTTTTAATAATAAAATTTGAAAACTCTTTTTAACATTGAATTAACTTTTTTTTAATAATAAAATTTGAAAACCTTTTTAACATTGAATTAACTTTTTTTTTTAATAATAAAATTTGAAAACTCTTTTTAACATTGAATTAACTTTTTTTTTAATAATAAAATTTGAAAACCTTTTTTAACATTGAATTAACTTTTTTTTTAATAATAAAATTTGAAAACTCTTTTTAACATTGAATTAACTTTTTTTTTAATAATAAAATTTGAAAACCTTTTTTAACATTGAATTAACTTTTTTTTTAATAATAAAATTTGAAAACTCTTTTTAACATTGAATTAACTTTTTTTTTAATAATAAAATTTGAAAACCTTTTTTAACATTGAATTAACTTTTTTTTTTAATAATAAAATTTGAAAACTCTTTTTAACATTGAATTAACTTTTTTTTTAATAATAAAATTTGAAAACCTTTTTAACATTGAATTAACTTTTTTTTTAATAAAGAATTAACTTTTTTTTTAATAATAAAATTTGAAAACCTTTTTTAACATTGAATTAACTTTTTTTTTATAATAAAATTTGAAAACCTTTTTTAACATTGAATTAACTTTTTTTTTAATAATAAAATTTGAAAACTTTTTAACATTGAATTTTTTTTTTAATAATAAAATTTGAAAACCTTTTTAACATTGAATTAACTTTTTTTTTTAATAATAAAATTTGAAAACTCTTTTTAACATTGAATTAACTTTTTTTTAATAATAAAATTTGAAAACCTTTTTAACATTGAATTAACTTTTTTTTTTAATAATAAAATTTGAAAACCTTTTTTAACATTGAATTAACTTTTTTTTTAATAATAGAATTTGAAAACTTTTAACATTGAATTAACTTTATTAACTTTTTTCTAGTTTGTGCTTGATCACCAAAATTGAACAGTGATTAACTTGTTCAATATTTATTTGGGTGCTCACTTAAGCAGCAGTAGATACTGTAAGTAAACTGAGTCCTTTGTTCATAAAATGCTTCGGTTCTGAGCAAATATCAAACTTTTTGGTACAAATAATGTTCAATATATGTGAAATAATAATAGGAAAAATTGTTGTCATAGACACAGTACCACATTGGGATATTGATCTTGCTATAAAAATATCAAAAATAATCAATAACTTAAAATTGGTTGACTTTAAGATATTTTTCGTAGCATCTTTTGATTCCTTGTGCAAAAATGCTTTTATAAACCAACTTTTTGGAGTACGGAAGATCTAGAACTCATTTTACAGACAAAAATAGATTACACAAAGTCACCATTTTGTGCGCCCTCCCTCAAATTTGGAGAGCTAAAAAAAAACCCAACATAACTCTGTCAATTTTTGGAATTTGAAGCTCAAATTTTGAGGATTGGCTAACTTTATCATAATCCTCATTTGGAAAAAAATTCAGAAAAATTGAATGGGGGGTGGGTGACATGGCCTTGATGATTTGACATGGAATTACCCAGTGTAAAACAAAACCAACCAACCAACTAACCAATAAGAATAGAAAGAAGAGTAGGCTGTCTTGATGAGGACAACACTGCATCACTTGTCATTTATGGCTTAGTGATAAAAACAAAATGACAACCAATCAAAAGGGTTAACAGACAAGTAAAGGTGTAATTATAATTCTATAAAACAAGAAATTCATTTAGTTGAAAAGTCCAATCTGAAAGAATTTCTGTTTAATTAGTAGTTTAGGTTTTGGGAAATTATTAACAACTTATTGTTACATAATGGAGGTGACATGGAAACATGAGAGTAACCTGATATGTAAATTAGCACAGAAAGTTTTAAGCAAGAATTTTGAGTTAGAGGAGAATGGAAAAGTTTAAATAATGATTCAGAATAGACACATGGCATGTTTTGATTGGATGAGTGAATGAGATGTGGTAAGGGAGGGTGGAGTGAGAGGTTAGAGTGTGAATTGAGTCTGAGAGAAGGTGCTGGGAGAGCAAGATATGTTTTATAATTCTGCCGTGTCCCTTCATGGCAGTCTGTCTTGAAGAATGCTGCTATCTTCTTTCAGCCGAGCTGCTAAGGGGCAAGTGAGGTCTGGCTAAATCTGCTTTAGGGCTCAGTCTATCCTTCTTCTGGTTTCACGTTCTTCTGGGTTCAGAGTATGTGAAATTGAAAGGCAGCCCTATGAACAAGTGGATTCTTAGTCCCCAGAAACAAAGCGCGTCAGGATATGTTTGGCCTGTGCAACGGTGAAGAGTGTGGCGAGTGGCTATGGATATTCAAACTCGCTATCTCCTCGTAGCTGAGGTGCTGTTAGCAGAGACCATGATGAAGCATATCGGAATTTGCATAAGCGCAGACGAACAAGCAGAAATAAGACGGACTGTCGCTGACACAGGGATTGAGGAAGAAAGTGTTTGGGTGGCAAGTGAAATCTGACAACTGCTATTTGAAGTGAGAGTGGTGTGTTCTGTTGGGAAAGGAATTGCATTTCGTTTGCTGGAGAGACTTGCAAAGGATTGATATTATCTTGAATTTTTGGACCTTTCATAAGACAGTATTAAGGAGGATAACCCATATTTTTCATAAGGTTGCATAAAAAATAAAGCAGAAAAAGGAAGAGAATGTTTAGTGGTCAGAGAAATGGCATATTTGTGACCCTGTTTGCTGTGGTAGTGGGCAAATGAAAGGTCGACTTTGTGGAGTGGATGAGCATTCTTCTTGGGTTGGTTCCAGATTGAGCCGCAGTGGGAGTTGATAGTGCATAGATGTGTGAATATGACCATGGGTCTCTTATGCTACTCATGTTTACATGGTAAGGGAACTGTGGTTGAAAACTACTTACTGACAAGCTGGAAATAATGAGAAGCTAGAAGGGTGGCAGGAGAGGCTTCTTATAGAGAAATACAATACATTGTGGGTGAGGTAGTTGGGAATAAATATCAACCCACTAATCTGAAGAGTAATGTTATATCAAGCAAGATGAAGAAAGCGTTTAGTTGCAAAGGAAAAATGGACCATATGACCTTTAGGCACCCCTTTTGCTTTGCTGATTCATAAGTACATTTTTTCATTTACACCATCAACATCTGGTTGTTTGGTAACAGAAGATATTTAGAGGCTTTTTTAAAATGATAAAATTAACCCTTAACCCTAACACCTAACAAACAACCGGATGTTGATGGTGTAAATGAAAAAAATGTACTTATAAATCAGCAAAGCAATAGGGGTGCCTAAAGGTCATATGGTCTGGAAAAACAAACATGGGTTGAAGGTTTCAATAAATTGTATTGAGGAAAGGAAAATGTCGTAGACTAGCAGGGTCACTAGTGATGTAAGTAGAATGCATGATAGTTGGAACAAGATAAAGGTTCATCCCTTTAAGAGAAGGGTTAGGAGGGAAGGCTGCTGTCAACAGGTGTCAGGATGGAAGAGGGTAAGGAGGTGACAAGTGATGTCTGCTGTCTTGGTGTGGTGACTGGTGTTTGAGCGCCTCTCCTGTGTTCTTCGGCTGCTGTCTGACCACTGAGTAAATGCAGGTTAGTGTTATACACAGGATACATCTTTGGGTGGGTGTGTACCCCTTCTGCAGAGGATCCAGTCAACATATTCTAAGCCTCACCAACATGGTCGTTTGGCATTGTATCTATTGTTTTCTTTGCTGGATATTTACACACTTTCCACTTGTCACTTGTCACTGTCTTGCTTTGAAGTCAGACTGCAATCCTTGTCTTGGGTGACACTACATTTATATTGCCATGGCTCGTTTCTGATCAGACCAATCATTATGAGCAACTAATCATATAAATGGACTAGTCTTCTCTCACGAACCCTTTTTTTGTTACATCCGATTTCACAGGAGGGAAGACATTTTTCTCTGCAGCAAAGGAAGGCAATACATATTCTTTTTTGTCCATCTCAATTAAATCATGGATCTATTTGTGAAACAAGCCCTTGTCCGCTTTGCTCCATGGGGTAAGTCTCTTCTCTCAAAACACAATTAAATGGTTTCAAGTAACTTTACACTTATCACTAGCACTGTCTTTCTTTGAAGTCACTGTCCTGGGTGACACTGCGTTTATAGTGCCATGGTTCATTTCTGAATGAGCAACTAATCATATAAATGGGCTAGTCTTCTTTTGCAAACCTCTTTTTTGTTATGTACGGTTTCATGGGAGGGAAGTCATTTTTTTCTCTGCAGCAAAGGAAAGGAATATGTGTTTTTTTTTTGCCAATCTCATCTAAATGGGGCCACCTGTTGCTGGGGCTTTAGAACACACCAACTGCACCTCTGCAGAGGGTTAAGACCCACCCTCTCAATGGGGCCACCTGTTGTTTATTAGACAAACACTGAACAGTCTTCTTCTACATTCTCTTCTTCCTCTTGTGTGACTACAGCTTTTAAAATCTTTTGAACCATATGACCTTTAGGCACCCCTTTTGCTTTGCTGATTCATAAGTACATTTACACAGCCAACATCTGGTTGTTTGTTAACAGACGATTTTTAGAGTTTTTTTAAATTATAAAACTAACCCCTAACCCCTAACAAACAACTGGATGTTGACGGTGTAAATGAAAAAAAAAATGCACTTATGAATCAGCAAAGCGAAAGGGGTGCCTAAAGGTTATATGGTCCAAGTTTTTTTCTGAATCAAGATTAAGATTACTTTATATTTTTGTTTTATTAAATGAAAACTTAAATTAAAAAACACGATGTCCAAAGCAGGTGAATATGATCATGATGGTTGGTTGGTTGGTTGGTTGGATTTTACGGCATGTCAACCTTTGTTGGGTTATTTTATGCTGAAGACATTATGTTTTATTCATTCTTGTTGGGTATTCAATTTTTTTTCAAACTCAATTTTTTAACACGTCTTTTAATACAAATGTTTAAATCTATTTAACCTATAGATGGGATCCTAACAATTATTACCACTCCAAGTCAGAGTTGACCTGGGAGTGATGGTGATGAAGGGGTACTCCACATTCCCCAGAGTATCGGAAATTGGGTTATCTGTCCCTATTAGTTCCTGGAATCACAGGCCAGGGGCTGACCCCTAAAATTTCAACAGAACAGACCCAGCAGGCAAAAGGAGCAGTACTAGCTGATACTAGCAGAAGAATAGAACTACAGCGACTTTACCAGACAACTTAGAGACATTACTAAGACCAATACAACTAAGATAAGTTTACTTGAAACTCTTGTATTATCTTTACTAGCAAATATATGCACCCTCCGGGTGCAAGTATTTAAGTTTTAATGTAATAAAATATCATATTAAATTAAAAGGCTAATGAAACTAAATAAGAATACAGATAAAAAGATTTGAAACAGAGGGAGTATAACTGAAAAATAGAACAACTGAAACTTACTCTTCCATCACTCCGTCTTTCATTTTATTTTTTCTAATTTAAGTATTTAGTTAAAATAGAAAGAATAAAATGACAGTTATTTTTTCTTGTTAATGGATTTCTTTAGATTCATTGAAGAGATTTTTGTTTATATTCATTAAAATAAAACCAAACAGTTAAAAATCAATAATACTAAGCACATATTTATTAAATTCATTTTAAATATCAATATGCAAATTAGCCTTCCCGTTTACACTGTAAACCGCTATTTTGTTGTATATATAAATATAATAGCATGTTATTAATATGTAGATATGCTTAACAGTATTAATAATGTAAAACAATTTTATTAATAATTGAGGTTAAAATTAAAATAATAGCATGGCGAATGTGATGTAAATAACTAAGGGAATTGTTACTTGAGTAGGAATATAGTTTCGGTTACAGACAGAAAAACACACAATCTCCATTATAATAAGATATATCCCCGCCAGGAGAAATCCTCCGGCAACTCTGAAAGACATTTACACAACTCTCAAAGACATTTACAGAAATGTATACTCTAACACAATAATAGTAACCCAGAATAAACTGTTAACCCAAATATACACGCTATATTTGCCTTGTACCTTTCCAACATAAATACAGTTATATTTGTAACGTAACTAATTTGTCTACTTTATTTCTGTTAAGAGCTCCAAAATTGGAGCTTCACCATCAGATAGAGTTTAATGTCATACCCAGGACATTAAGACTCTCAAAGTGGATCTGGGAGTAATGGTGATGAAGGGGTACTCCACATTCCCCACAGCTACAGAATTGGAACTTCACCATCGGATAGAGTTTAATGTCATACCCAGGACATTAAGACCCTCAGAGTGGATCTGGGAGTAATGGTGATGAAGGGGTACTCCACATTCCCCACAGCTCTAGAATTGGAACTTCACCATCAGATAGAGTTTAACATCATACCCAGGACATTAAGACCCTCAAAGTGGATCTGGGAGTAATGGTGATGAAGGGGTACTCCACATTCCCCAGCTCCAGAATTGGGAGTTTAACATCATACCCAGGACATTAAGACCCTCAAAGTGGATCTGGGAGTAATGGTGATGAAGGGGTACTCCACATTCCCCACAGCTCCAGAATTGGGAGTTTAACATCATACCCAGGCCATTAAGACCCTCAAAGTGGATCTGGGAGTAATGGTGATGAAGGGGTACTCCACATTCCCCACAGCTCCAGAATTGGGAGTTTAACATCATACCCAGGACATTAAGACCCTCAAAGTGGATCTGGGAGTAATGGTGATGAAGGGGTACTCCACATTCCCCACAGCTCCAGAATTGGAACTTCACCATCAGATAGAGTTTAACATCATACCCAGGACATTAAGACCCTCAAAGTGGATCTGGGAGTAATGGTGATGAAGGGGTACTCCACATTCCCCACAGCTCCAGAATTGGAACTTCACCATCAGATAGAGTTTAACATCATACCCAGGACATTAAGACCCTCAAAGTGGATCTGGGAGTAATGATGATGAAGGGGTACTCCACATTCCCCACAGCTCCAGAATTGGAACTTCACCATCAGATAGAGTTTAACATCATACCCAGGACATTAAGACCCTCATCCACCGCTTTCTAGCACAGGTTGGGGTTTGCCATACAATATAATCAGAAACATTATAAATTTTATGTAAAATCAAATAAACCACATACAGTAGATATATTGTTATGGTTAGTAAACTAGACTAACAGAAAATTGTTAGTGAATTCGATTCTCACTGGGTGCACCTTACTTCTGGCCTTGAGCCATCATTAAGATAAGGTTCGCAAATAATTAAAGTAGGCATGTCGGACACCTCGGTTGGTATAATGGTTAACAAGCTAGCTTGCAGACCATTGTTAGTGAGATCGAGTCTCACTGGGTGCACCTTTCTTCCGGCCTTTTACCACAACTAAGTTTAATAAAGTAGGCATTTTACACATTATTTTTTTCATTTTGAAATTATTTTCTACGAACTTTGACCAAGGAAACAACGAACAAAAACAATTTATAGGCAATCTATTTTTATTTTTCAGAGGAACTAATATTATCGAACACCGTGTATTTCCTGTGGTTATTTACTTCCTTTCAAAATTCGAAAAATTGATTTTTTTTTTCTTTGTCAGACGAAAATTTGCTTTTTAACGTTAACAAAAAGGTAAAGTCATCTTTCTGTTTAAAAATGTCCAATTAGCTGAGATTATTTCAGTTTTTTTCGACTCGAATAATAATTTTAAATTGTTTTTTTAAGGCTTCAAATTTTACGTTGAAAATGTTGATGTTTATTGTTTTTGTTTTGGTTTGTTTTGTTTTACGCAGGCAAATGAATGTATTTACTTTTATTTTTATTTCAATTCATTTTATGTTTATATTTTTCGATAATTTTAACCTTTTATCGTCTCGGACTCCTGCCCCAATTTACGCTATGTTTTTCTTTGACAATCAAACACAATTCCGGCCAAACGTAGATATTTCTCAGAGTTAATTTAATTTGTACAAATTTCAGTAAACTCAAAATTTCAAATATTGTTCCTCACTTATATATATAATGTAGATATTTTACACCCCCCTCCCAAGTTTAAAAAAAATTCTTTTTCGATTGAATTTGTACAAATTCAAATTAATTAAAAAAGATAGATTTTTACAAAACTCGAAAAAAAATTTAAATGGTGGGGGTGTGTTGTAAAATATCTAAATTGATTTGCCGATAAAATGCGGGTGGAGGGTGGCATTGTAAAATATCTGCATTAATTTGCCGATAAAAAGCGAGAAACATAACTTGGAAAATAGCCTTGGAATTAGGCCCAATAAACATAGCGTAAATTAGGACAGGAGTCCCGGATGACAAAAAGTTAAAATTATCTATTTCTCTTTTGTAAATTTAACTATTTAATTTTTGTTTTTGTATTTATTTTACCTAACAGATTCTTGTGCAGTTTTACAAAACAAAGAAACTTTCTATTTATTTCTGTGGTAACGAAAAAAAAAAAAAAAAAAATGATATCAAATATATTAATAGTTTAATTCGTTATTTGTCTGTATTTTTGAGATGAGGCTGGATGTAAATAATTTTGATGTTTCGGACTTTTGTCCTCATCTTTATTGAAGTATGTTTAAACACGACGTTTCAGCCGCTGTATCCTCCAATCTTCCTCAGGTGTACACTGGGAACACCTGAGGAAGGCCGCCCTGTCGGTGGGGCATTAGAATGCACCGACTGCACCTCTGCAGAGGGGTAAAACTCCCCCAATGGGGCCACCTTTTGGCCGTGTGTGCCGACCCGTGATGCTTAAGGATCGAGCCCAGATGGATGAGCAGTCCATGACTTGCAATACTCCACTTTGGCCCTATCTTGGGCTAGACGGCCCCCTCTGATCAATATGCTGGTTATGTCAAGCCCTAGCACCTATATGATTTTCCCAACCCTATTGCCCTTATGGCAAGCCCCAACCCCTTTTTATCATATGGGTGCTAGAAGGCGGTGACTGAGGGTCTAGATGTCCTGGGAATGACGTTAACCTCTATCTGATGGTGAGGTTCCAGTTTTGGAGGTTTGGGGAATGTGGTGCACCCCTTCATCACCATTGCTCCTGGTCCACTCTGACCCGGAGTGGTAGTACCTGTTAGGGTCCCATCTATGGGTTGAATAGAAAAACATGAGTTCATAAACAAAATTGTATTATGCATTAAGAATGAATTTATTTCACAACTTTGTCGGCATTAAATGACCCACCGAGGTTGATATGCCGTAAAACAAACCAAACCAAATCAAACCTGAGAATGGCTGGAGGATACAGCGACTGAAATGTGATTTTACATAGCACAATAAGGATGAGGACAACAGTCCGAAAAATCAAAATAATTAACCTCTATTTATTCCTAAATGATAACCTGCCATAGATTTGACCAACAAGTTCTTGATAGTAAGTTCACAGCTGACTGAATGCTCTATAAACTTGGCCTTGTGCCAAGATTACCTTTACCTGAAGAATTTCTCAACTGTTGAAATATATTATGATGAGGCTGGATGTGAATAAGTTTGATGTTTCGGACTTTTGTTCTCATCTTTTATTGTAGTATGTTTAAACACAACGTTTCAGTCACTGTATTCTCCAGCCTTCTTCAGGTGTTCTCTGTGTATCCAAGCATAGTAATCACCCAATTTCAACATCCGGTGGGTGTTCTCCTAGCCTGTTAGGTGGAAATGTTACATTTTGTATTGTTGGTGAGTGAGTGTATTGAGTTTAGTGAATTTTGTGAAACTTTATTTCTGTTATATAACAGTAAGAATTTGTCATGTAGTGAACAGGTGTCAGTGAGAGAAGAAGAAAAGAGAGAACAAGGGAAGAGAAAGGAAAGGAAGAAGAGAAAAGAAAGCAGAGGTGGGTAAAAGGAAGAGTGGAAAGAGGTTGGTGAAAAAGAAATTTAACCAAAATATCCAAAAGTGACTTGCCATTTTAGCCTCGGTTAGTATGATACAATGATCTTGGAAATGACAGGGACTATTTGATCTATAGATAATACCCCAACAGGTACTACCACTTCAGGTCAGGTGTATCTGGGAATAATGGCAATGAAGGGGTACTCCACACTCAGGAAATAATTTTTAATAATTTGACTGTTGATCAAACAGGTGAAGAACTTTGGAAGATCTTATTCAAATAATGAAATCATTGGTTTTTTGGGGGTTTTTTTTCTAAATCCTTGTGATTCTTATTGTGACACATGTGTAGCATAATGGTCGGGCCTTACCCAGGAACACCATATTTGTGGCCTTGTGCCAGACACAGAGAAACCTTAATAGTTGTAGTATGATTCTCTGATCTTACAGGGTGGTCTCTGAAGAATCGGCCAGAATATGAATATAAACATTTGGGCAAGCAAGAAGATAATGGAATTCTCATTATCACCTGTGACTCACTTAGATAGCCAGGAAGTTTAGGATTTTGCTATTAAAATTTATTTTGATCGGTTTGTCAGAAGAAAGGATGGTTGACCTGTTGATCTCTTAAGATCAATTTGGTAGAACAGTAGAACATTCGAAAGGTTCCAAAATTTTCTAGAAAGTTCCACACCCATTTCTATATAATGAGGGAACCTTAGATTTTAAAGACAGTTGGGCTACGGCGTTTTGCCAGGGACAGTCGGGTTGGCAGTTTTGCCAGAGTAGTCATAGGCGAGTGACTGAGGTCCTGAATCAAGACTGGTGTCACTAAAGTGGGAAGCCTGAAAATTGGTACTAACCGTTGGAATGAAGTTAGGAACGTTACTAAAAACATATGTGTTAAGGAAACCGACTCTCTTTCTCTCTCTCTCAAGAACAATAACTTCCAGTGAATAAATTTATGAAAAGCAATTCCATCGTCATCTTCGTTACTACGGAAAAATACTACAGGAGATGTTATCAATGAAATGAGATTCCCCTGCCCAAAGATACCCGTGGAGATAAAAAGTTAATTGACCATGACCAAGAACCACTTGTCTTGTAAGTTGATACACTTCCCTGACCATAAACTAAAGAAAAGAGGAAGGGTTCTTTCGTGAACTTTGAAGGACTACTAGATCTGTGTAACCAACAAGCCAACGTACCAACTCCTGATACACGATTTGTATGAGTCCAAATAGTACCGTCTGTTTTGAAGACGAGGTGGGCCCCAATACGTTACATATACAATTTAGTGTCATGAAAAGCCACAACGTTACACATGTCAGAATGATAGGTGTGCAAAAACAATGATATCCGTATTTGAATAAGATCTTCAAAAGATGTTTGATGCCTGTTTGTTTGAGTTATTGGACCATATGGCCTTTAGGCACCCCTTTTGCGATCTCGTTTCATAAGATCATTTTTTATTTTATCTACACCGTCAAAATCCGGTTGTTTGTTAGGGTTACGGTTAGGGGTGAGTTTTATAATTTAGAAAAAAACTCTAAAAATCGTCTGTTAACAAACAACCGGATTTTGACAGTGTAAATGAAAAAATGTACTTATGAATTGAGATCGCAAAAGCGGTGCCTAAAGGTCATATGGTCCGAGTTATTTACTGCCCCTCCCCACCATGCTAGTTGGGCACAAGGTTCATTGAAATGGGGGATCACGCACAAACTGAAGCTCATGTACGGCCAGTGAAAAAATTGTGGGGATTCCTTCAGCATTCCTCTTTTGAGACACCTCAGGCACTGGGCAATAAACCCAGCCCTGCCCCTTTAATTAAAGGGAGCAGGTATTACCTGGAATCACGCTGATATTAATCTCAGACCGGTCCCATAGCTGAAGCCACTGGACACAGGGTTCAAAAAAACGCAAACCAGAATTTGATCAACAGTCAAATTATTAAAAATGATTTCCCAGGTTGGGTGATTACTATGCTTGGATACACACGGAACACCTGAGGAAGGTTGGAGGATACAGCGTCTGAAATGTTGTGTTTAAATCTGGGAAGGGCCGGGTGGTGTAGTGGTTACGGTCCCCGCCTGTCAGCTTGACAGTCAGGGTTTGAATAATGCACAGAGCGGTCTTCCTGTCTATAGCTCTGCTGATGAGGCCTAATAGGCTGAAATGTACATACAGAGATTGATTTGATGCCCGCCTAATTGGTTAATTATTAATTAATTAATTTTCCAAAATTAGGTACGACTTCAATTAAGCACATATTCTCCCAAAAATTGTCGGCTAAAAAAAAGAAAAAAAAAAAGCCATATCAAAACACATTGTTGTTTATTTACTTCTCATATCACAATAAAGAAGAGGACAACAGTCCAAAACATCAAAATTATTCAGTTTAATATGTTTATAATTGGGAAAGTTAAAAGACAAAGTTTCAGTTATTTCCTTGTGTTTTGGCTGTAAGTCAACATCTAAGAGATTGAGAGAGGGAAAGACTAAAGAAATATGGCAGATGGTTGAATTGTAGCTAGTTAAGGGTGTCATTTTTAAATATAACTGCAGTAAAAAATAAAATAAAAATGAAGGAAATTATTGAAAGTTATTATTTCTCGCTGATAAATGTAAGTATTACATCACTTTTTTTTTTTTGCATATTACCACAGATATTAAGCCCTGTCAGCTGGAACTTTAGAATACACCTCTACAGACGGTTAAGACCCTCTCCCCACAACGTGGCAATCAGTTGGGCATTGATGCTTAAGGATGACACCCGGGTGGCAAAACTCCACTTTGGCCCTTACTTAGGCTAGATGGGTGGTCAAAGAGGCCCTTTCCAATCAATTGACTGGTCATATCGAGCCCTAGCATCTATATGATTGTCCAACCCTATTGCCTTTATGGCAAGACCCAACCCTTTTTATCATATGTGCTAGAAGGTGGTAACTGAGGGTTTTAATGTCCTGGGTATAACGTTAAACTATAGTGCGTGGTGTAATGGTTAAAGTCATGGGAAATGGACTCATCGCTCCGAGTTCAAATCCTGGACGTGATAATTGCATTTCACTTAGCGCTAATACCCTTGGGAAAGGTATGAATCCTACTCTCCCTCAAGCTATGGATAAATAATAGGGCAGACTGGGCACTTTAACCTTGGTCAGGCAACTGATCTAGGAGAAGGAAAACTCTGAATTCAAAACCTGTTGAACTCCGCTTAAGAAATTGACCTTGTGTCACATCCTGCCCGTGCGGAGGGGTTGGTAAATATATATATATATATATATATATGATGGTGAAGTTCCAATTCTGAAACTCTGCGGAATGTGGAGTACCCCGTCATCACCATTACTCCCAGGTCTATCCTGACCCGAAGTGGTAGTACCTGTTAGGGTCCCATCTATGGGTTAAATAGAAAAAAAATGAGTTTTTTAAAAATGTACTCATGAAGAATGATTAAACAACATCTTCTGCCTAGAATAACCCAACAAGGGTTGACATGCCGTAAAATCCAACCAACCAACGATATTACATTTGTGTGCTATTCTGCACATGTGCAACTTAACATAACGATCTGAACAATGTTTTCTTGGAATTTCTTGGAATAAATTTTTTTAATTTTTTACTTATCTTTTTTTTTTAATAGTCTGACAATTTTGGGATTACAGACTTGTACTTTTAAAAAATGTTATTTTCTTTGGCATCAATTAATTTCATATGACACTTTTAGAAGTGAATGATTGGTAAATAAAAACCTGACCTCTGACCCCTGACATGGGAGACTTTAGATAGCATCTTATACTATAGAAGACAGAATTCAAAAGAACTTTAAAAAAAAACAAAAAAACTTTCAAATCAGAAATTACTTTTAAACTTCACTAAGCTTTAACAGTTAAAAAAAAAAAAAAAAATTGAATTTTGGATTAAGAATGCCCTGCCCTCCTCCATGCAACACTCTACTTTGGCCCTAACTTGGCCACAAACTCGGGGGTTGTTTTACTATGAAAGTATGATGCAAAATTGAACACTCTCTTAAAATTTAATAATTGCTTGAAATAATTAAAAATTTTTTGAGTCTCCACAGCTTAAGAAAATAATCAGAAAAAAAAAACCTTTGGAAAAAAAATTCAGTTACAGAAATTTAGATTATTTAGATTTTTCAGACTTTTGTCCTCATTTTCATTGTTATATACAGAAAGTTTCAGCCAATGTATCTTCTGACCTTCTTCAGTTGTTTCTTTTCCCCCTTCATTGCCATTACTTTAGCCTGGAGTGATAGTACCTGTTGGACTTACCATATTTGACAGCATATAGGATGCCAAACTTTTGGCTCAAAAAATTGCCCTGCATCTTATTCATCGTAGGTGAAATTTGTGACCTCCTGTAGGCCTAGGCTATTATTATTATTATTATTACTAGCAAATATATGCACCCTCCGGGTGCAAGTATTTAAGTTTTAATGTAATAAAATATTATATTAAATTAGAAAGGCTAATGAAACTAAATAAGAATGCAGATAAAACGATTTGAAACAGAGGGGGTATAATCAAAAAACAACTGAAACTTACTCTTCCATCACTCTCGTCTTTCATTGTTATTTTTTCTAATTTAAGTATTTAGTTATAAGAGGAAGTAAAGAATAAAATGACAGTTATTTTTTTCTTGTTAATGGATTTCATTTAAGATTCATTGAAGAGATTTTTGCTTATATTCATTAAAATAAAACCAAACAGTTAGAAATCAATAATACTAAGCACACATTTATTAAATTCGATTTTTTAATATCAATATGCAAATTAGCCTTCCCCTTCACACTGCAAACCGCTATTTGTTGTATATATACGTATAATTGCATGTTTTTATTATGTAGATATGGTTAACAGTATTAATAATGTAAAACAATTTTATTAATAATTGAGGTTAAAATAATAAAAATAAAATCATTGAGAATGTGATGTCAATAACTAAGGAATTGTGACTTGAGTAGTAATATAGTTTCGGTTACAGACAGAAAAACACACAATCTCCATTATAATAAGATTTAATACTTGATGCCATTTAACTGTAAATTATCTGCATGAGAATAATTACTTGATAATTGTTTACTAAGGATTATTATTAGTTACTTGAAACCAGATAACTGTGTACTAATAACAATTATTGAATAGAAATAATTTCTTGAAACCATATTAGCCCTGTCAGCTGGGGCTTTAGAATACACCAACTGCACCTCTGCAGAGGGGTAAGAACCCCCCCCCCCAATGGGGCCATCTGTTGGTCATGGATGGTGACCCATGATGCTTAAGGACGGAATCCTGGTGGCTCAGCAGTCTATGACATGCAACACTCCAATTAGACTCTTACTTAGGGCAGTCAGAGAGGCCCCTTCTGATCAATCAGCTGGTCATGTCAAGCCCTAGTACCTATATGATTTCCCCAACCCTATTGCCCTTATGGCAAGCCCCAACCCGTTTTATTATATGGGTGCTAGAAGGCGGTGGCTGAGGGTCTACCTGTCCTGGGAATGATGTTAAACTCTATCTGATGGTGAGGTTCTAGTTTTGGAGGTTTGGGAATGTGGATCATCCCTTCATCACCATTGCTCCCTGGTCCACTCTGACCTGGAGTGGTAGTACCTGTTAAGGTTCCATCTATGGGTTGAATAGAAAAACCTGAGTTATACAAATTGAGTATCCATTAAGAATGAATTTATTTCAAAACTTTGTTGGCATTAAATGACCCACTGAGGTTGATATGCCATAAACAAACCAAATCAATAATTATTTGTATTATACTTGAAACCATAAAAGTTTGTGCAAATTATTTGTATGAGACAAAAATTCTTGATATATAACTGTGAACAAAAAAGAAAAAAAAAACAATTCCATAAAAGATGCGAATATGAGCACAATTCTCTAACCTCTTTGCATTAAATAACTCTGAAGGATTGACATGTCATTAAAATCAATCAGTCAATAAATTTCCCATGAATACCAAAAGATAAGCAAATAAGAAGATTAAAGTACCCATTGGGGGGGGGGGGTCTTCCCAGGGTGTAGTGGGTATTTGCCTCATACCCCACTTGTATGGGCTAGGCACAAGGCCTCGTTTTAACGTGGGCCCACCCACAAGCCGAAGCTCATGGGTGGGAAAGAACAAAAATTGCGTCGTTGCCTGGGGGTATAGCCCCCTGGGATTGACACTATAATTAAACTCTCGGCGAGTCCAGTGGCTGAAGCTCGCTGGACCCCGGTGTCAACCGGAAAACTGAATGTGCAATGAGTTCTTTAAAAAAAAAAAAAGGGTGTAGTGGCTCACGTGTTGGTTGGTGACATCAGTCAATAAATTTCCCATGAATACCAAAAGATAAGCAATAAGAAGGTTAAAGTGCCCATTGGGGGGGGGGTGGGGGTCTTCCCAGGGGGTGGCTCACGTGTTGGTTGGTGACATCATAGTAATTAAGTTCAAACTCCAGTTGTGCTATTATGTTCACTTTCAGATGAATACTCTTGGGAAAGGTATGACCCCTTTATCCTCCCAGATCTTTGGGTTAAAAATTGTACCACTACTTTTCTTCTACAAGGATTTGGCATTAGATCTGCTATTAATCAAACAAACCAAAGAACACAGCATCCAAAATTAAAAATAACAAGGATCAGATTTTTATTCTGAATAGAGATTGAATTTATATATATATATATATGTAGAAAAAAAAGACACATCTCCAGTTTAATTTATTTTTTTTGATCTTTTGATTTTCTTTTTAATATTTTGGAATTCGTGGATAAGTTCACCAAAGTTCAGGTCCCAAGTACTTTCGGCAGTTCGAAGTGCCATCATCAGGGGGTGATTTTTTAAAAAAATTATATTAATGTGGAGGCTGGAAGGAGAAGAATTGATGAGAAATTTCCAATGCAATACACACATTTTAAAATGCCTATAACACCTTTCTCATCAATTCTTCTCCTTCCAGCCTCTACATTAATATAATTTAAAAAAAAACTGGAACACATCACCTCTGATGATGGCACTTTGAAGTGCCGAAAGTACTCGGGACTTGAACTTTGGTGGACTTATCCACAAATTCCACCCATACATTAAAAAGTTGGCCAGAAAACTCGAAAAGATCAAAAATAAAATTGTTAAACAAGAGATGTGTCTTTTTTTAATTCTACATGTATAAATGAAAGAATGCTGCCCAAACACACACACACACACACACATATATATATATAAATACTCCAGGCACTAGTAGGATGTGACACATGGTCAATTTAAATGGAGTTTAACAGGTTTGAATTCAGAGTTTTCCTTCTCCTAGACTTGTTGCCTAACCAAGCTTAAAGAGCTAAGTCTGTCCTGTTATTTACCTATAGCTGGAAGGAGAATACTTGCATTCATACCTTTCTCAAGGGTATTAGCACCATAGGTAATGCAAGCAGCCTTGTATAGGACTTGAAACCGGGTTGCCAAGTTCCTTTCCTATGATGATAACCATTACACCACATGCCTTCATTTAATAAGTAACTATATAACCCGTTGGTCGCTACTGAGCTAAAGGGCTCATGGAATTCCCAAAATTGCCTGTCAAGATCGGATTTTTTGCATCAACCATGGATTGCAGGGTCTCTATATTTGCTGAAAGTCTAGCCGAATGCCCACGTTGTGTTCAGATCTCAAACGACTAGAAATCTGCTATAGAAACTGATTTCCAAGGTTAACGGCGGCCTAGTGGTCACATAAAAAACAACGACTCTTATTCTTTTTTAAAAACTCAATAACATTTATATTCAAATAAAAGAATACAAACAATTATTTCTCAAAGCTGTGGGAGCGATGGACCTCTAATTAATAACTTCTGGTCGGAATATAATCAGGGCTCTGCAAGGGATTGTGCAAAACAGTTTATAAAGTTGACTAAGTTTTTCAATGGTCTTAGCTGAAGTCAGTTTCTGTTGGTTCTCGGTATTTGCATTAATCTTCGCTTTTCTAGCCCGCTAAGCTCGTCTACACATCAAGTTCTCTTAGTTTCGTCTCGTCTGCTTTATCATCCAAAAAAGTCTGAGTTAAATAATTATCTCAACCGGACATTCTGATTTCCGGCTGACGTGGAGATATTAGAAATTTTCTCTGTACCTCCCACTTTATCCAGGGTACCACCCTCTCCTCAATTCTAACTACCAATAGAATTCACTTCCGCTAAATCGACAGACGGTATTCTTAAGTGTTTCCCAACATATGGGTTTAATTCGTTTTTTTTCGGTCATCTATAAGATTTTCAACAAAGAGTTTATCTTTTTCTTAAGTGGAAAAAAAACAAAATTTTTCTTCCTTTAGATCCAAGTCAAGTTGTGGTCAACCAATGGTGTCACACAGCAGAGGATATCTACCGCTGATTTGAGTGGATTCGCCCCAGGGGTCTTCTGACCCTCTTGAGATTTTACTTTTGATACAGACATTCTGATCACATTGTGTGGCCTTATGATAGCCACCATCTGTTTCGATTCTCCAACCCAGGCCATCCAGCGATTTACATTTCCGTTTTTTTTTCTTTCTTTCTTTTTCTAATTTCAAACACGGAATCAGGTCACAACTACCTATTTTAAACTAACATTTTTTTTATATATAGTTACATTTTTTTAAATTCTTTAATATATGTTCCTTATTATATGACAAATCTCTGTTGTTAGTGCTCATTAATGTTTTGAATGGCTGAATCACCGTTTTCCTGAGAGATGGATGGGTAGATGTGATCCGATTTACCACCCTGCAATTTTTTCTTTGGGATTGGTTGAAGAAACAAGTCTACTCTACAAAACTAAAAACTTTGGAAGAACTTGAAGGATGAATATGAGAATTTATTCCTGCCATTCCACAAGAGTTCCTGAAAAAAATCAGTTGATGCAATTTCCAAGCGGCTTGAGAGGCTGGAGATGAATGATGGTGCCCATATAGAATTTTAAATAAAACTCCATGTAATGTGTGTTCTTCTCATATTCATTTAAAAAAAAAAAATTATTCAGAAATAAATTGAGATTTCTAAAATAGTAAAGGGAGTTACTTTACAATCAACCTGTTTATATTATAAATTTTTTTTTTTTTTTTTAACAAGTTTATTGTCTTATATTTTCAGACTTGAACTCTCTGGTGTTGTGAAATAAAAAATGACCGAGGAGAAAAGGAAGAAACTAGAAGATGGCAAAGATAATTTTTCTGAAGAGAAAAATCCGCACTCAACCAGAAAAAGATTTGCGTGTGAAATGTGCTCGAAGAGTTTCACCCAAAAGAATAAAATGCAGATCCACATGCGGATCCACACGGGTGAAAGGCCATTCAAGTGTGGTGTCTGCGGAAAGACGTTTGCTAGAAAGGACAACTTGAAGGGTCACATAAAGACTCACACAGGAGAGAAAATCTCTCACTGTGAAATCTGTAACAAAGGTTTTTTAGGAAGTGCCAAGCTGAAAGATCACATAAGAACTCATGTTGATGCGACACCTTACAGTTGCGAGGTGTGTGGAAAAAGCTTCTCATTTGAAGTGGACTTGAAAAGCCATCAGAGATCTCACCTGGGCGACAATCCTCTTACCTGTGAAAAATGTGGCAAAGCCTTTTCTGAAAATAGCACTTTAAAAAGACATGTGAGAAACCATGTGAGGGAACTCCGATATAAATGTGAGGTGTGTGGCAAAGCCTTTTCACGTAACCGTGACCTACGCAATCACACACGAATACACACAGGAATATCTCCGTTTCCTTGCAGGATATGCCAGAAGGCTTTCTCCAGTAACTTTCATTTGCAGGCACATATAAGAACACACACAGGTGAGAAACCATTTCAGTGTAAGATTTGTGAACGAGGTTTTGCACAAAATTCAAAACTAAAAACTCACATCCGAACGCACACAGGTGAAAAGCCTTACCAATGTGATACATGCCAAAAAGCTTTCTCACAGAGCAGCAGTCTAAATACTCATAAGAGAATACACACTGGAGAGAAGCCGTATCAATGTGAGGTGTGTAGAAAGACTTTCGCCAAGAGCAGTAACTTAAAGAGACATATCCGAAGCCACACAAAAGAAAATCCTAGTACGTCATTAGATACAAAAAAGTCCAAAACATAATCTTTTCTCGGCTCTGTTGTTAAAAAGGAGAAATTAAGAATATATTATTGTCTTGCATCGACATCTACAAAAAATGTACAAGGGATTTGACGTAAACATAAACCTCTTGAGTTTTTGTGACCTTTTTTACCTTCTATCTTTTTTTTTTTTTTATAGATAAAAGTATTTTTATTGAAGTCACCCAAAATGTTTCATGTAATAAAGTCATTGTCAGGGTGGCCTAGAGTCAGTATCAACCAGACAGTGAGGGAGTCTATTCCCTTTTCACTAGCGCTAGACCAAGGAGATTTTTTTTTTGCATCTGAGATAGAATGCCACACCTATCAGTTCCTTTACTTTACCACACAGATCCCTGTGCTACTCATACGCTGAGTTGGCGAGGGCCAGTATTGAACCAAGAACCTTGTCGTTCCTAGGTAGTTGCTCTACCGACTGAGCTAAACTGGCCTTTACCTGTTTTGACTCTGAATCGAGGTGCTTGTGGTGTAATGGTTATTGTTATGACATGGCTGCTTGCATTTCTTATATACACTAATACTCTTCGGAAAGGTATGAATCCAGCTATTCTCCCTCAAGCTATTGGTAAATAGTAGGGCAGATTAGACTCTTTGATCTTGCTGTGGCAGCTGGTCTAGGAGAAGGAAAACTCTGAATTTAAACCTATTAAACTGGTTAAAAATTGACCTTGTGCTGCATCCTGCTTGTGTGGAGGGGTTGGGTAAATACATACCTGTTGAAGTGAGTTAGTGTACTGTTGGTTTGAGCAACAAGCTAAGCACAACTGAACCAGTGCCTAGATGACTGGTACTTATGGGAATCCAGAATAGTCCACTCATGCATTTGGGTGATTCCATTCCTTGAGTTAATTGGCTGCTTGGTTTCTATGATGTTAGGAGGCTTCATAAATAAACTGGAATTTTGCAGTAGTATTTGCAGCAAAACAGATTCGTATTGGGTTACGACTGCTTGCTGCCTTGTCTTACCAATTCGACAGTAATTGGAACTAGTATGATTATTCTACAATACCAATGTTTCTGTTCTTTTTCTATTCTCTGACGGCATTCATCCCTGGGTCAATTGAACTGTCTCCATCCAACAAATTCGCCTGTGATGAATTCATAGAAGGAGTAACAAGGGAATAGGAAATTCACAAGCGGTCCCCAAACCCCATATACATATCCTGGTCAGGAGAAAGAGATTCCCTTGTTTGCTGCAGATTTTCCACAGATGTAGTGACAAGTATGCGAAAAGCTGTTGATTCTTGACAAGGATGGTGATGCCCTTTGGATTTTTGCTAGAGCCCCTTTAGCCGGGTTGTGGCTCTTATACCACTGGGTGCCAGGCCTGTCCATCTTGGGTGACTCTACCAGGTACTTAAATTACTGAGAGCATGGCTGTGACACTATCAAGATTATACAGCCCTGCCACAATGAGGAAAGGTTGGACCTTAGAAATGTGCTAAATGGTCGTTGAGGAAAGAGCTTCCTCTGCCCCTTTACAGATCTTGTTTTTCATTCTGCAGGGTGTCTAGCCACCCTCCTCACCAGAGAAAAATCTGTGGGGTTACCAGTTTAGTCAGTGATGATCCAACTATGAAACCGCTAGTATTGGGTTACATGGTACCAGTAGCGCATTGAGAGACCGGAGAAAGAAATATTGCAAAACTTTTGACCCTATTGAATAAATGTTGTTATTGAATTTACTAATAGACAAACAAATTTTGATTCCATGAAAAATTGAGAAAGAAAGTCAATGATTTGTATTAATCAAGTGAATATTTTGTAAATGAGGTATAATGTAAAATCGGCAGGGAGAACGGTTATTAAATGGATAAATAATGGTACTGAGAGTTATATAAACAAAAAAATAAATAAATAAATCATACAAAATGTTCGTTGGTTGGATATTAGGCATGTCGGACCATATGACCTTTAGGCACCCCTTTTTGATCTCGATTCAGAAGGACATGGTTTTCATTTACACCGTCAATATCCGGTTGTTTGTTAACAGATGATTTTTAGAGTTTTTTTTTTAATTATAAAACTAACCCCTAACCCTAACCCCTAACAAACAACCAGGTATTGACGGTGTAAATGAAAAACATGTCCTTTCTTAATCGAGATCAAAAAAGGGTGCCTAAAGGTCATATGTTCCGGCATGTCAACCTTTGGATTATTTTAAGCCAAACATGTTTTTGAATTATTCACACTTGTTAGTATTTAATATTTTAAAGACTAATTTGTTATCTATAGATGGGACGCTAACAGGTACTACCACTTCCAGGTCAGAGTGGACCTGGGAGTAATGGTAATGAAAGAGGTAATCTATATTACCTAGAGATCATTTTTATAAAAATTATGTTTGGACTTTTACCAACAATTTGAAATTTCAAGTTTAGATTGTATCAGTGTCCTAGGTATGGCATTAAATTGCCTTTAAGGGTGAAGTTCCAATTCTGAAGATCTGGAGGGTTTGGAGTACCCCTTCATTGCCATTACTCCCAGGTCTACCCTAACCCATAATGGTAATACCTGTTATGGTCCCATCTAATTGTGAGGTTCCAATTCTTAAGCTCTTGGGAGTGTGGAGTATGCCTTCATTGCCATTACTCCCAGGTCCACTTTAACCCAGAGTGGTAGTACCTGTTAGGGTCTCATCTATGGATTAAATAGATCAAAAAATGAGTTTAAAAAAATGTGTTTAAAACAAATTGAGTTTGAAAAATGAAATACCCAACAAGAATTAATAAAATGGCATAAAATAACCCAACAAGGGTTGACATGCCATACAATCTAACCAACCAACAACCTACGAAATTCAAATTATTTTTTTAATTTGCATATTTGGTCATCATTGAGATAAAATGATTTTACCTTATGGGATCAATTTTAGAATATATTCAATGATTTGTCAGATTGGATCGGTTGGAAAAGGAAATTGGAAAAGTGAGTTCAAATCACACCAAGAGCTTTTACTATTCCAAATTTTTAATGTTGATGATGATGATGGTGGTGGCCGCCAGAGTGAGTTAATGTTAAAAATGTGATAGAAGAGAACTGTACTGCCCTGTACGGGGATTGAGCTCACAACCTCCAGGTTATAAGTAGGGTCTTTTATAGTGCATTCTGTTGCCAATGTTGTTTGGAGTGTTTGGCCTGTGGAGAGAGATAAAATGCCAAGGCAGTTTCTCTCACTGGGACTTTTTTTTTTTTGCTGTTGCCTGGAGAACCTTTACCACCCAGCTATAACCATCCCCTCTCCCTGTTGCCAGTTGTGAAAGCAGAGATTGAAATAGAAAAAGACTATTCATGAATTTTAACAGAAAAAAAAAGTAAAAATTAACATGGAAGAAATATGGATTACTTGGAGTATTGTCCTCATTGTCAGCCAAAACATGTATATAACAATAATGATGAGGACAATAGTCTGAATAATCCAAATTATCAAGCCTCATCTAAAAAAATTCAGACAAATGAAAGAAATTCTAGTCAAAAATGGATATTTGTTAATTGAGGGGGTCATGTGACTCCTCGTGTGTAGTGGTCATTGCTTGGGGGGGGGTCAATATTTGGGCATGTAGTGGTCATTGCTTGGGGGGGTCAATATTTAGGCGTGTAGTGGTCATTGCTTGGGGGGGTCAATATTTGGGTGTGTAGTGGTGCTTGGGGGGTCAATATTTGGGTGTGTAGTGGTCATTGCTTGGGGGGATCATATTTGGGTGTGTAGTGGTCATTGCTTGGGGGGATCAATATTTGGGTGTGTAGTGGTCATTGCTTGGGGGATCAATATTTGGGGTGGTCATTGCTTGGGGGGATCATATTTGGGTGTGTAGTGGTCATTGCTTGGGGGGTCAATATTTGGGTGTGTAGTGGTCATATCATATTTGGGTGTGTAGTGGTCATTGCTTGGGGGGATCAATATTTGGGTGTGTAGTGGTCATTGCTTGGGGGGGATCAATATTTGGGCGTGTAGTGGTCATTGCTTGGGGGGATCAATATTTGGGCGTGTAGTGGTCATTGCTTGGGGGATCAATATTTGGGCATCCTCATTGCTTGGGGGGGTCAATAAGTGCTTATTATTTAGATAATTGTTTCATTTTTTTTTTTTTCCTAAATAAATATTCCTAAATAATCAACCTTGTTCCTTCCTTATTTAAAACTAGAAGCGACAACCTGGCGTCACCTGGGTTAGAAGAAGAGGAGGGAATAAAAGAAATTTAGTCTTGTATGGATGTTCAAATGGGAAACTAAGTAATTAATTCTTAAACTGTTCATAAAAAATCTGATTAATTGTTTGGTACCATTATTAAAAAAATCGTCGGGGGGCGGCCTAATGTCGGTATCAGCCAATGAGCGAGGGAGTCTATCCCCCTTTCACTTGCGCTAGACCAAGGAGATTATTTTAGCGTCTGAGGTGGAGTGCCACACCTACCATCAGCTCCTTACTTTACCGCACAGATCCTTGTGCTACTCATACGCTGAGTTGGCGAGGACCGGTATCGTACTAGGAACCTTGTGGTTTCTAGCTGAACGCTCTACCGACGGAGCTAATCCGGTCCCATGGTACCATTATAGTATGTGGCTTATCTTTTGAATGTGGCCTACCTTTTAAATGTGGCCTACGAAATCATGCCTCTTATAGTAAGTAGCATACCATAAAAAGCATATCATAAGGTTATAATAATAACTGCTAACCCTAACACCTACCTTAACCCTATTTCAGAATTTTATAATATTTTATAATTAAATAGATCTCTGATTCATGTAAATTATGGATAAATTCTTTTTTAATTATTCTTAATTACTATATACAGATTATGACTGAATTGCATTTCTTGAAATTGAATATATGTGAAAAATAATTAGTTTCAATAAATTGCCTACTACTTATATCTATAAATATACTCTTACTTAGGTAGGCCACATAAGAAAATCAAAAAGTAGGCCATATACTATAATGGCACCGATTGTTTATCTCATCCAATTGTTTGATGAAATATTTACTACAATTGATTCAGTAAAAACGTAGATTTAATTAAAATTTAATTATTGAATTTTTATCTTTTAATTTGTTACGAATTTCTTGTGTTATTTTTCAAAATGAAAAATTAACGCACCAAATAGTTTTTTTTAAAGATTTAATAATTATATATTTAATATTTGAACATTTCAAAAGAAAACAAATAATAATAAAAAATAACCCAATAATTTTATAAACATTGGCTAACATGAGAGAAATAAATAAAAAGAAAAAAAATTGATTGTTTTGGTTTTCCATAATTGATTTGATTATTTTTTATTGATGAATGCTGTCATTTGATTTCAATGCTGTTAATTTAAATAATTTAAATTTTTAAATATCTTCATGTATATAAATACAAAGCTTCATTATTCAATGTAGTGGGTCTAAAACCAGCTATCCCCTGCCTGGAGAGCAGAAGTCTTGTATTCAAAGAGAACAAATCTAATATATTTTTATGCTACTTCCACTGCTGGACCAAAATGTCAGTTCGGAATCTAGTGGGTATAGGACCAGCTATCCCCTGTCCTAGACCCACTAGATGCCCAGTATTAAAAGAGAACAGGCCTAATATATTTAATCTATTTCAGCTTTAATTATTTTTAGCTCAGGTTATATATACAAATATATATACAGATTCATATATGCATACAGATATATATATACACACATACACACACACACATGTATATGGATACAGATATACACACACATATATATATATGTATGTGTGTCTGTGTACATAGATATATGTTCATATTTATTTTTGCATATGTATATTTACACACACACTGACAAATATATATATATATTATATATATATATATATATATGTTGAAAAAATGAATAAAGGAAAGAAAATATAGAATGGATAAAATAGGATATTTTAATCGATTTTACTTACACGTGTTTCGGTCAGGAGTTTATCCATGTGTACATTATTCAAACTATTATTATTTTTTAAATAACCAAATGAAATGAAATAATAATAATAGAAAAAATGTAGAAATGTTCCGCACACAAAGAAAATTCAACCATCAGAGTAAATCCTTATTTGAAATGAAATTCGTTGGAAAAAGCGGAAAATTTTGAAATGTTTGAAAAATAACTTTTTTTTAAATTTAAAAATTAAAAAAAAATTAAATTTAAAAAATTTTAATTTAAAAAATTAAATTTGAAATTTAAAAATTTAAAAATTAAAAAATTAACCATCTTTCTTGGTCGTGTTTGAACATGTAATTTTAGAAAAAAGTTATTTTTCGTACATTTAAAAAATTTACTCTGATGAAGGTCAAATTTTCTTTGTGTGCGAAACATTTCTACATTTTTTCTATTATTATTATTTCATTTCATTTGGTTATTTAAAAATAATAATAGTTTGAATAATGTACACATGGATAAACTCCTGACCGAAACACGTGTAAGTAAAAATCGATTAAAATATCCTATTTTATCCATTCTATACTTTCTTTCCTTTATTCATTCTTTCAACATACCGTCGGATTCACTTCCAGTTTCATATTATATATATATATATATATATATATATATATAAATATAAATATATATATATATATAGAGAGAGAGAGAGAGAGGGGATGATGATATGCCGTAAGGGAGGTAACTCATGGTTTCTCATGGCATGAGTTATTGCCCATTTTCAAAATTCACAAATAATTTTTAATTTACAAATTTGCAAAGTAATGAAAACCTCAATCTGTAAAGATTTTCAACAAAAAAGTTACACGACAGCCGAAACACGTAAGAAAAAATGGACTGAACAGTTCATTCAAACATTCAAACAAAATTCACGATATTTAAAAAAAAAAAAAGAAAAGGGGGGGGTAATAAGTTTATTTAGACTAACAGTTTTTATATCCAAAATAATCGTTTAAGCATTTTTTTTTCCTTCAATGAATAAATTTTTAAATAAATCAAAATAAGCCAGTTGAAACAAAATTATTGTTTTTAAAGTTAGAAAAAAAAAAACTCACTACAAAAATTATTTTTTGAGTTTTAAGAAAATAACTTTTGAATGTTCAAATAACTTTCATTTTTAAAAATTTTTAAAATTTTTTAAATGTGTTCTTCAGGATTTGATCTTTCTAGGAATGTAAAAATAAAGGGACTGGAAAATTTTTTTTGTTTAAATTACCAAGATTTAAAAAATAAAATAAGATAAGCTATTCATTATAAAATTGAATCATCAATGAATAATTTGGTGAAAATATAATTAATCGGACAATTCTCTAATTTTTGGTAATTGTTTGAAAATTTTAAAAATTGAAAAATATATATATTACCTCCCATTGCGATTAAAAAAAAATCATACCTATAGTTATCCAACGTCTAAACGTCATTTTGTCTTTAGTTTCTTGGCATTTTAAAGAGACGCAGATTTATTCACCAACCAATTAAAAGGGACGTCACTCTCTTAAACGGAAGAGTATTAGGCGCTCATAAATACTCACCGGATTAAGTTCATATTACACCGACAACTTCCTGTAGTTATTTTTTAAAAGTTGTCTTACGAGAAGGGAGGTGTTTTTAAAACTCTGGAAAAGTAAGTCGAAACTATTCTAAAGTATTTTTTTTTTTTAAATGTCTTATTTAGCCCCCCCCCATTTTTTTTATTATAAATTTCATACTTTTTCATATTTAAAATTTCATACTTTGTTAGTCACAATACATAAAAAAAAAATGATAATGTTAAACTAACATAAAATTATTTTGTTAATATAAGAATTTGAATTGCAATAATTAATATATATATATATATATATATATATATATATATATATATATTACTACTTATAATTGCCCCATTACTTTAATTTTATTTTTTCAAACAAAGTTAATCCCATGTTTTAATATTTTCACGATAGAAAATTGATCTGCTTATTTTATCAATTTACTAAAAATATTTTTTCGGTATTTTTTCTTCTTTTATAAATGATTAGGTAAAGAAGAACGATTTCCTCGTAAATTCCTACCATGAAATAAACTGAACCTTCATTTTATTTCAGTGTTTTTGCAATAAATGTTTTATTTTTCTTGCACCCGTTATTTTACAGTACTAAAATATATTTCTTTATTTGTTAAAGAATAAAGAATCAAGAAAATATATTTTAGTATTGTAAAATAACGGATGCAAGAAAAATAAACATTTATTGCAAAAACACTGAAATAAAATGAGGGTTCAGTTTATTTTATAGTAGGAATTTACGAGGAAATTGTTCTTCTTTACCAATGATTATACAATCTTTTTCACAGAAATTATATGTTTCTTTTGGTAAAAATTCATCTTTACCCACGTGGAAAATTGATTTATCATTTTTAAATAAAAATGAACCGACATTTTTTTTTTTTTTTTTTTGGCGGGAAATCGACACTATTTAAATGTTCGTTTACGATTTTACTAACTCAAATGTTTACCCCCCCCCAAAAAAAAAAAATAATTGACGTGTAATTTCTCTAAAAAGTCAATACTTTCATAGAGAAAACGTGAAATTTACGTCATATTATTTGGTGTAATTAAAAAAGATATCACATCTTATTATAATTGAGATTATGTACCTGTCTGTAACCGAAAAAAAAGTCACCATCTGTTTAGGTATTTACGTTATATCTTCAATTAAATAATCAATATGTAATCTTAATTAACATTTTATCTATTAATAATGTCTCTATCAAAATCTAGCTAATGTTAACAAGTTTAGAATCCTGAAGACTGCGTTATGTATCACGAAGAAATAAAGATTTTCATAGTATAAAGAAAAAAACTATTTCAGATGTATTTACATCCAATGATAAACATTTATGGAAATTTTCGTGAAAATCGGACCATTAATTGATTTTTCATAGAATTTTTAAAAAATCCTCTTATCGTAACTTGTTTTTAGCTACGTTAAATTTCAGTTGATTTAACAGTGCAAAAATGAAAACATTGTTTTTCAATGTTAATTTTCATTATTTTCGTAAGCTGATAAAATTTTTAAAAAATCATCAGGAGTTTGTTTAATGTTTTTTCTTTCGAATGGGAAAAAATCTTTCAAGAAAATATTAATTTTTCTGTAAGTTTCATTGTGTTAAATGTAGGGGGGGGGGGGTAAAATTCACAGGGTAAAATTGGTGGTACCTAATTTTCATAGTATAAAGAGTGAAAACCAAATTTAAATTATGTTATTGATTTCTATTATTAATGTTTTATTCTTAAATGTATTAAAATAAATCCTATATATAATTTTATATAGAAATCAATTAAAATAAAACAAGAATAAGTGTTTATATGTGCTCATATTTAGTTTCTTCACTCTTTTTAATCTAATCTAATGTTTTATTATAATAAACTTTAAATACTTCTACCCAGAAGGGGTATGTTTTTACTAGTGTAATTATAAAGAAAAAAGTACTGAAAAAAATAACATGTATTTTATAAAAAAAAAGAACACTCAGTCTTAACACTATCCAGCTAAAATGTGACAAGTTTTTTGTTTAAAAAAAAACCCAATGAAAATACTTCTTTTTTTAAGTATGGTGTCCATTTTTTTCCCCTCAAAGAATAGAATAAATATTGGAAAATTCATATCGATCGATCAAACGAGAGGGAGAGAGTTCTAAGACAATGATGATTATTTTATAGTATGTAAGAAAGGGACAAAACTAGAATGATCGATTGAAGTTGGGAATTGACAAAAGTGAGCGTGAACCAATTATTCTTACTCAGGTTAAAGTCTGCATCACATTTTGGGATTGTGCCATAGTTTTTATTGAAGTCACTATTTCAGTTTTTTTACACATTATGCAAATTTATAAAAACGAAATTATTAAATGAAAAAAACAACAGAGTATCTGTATAATTTTGAATGTTTTAGTTACAAGGTGTGTCACAAAACGTTAATTTTTATTCTCAAATACAAGGTGTGTCATAAAAGTATCAAGTTTGAAGCTGTATTTACCAAGATAGAAATGAACAATGAATGAAACGTTTTTTTTTGTTTTTTCTTTTGAATACAAGGTGTGTCATAAAAGTGCCTAGTTTGAAGCTGTATTGACCAAGAAAGAAATGAACACTGAATTGAACGTTAATTTTTTCGAATACAAGATGTGTCACAAAGTATAAAAAAATCTCGATACTGTTTTGACACACCTTGTATACTAATCCAAATGCATCAGACCTACCAACTAATAGTTTTGCTTACTAGCTTATCAGGGCAATAACCATGTCAATTTTTAAAAAAATGGAAAATATAATTGAACAAAATATCTTTTTATTATTTTGATTTTTGTAGATCTTATAGTCATTAGAAAAATCCTGAAAATTTTAAGTGAAAATTCCTAACCATTCCCAAGTAGAGGGACCAATTTTCTATCAATCATGGAATCATTAATCTGAATTGGTTTGTTTGTTTTGTTTTATGGCATATCAACCTCAGTGGGTCATTTAATGCCGATAAAGTTTTGAAATAAATCGATTCTTAATGGATAATATAATTTTTTTATAAATACATTTTTCTATTTAACCCATAGATGGGACCCTAACAGATACTACCACTCCGGGTCAGAGTGGACCAGGGAGCAATGGTGATGAAGGTGTGCTTCACAGTCCCCAAACCTCCAAAACTGGAACCTCACCATCAGATAGAGTTTAACGTCATTCCAAGGACATGTAGACCCTCAGTCACCGCCTTCTAGCACCCATGGGATAAAAAGGGGTTGGGGCTTGCCATAAAGGCAATAGGGTTGGGAAAATCACATAGGTGCTAGGGCTTGACATGACCAGCCGATTGATTGGAGGGGGCTTCCCCGACTGCCCATCTAGCCCAAGATAGGGCCAAAGTGGAGTATTGCAAGTCATGAACTGCTCATCCACCTGGGCTCTATCCTTAAGCATCATGGGTTGCCACCCACGGCCAACAGAGTCTTACCCCTCTACAGAGGTGCAGTCGGTGCATTCTAACGCCCCAACTGACAGGGCAGAATCCGAATTGGAATCTGGGATTTTTAATGTAGTTTTCAATAAGGAATAAAAGAATTAATCAATTGATTTTTTGTTTTATTTCTTTCAAACCTTAACCAATTTTGTTTTTAAACATTTTAATAACTAGAACATAACCTTCATATTACAAATATTAGTTATTTTTCCTTTTTAAGATCAGAAAAAGAATTAAGAACAAAAGTTTTTATATTTAAAAAAAAAAAAAAAATGTAGGTTGTAGATTTTCTGAGGAAATATTTGACTAAACTATTTTTAAATACTTCAAATTTTTTCTAAGAAACTGTAAAAGTTGGTCATAGTTTGATTGCTAAACTGGAAATGGGGGGATGGGGAAGGGGGTAGATATGAAGATCAAACAAAATTTGAAAAATCAATTTCCTCAATGCACTGAATTGATTTTCACAAAATTTAAAAGTAAAAGATTCTAAACAATTTGTAATCATCTAAAAAAATTTGTAGGTATTTGCTGTTTCTTTAAACGTAAAAAAAAAAAATTTCATTGTTTTTTTTTTTGTTTTTTTTTTTTTTTTTTTCAGTTTTTATAATTATAGCATATTTTATTGCAATTTTCTCATAAAATACTGTAAAAATGGGATTTACCAAAAAGTGGAAATGGAATTAAGAAAAAATTGAAATGGAAATTGGGGACCCTGATCAAGACATTGCAAGACTTATATATATATAAAAGGATATGAAAACACACAATGCTGTTAAAATGAAAATATTTTATATATTATTTATTTTTATATCATATTCATAGCTAATATTGAACGATATTTCGATTTATTTCAATATTAGCTATGAATATGATATAAAATATTTTCATTTTAACAGCATTGTGTGTTTTCATATCCTTTTATCTATACATATACCGTCGGATTCATTTCCTTACTCTTAACTCTTTTATATATATATATATATATTATATATTATACATGCACACACACACACACACACACACATATATATATATATATATATATATATATATATAAAACTATTTCAGAGTCAGATTCTTGCCCTGATGAGCTACTAAACGTAAACTATTAGTAGGTATATCTGACTCATTAGGTTTAACTTTAATATATATATAATAAAACTTTGAATTGTTTTTGTTTTTATAATTATAGCATATTTTATTGCAATTTTCTCATAAAATACTATAAAAATGGGATTTACCAAAAGTTTGAAACAGAAAATTTGGGACCCTGATCAAGACATTGCAAGTTGAAATTTTCCTGAGATATTTACATTTTCAAACTCAATCTCACAAAAATCCTTTTATCTTTTGATCCACTGGCCTGAAATTTGATGAACTTATAGATTTTTAGTCAATGAATTCAAATTTAGAAATTTACTGGTGGGGTGGATGATCAAAAAGTAGGTATTAGGGGTTTTCTGGTTTAAAAAAAATTGAAAATGTTTAGCAACAGAAAAATTAGAAAATATCTCCTAAAATTAGCAGAACATTTTGGGGGAATTATTAGCATATTATTCACCAGTCAATTAACTCTTAACGTCCTATACCGCCTCATTCCACCCGGCTGGAAGTTACATTCATTTTCCTAATCTACCCCAAATGATAGCCTTTGTTTAAATGTAAAATTAAACATATTTAGAAGTCTTTAATTTAAGGGAAATATCTCAGGTAACTTTAAATGAAAAGGACATTTTTAGCCATTTTTTGATAAATCCTTATAGAAATAGGGCTCTGAACTTGGAAAATTCTCAACAGGATGTTAAGAGTTAAGAGGTACATCACTCCCATAAACAGAAGAACTACAATATTAGTTTCACTGGAGGTTTAAGTTATACACTGGCAACTTTTGGTCGTCTTACAAGAAAGCGTTTCATTAACTCTCTCAAAATTACCAGTTCTCAACCTCTTAATATATTTTTTTCTTCATATTTTGATTCATAGAAATTTTGCACTTATTGACTTCTGCTAAAGAGGATGAAGTCCAAAGGTAAAAATTAAAATGAAAAAAAAAATCTATTTTTGGGGCTTACATTGATTTATTGAATTTGAATAAACAAAATACAATTATTTTTTTTTTAATGACATAACACTAACATTTTTTTTTTAACATTAGTTCAGTGACACACTGTTTATAAACATAGAACTATTAACCACCATATCTTTCATTGTTGGTAAAAAAATCAATTAAATCTCTTGGCCTAGATTATAAAGTCATCAGACACCATTAAACCAAAAAATCAATTAAATCTCTTGGCCTAGATTATAAAGTCATCAGACACCATTAAACCAAAAAATCAATTAAATCTCTTGGCCTAGATTATAAAGTCATCAGACACCATTAAACCAAAAATCAATTAAATCTCTTGGCCTAGATTATAAAGTCATCAGACACCATTAAACCAAAAAATCAATTAAATCTCTTGCCTAGATTATAAAGTCATCAGACACCATTAAACCAAAAAATCAATTAAATCTCTTGGCCTAGATTATAAAGTCATCAGACACCATTAAACCAAAAATCAATTAAATCTCTTGGCCTAGATTATAAAGTCATCAGACACCATTAAACCAAAAAATCAAGAAATGTGCAACTTCTGTTATTCCCAAACAGAATTGATTTTTACCAACAATGAAATATATGATGGTTAATAGTTCTATGTTTATAAACAGTGTGTCACTGAACTAATGTTCCAAAAAATGTTAGTGTTATGTCATTAAAAAAAATTGTGTTTTGTTTATAGGTAATCACAAAAAAAGTAGAACCCTGTTGTCTGTGGCTTTAGAATACACTGACTGCATCTCTATAGAGGAGTAAGACCCCCCTCCCCCCCAACAGGGCTACTTGTTGGCTGTTGATTGTGACCCATAATGCTTAAAGATGGAACCCTGGTGGCTGAGCAGTTCATGACATGCAACACTCCACTTTGGCCCTTACTTAGGCTAGAAAGGTGGTTGGAGAGGCCCCCTCTGATCAATCGGCTGGTCATGTCAAGCCCTAGCACCTATATTATTGTCCTGATCCCATTAGCCTTATGGCAAACCCCAATCCTTTTTATGATATTTTATCATGGTTTAGCACTGACAAAAAGGGTATAGACTCCCTCACTGTTTGGCTAATAGCAACAATAGGCCATTCTACAGACTTTACTTATTTTTTGATTATTTTATAAGACAAACTTACATATGTTTTTATACCAAAAATTGTCTTTTGATAAATCACAATGAGGACTGTCGAGTTGAAACAAATCATTTGATTCCTCTATTTTTGACAACTCCGACTCGTATAATTAAGTGATTATGACCTACAAATAAATATAAAACCATGATTTTTTTAATGATCTATTCATAAGGAGTGTGCACTGTATAAATTTATGAACTAAACTAGGGCCATATAAAGTGTAAGCTCAACTGGAGCCAGAGTTGGTATAATTTTACCATCTGTAACTTCAATGACCCCAGAATTGATTTCAACTTCACAGTCCTGATTACAATAATGACACCCCCCCCCTCATATCAATGCTTTTGATTATTCAGTATTTTATACTTCAAATAAAATTTCAGTCTGTTAATTAAAATGAAAATATTAAAAAAAAAGAAGAATTTTCAAACATATCAGTCAGAATATTTTATTGAAAAAAAAATTTGTTTTTGATTAAAACATTTTACGTTTTTAGTTTTTGCAAACCAAAACTCCGAAATATAAATTGATAAATCTTATTATGATGGAGATTTGGTGTCTGTCTGTAACAGACAAAAATAAGTTACAAAAAGTCAACATTTTTCATGAACCCCCCAACCAACAAAAAAAAATTTGTCAAGCTAAAAATCAACATGACTCTGTCAATTTTTGTAATTGGAAGCTCAAATTTTGGGAATTGGCTAACTTTATCATAATCTATACCTGGACAAAATTTCAGAAAAATTGAAGCGGGTGGGTGACACAGCCTGGATGATTTGACATGGAATTACCCAAAAGTTTAAAGAATTATTGGTATACAAGCTAACTCTTGATAATTATACATGGTGACCCAGAAAAAACAGAACCCAAATTATTTATTCATTTTCCCATTAAACTAATCCTAACCCTCCATAATTAAAATTAACAGTTTTATTACAAAATTTGTGGGTTCTGTTTTTTCTGGGGTCATTCTAATTTTGACACCTTTATGCAAGTTCAGTCAAGATGTCTCCATCTTGCTTAAAACACATGAAATCCATTATATCTTTCATATAAAGGCCAATAGAACACAAGGTTAATTTTTAAGTAGAGTAAAGCTGTTTTGAATTCAGAATTTTCCTTCTCCTAGACTGGTTGTCTGACAAAGGGTAAATAATCTAGTCTGCCCTAATATTTAACTATACCTGGTGAGTGGGTGGGGGAAAGAGATGGATTCTTGATTTTCTCTAGGGAATTAGTGTTAAGTGAAATAAAATGTAAACTGCCTTGTCTAGGAATTGAACACTTGTCACTGATTCTATTTCCTATAACAATTACCATTTTTGAAAAAAGTTTATTAAATTGGAATATAGTTTCTGGGGGCTGGTAAAATACCTTTTCTTTGTTTTTGCACTTAGAATAGTTTTTAATAGTTAATTAATTCTTAATAGTTTTTTTTTCTTTTAACAGTAACATGACCTATTGTTTGTATCAGCCAATCAGTGGAGGAGTCTATCTCCTTTTTCATTTGTGTTAAACCAGGGAGATTTTTTTGTTGAGCTGGAGTGCCATACCTACTGTCAGCTCTCAAATACTTTACCCCACAGATCAGATTATCGAAGCTGTGCTACTCATGCACTGAATTATAATTTTTTTTTTTCAATTCACCACTTTTGGTCTTTTTAAGGTGTATGATTTTTCAAGCAGATAAAAACAAAAAAAAAAAGTTTTTTGGGTGTCATTTTTTATAATAAATCATTTCCCATACATTTTTAGTAAAAATAATTTCCAATGCATTTTTATAATGAAAATTATTTCTGATGCATTTTTGCAGTAAAAATCATTTCCAACGCATTTTTATAGTAAAAATCATTGTCAAATGTATTTTTATAGTAAAAATCATTTGCGATACATTTTCACTTTGAATACATATTTACCAAACCCTCCATATGCGTAGGGTGTGTCACAAGGTTCATTTCTTAAGCGGAGTTTAACAGGTTTGAATTCAGAATTTTCCATCATATAGACAGATTGCATACCCAAACTGTAATCTACAATTTCTGAAGCCACACAGTCCAATATTTAGATGTATATTTGGGATCATTATCTTGCTGGAAAGTAAATCGCCTATCTAGATCAAGATTTTCGGCTGATAGTTGTAGATTTTCATCCATAACTATATAATAATATGAATAATGTATGAATATATATATATATAGTAGAAAGGTATAGATAGATAATCTACTTAAGTAACACCAAAATGCAAACATTAAACACGGATAATATCTGCTATTATAAAAAATACTACAGTATGGTTGCACCATTTCTACTTGGACAAAAATCTCGATTGGAAATACTCAAGTAGTTTTTTTTAGTTTGAAGACGTTAAAAGTAAGCCATATTTTTAAAAGGTTAAAATATTTACATTTACTTGTCAAAAAAAGACCAGAGGTGATAAAATATCACATTAACTTTTGGGGAAAAAGCGCTGTTTTTTTTGGGGGGGGGTAAATATGGCTTACTTTTAACACCTTCAAAACACTAAAATAAAATTTTAAAAATTATAATAATTTTTCGATAAAAACGCCTTCAATCGACAAATTATTTTTTCATATACAGGAGGCCAGGACGGAACTCTGCGAATAGTACCATTGGTCATTTTAATGTTTTGTCATCCCGGATTCCTGCCCTAATTTACGCTATGTTTTTAATTGCTGGCATAAGACATAATTCTAACCAAATATAGATATTTTCCGAGTCGTGTTTTTCACATTTTATCAGCAAATTAACGGTAATATTTTACAATGCCCCACCCCAGGCCTGCTTTTCATCGCCAGATCAATTTAGATATTTTACCCCCTCCACAGGTTTAATTTTTTTTTACCAGGGATCCATGAATTTTTACAAAACAAATTCAAATTTCAAATATGTACGTGCTGTGTTTTTCACTTTTTATTGGCAAATATATGTAGATATTATACAATTATGCCCCCCCCTCCAGCTTTATATTGGCACATCAATTTAGATATTTTATAACCCACCCCTAGCCCTGTCGGCTGGGTCTTTAGAATACACCAACTGCACCTCTGCAGAGGTGTAAGACTCCCTCCTCAATGGGGCCTCCTTTTGGCCATAGTGTGGCAACCCGTGATGCTTGAGGATGGAATCTTTGTGGATGAGAAGTCCATGACATGCAACACTCTGCTTAGACTAGAGTTACCTATTTTTTGTCTGCTTTTCATTTTAAAAACAAATTAAAATTAAATCGATTATTTAAGGTCAAATTTTTGTCTCAGTCGAAAAGTAGTAACATAATGAGCATCAATACAAAAAGCAAAATAATATTACACATGTAATTTATTTTTAATACATTTAAAACTATTTTTTTGGTCAATTTTTATCAAATATGACTTAATATGGCCACCAGAGTTGCCGTAAAATTTGTGTTTACAAAATAAATTTAACACTCTCGATTGAAAAAAAAATTACCAAAAATCAGAGAATTATCTGATTTTAATGAAATTTTCAATATTGATTTATCAATGAATGGATTTAATAATGCATCAGTTATTTTATTTTAAAACTTTTTGATTTAGGTATTTGTGCTATGATAAATTAATATATAAAATACACTTAAGATATGAGTATCATGATGTTAAGTTTAAAATGTCATATTATCATATTCTAAAAACATATTTTTTTAATAACTACTTTACTTTAGTATCAATCTCTAATAATTTTTTGTCAAACTCTATTGAAAATTAGCACCCCCGGAACAAATATTGATGTATACTTTTTTTCTTTTATAAGATAAATAAATAAAGATTAAATGATTATCAAAATGAGTAAAATGAGTAAAAAAAAAAAAAAATCCAAAAATTATTTTTTAGTTATTTTCATTTTATTTTCCGATTATTTTCTACCTGAGTAGCATCCTTATTTTTTTTTCTTCTATTCACACCTTCAATCTTGTGTCTTTTTATTCATGCAGAAATTAGTATCAATCATATATAATCCCATTGATATTTTGCACCCCAAAAATAAGGGGAGGGGTCAAAGTTAACTGTCCTGAAAAAAATCAAAAAGTTTTGAAATAAAATAACTGATGTATTGTAAGATTCATTCATTAATAAATCAACAATTTTTGGTAAATCTTTTTTGAAACGGGGGAGGGGGGTATATTTGTATTGTAAAAACACTGATTTTTCAACAAATTGGGTATACCTAGCTTAGACCATTACTTAGTTTAGATGGGCGGTCAGAGAGAGCCCCTCTGATCAATCCATGATCAACCCTTCTTATAATATGTGCTAGGTGGTGGTGGCTGAAGGTCCCAGGAATGACGTTAAACTCTGTCTGATGGGGAGGTTCCAGTTCTGGAGGTCTGGGGAATGTGGAGCACCCCTTCATCACCATTGCTTCCTGGTCCACTCTTTACCGGAGTGGTAGTACCTGTTATGGCCCCATCTATGGATTAAATAGAAAAATGTATTTATTAAAAAAGATTGATTATCCATTAAGAATGACTTTATTTCAAAAGTTTGTCAGCATTAAATGACCCACTGAGGTTGATATGCTGTAAAATAAAACCAACCAAACAAAATCAAACAACCCCCTCCCCCCTCTGCCTAATATGACAACGTAAATAAACATGAACTATATTTTTGAGATGAGGTTTGATAGGAATAATTTTGATTTTTTGGATTGTTGTCCTCATTATTATTGTATGTATATACATATAATTTTTCAGCTGTTATATCCTTCGGCCTTCCTCAGGTCTTCCCTTTGTATCCAAGTATAGTAATGATCCAACCTGGGAAATTATTTTTAACAGTTTGACAGTTGATCAAACAGGCGTTGAAGAACCTTCAAAGATCTCATTCAAAAACAATGACCATTGTTTTTGCATGCCTATCATTCTTACATGTGTCACAAGAAGAATCATGATCATTTAGAAAAAGTTTATTGGCGTTTCCTGTGCAACTTAAGGCATAAAATTTGCCATCAGTCTTTTTCGATATTTTTATTTTCAAAGTAATTAACTTTAAAAACAATTTGATTTAGTCTTTTTAAATATTGTGTTCATCTCTATACTTGGTCTACTCAATAGGTCACTACAGTCAAACATATGCTTCTTTGAGATGTTTTCTTTTCCAATGTGCTTCACTATCTATTATTTTAATTTTGAAACGTAACTTTAACATATAGTAGTATATAAAATATAATATAGATATAAAGTGAAGGGGCATTGGGAAATATCTACATATATCTGTCGATAAAAAGTGAGAAACACAGTACGGTAAATATTTAAAATTTGTACAAATTCAATAAAAAAAATTATTTTATACATGGAGGGAGAGGGGTAAAATATCTAAATTGATTTGCCAATAAATAAAAAAACAGCAATGGTGATCATGGCTAAGCAAAAACAGGAGGCCTGACAATTTTATTGTACAGTTTGTCCATAAAATCTGTTTGCACTTTAATAAATTTATAACTTTAAAGTGCACACTGACTTTATGGACACCCTCTATAATTAATTGATAGATGTAGTCATCATCTATAATGAACTCAAGATACTTTATTAACCCGGCATCATAGAAAAGTAAGAATAAAACTGGCTTAATGTGTCAATATTAGACATAATAGTAAATTATAAAATTGCCGCGAATAAGTGCTGTCCTTGAAAATTTTAAAAATCCTGGAAATGTCCTGGAAACGTCCTGGAAAATGGTTTCCTAAAATGAGTGGGAACCCTGGATCTGTTTGAAAATTATTTGTAGTCAATAGGATTGTAGGCAAAGAAACGTCATTTACATTACTCCCAGTTCCACTCAGGCCCAGATTGGTAGTAACTACTAAGTTCCCACCTATGGGCCAAATAGATCTGTTTGAAAATTATTTGTATTCAATAGGACTGATACAAAAAATGTAAATAGGAACATACAATGAATGCAATTCCCTAACCTCTAGGCATAAAATAACCCTAGATGGGTTGATATGCCATTAAAATTTTAATGGCATATCAACCATTAATTTTAATCAATCCTAAGTAATGTTTCAAAATGGTTGTTAATATTGAAGGACTTATTGGACAGAAATGTGACTAGATATAGAAAAATAAAATGGAAGAAGTTACTTATGGAGATCGTATAATGCATTTTCAAATAATTGTTCTCCTCCGTGTTCCTTTCAAAAGGTCAAATTGTTCTCCATGATTTTAAGGAGTTCAAAAGATGAAAGTAAAAGTTTCTTTTTATAATTATCATTTGAAAAACCATCAACTCAAACATATATATTATATATATATATACCCGCACTTACTAGTAAGAATATGCACCTTCCAGGTGTAAGTATTTAAGTTTTGATTTAAGGAAATAGATTAGAAAGACTAACAAAATTAAATAAGAATGCATATAAAAAGATTACTTATTTCAATTATATTTAAAATTGGTTTCTATATAAAATCATTCATAGGATTGATTTTAATACATTGGAGAATGAAACAATATTAGAGATCAATAACACCAATTGATAATTTAATAAATCCAATTTTGTTAAAACCAGTATGCAAATTAACCACACCATATACTATGTAAACCTTTTATTTCTTAGTGATACACAAGACAAATTATAGGATTTTAAACACATTAATAACATGGGCTGTTTTGAGGCAAATCTAATTCAGATTTTCATAGAGACATTGTTAATAAATAAGATTTATTCTATGTATAATTGATCTTGACTCATTGATAAACTTACGCAATTCCTGAGGGTATTGTGACGTAAATAGAGATGTGATTACTAAACAACGTTTTTTTTTCCATTTTTGGAGACAGCTTTCAGATACAAGAGGAAACATATGTGCAGACAAACATAAAGTAAAGTCGTTGGGGTGGCCTAGAGTCAGTATCAGCCAGACTTCATCGATGAAGTCTATCTCCTTTTCACTAGCGCTAGACCAAGGAGATTATTTTGGCATTTGACGTGGAGCACCACACCTACCATCAGCTTCTCTCTTTACCACAAGATCCCTGTGCTACTAATTCGCTGAGTTGGCGAGGGCCGGTATCGAACGCGAAATCTTGTGTTTCATAGTCGGATGTTCTACCGACTGAACTAAACAGTCCCTATACTCATTTATAATAATAATAAAAATAATTTGAGATAAAGATGAATCGCCTTATCCCAGCCAGAAGACAATGCATTTTTATAGTAAAGATCATTTCCAATGCATTTTTATAGTAAAAATCATTTCAATGCATTATAGTAAAAATCATTTCTAATGCATTTTTATAGTAAAAATCATTTCTAATGCATTTTTATAGTAAAGATCATTTCTAATGCATTTTTATAGTAAAAATCATTTCTAATGCATTTTTATAGTAAAAATCATTTCTAATGCATTTTTATAGTAAAAATCATTGTCCACTGCATTTTTATAGTAAAGATCATTTCTAATGCATTTTTATAGTAAAAAATCATTTCCAATGCATTTTTATAGTAAAAAATCATTTCCAATGCATTTTCATAATAAAAATCCTTGTCCATTGCATTTTTCATAATAAAAATCCTTGTCCATTGCATTTTCATAGTAAAAAATCATTTCCAATGCTTTTTTATATTAAAAAATCATTGCCCAATGTATGTTTATAGTAAAAATTAACAAAAAATACTGACATAATTTCGGTTACAGACACCAAATCTCCATTATTAATAGATAATCTAACCAATCGGACAACTGATTATTATAAAAGCGAAATAAATAACTTTAATTTTTAGATTTTAAACAAGACTTTAAAAAAATTCAACTTCACAAATTTTTAATGTTTGCTATTAAATGGGTGTATATGTTTCCAGCACTTTTTCTTGTTATTAACCCTTTTTAAAACTAGTGATGGAATATACATTCTAAAACTTTTGATTTTAGAATGCTGGAAACTTTTGCACACATCAAATTCATAGGTTTATCCTTTACATCCTAAACTCTTGAAGACAAAATAAAAATTTTAAGTTTTAATTTCTTGCTCCCCCCCCCCCTTCTCTCTTTGTCTATCTCTTTCTTTTTCTTTCAGTTTTTACAGTTTTTTTTTTTTTTTTTTTTTTTTAGATCAACTTATTTTATGTCTCTGTAAAAAAAATAATTCTTCTCGGTTGTTGGACATAACATTTTATATAATAAACATCACATTTATAAGACAAGATACAATAACAATAAAATACATGTACATACAACAGTAAAGATAAAAGGACTGGAGAGTCCGTACATACAAAATCACTTACTAGTGATGGATGCCGAAGACCCCAGGAGAGTAGTGTAGCGTTGGGGACAGAAGCCCCCACAGAGAAGGGTGTGACAATGTCTCTAACCCAGGTGCTCGAACAAGGAGATGTATCAAAAAAGGAAGAAGCGTTTGAACCAGGCGCTTAAATACTATAGCCCCTGGTGAGAACAAGCTGCAACCCAGCGGGAAGATAACTCTTTCATGCCAATGTGGAGATAATCCCAACAGTCTTTAAATCTTTCTTTTTAGATCAACTCTTCCCGTGTTTTCTTATCAATCTTCTTGGTTTTCTCTCCTGTAATCTCTCCCTCCCCTCTCTCTCTCTCTCTCTCTCTCTCTCTCTTTCTAATTTATTTTTTAATATCTTGAAATATATTTTCAGGTGACAAACAAAAACCACAAGAAGCAGAAAAAGGACAAATGAATTCTCTGACTGGATATAAAAAAAACCAATGCAAAATTTGTGGGAAAACTTTTCCCAAAAAATCTGCATTTGAAGTTCACCTTAGAATACATACCAAAGAAAAACCTTACCGTTGTGATATGTGTGGAAAGAGGTTTATACAAAATAGTCACTTAAAAACTCATAGAAGAACACATACTGGAGAAACTCCTTTTCACTGTCAAGTGTGTGGAAAATCTTATTCTAGAAATAGTTACTTACGAAATCATATCAGATCACATACTGGAGAGATCCCTTTTCACTGTGAAGTGTGTAAGAAAGGCTTTTCTCGAAATTACTTATTGCAAAACCACTTGAAAACACACTCAAATGAAAAAACTGAACCCTGTAAAATATGTGGAAAAGAATTTGCATTTAATACAGAATTACAAAAACATTTAAGAGTTCATGCTGGAGAAAAACCATATCAGTGCGAAGTGTGTGGCAAAGCTTATTTTGATAATTGTACTTTAAGATATCACAAGAAGATTCATACAGAGGATGTTTATCATTGTGAAGTATGTGGAAAAGTTTTCAATCAAAGTAATCATTTGAAAATGCATGTGAAAACTCATACTGGAACTGCTTCACTCCAGTGTGAAGTTTGCAAAAAAACCTTCTGGATGAATTGTCATTTGAAAGCACATATGCGCACACATACTGGTGAAACTCCTTTTCATTGTGAAGTGTGTAAAAAAGGTTTTTCTCAAAATGAACACCTTAAACGACACATGAGGACACATACAAAAGAGACGCCATACCGATGTGATGTGTGTGGAAAAGCTTTTGCACTTAATTCTAGTTTGCGAAGTCACATGAGGATTCATACTGGAGAAAAACCTTATCACTGTGAAAAATGTGGAAAAAAGTTTTCTGGAAATAGTAATTTTAAAATTCATATGCGAATACACACTGGAGAAATGCGTTATCACTGTAGTGTATGTAGTAGAGGTTTTATTCAGAATTCAACCTTGAAAAGACATATAAAGACTCATACAAAAGAATGTAATTATTCCTGTGTAATTTGTGGAAAACGCTTAAAAGAAAAGGGAGATTTGAAAAGACATATGCGAATACACACAGGTGAGACCCCTTATCATTGTGATGTATGTGGTAAAGATTTTGCTCATAGTAACTCGTTGAAGGGTCATATGAGAACACATACAGGAGAAAAACCCTACCACTGTGAAATATGTGGAAAAAACTTTGCTCTGAATTCTACTTTAAAAAGACACATAAGAACCCATACTGGAGAGATGCCCTATCACTGTAAAGTGTGTGGAAAGTCTTTTACTCAAGATGGTAACTTTAAACGACATGTTCAAAGGCATGAGAGTAAAACTGCTTCTTGAATTCCACTGCATAAAACAACAAAGAGAAAGTAACTCTTGTCTTGATGTTTTTTCTTTGATTTTCATCTTTTATATCACCTTTCTAGTTCACAGTTAAATCTGTACATATATAAATGGCAAAGTATGTATGTCCAGATGAAACTATGAAAATAAAACAACCTCAAAGGTTTTTGCTTTTTGTGCAAAAATTATGAAGATTTAATTTATATTCGAAGATGTTTAAAAATTGAAATCTACACAAAAATAGCATTGAAGTTCTATCTTAAAAATGTCCAACATTTGTAAATCTCAAAAGTGAACAAAACCAATTCATCAAATTCCCCCCCCCACACACACACACACACACCTCTCTACAAAGGCAACAAGGAGAAAGTAACTCTGCCTTTATGTTTGTTAATACTTAAATTTTTTATTTTCTTAAAAGATATTTTTTCTTTGTTCTATAAAATATTAAAACAATTATTCTCATCTTTTTTTTTATTTTTTGTTATCATCCTTCGCAAAAAGTTGAAATCTGCACCCACCGACACCGATTTACTTGAAATTTGGCACAAATGTTCCCCTTCATAAGTTAGGAAACTGTGCCAAATTATGCCAATTAAGGCCGCGCAGCAGCAGCACAGAATCTGTGTTTTTAAAAAAATTAAAAAAAATACTTCCATACATTCAATATTTCTGTAAATAGTAAAAAATTTAAAAATGAAATTAAAAACAAAAAACACAAATAGAAAGAATTTCTTTCAACTTGATATGTTTAGTGCTATCTACAAATATTCTATTATCATGCCTGAAGCAATGTTTACCACTTGTTAAAATATCCGTACCAAAAAGCAATATCTGTAAAATATATTTAAATTTTTTTTTTTTTTAATTAATAAAAACAATATCATTGAATAGTTTAAGAAGTCACTGAGCACAACATCAACATTTGAGAGTTCATGGAACATTAGGATGATTGTCTTTAATTATAATCTTTCACTGAAATCCTGTACTTACATTGAAAAAAAAAACAAACTCTGAACTTGACAGGTTCATATCTTCTAAAGTAGACTTTGCTCCCACACAAAATTCTTTGATGAACTTAGGCAGACATAATAGATGTTAAGAAAAAAATATGAAAATTGAAGAGGAAATATTTTAGGTAGACTGACCGTAAGCTACATAGGTGAAAAGTTGTTGATTTTGAAGTCATGCATTTGGGTGGGCAAAAAAAAAGAATTTTCTATTAAGTATAGCGTTAAAATAGATTTTTTAGATTCTACAGTCCTTACATACCAAATTTCAGAAATATTGAATGTATGGAAGTATTATTATATCCCCCCCCCTCTAAAATTGGAATGGTTAGGTCTAGGACAAAATAATTTGGCACACTTTCCTAATTCATGAAGAGGAACATTTGTGTCAAATTTCAAGTAATTCGGTGTCAGTGGGTGTAATGCCCTGGTGAATTGACATGGAATGACCCAATTGGAATAATAATAACAACATCAGAAAATAAGATGATTGAAAAAACTTCTGACATGTTGGCGGGGCTTAGAATATGCTGATTTTCAAAGAGACAAGACCTTCCCTAAACTTCCGAGTCCACTCTGACCCGGAGTCATAGTACCTGTTAATCTCATCTATGGATCAGATAAATGCTTGTTTTGTTTTATGGCATATCAACTTCAGTGGGTCATTTAATGTCGATTAAGTTTTGAAATAAATTAATTCTTAATGGATACACAATTTTTAAAAAATAAATACATTTATGGGACCCTAAAAGGTACTACCACTCTGGGTCAGAGTGGACCTGGGAGCAATGGTGATGAAGGGGCGCTTCATATTCCCCAAACCTCCAAAACTGGAACCTCACCATCAGATAGAGTTTAATGTTATTCCCAGGACATGTATATATTTACCAACCCCTCCGCATGAGCAGGATGCGACACGAGGCTTTCCCAAGGATATTAGTGCTAAATGAAATGCAATTACCACGTCCAGGATTTGAACTTGGGCTGATGAGTCCATTTCCCATGACTTTAACCATTACACCACACACTTCCCAGGACATGTAGACCCTCAGCCACCGCCTTCGAGCACCCATATGATAAAAAGGGTTGGGGCTTGCCATAAGGGCAATAGGGTTGGGGCAATCATATAGGTGCTAGGGCTTGATGTGACCAGCCGATTGATCGGAGGGAGCCTCTCTGACCGCCCGTCTAGCCTAAGTAAGGGTCTAAGTGGAGTGTTGCAGGTCATGGACTGCACATCCACAAAGACTCCGTCCTCAAGCATCACGGGTCGCCACCCACGGCCAACAAATAGCCCAACAATTTGGGAAAGTCTTACCCCGCTGCAGAGGTGCAGTCAGTGCATTCTAACGTCCCAGCTGACAGAGCGGGATAAATGTTTGAAAATTATTTGTATCATATAACTGTGCAAAACAATTTCTTAAGAAACCACACAAAGAATGTGAATATAAATGAACATGATTCCCTAACCTTTTAAATGACCCCCTGATGGTTTGACATGCTATTAAAATAAATCAAACAATTACTCAATTTTGTTAAAGATTAACTTTTCGAACCATATGACCTTTATGCACACCTTTTGCGATCTCAATTCATAAGGACATGTTTTTCATTTACACCGTCAAAATCCGGTTGTTTGTTAGGAGTTAGTGTTAGGGGTTAGTTTTAATTTTTTTTTTAAACTCTAAAAACCGTCTGTTAACAAACAACTGGATTTTGAGGGTGTAAATGAAAAACATGTCCTTATGAATTGAGATCGCAAAAGGGGTGCCTAAAGGTCATATGGTTCAATAAATTACTCAATTTTGTTAAAGATTAACTATTCTTTATTAACCTCCTCACATAATCAACTTTGATTTTTGCAAATAGTAGTGACTTATAATAATAGTGACTTATACTATATCAAAGCGAAAATTGATAAGACCCAACAAAATAGTAAATGTAGACTTTGCGGTAATAGAGATGAGACTGTAAACCATGTACTATACGAATGTAGCAAACTAGCACAATGAGAATACAAAACTAGACACAACTGGGTTGGGAAGGTGATCCACTGGGAGTTATGCAAGAAATTAAATTTTGACCATACAACAAAATGGTATATGCATAAACCAGAATCTGTTCTTGAGAACGAAACGCATAAAATTCTCTGGGACTTAGAGATAAAAACGGATCACCTTATCCAAGCCAGAAGACCAGACCAGTGTTGATAAACAAAAAAGAAAGAACTTGTCAACTGGTGGATTTTGCAGTTCCAGCAGATCACAGGGTGAAGCTAAATGAAAAAATGGACAAATACTTGGACCTTGCCAGAGAACTGAAAAAGTTATGGAAAGTGATACCAATTGTAGTTGGTGCACTTGGAACAGTCCCAAAAGGATTGGAAAAGGGTCTGGAATGTTTGGAAATCAGAGGAAGGATTGAAACCATTCAGAACACTGCACTGCTGCAATCTGCCAGAATACTCAGAAGAGACCTGAGGAGACTTGCTGTCACTCAGACTCCAGTGAAAGACCATCAGCTAATGCTGATGTGAAAACTAAAAAAAAAAAAATGACTTATAGAAATAAAATACTTATAATAATAATAATGACTTATAATTACTATCAGGACCTGTGGATATACCACAGTAGGATAATTTAATTATTACGTTTGATATGTTTGTTTGAGAGCTATTCTTTCTTTCTGTTCGATTGAAATAGATTAGGGTTATCGTTTCCGTGCACTCACCACCTCTCTCTATCCTCTTCACTCTTTCTTATTATATTTTTTCAGTATAGCATGACCCTTTTCTTTCTTTATAATAAAACAGTCCATTATTAGCTGAGGTGATGACACTCATAAGAAATTAAAATTTGGCGGATTAGCAGCACCATTTAATCAGGGTTTACATTTTTGCATTTCATTTTGGTTGGTTTCATTTTTAACCAGAGGGTGTTGGAAGATGATAACTGTCAGAAGATTAAGGAACAAGCATATTAAATATTGAATTAGAAAAATTAAATTAAACTAAAAGGTGAACACAAAAAAGATTACACTTATTTTTACTTTATTCTAATTGATTTCAATATAAAATTATACATAGGTTTACTTTTGATAAGTTTGAGAATAAAACAATAATATTAGAAATCAATAACACCAAGTAATTATTAGACATCTTATTATAATGGAGATTGTGTGTCTTTCTGTCTGTAACCGAAACTATATTACTACTCTAGTCACAATTCCCTTAATTATTTACGTCAAATTCTCTTAAACCTTCACTTATTAATAAAAATTATTTTACATTATTAATACTGTTGGCCATATCTACGTACTAATAACATGCAATTGTATTTATATATACAACAAAATAGCGGTTTACAGTTTGAACGAGAAGGCTAATTTGCATATTGATATTTAAAATTTTATTTTAATAAATATGTGCTTGGTATTATTGATATCTAATTGTTTGGTTTTATCTTAAGAAATATAAACAAAAATCTCGTGGATAAATCTTAAAAGAAATTTATTTACAAGAAGAAATAACTGTAATATTATCCTTTACTTCCTATTTTAACTAAATAGTTAAATTAGGAAAATTTACCAATGAAAGAGGGGAGTAATGGAAAATGATGGAAGAGTTAGTTTCAAAGTTGTTCTATTTTTCAATTATACCCCCTCTGTTGCAGATCTTTTTATCTGCATTTTTAGTCAGTTTCATTAGCCTTTCTAATTTAATATGATATTTTATTATATTAAAACTTAAATACTTGAACCCGGAGGGTGCATATATTTGCTAGTAGTTTTAACAAATGCAAATTATTCACACCATTATGTGAACATTTATTTCTTAATGATATATAACACACTTCACAGGATTTTAGACATATAAATTACATAGGCTGTTTTGAAGCCAATTTATTTCAGCTCGACTGTAATAGAGACATTGTTTATAAATAAGATGCTAATTAATTAGATAATGATTATTTAATTAAAACCGTTGAGAATATAACATAAATAACTAAGGGAATTGTGCGGTGATTCAGACCACGAGTGGTGACAGACAAGTTAGAGTTAAAAAATAAAACATAAACACAACTTAGAATTGGAATAAAGACATGTATTACGGACATACATAACAAATTGTTGCAAACTATGGTTTGTCTGCAGGAATGTTATATGAAATAATAGTCCACTTAACTGAAATCCTGAGGTAGGGTGAGTTATCGGAGCCCTTTGCTATGGCTTATCTGCTCGCTCTGCTGGATATAAGAGACGTTCTTTTTGTCGTCCAACTCCTGGAGCTGTTGGATCAGAAAGAGCTAGAATTTGCTTCTTTGGCTTTGCCGCCAAAGAATGCTGGCCCATGATTGGTTGGTTGATAGCGAGGCTCGTAGACAAGGATGATAACCCCTACCTTAGATATTTTTACAATTGTGATGTTTAGTTTACAGACAGACACATGATCTCCATTATAATAAGATTAGGTTGCCATCACCCAGAATATTAAAGTCATGTAATTTTGATGTCAAAGTTGTTAATCTTCTCAGTAACTTAAAATCATTTTGAAATCTTTTATATGATGACTGAGATGTTAAAAAATATTAAAAATGGCCTGGAAAAATTTGTTAATGATTTAACTCTTAACATCCTGTTGAGAATTTTCTAAGTCCCATTCCTATAAGGATTTATCAAAAATGCTAAAAATGGCCTTTTCATTTAAAGTTACCTGTTATTTCCCTCAAATCAAAGACTTCTAAATATGTTTAATATTATATTTAAACAAAGTCTAGATCCCCATTCCTATAAGGATTTATCAATAAATGGCTAAAAATGGCCTTTTCATTTAAAGTTACCTGTTATTTCCCTCAAATCAAAGACTTCTATATGTTTAATATTACATTTAAACAAAGTCTATCATTTGAGGTGGATTAGGAAAATGAATGTGACTTCTGGACGGGTGGAATGAGGAGGTATAGGATGTTTTAAACAACTAGATAAGATGGCGTCTTATCTGATCAGAGAAAAGATTGTTTTTTTTAAGAAACTGGGATTATATTGACATGTATATTTTTTCCAAAATTATTGTTTACTTGATTCACCTAAAGCAATTCAAGAACCAGCACTAAAAGTGGTAGTACCTGTTAGGTTAAATAAAAAACATAAAAAAATTGTTTAAGAAATAAATTGTGAATAAAACAAAGATGTCTTCAACATAAAATGACCCAAATGGGTTGACATGCCATAAAAACAAATCTACCAACCTACCTACAAAGATTTTGTTAGTAATGTCCAGTAATTAGTTAATTAACTTAATCTTCTTGACACCAAAAGGAAACTGGCTATTCCAACGCATGTTGCATATCGTGCAGGCGGAAGTAAGATTTTCCGTTTAAACCGAAACAAAGAAAAAACAACAAAAATAACAAAGGACTTTTTCCGGTTAACGCGAACAAAGAAATCGGAAATAGATTTCTCCACTGATGAGTATAACAAAAGAAAATGCGTGGGCGGTTTATATACATAAAAGAAAGTCGAGCAGGGACAGAGTTAGTTAGCCAGAAGACTCGGGACAGAGAACAAGTGAGGACAGCCGCCACGGTCCGTCACGGCTGAGAGGCTGTGAGACCCACATAGCCACCTCTTCCGCCTCACCAACCCATTTCAGCAGTCATTGTCAATGCTCGCCACCCACGTACAGCCGAGAGAGAAGAAATAAATTCAGCAGTTTCTACTATACACATATGTTGTGATTTCCTTAAGTCCGACTACTACGTTCAAGCTAAGTAGACAATATACACCAGCGATATCAGTTTGATACAACTATACAACATATACGATTTAGTGCCGTGAAAAAGGCACTACGTAACATATGTCACTTTTGGTACTGTGACTATACCCGCTACGTTACATACACGATTTAGTGCCGTGAAAAAGGCACTATATAACATGCATACCTTGACTTGGAACAGATGCTATTCACAGGAAGAAACTTTCTCTCCACAAATAGCTATGAACCTAGAATAAAATTTTGAATCGTTCGGTTTTCTCCCCCTCCTTTCACGGGAGCAAAGAGAAGTGTCTGAAATTCCCATCCCTTTTGTATTATATTCTTTTTATTTTTACATCTGGGACCTTTCTCGCATTTTTTAGAATTATTTCTTGCTGCGTGCGCACACTGGTTGACCCTAACGAGTGTCGGTGCATAACAACAGAGAAAAGGCCCTCTTCTTGACACCAAAAGGAAACTGGCTATTCCAACGCAGACCTTCACTTGGAACAGATGCTATGCACAGGAAGAAACTTTCTCTCCACAAATAGCTATGAACCTAGAATAAAATTTTGAATCTTAAAAGTATTTTTAAAATTTTTTTATCTTAGTCTCTTCTTTTTCCTTTCTTTAATTCATTTTCAGCTCGACAGCCAACAGGACTAAGAACCAAGTATATAATCGGGTTTAAAAGAAACAACCAACAAACACACACCATATAAAACCACAACCTACCCCATACCCCATTGGCTCTTGTAGTCAAAGATTGAACATAAGATCAGAATTTCAAAGAAAGAATCCTTCACCCCCACCCCACAGATTTCATGGGCAAAAGGCGAGTCCCTCTGATGCTTTTAAAAATTCATATTATTTTTAATAGATAATTTTAATTATAATATAAATAATATATGATTTTTACTATTTCTCTGAATATTTGAGATGAGGCTTGATGATTAGTATTATCTGCGTTATTCGGAGCTAAATAAAGGGTTAGGTTCAAAGTTCTGTGATGGCTCCCGATTACAACAAGAAAGTTCTCAAGTTTGAAGAGAAGGTTCCGGAGTCCGACAAGAAATACCTGAAGAAGGCCGGAGGGCATATCCGTCGAAATGTTGTACAAACAACAATGAAGATGGGGACAATAGTCCGAATAATGCAGATAATACAGATATGATTTTTAATAGTTTAAAAAAATTATAATTTTTGAAATTTATAATAATATTTTTTAAACAAATGAAATAAAATAGATTTTAATAATAATGATAATATAAATAAGTGTTAATTATAGTAATATAGATAAACCCTAATAATAATAATGATAATATAAATAAGTGTTAATTATAGTAATATAGATAAACCCTAATAATAATAATAATAATACAAATAAATAATAGATAAATAATGTTTAATAATAATAGTATGAATAAAAAATAATTTTAGTAATAATAATGATATAAATAACAATAATTTAGATAAATGAATAAATGTATCTATAATTTTTAATAATTTTTTCAAAAATTCACAATAATGATATGAATAACAATAGTATAAATAGATGAATAAATGTATATATAATCTTTAATAATAATTTTTTTTAAATTCATAACAATCATATAAATAAATCAATGAATAAATACATGTATATAATTTTTTAAAAAGATTATTAAGTATTGTATATTATATTTTTTAAAAGTTATTCTTAATTATCATTAAATATTATATATTTTTTTTTAAAGATTTATTATCATTAAAGATTATATATTATATTCTAATTTAAAAAAAAATTATTTCAATTATTTTTTTTTAATTGTACATAAAAAATAAATAATGATAATTAGTTAGTCGTCGGGGCGGCCTAAAGTCGGTATCAGCGAGGGAGTCTATCCCCTTTTCAATAGCGCTAGACCAAGGAGATTGGTTTAGCATCTGAGGTGGAGCGCCACACCTACCATCAGCTCCTTACTTTACCGCACAGATCCCTGTGCTACTCATACGCTGAGTTGGTGAGAACCGGTATCGAACTAGGAACCTTGTGGTTTCTATAATAATAATAATATATATTTTTTTTTGGGGGGGGGGAATATGTGCTTAATTGAAGTTGGACCTAATTTTTGAAAATTAATTAATCAATAATTAATGAATTAGGCGGGATTACCGATTCAAATGTAAGGCTAAACAAATCGATTTTTTCTCGATTTGTTTAGCCTTACATTTGAATAGGTATGCCCGCCTAATTCATTAATTATTAATTAATTAATTTTCAAAAATTAGGTACGACTTCAATTAAGCACATATTCTCCCCAAAAATTGTCGGCTAAAAAAAGCCATATCAAAACACATTGTTTACTTCACAATGCTTAAGTATTGACACATAAAATTGTTTCTCCTAATCATAACATCCTGTGTTTGTTATATCTAAAAAATATTTTCTTCTCATATTGTCGGATTAATTTCCTCACCGTTATATATATATATATATATATATATATATATATATATATATTTATATATATATATATATATATTTGAATTGATTTTAAGAAATAAAATAATCTTTAACCATTTGTACTGAGAAGAACCTCATATTTATTTAAACAAGTGAATATAAAAGCGGAAGGGAGGGAGGAGGTAACCGGATGTTGACGGTGTAAGGGGAAAACTTTTCTAAGCGCACTGGATTATAGACAAAATGATTTTATTTTAAAACATCGTTTTTGTTTATTTAGGGTTCATTGAACTCTTTAGATAAACTCAAAATGTTGGACTTTATTTTTGTTTGGTGATTGTATTTCCATCATTATTTCTATCTTTTTAAACAATTCCCAGGATTCAAATTTTGTCGTTTTTTTTTTATAAACAGAAGAAAACGCCGTTGAAACGTAAGTTGTTTTTTTTTTTATTACAATCTCCAACACTTAAACAAAAAACAAAACAAAAAAACATTCATTTTGTTTTAAGACATTTCTTTATAGACGGGCAATTTGCTAATTGTCCAAAATATTCGTCGAAAAGAAATGTTTACAATAATGTACATAAAAGTATTTAATACAATTTACCATCTGAAAGTCCAAATTTCAGTCATTATGTTCGTTTTATAAAATACTCAGTAGTTACATTTAAAGTCCTCCGTATAAATAATATGTATATATTATTGAAATAAAGGTAATAAAGGACTATTTGCTCGTAAATTCCTACCATAAAATAAACTGAACCCCTATTTTATGTCCGTGTTTTTGCGATAAATGTTTTATTTTTCTTGCACCCGTTATTTTACAATAATAAATATATTTTCTTTATTTATTTTAATATTCACTTCAATGTGTATTTTCTAAAAGTTTTTATTTTGTGAGAATGGTTAGTTTTAAAGTGGGGGTTTGTTTTTACACTTCAACTTATGTATATTATAGAAATAAAAACAAATATTTGTTTTTACTTCTATAACTCTGATGGTTTGAAAGAAAAAAACCCAAACAAACAAACCTGATAATGCAATTTGTAAATAAAGAAATGTACGAGCTGATATCTGGAAAAAAATGTTGTTCTGTTTTGTTTAAAGAAATGTCCAAAACACCGGTACTGTCTAAAAATAATCGGTTGTACAATTTAGGCCTAAATTGGATCCTCCTTTTATGCCCGTAATTTTGTTTTTTCGTCGACGATGATTAAAATCTGACGTTTTTATTTTAGAGTACCAAAGCCAAAAAAAAAAAGAAATAACAACAACAAAAAGTAATCTTCAACTTTTTACTCGTAAATTCCGACCATAAAATTAGGCTTGGGCATTTTATGGTAGGAATTTACGAGTAAAAAGTTGAAGTGCAAAAACGAACCCCCACTTTAAAACTAGCCATTCTCACAAAATAAAAACTTTTAGAATATACACATTAAAGTGAATATTAAAATAAAGAAAATATATTCAGTATTGTAAAATAACGGGTGCAAGAAAAATTAAACATTTATTGCAAAAACACGGATATAAAATGGGGGCTCAGTTTATTTTATGGTAGGAATAAACGAGAAAACTGTTCTTCTTTACCAAATAATCATCAGTATCGTAATGAAGTTGAACCCCCCCCCCAAAAAAAAAAACCCCGAATGATTGGTCTAAGTTATATATGTAGAAAGTGCTCAGTACACTAGGTACCACCAATTTTCCTTGTGAAATCCCCCCCCCCATCTATATTTAACACAATGAAACTTGCATAAAGGTTAATATTATCTTGAAAATTTTTTGTCCAGAACAAACATTACAAAAAACCCTGATGATATTAAATAAAAATTTCAGCTCAGGGAAATAATCTAAATTATGAACAAAAAACAATGTTTACATTTTTGCACCGTTAAATCAATTGAAATTTAACGTAGCCAAAAACAAATTATGACTACCGGTTTAAAAAAAACAAAAACCTATGAAAAATCAATTAATGGTCCAATTTTCACGAAAGTTTCCTTGATTATTTACCTTTTGATGTAAATATGTCTGAAATAGTTTTTCTTAAAATATATTAGTGGAAATATATATTTTTACGAGGTCTCCCTCCCCCCGTATTTTATGAAATATGAAAAAATGATTTTTACTTTTTTTTTCTATAAAGATAAGAGTCTGAATAACTATATTAGAAGATTTTTATAAGTTTCAATGCGAGAGCTTTTTAATAAAAGAACCATGGATATAGAATTCTGCTAAAAAAATTATCAATAAAAAAAATGACCCTGTTTAAAAAAAAACCCAAAAAACGGACTATTTTACTTATTTATTATAAAAAAAATGAACCGACAAAAAACGATTTTTACTTTTTTTTTATAAAAATAAGCATCTGAATAATTATATCAGAAGATTTTTATAACTTTCAATGTGAAAGCTTTTTAGTAAAAGAACCATGGATACAGAATTCTGCTAAAAAATATCAATAAAGAAAATGACCCTGTTTTTTAAAAAACACGGACCGTTTTACTTATTTTTAAGATAATGGTGAGTAATTTCCCCCCAATCAGATAATTTGATCTTTGAATTAACTGTTTTTCTTTGTAACAACTCTTTATGTTCGTTATTTCTTTTTTGCGAGATTTTAAAAAAAAGTTAAAAAAAGTTAAAATATTTGTTTCTTCCTTCAATATCTTCTAAAGTAGACTTTGCTCCCACACAAAATTCTTTGATGAACTTAGGCAGACAGTAGATGTTAAGAAAAAAATATGAAAATTGAAGAGGACACATTTTAGATAGACTGCTACATAGGTGAAAAGTTATTGATTTTGGAGTCATGCATTTGGGTGGGCAAAATAAAAATTTCTATCAGGTATTGGGTTAAAATAGTTGAATATTTGGATTCTACAGTCTTTATTTGCCTTACATACCAAATTTCAGAAATATTGAATGTATGAAAGTATTTTTTTTTTAATTAAAAACAAAAACACTAAGATTTTGCGACACCGCACAGCCTTAATTTTGAGGCAAAAATAGGAAAATTATATCCCCCCCCCACCTCTAAAATTGGAACGGTAAGGTTTAAGACAAAATAATTTGGCATACTTTCCTAACTCATAAAGGGGAACATTTGTGCCAAATTTCAGGTAATTCAGTGTCGGTGGGTGTAACGCTCTGGTGAACTGACATGGAATGATCCAACAAAAAAAAAAAAAAATACTGACATCTGGATATTGAATGTATTAAATTCTTATGAGCCATCCTTTGGCCTTAAAGCAAGAGCGCTTGTCGAGTGGAATTGGATCCTTGGTAAAGAGTCCTTCGATAATGAATCCTTTGGTTCTTCTGGTAAAGAGTCCTCAGTTCTTTTGTCAATGGTCACAAGTATAATGTGAAAAAATCAGTGCCTAAGTAATGTATCAGCCACGCAGTATGGTCAGTGATTGGCTAAGGAATAGACCACATAACCTCGCCTAGTCTATAAATCCAGGTGGGGAATTAGAGCAGACCTTATATCATAAAAATTCCAACAGAATGTAAGTAAAACATTTAATATTTTTGAAGATTACCACAGATGAATATTCTGGACAATAGGTAGGTGTATTTGCCTCATACCCCACTTGTATGGGCTGGACAGAAAGGTCTCATTTTTATGTGGGCTAACAAAAATTGCGTAGATCCCGTTGGCATTCCCTCTCAAGGGGGGTGCCTCAGGCACTGGGCAATAAAACCAGCCCTGTCCCCAAGGGGGTAGGTATTGCCCGAGGGGAAAGCCCCCTGGGATCACCGCTAATAATTGTACTTTACCGGTCCAGTGGCCGAAGCAATAGGTATATTACTCACTGTTATTGGATTAGCTCAGTCGGTAGAGCGTTCGGCTGGAAACCGCAAGGTTTTTAGTTCGATACAGGCCCTCGCCAACTCAGCATATGAGTAGCACAGGGGTCTGTGCGGTAAAGTAAGGAGCTGATGGTAGGTATGATGCTCCACCTCAGATGCAAAAAACAATCTCCTTGGTCTACGCTAGTGAAAAGGGGATAGACTCCCTCGCTGATTGGTGATGCCGATTTTAGCCCACCCCGACAGTTTTACTTACGATCTTGAAAAATAAGTAAAACTCCTGTATAGAAAGATAAGGGTCTGAATAATTATATCAGAGATGTTATAAGTTTCTATACGGGAGTTTTTTTAGTTATGTATATACCAAAAGGGGTATATACACAATATTCTTTTACTAGAGTGAGGGAGAGGGAGAGAGATAGAGAGATGAGATGCATAATTGCATTACTTACTTATTCTTCTCTGGCCATTGGGGATCGCCTAGTTGCCATGTTAATTCTATCTTCTTCTGGTAATTTATGAGGAAGTGCGTCCCGTCTCCTCCTGCCTCATAAATTGCTACACAGTGACTATTAAAATAACGACCCCAGCTACGGTGTTACTTTAAAGAAAACAACCAACTTAGGGTGTTAAATTTTTTGGGGGGGGCTTCTCTTTTTTGTCTTAATTCTTATTATTTATCGTAATTTGTTGTAATTCTTGTTTATTTTATGTAATTTGTCATTATAAATTTCTATAAATAAACAAGAATTACAACAAATTACCATATTCAATGTTTTTCTTTTGAATGGAAAAAAATTTGTTTAATGTCTTATTTTTAGTTTAAATAAACAAGAATACAACAAAAAAGAAGCGACCCCCCCCCCAAATACATTTACTTGTCGAAAATATCTATCTCCATTTGTTCATATCTATCCAAATTATTTTGTTTGTTTATCTATCTATCTATCTCAGTCTATTCCAAACTATATATATCCATCTTCATATCTAAACAAGAATTACAACAAATTATGATAAATAAACAAGAATTACGACAAATTACGATAAATAAACAAGAATTACAACAAATTACGATGAATAAATAAGAATTACAACAAAAAAGAGAAGCAGAAAATACATTTAATGCTTTCCAGCACTTTTTGCGTTATTACCCTGTTTTAAACTAGTGATGGAATATACATTCTAAAAACTTTGTGAATTTAGAATGCTGGAGAACTTTTGGACACATC
>CM042151.1:110643369-110703369 GCA_023376005.1 Doryteuthis pealeii
ATTCATAGGTTTATCCTTTACCTAAACTCTTGAAGACAAAATAAAAATTTTAAGTTTTAATTTCTTGCTCTCCCCCCCCTTCTCTCTTTGTCTATCTCTTTTCTTTTCTTTCAGTTTTTACAGTTTTTTTTTTTTTTTTTTTTTTTTTAGATCACTTATTTTATGTCTCTGTAAAAAAAATAATTCTTCTCGGTTGTTGGACATAACATTTTATATAATAAAACAGCACATTTATAAGACAAGATACAATAACAATAAAATACATGTACATACAACAGTAAAGATAAAAGGACTGGAGAGTCCGTACATACAAAATCACTTACTAGTGATGGGTGCTGAAGACCCCAGGAGAGTAGTGTAGCGTTGGGGGCAGAAGCCCCCACAGAGAAGGGTTTGACAATGTCTCTAACCCAGGTGCTCGAACAAGGAGATGTATCAAAAAAGGAAGAAGCGTTTGAACCAGGCGCTTAAATACTATAGCCCCTGGTGAGAACAAGCTGCAACCCAGCGGGAAGATAACTCTTTCATGCCAATGTGAAGATAATCCCAACAGTCTTTAAATCTTTCTTTTTAGATCAACTCTTCCCCTGTGTTTTCTTATCAATCTTCTTGGTTTTCTCTCCTGTAATCCCTCCCTCTCCCTCTCTCTCTCTCTCTCTTTCTAATTTATTTTTTAATATCTTGAAATATATTTTCAGGTGACAAACAAAAACCACAAGAAGCAGAAAAAGGACAAATGAATTCTCTGACTGGATATAAAAAAAACCAATGCAAAATTTGTGGGAAAACTTTTCCCAAAAAATCTGCATTTGAAGTTCACCTTAGAATACATACCAAAGAAAAACCTTACCGTTGTGATATGTGTGGAAAGAGGTTTATACAAAATAGTCACTTAAAAACTCATAGAAGAACACATACTGGAGAAACTCCTTTTCACTGTCAAGTGTGTGGAAAATCTTATTCTAGAAATAGTTACTTACGAAATCATATCAGATCACATACTGGAGAGATCCCTTTTCACTGTGAAGTGTGTAAGAAAGGCTTTTCTCGAAATTACTTATTGCAAAACCACTTGAAAACGCACTCAAATGAAAAAAACTGAACCCTGTAAAATATGTGGAAAAGAATTTGCATTTAATACAGAATTACAAAAACATTTAAGAGTTCATGCTGGAGAAAAACCATATCAGTGCGAAGTGTGTGGCAAAGCTTATTTTGATAATTGTACTTTAAGATATCACAAGAAGATTCATACAGAGGATGTTTATCATTGTGAAGTATGTGGAAAAGTTTTCAATCAAAGTAATCATTTGAAAATGCATGTGAAAACTCATACTGGAACTGCTTCACTCCAGTGTGAAGTTTGCAAAAAAACCTTCTGGATGAATTGTCATTTGAAAGCACATATGCGCACACATACTGGTGAAACTCCTTTTCATTGTGAAGTGTGTAAAAAAGGTTTTTCTCAAATGAACACCTTAAACGACACATGAGGACACATACAAAAGAGACGCCATACCGATGTGATGTGTGTGGAAAAGCTTTTGCACTTAATTCTAGTTTGCGAAGTCACATGAGGATTCATACTGGAGAAAAACCTTATCACTGTGAAAAATGTGGAAAAAAGTTTCTGGAAATAGTAATTTTAAAATTCATATGCGAATACACACTGGAGAAATGCGTTATCACTGTAGTGTATGTAGTAGAGGTTTTATTCAGAATTCAACCTTGAAAAGACATATAAAGACTCATACAAAAGAATGTAATTATTCCTGTGTAATTTGTGGAAAACGCTTAAAAGAAAAGGGAGATTTGAAAAGACATATGCGAATACACACAGGTGAGACCCCTTATCATTGTGATGTATGTGGTAAAGATTTTGCTCATAGTAACTCGTTGAAGGGTCATATGAGAACACATACAGGAGAAAAACCCTACCACTGTGAAATATGTGGAAAAAACTTTGCTCTGAATTCTACTTTAAAAAGACACATAAGAACCCATACTGGAGAGATGCCCTATCACTGTAAAGTGTGTGGAAAGTCTTTTACTCAAGATGGTAACTTTAAACGACATGTTCAAAGGCATGAGAGTAAAACTGCTTCTTGAATTCCACTGCATAAAACAACAAAGAGAAAGTAACTCTTGTCTTGATGTTTTTTCTTTGATTTTCATCTTTTCTTTTTCTGAGTGCCTCACTATTGTGCTCATATATCACCTTTCTAGTTCACAGTTAAATCTGTTCATATATAAATGGCAAAGTATGTATGTCCAGATGAAACTATGAAAATAAAACAACCTCAAAGGTTTTTGCTTTTTGTGCAAAAATTATGAAGATTTAATTTATATTCGAAGATGTTTAAAAATTGAAATCTACACAAAAATAGCATTGAAGTTCTATCTTAAAAATGTCCAACATTTGTAAATCTCAAAAGTGAACAAAACCAATTCATCAAATTCCCCCCCCCCCACACACACACCTCTCTACAAAGGCAACAAGGAGAAAGTAACTCTGCCTTTATGTTTGTTAATACTTAAATTTTTTATTTTCTTAAAAGATATTTTTTCTTTGTTCTATAAAATATTAAAACAATTATTCTCATCTTTTTTATTTTTTGTTATCATCCTTCGCAAAAAGTTGAAATCTGCACCCACCGACACGATTTACTTGAAATTTGGCACAAATGTTCCCCTTCATAAGTTAGGAAAATGTGCCAAATTATTTTGTCCTAGATTAAGGCCGCGCAGCAGCAGCACAGAATCTCAGTGTTTTTAAAAAAATTTTAAAAAATACTTCCATACATTCAATATTTCTGTAAATAGTAAAAAATATAAAAATGAAATTAAAAACAAAAAACACAAATAGAAAGAATTTCTTTCAACTTGATATGTTTAGTGCTCACTGTTGATTATCATGCCTGAAGCAATATTTACCACTTGTTAAAATATCCGTACCAAAAAGCAATATCTGCAAAATATATTAAAATTTTTTTTTTTTAATTAATTAATAAAAACAATATCATTGAATAGTTTAAGAATTCACTTAGCACAATATCAACATTTGAGAGTTCATGGAACATTAGGATGATTGTCTTTCACTGAAATCCTGTACGTACATTGAAAAAAAAAAAAAAAAACTCTGAACTTGGCAGGTTCATATCTTCTAAAGTAGACTTTGCTCCCACACAAAATTCTTTGATGAACTTAGGCAGACATAGTAGATGTTAAGAAAAAAATATGAAAATTGAAGAGGAAATATTTTAGATAGACTGACCGTAAGCTACATAGGTGAAAAGTTGTTGATTTTGAAGTCATGCATTTGGGTGGGCAAAAAAAAAGAATTTTCTATTAAGTATAGCGTTAAAATAGATTTTTTGGATTCTACAGTCCTTATTTGCCTTACATATCAAATTTCAGAAATATTGAATGTATGGAAGTATTATTATATCCCCCCCTCTAATATTGGAATGGTTAGGTCTAGGACAAAATAATTTGGCACACTTTCCTAATTCATGAAGAGGAACATTTGTGTCAAATTTCAAGTAATTCGGTGTCGGTGGGTGTAATGCCCTGGTGAATTGACATGGAATGACCCAATTGGAATAATAATAATAACAACATCAGAAAATAAGATGATTGAAAAAAACTTCTGACATGTTGGCGGGGCTTAGAATATGCTGATTTGCAAAGAGACAAGACCTTCCCTAAAAAGGGGTGTTTTAGGTATGACACTATACTTCCAAGTCCACACTGACCCGGAGTCATAGTACCTGTTAATCCCATCTATGGATCAGATAAATGTTTGTTTTGTTTTATGGCATATCAACTTCAGTGGGTTATTTAATGCCGATTAAGTTTTGAAATTAATTAATTCTTAATGGATACACAATTTTTTAAAAATAAATACATTTATGGGACCCTAAAAGGTACTACCACTCCGAGTCAGTGGACCAGGGAGCAATGGTGATGAAGGGGCGCATCATATTCCCCAAACCTCCAAAACTGGAACCTCACCATCAGATAGAGTTTAATGTTATTCCCAGGACATGTATATATTTACCAACCCCTCCGCACGAGCAGGATGTGACACGAGGCTTTCCCAAGGATATTAGCGCTAAATGAAATGCAATTACCACGTCCAGGATTTGAACTTGGGGTGATGAGTCCATTTCCCATGACTTTAACCATTACACCACACACTTTCCAGGATATGTAGACCCTCAGCCACCGCCTTCTAGCACCCATATGATAAAAAGGGTTGGGGCTTGCCATAAGGGCAATAGGGTTGGGGCAATCATATAGGTGCTAGGGCTTGATGTGACCATACGATTGATCGGAGGGAGCCTCTCTGACCACTCGTCTAGCCTAAGTAAGGATCTAAGTGGAGTGTTGCAGGTCATGAACTGCTCATCCACAAAGACTCCGTCCTCAAGCATCACGGGTTGCTACCCACGGCCAACAAGTAGCCCAATTTGGGAAAGTCTTACCACTCTGCAGAGGTGCAGTCAGTGCATTTCTTAAGAAACCACACAAACAATGTGAATATAAATGAACATGATTCCCTAACCTTTTAAATGACCCCCTGATGGTTTGACATGCTATTAAAATAAATCAAATAATTACTCAATTTTGTTAAAGATTAACTTTTCGAACCATATGACCTTTAGGCACACCTTTTGCGATCTCAATTCATAAGGACATGTTTTTCATTTACACCGTCAAAATCTGGTTGTTGGTTTGGGGTTAGTTTTAAATTTTTTTTTAAACTCTAAAAACCATCCTGTTAACAAACAACTGGATTTTGACGGTGTAAATGAAAAACATGTCCTTATGAATTGAGATCGCAAAAGGGGTGCCTAAAGGTCATATGGTCCAATAAATTACTCAATTTTGTTAAAGATTAACTATTCTTTGTTAGGATTATGCAGCACATAATCAACTCTGATTTTTGCAAATAATAATGACTTATAGAAATGAAATATTTATAATATTAGTGACTTATACTATATCAAAGCGAAAATTGATATGACCAAACAAAATAGTAAATGTAGACTTTGCAGTAATAGAGATGAGACTGTAAACCATATACTCTGCGAATGTAGCAAACTAGCACAATGAGAATACAAAACTAGACACGACTGGGTTGGGAAGGTGATCCACTGGGAATTATGCAAAAAATTAAATTTTGACCATACAATAAAATGGTATATGCATAAACCAAAATCTGTTCTTGAGAACGAAACGCATAAAATTCTCTGGGACTTTGAAATAAAAATGGATCACCTTATCCCAGCAAGAAGACCAGACCTAGTGTTGATAAGCAAAAAACAAAGAACTTGTCAACTGGTGGATTTTGCAGTGCCAGCAGATCACAGGGTGAAGCTAAAGGAAAATGAAAAAATGGACAAATATCTGGACCTTGCCAGAGAACTGAAAAAGTTATGGAATATGAAAGTGATACCAATTGTAGTTGGTGCACTTGGAACAGTCCCAAAAGGATTGGAAAAGGGTCTGGAAAGTTTGAAAATCAGAGGATGGATTGAAACCATTCAGAACACTGCACTGCTGCAATCTACCAGAATACTCAGAAGAGTCCTGGAGACCTGAGGAGACTTGCTGTCACTCACTCCAGTGAAAGACCATCAGCTAATGCTGATGTGAAAACTCAAAAAAAAAAAATGACTTATAGTAATAAGATACTTATAATAATAGTGACTTATAATTACTATCAGGACCTGTAGATATACCACAGTAGGATAATTTAATTATTACGTTTGATATGTTTATTTGAGAGCTATTCTTTCTTTATGTTCGATTGAAATAGATTAGGGTTATCGTTTCCGTGCACTCACCACCTCTCTCTATCCTCTTCACTCTTTCTTATTATATTTTTTCAGTATAGCATGACCCTTTTCTTCCCTTTTCTTTCTTTATAATAAAAACAGTCCATTATTAGCTGAGGTGATGACACTCATAAGAAATTAAAATTTGGCGGATTAGCAGCACCATTTAATCAGGGTTTACATTTTTGCATTTCATTTTGGTTGGTTTCATTTTTAACCAGAGGGTGTTGGAAGATGATAACTGTCAGAAGATTAAGGAACAAGCATATTAAATATTGAATTAGAAAAATTAAATTAAACTAAAAGGTGAACACAAAAAAGATTACACTTATTTTTACTTTATTCTAATTGATTTCAATATAAAATTATACATAGGTTTACTTTTGATAAGTTTGAGAATAAAATAATATTAGAAATCAATAACACCAAATAATTATTAGACATCTTATTATAATGGAGATTGTGTGTTTTCTGTCTGTAACCGAAACTATATTACTACTCAAGTCACAATTCCCTTAATTATTTACGCCAAATTCTCTTTTAAACCTTCAGTTATTAATAAAAATTGTATTACATTATTAATACTGTTGACCATATCTACGTACTAATAACATGCAATTGTATTTATATATACAACAAAATAGCAGTTTACAGTTTGAACGAGAAGGCTAATTTGCATATTGATATTTAAAATTTTATTTTAATAAATATGTGCTTGGTATTATTGATTTCTAATTGTTTGGTTTTATCTTAAGAAATATAAACAAAAATCTCGTGGATAAATCTTAAAAGAAATTTATTTACAAGAAGAAATAACTGTAATATTATCCTTTACTTCCTATTTTAACTAAATAGTTAAATTAGGAAAATTTACCAATGAAAGAGGGGAGTAATGGAAAATGATGGAAGAGTTAGTTTCAAAGTTGTTCTATTTTTCGATTATACCCCCTCTGTTGCAGATCTTTTTATCTGCATTCTTAGTCAGTTTCATTAGCCTTTCTAATTTAATATCATATTTTATTATATCAAAATTTAATACTTGCACCCGGAGGGTGCATATATTTGCTAGTAGTTTTAACAAATGCAAATTATTCACACCATTATGTGAACATTTATTTCTTAATGATATATAACACACTTCACAGGATTTTAGACACATAAATTACATAGGCTGTTTTGAAGCCAATTTATTTCAGCTCGACTGTAATAGAGACATTGTTTATAGATAAGATGCTAATTAATTAGATAATGATTATTTAATTAAAACCGTTGAGAATATAACATAAATAACTAAGGGAATTGTGCGGTGATTCAGACCACGAGTGGTGACAGACAAGTTAGAGTTAAAAAATAAAACATAAACACAACTTAGAATTGGAATAAAGACATGTATTATGGACATATATAACAAATTGTTGCAAACTATAGTTTGTCTGCAGGAATGTTATATGAAATAATAGTCCACTTAACTGAAATCCTGAGGTAGGGTGAGTTATCGGAGCCCTTTGCTACAGCTTATCTGCTTGCTCTGCTGGATATAAGAGACGTCCTTTTTGTCGTGCGACTCCTGGAGCTGTTGCATCAGAAAGAGCTAGAATTTGCTTCTTTGGCTTTGCCGCCAAAGAATGCTGGCCCGTGATTGGTTGGTTGATAGCAAGGCTCGTAGACAAGGACGATAACCCCTACCTTAGATATTTTTACAATTGTGATGTTTAGTTTACAGACACATGATCTCCATTATAATAAGATTAGGTTGCCATCACCCAGAATATTAAAGTCATGTAATTTTGATGTCAAAGTTGTTAATCTTCTCAGTAACTTAAAATCATTTTGAAATCTTTTATATGATGACTGAGATGTTAAGAAATATTAAAAATGGCCTGGAAAAATTTGTTAATGATTTAACTCTTAACATCCTGTTGATAATTTTCTAAGTCCCATTCCTATAAGGATCTATCAAAAATGCTAAAAATTGCCTTTTCATTTAAAGTTACCTGTTATTTCCCTCAAATCAAAGACTTCTATATGTTTAATATTACATTTAAACAAAGTCTATCATTTGAGGTGGATTAGGAAAATGAATGTGACTTCTGGACGGGTGGAATGAGGAGGTATAGGATGTTTTAAACAACTAGATAAGATGGCGTCTTATCTGATCAGAGAAAAGAGATTTTTTAAGAAACTGGGATTATATTTACATGTATATTTTTTCCAAAATTATTGTTTACTTGATTCACCTAAAGCAATTCAAGAACCAGCACTAAAAGTGGTAGTACCTGTTAGGTTAAATAAAAAACATAAAAAAATTGTTTAAGAAATAAATTGTGAATAAAACAAAGATGTCTTCAACATAAAATGACCCAAATGGGTTGACATGCCATAAAAACAAACCTACCAACCTACCTACAAAGAATTTGTTAGTAATGTCCAGTAATTAGTTAATTAACTTAATCTTCTTGACACCAAAAGGAAACTGGCTATTCCAACGCATGTTGCATATCGTGCCGGCGGAAGTAGGATTTTCCGTTTAAACCGAAACAAAGAAAAGACGACAAAAATGACAAAGGACTTTTTCTGGTTAACGTGAACAAAGAAAAAAAGTAGAACAATAAAATCGGAAGTAGATTTTTCCACTGATAAGTATAACAAAAGAAAATGCGTGGGCGGTTTATATACATAAAAGAAAGTCGAGCAGGGACAGAGTTAGTTAGCCAGAAGACTCGGGACAGAGAACAAGTGAGGACAGCCGCCACGGTCCGTCACGGCTGAGAGGCTGTGAGACCCACATAGCCACCTCTTCCGCCTCACCAACCCATTTCAGCAGTCATTGTCAATGCTCGCCACCCACGTACAGCCGAGAGAGAAGAAATAAATTCAGCAGTTTCTACTATACACATATGTTGTGATTTCCTTAAGTCCGACTACTACGTTCAAGCTAAGTAGACAATATACACCAGCGATATCAGTTTGATACAACTATACAACATATACGATTTAGTGCCGTGAAAAAGGCACTACGTAACATATGTCACTTTTGGTACTGTGACTATACCCGCTACGTTACATACACGATTTAGTGCCGTGAAAAAGGCACTATATAACATGCATACCTTGACTTGGAACAGATGCTATTCACAGGAAGAAACTTTCTCTCCACAAATAGCTATGAACCTAGAATAAAATTTTGAATCGTTCGGTTTTCTCCCCCTCCTTTCACGGGAGCAAAGAGAAGTGTCTGAAATTCCCATCCCTTTTGTATTATATTCTTTTTATTTTTATATCTGGGACCTTTCTCGCATTTTTTTAGAATTATTTCTTGCTGCGTGCGCACACTGGTTGACCCTAACGAGTGTCGGTGCATAACAACATAGAAAAGGCCCTCTTCTTGACACCAAAAAGGAAACTGGCTATTCCAACGCAGACCTTGACTGGGAACAGATGCTATGCACAGGAAGAAACTTCCTCTCCACAAATAGCTATGAACCTAGAATAAAATTTTGAATCTTAAAAGTATTTTAAAAATTTTTTTATCTTAGTCTCTTCTTTTTCCGTTCTTTAATTCATTTTCAGCTCGACAGCCAACAGAACTAAGAACCAAGTATATAATCGGGTTTAAAAGAAACAGCCAACAAACACACACCATATAAAACCACAATCTATCCCATACCCCATTGGCTCTTGTAGTCAAAGTTTGAACATATATCAGAATTTCAAAGAAAGAATCCTTCACCCCCACCCCACAGATTTTATAGGCAAAAGGCGAGTCCCTCTGATGCTGATGTTTTTAAAAATTCATAATATTATTTGTTGAATATTTTTATAAGCTCATGCTTCTATTAATAAATATATTTAATGTGACATCAGCAGGAGCTTAAACTTCACCCACTTCCGCCCAAGATTTGTTCCCACTTTTTTAAAAACTTTTTATAAAACTAATTAGTTCGTAATAAATCTTTGTTGAATCAACCTCGTGCGCCCATCTCCTCACTTTCTCTTTAACCTATTGTAAATTCTTTTTTTTTTTTGTCACGCACTATTTCCACTATGCAATCCGACTACTCAACCTCAACATTATTTTTAATAGATAATTTTAATTATAATATAAATAATATATAATTTTTAATAGTTTAAAAAAATTATAATTTTTGAAATTTATAATAATATTTTTTAAACAAATGAAATAAAATAGATTTTAATAATAATGATAATATAAATAAGTGTTAATTATAGTAATATAGATAAACCCTAATAATAATAATAATAATACAAATAAATAATAGATAAATAATGTTTAATAATAATAGTATGAATAAAAAATAATTTTAGTAATAATAATGATATAAATAACAATAATTTAGATAAATGAATAAATGTATCTATAATTTTTAATAATTTTTTCAAAAATTCACAATAATGATATGAATAACAATAGTATGAATAGATGAATAAATGTATATATAATCTTTAATAATAATTTTTTTAAAATTCATAACAATCATATAAATAAATCAATGAATAAATACATGTATATAATTTTTTAAAAAGATTATTAAGTATTGTATATTATATTTTTTAAAAGTTATTCTTAATTATCATTAAATATTATATATATTTTTTTTTAAAGATTTATTATCATTAAAGATTATATATAATATTCTAATTTAAAAAAAAATTATTTCAATTATTTTTTTTTAATTGTACATAAAAAATAAATAATGATAATTAGTTAGTCGTCGGGGCGGCCTAAAGTCGGTATCAGCGAGGGAGTCTATCCCCTTTTCAATAGCGCTAGACCAAGGAGATTGGTTTAGCATCTGAGGTGGAGCGCCACACCTACCATCAGCTCCTTACTTTACCGCACAGATCCCTGTGCTACTCATACGCTGAGTTGGTGAGAACCGGTATCGAACTAGGAACCTTGTCGTTTCTATAATAATAATAATATATATTTTTTGGGGGGGGGGGAATATGTGCTTAATTGAAGTTGGACCTAATTTTTGAAAATTAATTAATCAATAATTAATGAATTAGGCGGGATTACCGATTCAAATGTAAGGCTAAACAAATCGATTTTTTCTCGATTTGTTTAGCCTTACATTTGAATAGGTATGCCCGCCTAATTCATTAATTATTAATTAATTAATTTTCAAAAATTAGGTACGACTTCAATTAAGCACATATTCTCCCCAAAAATTGTCGGCTAAAAAAAGCCATATCAAAACACATTGTTTACTTCACAATGCTTAAAATTGACATAAAATTGTTTCTCCTAATCATAACATACTGTGTTTGTTATATCTAAAAAATATTTTCTTCTCATATTGTCGGATTAATTTCCTCCTCACCGTATTTCCATATATATATATATATATATATATATATATATATATATATATGAATTGATTTTAAGAAATAAAATAATCTTTAACCATTTGTACTGAGAAGAACCTCATATTTATTTAAACAAGTGAATATAAAAGCGGAAGGGAGGGAGGAGGTAACCGGATGTTGACGGTGTAAGGGGAAAACTTTTCTAAGCGCACTTGATTATAGACAAAATGATTTTATTTTAAAACATCGTTTTTGTTTATTTAGGGTTCATTGAACTCTTTAGATAAACTCAAAATGTTGGACTTTATTTTTGTTTGGTGATTATATTTCCATCATTATTTTTATCTTTTTAAACAATTCCCAGGATTCAAATTTTGTCGTTTTTTTTTTTATAAACAGAAGAAAACGCCGTTGAAACGTAAGTTGTTGTTTTTTTTAATTACAATCTTCAACACTTAAACAAAAAAACATTCATTTTGTTTTAAGACATTTCTTTATAGACGGGCAATTTGCTATTTGTCCAAAATATTCGTCGAAAAGAAATGTTTACAATAATGTACATAAAAGTATTTAATACAATTTACCATCTGAAAGTCCAAGTTTCAGTCATTATGTTCGTTTTATAAAATACTCAGTAGTTACATTTAAAGTCTTCCGTATAAATAATATGTATATATTATTGAAATAAAGGTAATAAAGGACTATTTGCTCGTAAATTCCTACCATAAAATAAACTGAACCCCCATTTTATGTCTGTGTTTTTGCGATAAATGTTTTATTTTTCTTGCACCCGTTATTTTACAATAATAAATATATTTTCTTTATTTATTTTAATATTCACTTGAATGTGTATATTCTAAAAGTTTTTATTTTGTGAGAATGGTTAGTTTTAAAGTGGGGGTTTGTTTTTACACTTCAACTTATATATATTATAGAAATAAAAACAAATATTTGTTTTTACTTCTATAACTCTGATGCTTTGAAAAAAAAAAAACCCAAACAAACAAACCTGATAATGCAGTTTGTAAATAAAGAAATGTACGAGCTGATATCTGGAAAAAATGTTGTTCTGTTTTGTTTAAAGAAATGTCCAAAACACCGGTACTGTCTAAAAATAATCGGTTGTACAATTTAGGCCTAAATTGGATCCTCCTTTTATGTCCGTAATTTTGTTTTTTCGTCGACGATGATTAAAATCTGACGTTTTTATTTTAGAGTATCAAAGCCAAAAAGAAAAGAAATAACAACAACAACAAAAGGTAATCTTCAACTTTTTACTCGTAAATTCCTGCCATAAAATTAGGCTTGGGCATTTTATGGTAGGAATTTACGAGTAAAAAGTTGAAGTGCAAAAACGAACCCCCACTTTAAAACTAACCATTCTCACAAAATAAAAACTTTTAGAATATACACATTCAAGTGAATATTAAAATAAATAAAATATATTCAGTATTGTAAAATAACGGGTGCAAGAAAAATTAAACATTTATTGCAAAAACACGGATATAAAATAGGGGCTCAGTTTATTTTATGGTAGGAATAAACGAGAAAACTGTTCTTCTTTACCAAATAATCATCAGTATCGTAATGAAGTTGAACCCCTCCCCCCCCCAAAAAAAAAAACCCAGAATGATTGGTCTAAGTTATATATGTAGAAAGTGCTCAGTACACTAGGTACCACCAATTTTCCTTGTGAAATCCCCCCCCCCCCATCTATATTTAACACAATGAAACTTGCATAAAGGTTAATATTATCTTGAAAATTTTTTGTCCAGAATAAACATTACAAAAAACCCTGATGATATTAAATAAAAATTTCAGCTCAGGGAAATAATCTAAATTATGAACGAAAAACAATATTTACATTTTTGCACCGTTAAATCAATTGAAATTTAACGTAGCCAAAAACAAATTATGACTACCGGTTTAAAAAAAAAAAAAAAAAAAACCTATGAAAAATCAATTAATGGTCCAATTTTCACGAAAGTTTCCATGATTATTTACCTTTTGATGTAAATATGTCTGAAATAGTTTTTCTTAAAATATATTAGTGGAAATATATATTTTTACGAGGTCTCCCCCCCCCCCGTATTTTATGAAATATAAAAAAATGATTTTTACTTTTTTTCTATAAAGATAAGTCTGAATAACTATATTAGAAGATTTTTATAAGTTTCGATGCGAAAGCTTTTTAGTAAAAGAACAATGGATACAGAATTCTGCTAAAAAATATCAATAAAGAAAATTACCCTGTTTTAAAAAAAAAAAACGGACCGTTTTACTTATTTTTAAGATAATGGTGAGTAATTTCCCCCCAATCAGATAATTTGATTTTTGAATTGACTGTTTTTCTTTGTAACAACTCTTTATGTTCGTTATTTCTTTTTTGCGAGATTTAAAAAAAAAGTTAAAAAAAGTTAAAATATTTGTTTCTTCCTTCAATATCTTCTAAAGTAGACTTTGCTCCCACACAAAATTATTTGATGAACTTAGGCAGACATAGTAGATGTTAAGAAAAAAATATTATGAAAATTGAAGAGGACACATTTTAGATAGACTGACCATAAGCTACATAGGTGAAAAGTTGTTGATTTTGAAGTCATACATTTGGGTGGGCAAAATAAAAATTTCTATCAGGTATAGGGTTAAAATAGTTGAATATTTGGATTCTACAGTCTTTATTTGCCTTACATACCAAATTTCAGAAATATTGAATGTATGAAAGTATTTTTTTTTTAATTAAAAAAAAACACTAAGATTTTGCGACACCGCACAGCCTTAATTTTGAGGCAAAAATAGGAAAATTATATCCCCCCCTCTAAAATCGGAACGGTAAGGTTTAAGACAAAATAATTTGGCACACTTTCCTAACTCATGAAGGGGAACATTTGTGCCAAATTTCAGGTAATTCAGTGTCAGGGGTGTAACGCTCTGGTGAACTGACATGGAATGACCCAACAAAAAAAAAAAAAAAAAATACTGACATCTGGATATTGACTGTATTAAATTTTTATGAGCCATCCTTTGGCCTTAAAGCAAGAGCGCTTGTCCAGTGGAATTGGATCCTTGGTAAAGAGTCCCTCAATAATGAATCCTTTGGTTCTTCTGGTAAAGAGTCCTCAGTTCTTTTGTCAATGGTCACAAGTATAATGTGAAAAAATCAGTGCCTAAGTAATGTATCAGCCACGCAGTATGGTCAGTGATTGGCTAAGGAATAGACCACATGACCTCGCCTAGTCTATAAATCCAGGTGGGGAATTAGAGCAGACCTTATATCATAAAAATTCCAACAGAATGTAAGTAAAACATTTAATATTTTTGAAGATTACCACAGATGAATATTCTGGACAATAGGTAGGTGTATTTGCCTCATACCCCACTTGTATGGGCTGGACAGAAAGGTCTCATTTTTATGTGGGCTAACAAAAATTGTGTCAATCCCGTCGGCATTCCCTCTCAGGCGCTGGGCAATAAACCCAGCCCTACCCCCAAGGGGGTAGGTATTGCCCGAGGGGAAAGCCCCCTGGGATCGCCGCTAATAATTGTACTTTACCGGTCCAGTGGCCGAAGCAATAGGTATATTACTCACTGTTATTGGGTTAGCTCAGTCGGTAGAGCAAGGTTTTTAGTTCGATACAGGCCCTCGCCAACTCAGCATATGAGTAGCACAGGGGTCTGTGCGGTAAAGTAAGGAGCTGATGGTAGGTATGATGCTCCACCTCAGATGCAAAAACAATCTCCTTGGTCTACCGCTAGTGAAAAGGGGATAGACTCCCTCGCTGATTGGCTGATGCCGACTTTAGCCCACCCCGACAGTTTTACTTACGATCTTGAAAAATAAGTAAAACTCCTGTATAGAAAGATAAGGGTCTGAATAATTATATCAGAAGATGTTTATAAGTTTCTATACGGGAGTTTTTTTTAGTTATGTATATACCCAAAAGGGGTATATACACAATATTCTTTTACTAGAGTGAGGGGAGAGAGACAGAGTATCAGAGAGATGAGATGCATAATTGCATTACTTACTTCTTTCTTCTCTGGCCATTGGGGATCGCCTAGTTGCCATGTTAAATTCTATCTTCTTCTGGTAATTTATGAGGAAGTGCATCCCGGTCTCCTACCTCATAAATTGCTACACAGTGACTATTAAAATAACGACCCCAGCTACGGTGTTACTTTAAAGAAAACAACCAACTTAGGGTGTTAAATGTTTTTTGGAGAGGCTTCTCTTTTTTGTCTTAATTCTTATTTATTTATCGTAATTTGTTGTAATTCTTGTTTATTTATTGTAATTTGTCATTATAAATTTCTATAAATAAACAAGAATTACAACAAATTACCATATTCAATGTTTTTTCTTTTGAATGGAAAAAAATTTGTTTAATGTCTTATTTTTAGTTTAAATAAACAAGAATTACAACAAAAAAGAAGCGACCCCCCCCCCCAAATACATTTACTTGTCGAAAATATCTATCTCCATTTGTTCATATCTATCCATATTATTTTGTTTGTTTATCTATCTATCTATCTCAGTCTATTCCAAACTATATATATCCATCTTCATATCTAAACAAGAATTATGACAATTACGATAAATAAATAAGAATTACCACAAAAAAGAGAAGCCCCCCCCCCAAAAAAAATACATTTAACGCCCTAAGTTGGTTGTTTTCTTTCACTGTACACTGTAGCTGGGGTCATTATTTTAATAGTCACCGGGTAGCAATTTTTGAGGCAGGAGACCGGGACACACTTCCTCATAAATTACCCTTCTTCTTGTTGATTTTTTTTCTAGCTAAGACATTAATGACCAACAACGCCAAGTTACGGTTTTTAACTTTTATTCCTAATCTTAACTAACACAGTGCGCATGCAAGCGATGAGTTCCAGTTAAGCAAGAAACGTCTCTCTTCACCAACATCATGCTTGAAACTGAAGATCTCACTAGATCTCATGTGACTTCATGTGATTTGCGGGTTTTCCACTTCTGGGGTGAAAAGGTCCCCAACAGTCTGTAAATTTCCATTTTCACTACACAGTGTTGTCAATAATCTGTGCTACCATAGATTATACAACAGCTGGATTATTATTTATCATTTGAAGGTAATTAAAATAATAAATAAAAAACACCTAAAATAGAATCTGAGGTTACAGTGGCCGGGACATTCTGTTTATACACAATAAAGATAAGGACAACAGTCCAAAAGATCAGAATTACTCATACTGAGACTTAATTCTAAAAACACAACAGTGCTGGCAGTACCCGCATTATCAAACATTTTGATTTTTTGGCTGATTGATATCATACTAGCAGGACGTGTGGATATACCACAGTATGATAATTTAATTATTATAATGTTTTATATATTTACTTAAGAGCTATTGCTAATTACTTCAATATGTAAAAAGTATAATTTTCTCTTGCTCTTCTTTTTTTCCTTCTTTTTCATCTTTTCATTAAGTTCGATTGAAACAGATTAGTGTTATCGTTTCCACACACTCACCCTCTCTATCTTTCCCCTACCCTCTTTTTTCTTATTTTTTTTTCTTTGTAACATGTCTTTTTTCTTGCCTTTCTTTCTTAATGATAAAAACGGAATTGTCCATTATTTAGCTGAGGTGATGACATTCATAAGAAATAAGAATTCGGCAGATAAGCAACATCAGTTAATCAGGATTTACAATTTTGATTTCATTTTGGATGATTTCATTTTTATCCATGGGGGTGTAGCAAGATGATAATGGCTGTAAAATTAAGGAATATGAATTGTAATATATAAAGAAATTTTACCCAGTGTATTTTGTGAAATAATTTTCTATGATCTCAGTGAAAGAAACTCTCACTGAAGTGATATTAGTATTAACTGCATTATTCAGACTATTGTCCCCCATCTTCATTGTTATTTGTACAACGTTTCAGCCGATATGCCCTCCGGCCTTCTTCAGGTATTTCTTGTCGGACTCAGGAACCTTCTTTTTGAACTCGGAAACTTTCTTGTCATAATCGGGAGCCATCACGGAACTTTGAACTAACCCTTTATTTAGTCCACGGGGGTATCCTGTTCTCATTCCGCTAAAGTTCCTGAGTTCGAAAAGAAGGTTCCGAGTCCGACAAGAAATACCTGAAGAAGGCCGTAGGGCATATCGGCCGAAATGTTGTACAAATAACAATGAAGATGGGACAATAGTCCGAATAATGCAGATAATACTAATCATCAAGACTCATCTCAAACATTCAGAGAAAAAGTGATATTAGTTGCACATTAACAAATCTGATAAATCTATATATAAGGGTAGTTATGTATGTATGTATGTCCTGAGGAGACTATGAAAATAAAACATTAATGACAAAGTAAATATATATATATATATATATACATTCACTATCACAGATGTTGCTTTTTGAGCAAAAATAATGAAAATTTGATTTATATTCATGAATATGATTAAAAAATAAAATTTGAATACTAACAGCATGGATTTTTATTTTGCATTTGATATTTTAAAATAGGAGCCATTACTTTTTCTTTTCAGAGTGCCTGTGAACTTTTTTTTCTGATGCCTCACCAGACCGGATCAATGCAAGATCTTTTTTTACTTAGGGATTTTAATTGAGGCAACCTGCAAAGATCCAACTCCGGATTCAATTATAATAGATCTGTGAGACTAATATTTTTCCCCAACCCCTCTATGCAGGTGATGCCGGGTAGCCACTTCTAGACTTTAGTAAACCTTAGCAAATTGATTTCTTCAATTATTTAATTTTCTTTTTTTTTTTCCTTTCTTTCTTTTTGTAGACCTTTACCCAATGTTTAAGTCAACTAGTTTTAATTGACACTACAAACAATTTAGTAGAAAGACTTTTGTACCCGTGAGTCATTCTTTTTTTGTTTTGATTAGTAAACTTTTCATTATTGCTGTAAAAACTGTTGTTACTATCCCATATTTTGTGTTAGTTCATTGTTATTTCTGTAGATGATTCTCATCCCCATAGAAAGATGTAGTATCAGATATAATCCTTGCCTGTTGGGCCTGTTCTTTCTGTGAAGCAGTCCATCGAGCAAGTAATTTTATGACAATTTATCAATGCCATTAAATAGTCATAATTTTCATTATTTTGGCACAAAAAGCAAGTTCTGATGATAGTGAATGTGTGTATATATATACATTTTGTTGTCTTCTCCAGACATACTTACATACACACCAATTGTCCTTTATATGTGTATAGTTTAATTTGACATTCAAAGAAATTAAACAAATAAAGTTATTCAATTTAAGGCTTAATTTAATAAATATGAAATCTATTAAATCTCTAAGAAAATGAATTAAGAGTATGACAACATATATTACATTCAAACATTACTTGAATACATATGAAATCTATTAAATCTCTAAGAAAATGAATTAAGAGTGTGACAACATATATTACATTCAAACATTACTTGAATAAATTTTACTTATTGAAGAGAATTTTTAAAGAATTTATTTTTCTACAGAATTGAACTGAATAAAATTTTATTGACATCTAATTTTTAACTCGCACCAATAATTTCAAAAATTAATTTTTACACTGCCCGGAGGGTGTTTTTTTGCTAGTAAATCTCATACAATAAGAATAATCCCAATGCATTACTATAATTAGGAATACACCATAAGGCTAATGTATGCCAGTCAATATCATCATACATACAAAACAGTATAAATGCATACCATCTTGAAACACAACAACCATAAATGAATTCCATCTTTGTAAATAGACTTTAATATGAAAGTTGTAGGGACTGGATTAACTCGGTGTTTGTGATGGGTTGAAGAAGATCCGAGTTTTGATCCCCACAATTTAAATGTATAAGACTACGGAAATGAAGTTTCCATAGAAAACAAAAGAAGACAAAATTGATAAAAGAAACAAACTTTATATACATTAATTTACAATTGGTATATTCAATTGTTCTTTCAGCGGTGTTGCAGACTGTATGTGTCTGTATGTAGTTGTGTTTGTAAAGTGCTTATGTATTGTTTATATTTGTGTGGTGGATATGTCAAATTGTAGCAGTTTTGATAAAACAATGTCTGTGATTGAAACTTGTGTCGTATTGAGTAAAGAGAGAGAAAATATGAAACGAAAAAATAGACGGTCCTGTTGTGTCGTATTTTATGTTTTCGGACAGCGTCTTCTCCCCATTGTGTCGAGTTGGGAAGAGCGTCCGTTCCCACTGTCGAGTTAGGAGTATCCGCTCCGACTCTGTCGAGTTGGGAAGAGCATAAGCTCCCTACTGAAGTTTTTCAGCTCTATGGGCCTTTTTATAATTTTATTTTGTCATTCTCTACGTGATCATTAAGTTAAATTTAATATTGGAATTTTTCAAATATCAGCTGTTTTCTAATGACATAAATATCGGATGATTTTGCAACATTCCGATGGCGTACATATTTTCAATGGAATTTAAACCATTGTTTCTATAGTTGCTAAAATATTTCTAAACTAATATTTATTTGATTATCTTTTGTTTACATAATTCTTAACTTATACAATTGTAAAATTACTTAATTATTTTAATGTATCCAATTCCACATGCACGTAAATAGGGGGCCAAAGTCCCCATAAAGTGTAAATTAAATAAATACAAATTTTTTGAGCAAATTAAAAAAAGACAAGTAAACAGAATTGATGAATTATTGCTACAGTCATTTTCAAATGAAATTTGTTTAAATAATTCAGTACAACCAAAAAGGCCAAAGATGCTGATTGTAAAAAAAAAAAAAAAAGATAATACATATTGAAAAAATTAAAACATCATCCATATTATAAACAAATATAAAAATGAATAAAGATTATTTTACAAATTGACCAAAACATGTGCTTCTTCAAACAGAAACAAGAAACTGCAATATTGGAAAAAGAATATTCATCTCATATGTTTGTATTATGATATGAATGCAGTTTTAATAGCTTGAATATATATTTTTAACAAACACCAATTAATTTTTAAGTAAAATCATCATTTTATAGTAAAAATCATTTCTAATGCATTTTTATCATTGTCCAATGCATTTTTATAGTAAAAATCATTTCCAATGCATTTTTATGGTAAATATCATTGTCCAATGCATTTTTATAGTAAAAAATCATTCCAATGCATTTTTATAGTAAAAATCATTTCTAATGCATTTTCATAGTAAAAATCATTTTCATAGTGTCATTTCCAATGCATTTTTATAGTAAAAATCATTGTCCAATGCATTTTTATAGTAAAAATCATTTCAGTGATTCAGGTGTTCACCATCTCCACCTAAATTCCACAAATTTTAATTAAGAAAATCCATCATATATTTTGTGCCTTTTATTTTTTAGAAGAAAAAAATGTTGAAATACAGGAGAGAATTTTTTTCTTTAAATGACAGCAAACAATTATTGTTTATTTCTTCTGTTAACATAATATCAAAAGTAAAGGAAATAAAAGATAAACTCTTGAACTTTTGTTTTAACTTTTTCAGATTTCCTCAACAGAACTGGCTGATCATTAAAAAGGAGGATTTGGTTACTTAGCAACAGAATAAAGGGAAATGAATTTACTTACTCAGGAGAAACCATTCAAGTGTGAAATCTGTGAGAAATCATTTGTGCAGAACTGCCTTCTCAGCCGACACATGAGAACTCACACTGGAGAGAAACCCTATCCTTGTGTCATATGTGGTAAAAGTTTTTCAGAAAATGGTGGCTTGCAGAAACACTTTCGGATACATACTGGAGAGAAGCCCCACAAATGCAATGTGTGTGGGAAAGCTTTCTCTCAACTTGGACATCTACAGTCACACATCAGGACTCACACAGGGGAGAGGCCATTCCACTGTGATGTGTGTGGGGAATTTTTTACTGAAAAAAGTAAAGTTTATGTACATATGCGCACACATACAGGAGAGAAGCCATTCCCTTGTGAAGTATGTGGAAAACCATTTGCTCAAAACTATAGTCTGCAGAGGCACATGGTAATTCACACAGGAGATACACCATATCATTGTAATATATGTAGCAAAAGGTTCCGTCGGTATAATGGCTTGCAAACCACTTGCGCACACACACAGGAGAGAAACCCTATCACTGTGAAGTATGTGGAAAAGCTTTTCATCAGAGCAGTCACTTGAGTAGACATTTGCAGGTCCACACAGGAGAAAAGCCTTATCATTGTAGAGTGTGTGGCAACACTTTTGGACAAAATTCTCATTTAATAAGACATATGAGAATCCATTTCAAAACGCCTGGAACTGTTAACTTATAAAAAAATTATTTCAAACACAAACTGACTTTAACCCTCTCTGCACAACATCTCTCTCTCTCTCTCTCTCTCTCTCTATATATATATATATATATATATTTGTTTAAACAGGTAATGTTATAGGCCACAGAATATTTCTTCTTTACTTTTATCTGTAGTCGTTAAAGTCTTTTTGTAATTTTATGTAAATCAGGATTTAGACAGTGGAAAAATTGTCCCTTTTTTCTACCCAAGCGATTTCGACCATTTCACTGATGAAATGGTTGATGAAAGCCAGAAACGACACCTATGAACTCAACCCTGGCAAAATGGTCGAAAATACTTGGGTAGAAAATGTGGGACAACCATCTGAATCCTGATTTACAGAAAATTACAAGACTTTAACGACTACAGATGAAGATCATAAAGAAGAAATACTGTTTAATCAATAACTTTCTACCAAAATTCACAACCTTTATGTATATTAAGAAATTTGAAAAAACAAGTGTTCCAAAAATAATATGAATTTATTTATCGACGCTTAAATGTTTCGGTTTCTTTAAACCTTCATCAGGATGTATTATGGGTGAAGAAATTGATGGATGTTTTATAGATGACAGGAGATAAAAAAATCTTTATAAAATTTGATTTTTTTAATCTGTCATCTATAAAACATCAATCAATTTCTTCACCCCATAATACATCCTGATGAAGGTTTAAAGAAACCGAAACGTTTCAGCGTCGATAAATAAATTCATCTTATTTTTGGAACACTTGTTTTTTCAAATTTCTTAATATTGTCGGATTTATTTCCATATTTACTCCCATATATATATATATATCAAGGGCATACAATCTGGCTGTTCTAAATGAGTACCACACAGTCACTATATAATTTTTCTGTTCCTTGTTATTAATATATCTTGGGAGTTCATGCCTTTTAAGTGTATTATGATGTGGTGTAGAGATAATGAGAGAGTGACATTTTGTGTTTGTTTAATGATGAGAAGTTGTATGGATAATTAAATTGAATGAATAAATTTATTTAAAAGGAAATTGTCAAATAATTGCTATGATTAACTATTTTCAGCACAGGGACGACATATGATTGATTGATTGGCATCCTTCAGTCTACTAAAGACGATGGAGTAGTGTCCACTTTTCTTTTTTTTTCCTTTAATCTGCAGTTGACCGAATTATGGGTCTACCCCGGTTTCGATCTTAATGATCTCGTCAGGACATTGTATTCATTGTACTAAGTTGAATTGCATTAATTTATATATATTTGCAGGTGGGGTGGGTTTAGCTACTGCTTGACTAATTAATCCCCTGGATTCCTCCTCTGTTATGTTTGTTTTAGTTTGTAAATAGAATGACTTTTTTCACGTCAATGTCTTTCTTTTTTACTTTTTATTGCCGTTCAGCCATTTCCGTATCTTTTATAACGATCTGATCATGAGATGTTAATTTGTAAATCGAGTTATTTCTTTTCCTTTTTTTTAATTTTCTTCCATTAAGTTCTTTTTTTCTTAATTTCTATTATCAGGCCAAGCTATTTATTTATCTATTTCCTGATGCTACACCTTTAAGTTAATTACTATTTAAAATGTTGTCTAGTGTCTCCTCCCATAGTTTTAAAGTATAATCCTAATTATCTTACAATTACTGATTGATTCAATTGGGTTTTAATTCACCAACATTTGTTTGTCTTTTTAATGCCTTGAATTGGGATTTATCCATAATATTTGCACATTCTCAGCTGTCATGCTCACAGTATGTGTCTATTTCTACAATTCTTACTTCTATTTGATTGGCATCCTTCCGTCTACTAAAGACGATGGCATAGTGTCCACTTTTCTCCCCCCCCTTTAATCTGCAGCTGTGTGAGTGACTGAACAGTCCACCTCTTGAATGGCAATCACTGCAAGCAAACAGTGATGCCTACTGGAGTTGCTCTTTTTCACTCCTTTAAGTTCCTTGTTTGACAAGGAGTCACCAGGTCGCACGGTCGTCTGCAAAGCCTCCCATGTGTTGGTGCCAATGTGGCATGTCTTTATTTTCCTTTTGCAGGCATCATTTTTTTTTTTTTTGTCTTTATACTGAATCAGCTTTACAGGGACATATACACTATGACAATCATTAGAACACTATAATAAACCTTGTCAGGATACACTGACTGCATCTCTATGGAGAGGTAAGGCCACCTGTTGGACATGGGCGGCAATCCGTGATGCTTAAGGAAGGAACCCTAATCGTTGAGAAGTCTATGATATACAACATAACACTTTAACCTTAGCAAGTCAAGACCTAGCACTAGGCACTACCAATTCGATTATTTACAGTCAAATTTTTGTCTAAGTAGAAAAGTAGTTACATAATGAGCATCAGTAAAAAAAAAAATTATATAATTTATTTATAATACATTTTGAACAATTAAATTTTGCTAAAAAATAGCTAAGTGAAGATTTATACAGTGCTCTAAACAATCCGTATTTATCAGCATTTTAAAACATTTTTAAAAGTTTCTTCTTAGAGATCAATAACAAATAACATTAAATACACTATGTACAGAAAAACGACTAACTTTTTTTTATATTAATTCAAAAGAAAACATCTTTTTTTTTGTTCAAAGCAGAAAACCAATGAGTTAAAAAAAAAAGAATGGCATTTTTGTTTACAAAAGTCAATGAGAAATATGTTAATAAATTGGGAGGCTCAGGTTGATATAAATAAAATTACCAAAAATCAGGAATAATCTGATTTTAATAACATTTTTAGCATTGACTTATTAATCAACAAATTCTTCCTTTTTAAATTACTGAATCATTTCAATCAAACTGATTCAATGGAAATAACACAAAATTCTTTAAAATAAATATTACCTTTTTCACCTACCATACATGCTTTGAGGAAATAATTCATATACTGTTGTGGGCTTTTAAGGGTACAAAATAAGACAAACGACTGGTAACAATGTATACAAATGTATTGAACAAAAAGGAGTAGAATTTTACAGCAAAGAAAGTGGAGATTGTGTCCGACCAATATAGTTACGAGCTGACTCGCATTTGCTTCATGTCAAGCCACAATTGTTCCTATTACTTATAGTAGCCGTCAGCGCATTCCATTTATGTCAATAGGTTATATCACCTATAACATATACCTAATTAATAGATAAAATTTATTTAAAATATGAAACACCAAATTTTAAGTTTCAAATTTCATATTTTTAGATTCTAAAAACAAATATTTATTTAATAACTAGCAAAATATTACTTATGTAATTTATTTTTAATACATTTTAAACAATTAAATTCGCCCCCAAAATGACTAAGTGAGATTTATCCAGTGCTCTAAACAATCCATGTTTTCAGCATTTTAAAAAAAAGTTTCTTAGAAATCAATAACAAAAATAATTAAATACACTATGTACTGAAAAATTACTAACTTTTAAATGAAATATTTTCTTTTTAGGTCTAAATACACAGAAAACAAAGACACTCTAAAAAAATTTGTGGGTTATTTACAAGAGAATTGACTAGGGGAAAATATCATGTGATCTATTTTTTCTATGGTAGGCCGAGATTGATAAAAAATCAAGGAATCAGCTGATTTTCATTAATTTTCTAAATTACTGAATCGTTTCAATCAAACTGATTCAATTGAAATAAATTGAAATTCTTTAAAACGAATATTACCATTCATACCACCCATATGTGCCTTGAAAGCAACAATTTATATACCTAATTAATAGATAAAATTCATTTAAGATATGAAACTCCTAATTTTAAGTTTTAAATTTTCATATTTTTAGATCTAAAAATGAATATTTAATAAAAAGTCTACTTTAGCATTGTCATTTAATAATTTTTGGAGAAAACTTAATTGAAAAGTTAGGTTGCCACCCTTTTAGACAGAACAAATATCGATGTATAATTTTTTCACTGATTATCTAAAAGGCAATTATATACATAACACAAAAATCTCCAAAATTAACTAATGCATTATAAAATTCCTTCATTTTTAAATCGACACTGAAAAATTCATTAAATCGGAAAATTCTCTGATTCTTGTTAAATTTTTTTTTCAATCAGGGGGATTAAATTTATTTTATAGAATATGTCTGTGATGTCAAAATTGACAGTACCTTAGTGCCATGTGAAATGCAAAAAAGAAAGAAAAGAAAAGTGAGACTGGGGTGAAAATGACAATAATGAATTTTATTTGATAAAGAAAACTGTGATCAAAAAAGAAAAGTTTTGTTGTTTATTAAAGGTGTTAATTAGGTATGTGCATAAATTGGAAGGGAGGTAATAAGAATGTTAAAATCTTTTAAATTTTCAAACTTTTTTAGGGTATTGAATTCATATTTTTTTTTTTTAATTTTTCTATATATTCTTCAGGATCTTTCAAGAAATGTAAAAATTAGGGACTGGGAATTTTGTTTCTTCAAATGGTCAAAGGTCACCTCCCCCTATTCTGAATTGATGAAAAAATATTTTTTTTAATTTCTTTGATAAAATAAGCTAATTGTTATAATATTAAGTCATTGAAAAATAATTTGGGGAAAATTTCATTAAAATTGGACGATTCCCTGATTTTTGGTAATTGTTTTAAAATTAAGAAATTAAAAAAAAATTATTATCTCCCTTGGCAAAAATTGTGCATCACTACCAAGGTATATCCAATTTGTTGAAAAATCCGTGTTTTACAAAACAAATTTACCCCCACACCTGATTGAAAAAAATTACTAAACATCGGGGAATTATCCGATTTTAATAAAATGTTCAGTGTTGATGAATGAATTTTATAATGCATCAGTTATTTTATTTCAAAACTTTCTAATTTTTTTCAGGTCACTTAACTTTGACCCCCACCTTATTTTAGGGGTGCAAAATAATGAGGGGGTTATATACTTTCGAAACTAATTACTAGGTACCACCAATTTACCCTGTGAAATTTACCCCTCCCCCTATATTTAACACAAGGAAACTTGCAGAAAAATTAATATTATCTTGAAATTTTTTTTGCATTCGAAAAAAGAAACATTAAAAAAATCCTGATGATTTTTTTAAAAAATTTTTCAGCTTGCGGAAATAATGAAAATTATGATTGAAAAAAAAAAATGCTTTCATTTTTGCTCTGTTAAATCAACTGAAATTTAATGTAGCTAAAAACAAGTTACGATAAGAGGATTTAAAAAAAATTCTATGAAAATCAATTAATTGTCCGATTTTCACAAAAATTTCCATAACTATTTACCTTTGGATGTAAATATATCTGAAATAGTTTTTTCCTAATATATATTAGGGGAAATATATTTTTTTACGATAATAAATAAAATAAAATAGTTGGTTTTACATGCGAAAGGGTTATTTTAATGTGGAAATGGAGACTATAACTTTAAATATTATCTCTCTTTGACAATTATACATTTAAAATGTATGGATGGCTGTATTCGACAATTGTTTTTTGTGCACATTCAATAAGCGATTATTGGTTTTCAACGATTTTTAAAAGTTTTTTTGTGGTAGTTTGAGAATAACTCTGGAATATATATATATATATATATATATATTTTTTGTGTAACTGAAGCAAAGACAATAAGTACTTTTACTATTAAAATTTCACAGTGAAATTGACTTTAAAATAAAATATGCCAGTCGAATTTGCGCCCGTTTAGATTCTAAAAAGAAATGAAATGTATGAAAATGTTAATTACTTGTAAAATTTACTACTAACATTTACTATTGAAATTTATTATTAAAATTCATTATTAAAATTTCACAGTGAAAGTAACTTTTTACCAATTATGGGTTTGGGTAAATTATAAAATCGAAAACTAAATGAAATGAATGAAAATTTGAATATTTTTTCTGAGAGAAAAACTGATAGAATAATGAAGAGTTAGTTACTTTTATTGTAAAATAGGTTGAATTAGTTCAAGATGTTTTTAACGCTTAAAAAAACCCCAAATAACAATATAGTAGACGGGAACGTGTCTCGTCTGTAGTGCCAAGATAAAAAACAAATATGTCAGTTTTGCTCTTCCTTATATTCTAAGAATCACACATTACTATTCAACAATAAAAATTACAAATTCTTTTAAAAATATTAATATATCGTGGATCGTACAAATTTTTAGTTCACCTGAATTCTAAAATTCATATATTTAAATATCCATGAAAAATTCGATTTTTTCACGCAAAAAGATTTTTAAACATTTAAAAAAAATCAAATTATTTAAGCAACAAAAGATTCAAAATCTCTTAAAAATTTTTTTTCTTGACAATTTAATAGAATATAGTACATATCAATTAAAAAAGCAAAAAAAAAAGAAGTTTTCAAATAATAATATGACATTTTTTTGCACTTTTTATTTCCGATTTCATTAATTTTACCTAAAAAAAAACCTACTGCGTGTATGTTATACAATTTTTGGGATATAGATTTTCAGACTCTTATCTTTATAGAAAAAAAGTAAAAAAGTTTTGTGATGATTCATTTTATTTTTATCTCATAAAATAAAATAAGGTAAAGTACTCATTAAATGAATATATTTTTAGAATCTAAAAATATGACATTTTAAACTTAACATCATGCTATTCATATTTTAAATTAATTTTATATATTAATTTATCATACTAATTAAATTAGAAAGTTTTGAAATAAAATAATTGATGCATTATAAAATTCATTCATTGATAAATCAATATTGAAATTTCATTAAAATCAGATAATTCCCTGATTTTTGGTAATTTTTTTTTGGGAGGGTTAAATTTATTTTGTAAAATAAGTAAAGTCGTCAGGTGGCCTAAAATCGGTATCAGCCAATCAGCGAGGGAGTCTATCCCCTTTTCAATAGCGCTAGACCAAGGAGATTATTTTAGCATCTGAGGTGGAGCACCACGCCTACCATCAGCTCCTCACATTACTGCACAGATCCCTGTGCTACTCATACGCTGAGTTGACGAGGCCGGTATCGAACCAGGAACCTTGTGATTCCTAGCCCAACGCTCTACCGACTGAGCTCATTATGTAACAATTTTTTGACTAAAACTAAAATTGGACCATATGACCTTTAGGCACCCCTTTTTGATCTCGATTAAGAAAGGACATGTTTTTCATTTACACCGTTAATATCCTGTTGTTTGCTAGGGGTTAGGGTCAGGGGTTAGTTTTATAATTTTTTAAAATCTAAAAATCGTCTGTTAAAACAACCGGATATTGACAGTGTAAATGAAAAACATGTCCTTTCTTAATCGAGATCAAAAAGGGGTTCCTAAAGGTCATATGGTCCCTAAAATGTAACTTTAAATAACTAGGGACTGGCAAAAAAAATCGCTACTACGAGTTTTAAAAGCGAATTAAGAATAATTAAATCTATTATTTAAGGTTAAACTTTGTTTAAATCGATAAGTAGTAACATACTAACCATCATTTAAAAAAGAAAAATATCATTACATATGCAGTTTATTTTTAAAAGATTTAAAACTATTTGTTTTGGTCAATTTCGACAGGATCCACCATTTTGGCTGTTTTAACCTATTTAATTAATTTTAATTCGATTTTTTAAGTGATTAAGTCCGTTGGTTTTCAAAGAAATCTTCTGATATAATTATTCAGACTCTTATTTTTATTTAAAAAATCCAAAAATCGGAGACCTCGTAAGAATATTTTCCCTCATATAATTAGGAAAAACCTATTCTAAACATAATTTCATCAACAGGAGAATGAATATCGAAATTTTCGTGAAAATTTGACTCTTAATTGATTTTTCATGAATTTAAATTTAAAAAAGCCTCGAGTCGTAACTTGTTTTTGGCTACGTTAAATTTCAATTGATTGTTGGTGCGAAAATGTAAACAGTGTTTTTGTTCATAATTTTCATTATTCCCGTAAACTGAAAATTTCATTAATATCGGATAATTCCCTGATTTTTTGTAATTTCTTTTCAAACGGGGGAGGGATTGATTTTGTAAAACACGGATTTTTCAACAAATTGGGTATACACGTAAAATTTTATTTTGATGATTTGCATTAGGATTGAAAAACAAAACTGTTAAATCAACTGAAAAACGTAAAAAACAAACCTATGAAAAATCAATTAATGGAGTTTACCACATCTGAAATAGTTTTTTTCTAACGATGGAGATAAACACTGAAGCGTACCGAATTCCAAGGAAAACTTTTGTACTAGTCAACGAGGATTGCGTCGGATATTTAAAAACATGAATTTAGAATTTGAACTAAAAGTTAATTCCGTTAACTAAAGTTTGTTTTTCTGAGCGTGTTCAGTTTGAGATTCATTTTTTAACGTCAATTTCACTTTTTTAATAGTAACGAAACTTTTTGTAAAATTCTGTTTTTTCAAGAAGGTATGAAAAAAAAAAAAAAAAAAACGAAAACAGATTAAGGAACAAAAATTACAAGGAGATAAATTATTTTACACCGTTTAATCAATATATTTGCTTCTATAAAATAATGTTAATTGCTGTAGAAGTTATTCAATTCTTGTATGTGATGTTGTCTTTAAATTATTTTTCGAATGTTATTTTTTAAGGAATAAAGAAACGTGAGACTTTTGTACAAAGTTTTAGGTTTTGAAAAAAGGAACAATTTTATCTAATGTTAATAATAATCTAACAAGTGTGAGAAAAAGTGTCTGTTAATAAACATCGCAGAAAAAAAATCACACGTAAAATAAAAAAATAAAAAATAAAAAAAACACAACAAAAAACAGCAAAGGTAAGTAAGGGTTTTTAAATAGTTGATACTTTTGATTTTAACTCTTTCCAACGAAAGATTATTTATTTGTTTGTCTCTATTTATTTTTGTGTCACAATCGACTGCATTTTTAAATATTCCTCGACTAAAATTACCTCGAGTTCAAAAAACAAAATTACAAAATTTTGTCTCTATAAAAAATTAAATGGACCATATGACCTTTAGGCACCCCTTTTTGATCTCGATTAAGAAAGGACACGTTTTTCATTTACACCGTCAATATCCGGTTGTTTGTTAGGGTTAGGGTTAGGGGTTAGTTTTATAATTTAAAAAAAAATTCTAAAAAATGGTCAGTTAAAACAACCGGATATTGACGGTGTAAATGAAAAACATGTCCTTTCTTAATCGAGATCAAAAAGGGGTTCCTAAAGGTCATATGGTCCAATTAAATCCATATTATTATATGAAGAATGTATTTTGGTTATCTTCAGGTACGCAATCGCGAATTTTTTCAGCTTTTTAAAGGAATGCTCCCTTCAAATTAGCATCAGGAGCCAGCTTCGTACGCTCTTTTCATCTGTTTTATTCATTTTATTTTATTTATTTATTATTTATTTTGGTGTGGGGGATATAAAGTTGTTGTTTTTTATCTGAATTCTTAAATAATTTTGTTTTACAATAAATTATTTTGGACATTTCCCAATTGATGTGTTTAATGAACTTTTTTTCTCAATGAATTAACTTTTTTTTTTCAATAATAAAATTTGAAAACTTTTTTAACAATGGAATGAATTGAAAACAAATAAAAACAAAAAGAAAGTTTATTTGGCTAAACTTGCAAATCGGTCGGGAAATTAGGGTGACCCAGAAGAAACATAATCCACAAATTTTGTAATAAAACTGTTAATTTTAACTAGGAAGGTTGGGGCTTGGGGTTAAGGTTGGGGTTTAGGGTTAGTTTAATGGTAAAATAAATAAATAATTTGGGTTCTGTTTTTTTCTGGTTCACCCTAATTTGGTAATTTATGAGGAAGTGCGTCCCGGTCTCCTGTCTCAGAAATTGCTATCCAGTGACTATTAAAGTAACGTCCCCAGCTATGTCGTCTCGGCGGTGTTACTTGAAAGAAAACAACCAACTTAGGGCGTTAAATGTATTTTAGAGGGGGGGGCTTCTCTTACCAATATGAAGATGACTAGACAGATAGATTGGTGGATAGATAGATGTAAACAAAAATTACGACAAATGTCTATAAATAAACAAGAATTACGACAAATTATGATAAATAAACAAGAATTACGACAAAAAAGAGAAGCCCCCCCCTCTAAAATACATTTAACGCCCTAAGTTGGTTGTTTTCTTTCAAGTAACAGCGCCGAGACGACATAGCTGGGGACGTTATTTTAATAGTCACCGGGTGGCAATTTCTGAGGCAGGAGACACCTATTTTTCCGACCAATTTGCAAGTTTAGCCATTTATTTTCCCGAAAAATAATAAAAACAAAACAGATCTATTTGGGAGTGCGTATCTTAAAGATAACTGATTTATGAATTGTAATTAATCATAACTAATATTTATTTATTTACTTAACTTTAATCTTCGTTGTTTTTTTATCTCAATATATACTTGGGTTGTTGTTTCTATGACACCAAGGAAGAGTGTGTAGCTTTTTATCTCCCCACTAGGCTCAAATGTGATGTGAGGCTGGGGGTTAGTGGGGGTTGCTTGCCGGATGTAAAACTCATGCTGGGTGGTTTTAAAAATTTGTCAGATTCCAACAGCATCTCCTGTCATGGGCACCTCAGGCACTGAGCTATAAATTCAACCCTTACCACTTTTAGACAAGGGTACAGGTGCTGCCTGGGTGTGTGTTGGGGGAGGGGAGGGTCACCTGGAACTAAGCTGTTAATGATTTTATGTGCCTCCCACCCTGAGCCAAAAGGTATTGAAAAGGATAGTCTGGATGAGACATGAACTCATGACCCCTTCCCCATGATAGTACCCATGCTGTCAATTTTCTGTTTTTAAGATAGGGATTCAATTTGCACTCATGCCCTCTGTAGCATAATTATTCATAATATAATTTGGATTAAAAATAAAATGGCATTCGGATTTCTGGAGAAAGAGAGGAAAATGAAATACGAACAAAGAGAAGTGAATGTTTGGAACTCAATTGACTGATGAATGACCCCGAAATTAGATTTAAAAATAAAAACGGAAGTTCCAAGTTTTAACCGGAAGCGGAAGTTGGGTGACCCTCCCACCACCCCGAGATGAGAAACAGAAGAAGGGGAACATCAGTCTTTTTCGGTTGGGCTTTGGTGGGAGGCAGACGTGGCCTCCCAGTTCCTTGTATGGGTTTCTCATAGTAGTACCAAACATGATTTATGATAGAATAGTTTGACTATACTCTCTATCTCACTCTCTTTCTTCTCTGAAAAGAACCCATGAGACTAGATAGAAATAAACAGCCTCTTGTGACTATACGACTTGAGTATATAGTTTCTGAACTAATGATGACTACTACTACTAAACAACTACTACTACAACTTGAACTTGGCCTTATGCAACTTGGCCCAGAGATGAGAAACAGAAGAAGGGGAACATCAGTCTTTTTCGGTTGGGCTTTGGTGGGAGGCAGACGTGGCCTCCCATGCGATAAACCAATTCCAAACAATACTTTCTTGATTGAATTTATTTCCAAATTTTACTCATTTTAAGGTAATTCAAATTTTGATTTCATATACCTTTATGAAAAAAACTCTGAAAAAGTCATGTATTTATTAAATCTCAAAATCTTTACAGTACTCAATATACAAAAATGCAGAGCAATATCACAATATATAATTATTCATAAAAAATGTAAAGCAGTTGAATATGTCATAGATTCTGTCAGTCCCTGTACATAACTTGAATGTAGTACTCATGACTAACAAATGTTGCTACTTAATGTTATCACACATAAAACTGACACTAGGCATGTTTAAATATTCATGTATTAACATTGCTTTCAATAGATGAGATCTTTATTACAATTTAATACTTGTAAGATTGAATATTGTTTCTGAATTTCTATATTTCCAGGTGTTGATTCTACTTCTGGCAAGATTGGAACAAGCTTTAAAACAAACATTTTTCTAAATATGAATTTGTACTCAACGGCAAAAGAATTTTGTTGCAAAATCTGTGGCCAGACATTTACTACAAATTCAATGCTTCTTAAACATCAAAAGATAAACTGCAATGAGAATGGAAACCGCTGTGAAGAATTAGAAAATGATTACTCGAGCAAAGACAATCGATCGTCAAACTTCAGGGTAGGCAGAATGGAACAGAAACGCTCCAAGTGTGATGTATGTGGAAAAGTTTTTTCTCAAAGTAATATCAGGAGGCACACCAGAACACACACATTTGGAACTCCCTTTTACTGTGTAATATGTGGGAAATCCTTCTCACAGAACCAGACTTTAAAAATTCACTTCAGAGTCCACACAGGAGAGACTCCTTTTCAATGTGAAATATGTGGAAAAGCTTTTTCTCGTGGTGATATATTAAAAACACATTTGACAACACATACTGGAGAAAAGCGTCACAAATGCGAGGTCTGCGGAAAATCATTCACACAAAATTATACCTTGCAAATTCATTTGAGAATTCATACTGGAGAGACACCTTTCCCCTGTGAAATATGTGGAAAAGCTTTTTATATAAGTGGTCATTTAAAAAGCCACATGAAAACCCACACAGGAGAGAAACCATATGAATGTGAAATTTGTGGTAAAACTTTTGCTCAAAATGCTCACTTGAAAACTCATCTTATAATCCACACTGGAGAAACTCCTTTCTTATGTGATATTTGTGGAAAAGCTTTCTCTCGAAGAAACACTTTTAAAAATCATATGGCAATACACACAGACAAAATAAATTACTGATATGACAAATGTATATGTTTTATACAAGAAGGTCAAATGTAAATTAAAAGAATAAAGAAGTGATTAATTTATCACTTAATTTTACTTATTTGAAAAGTTTATTTTAAAGCTTTTAATATACATTTGTTTGGTTTGGTTTCTTTGTTTAATGGCATGTTAGCCTTTGTGGGTTATTTAATGCTAAAGTCATCATTATAGAAGAACAATAGTGGTACTATTTAATGAATAGTTGGGGGATAAAGGTATTCATTCCATTCCAAATGGTATTATTCCAAATAGTGAGACTGGAATTTGTACTCAATACAATGTCATAGTTCAGCATATTATGTGCTACCGCACTGGGACTTGTTATATAGAATTTTGTTGCTAATACCCTTGGGAAAGGTATGAATCCTACTCACCCTCCAGCTATGGGTAAATAGTAGTGCAGACTGGGCTCTTTAACCTTGGTTAGGCAACCGGTCTAGGAGAAGGAAAACTCTGAATTCAAACCTGTTGAACTCCGCTTAAGAAATTGACCTTGTGTCACATCCTGCTCGTGCGGAGGGGTTGGTAAATATATATATAGAATTTTGTCACATGTATTTTTAACACTTTCTTGACTGAATATATTTCCAAATTTTACTCATTTTAAGGTAATTCAAATTTTAATTCGAAATAGATTTATATATCCTATACCATTGAACAACCTATTATATTCACTTGTACATAAATATATCAGCTTGGCCAACTAGATCCAGTCAGATTATCTGGAAAGGATATTGTAAAGTAATATGATTATAGAGATCTGAAGAGGGAGATGTGAAGTCATTTAATTGTAGAGATCTGGTCAGTATATCGGGAAAGGGAAATGGGAACTAACTTAATTCTAGTGATCTGGTCAGTATATCTGGAGAAGAAAATGGGAACTAACTTAATTGTAGTGATCTGGTCAGTATATCGGGCAAGGGAAATATGAAGTCGATTGTAGAGATCTGGTCAGTATATATGGAGAGGGAAATGTGAAGTATGAGGTATGTCAAAAAAGTTCCAGATCTTGTGTCACAAAAAAATTATTTCAAATCCAAACTACAAACTACAAGTTATGCCCTTCAATGTAATCCCCCAGGAGTCTAATGTGATTTCCCATCCTTCTCTGCCATATTTGCATGCACTCCTGGAAGAATCCTTCCAGGATTCTCTGTAGCTCTGTTGTCACTGCCTTTTTGATGGTAAGGTTCCAGTTCTGGAGAATGTGGAGCAGCCCTACTTCACCATTGCTCCCAGTTCCAATCTGATCAAGTGGTAGTACCTGTTAGGGTCCCACCTATAGGTTAAAGAGAAAAAATGTGTTTAAAACAAATTGAGTAACCATCAAATATGAATATATGATAAAAAGGCTTGGGGCTTGCCATAAGGGCAATAAAGTTGGGACAATCATATGGGTGCTAGGGCTTGATGTGACCAGCCAATTGATCAGAGGGGGCCTCTCCCACCACCATCTGGCCTAAGAATGTCCTTCTGAACCCAGGTCGCCCCTGAGGTGCTTAAAGGTAACTTGGTCCAATTATTTTAAGCATCCTATTTTTTTCAAACAGATCTACTTGACCTATAGATGATACCTTAACAGGTACTACCATTATGTGTCAAAGTAGACCTGGGAGTAATGGTAATGAAGGTTTTGTTTGGTTTATTTGTTTAACAGTATTGATGTGCTTGGTGCTAAGGAAGATATTTAGTCAAGTTTCCACTTACCAAAGACCAATATTATCCTTAGTATATCCATTATATACTAACACTGAACAAAACAGAAGCAAAGACAAGATAAACACATTTGTACATACAAGAATATTTAACCTTTTATATATATATTATATATACTAATGGTATTAAAAAGAAGGAATGCACAAACATGTCCCAACAGCTAGAAATATACACATAATTTTCTATGAACAAGCAGTATGTGGAAGAGGTACAAAAATGGAAAAAGGTTTACTTAATGATGGAAAGTAAAATAGCCAAATGGCTTTACTGATCCCTGCCAGGGTCCTAAACAATATCTGGACCATATGACCTTTAGGCACCCCTTTTGTGATCTCAATTCATATGGACATTTTTTTCATTTACACCGTCAAAATCCGGTTGTTTGTTAGGGTTAGGGTTAGGGGTTAGTTTTATAATTAAAAAAAAAACTCTAAAAATCGTCTGTTAACAAACAACCGGATGTTGACGGTGTAAATGAAAAAAATGTCCTTATGAATCGAGATCGCAAAAGGGATGCCTAAAGGTCATATGGTCCCAATATCACTTCTATTAACAAGGGCAAAAAAGGTTGGGAATAGTTTTCTGAACTATCATGTGATACTCCGTGGACCCCAATGAATATGCCCATTCTGTAAGGGAGATAATTATTAGTTGTTTTAAACTGTAACTAGCCTTTATCATTAAATGGTCTTCATAATTTCAGTCCTGTTTTTCTAATAAAAGTATTCCCATACAATGAAACTAGATAACTAATTACAAATATTATGAATGTTTTCACCTACATATTATAAAGAATTAACAATGCTAAGACAGGGCAGAGGTAAAGGATAGCAGGTAATGAACACAAGAAGGCTTATAATGAAATGCATTTATCAAACAAGAATATGTGACATACAATATATTAGGCACTGGCAAAAAAATCGGATACTACGAGTTAAAAAAATCGGATACTACGAGTTAAAAGTGAATTAAAAATAATTAAATCTATTATTTAAGGTCAAACTTTGTCTAAATCGATAAGTAGTAACATAATGACCATCATTAAAAACAAGAAAAATATCATTACATATATATGCAGTTTATTTTTAATATATTTAAAACGATTTATTTTGTTCGATTTTGACGCAATCCGCCATTCTGTCTCTTTTTCAAGGGTTTAAAGCACTTGTTTACAATTTTAATATAACATTCACGATTGCAAAGAAAAAAAATTTCCAAAAATCAGGTAATTATCCGATTTTAATGAAATTTTCAGTATTGATTTATCAATTAATGAATTTTATAATGCATCAGTTATTTTATTTCAAAACTTTAATTTAGTATTTTTGCTATGGAAAATTAATATATAAAATTCATTTAAAATAAAAATATTTGGATTTTAAGTTTAAAATGTTATATTTTTAGATTCTAGAAATAAACATCTATTCAATGGAACCCTTATTTTAGATACATAAAGTAATAAGTTTTGAAGAAAAACTCGATTGAAAATGTACCCCCCCCCCTTTTTTAAGCAGAGAAAATATCGAAGTATAATTTTTTCTTTTATAAGATAATAGCCAGTTAAATATTTATCGAAATGAGTAAAAAAGAAATCTCAAAAAAATTTATTATTCATTATTTTTTTACATTTTATTTTTCAATTTTCGGTACTTATTTTCTCATAGAAAAGCCACCGTAAATTTTTTGTTTTGTTTCTATTCATAACTTCGGTCTTTTATCTCTTTATACTGTAATTAGAAAACTATAAGATCAACTTTAAGAAAAATTTACGCACGAAACATAAGGGGGGGGGGGTAAAAAATAAGTGACCTGAAAAAAATGAGAAAGTTTTGGAATAAAATAAATAATGCCTTATAAAGATCATTCATTGATAAATTATTTATCAATGAATGATATTTATAGTGTTTATTTATCATAAATAAACACTGAAAATTTCATTAAAATCTGATATTTCCCTGATATTTGGTAAATTATTTTCTGTAGAGGGTCTAAAGTCATTTTGTCAAAAACGCATTTTAGGCTCATTTTGGGTATAGGTAGCAAAAAGAAATAACAGTAATTTTATTCTTTTCTTTTTGCTTCAACTAAATAGTAAAATTAGGAAGATTTAGTCATGGAAGACGGGAGTGATGGAAGAGTATGTTTCAGTTGTACTATTTTTCCCCCATTATACCCACCCCGTTTTAAATGTTTTTATCTGCATTCTTATTTAGTTTCATTAGCCTGTCTGGTTAGCTCAGTCGGTAGGTTCCTAGTTCGATTCCGACCCTCGCCAACCCAGCGTATAAGTAGCACAGGGATCTGTGCGGTAAAGTAAGGAGCTGATGGTAGGTGTGGCGCTCCACCCCAGATCCAATAACAATCTCCTTGGTCTAGCGCTAGTGAAAAGGGGATAGACTCCCTCGCTGATTGGCTGATACCGACATTAGGCCGTCCCGACGACTTTTTTCACATTAAAACTTAAATACTTGCATTCGGAGTGTGCATATATTTGCTGGGAGAAATAACATACTTTCGATCATCACGTCCCGAATATGGTAAGTTATGTGGCTGGAAAAAAAAAAAGAAAGAAAGAAATTAATCATATAGTTCTCGTGTATACTACACACCGTTAACTTTTAAGCTGAAAAATCTGAAGAAAAAAAAATTGTGCGTCAAATAATAATGGCAACCTACTATTCACGAGGAACTTTTGTTATTAATCACCGCTTATTTTCTTTTCTTTGCTTCCTCCTTTTTAAAAGCGAAATTAAAAATGAGATTAATTCGTTTTATAATTGAAATTGGTTCATTATGATTTTATGTTGATCGGAAGAAGAAGAAAAGTATCAGCAGACGGCAATATCTTTCTTGTCAGACGGTTAAAAGAAAATTGTATGATATAATAAAACACCCGTGACATTTTTTGTTCGCCTGAAGGAAGGGGTATCCCAAGAAAATCAAGATGAAATGATGAAGAAATGAAAAATAAAATAACCAGGATGCTAAATTAATTGATATCATCGCCTATCAAAAATTGGTAAGTTTTTTAAATTATATCTTTTCTTAATGTCAGAATTCTTGTTTGGGTCCAACTTTTTTGAATATGACGAACTTAGTATATGAAAAAAAATATGATAACTCGAAGTATTTAGAAAACAGAAAGTTTGAAAACAATCAGTTAAAAATATGAAATAATTTATAAAAGCAGAAAATGGGTTTAAAATATCTTCTCTTCTATTTTTATAAGTTAATCATTTATAAAAAATTTGGCCTAAAAGCACAACAAAAAAATCATGGGTAGACTGTGAATTAAAGGACGTAAATTTTTACCATAGTCGACTTGTCAGATCTTTAATGGAATATGAAATGAAGTCCAGTCTAATAAAATATATCTTTAATTTCTCAACTGGGATTTAATAAAAATGAAACTCTAAGGAAAACATAACTTACGTTAATTCATTTAGAAATTTTTAAACAAACTAAACGACAGTATTAATTGATGTTGTATATGTTTAAAGTTGTTGCTTAGTGATTCAGTTCTTATACATTTTCTCATCTCAAAACAGTAAAAGTGGACTGTTTAAAATTTTTTTATTTAGAAAAAAAAAATATTGTTACTCTAAAATAGAAATATCGGTAAATACTCGGCAAAATTACCTGTGAATAGTAATTTACAGTTTATTTCAGTATAGGACTTGATAAGTTTATGATAGGGTTACCCAAATTTGTCTTCAGCTAGGTTTTTAAAAACAAATGGAAATTAATTAAATCTATTATTTAATGTCAAATTTTTGTCTAAAATGATAAGTAGTAACATAATGATCATCATTAAAAAAAGAAAAATATCATTATATATACAGTATATTTTTGATAGATTTAAAACAATTTGTTTGGGTCAATTTCGACGCAATCCGCCATTCAGCCTCTTTTTCAATGGTTTTAGGTGCTTGTTTACAATTTTAACGTAACATTTGGGATGGAAAAAAAAATCAGGTAATTATCCGATTTTAATGAATTGAGATCATAAACTTTATGATCTCAATTCTCTTAAAGTAACAACGCTGGTCGTCTGGCCCTGTGGCAAGAACTCGCAGTGTACGATGCCCCTCACATCGAAGTTTTCTGACATTTTGTATGTGCATGAAAAGACTATTTCTAAAAAGATTTTTTTAAAATCAAAAGAACAAATGACTGCATTATTAAACAACCAACTTTTTTTCGTACAGGACAAATGCATTACATTTTAAAGCATTTTTAGTGGAATTTTTACTTTCTGTTTTTAGGTTCAGGTTTGGGGTTTACATTGAATCTGGGTCTATTAAATTTTCGGACCATATGACCTTTAGGCACCCCTTTTTGATCTCGATTCAGAAGGACATGTTTTTCATTTACACCGTCAATATCCGGTTGTTTGTTAACAGACGATTTTTAGAGTTTTTTTTTTAAATTATAAAACTAAACTCTAACCCCTAACCCTAACCCCTAACAAACAACCGGATATTGACGGTGTAAATGAAAAACATGTCCTTCTGAATCGAGATAAAAAAGGGGTGCCTATATGGTCCAAATTATCTTCAAATCTTGGACATGGTAATTGCATTTCATTTAGTGTTAATATCCTTGGGAAAGGTATGAATCCTACTCGCCCTCCAGCTATGGGTAAATAGTAGGGCAGACTGGGTTCTTTAACCTTGGTTAGGCAACCGGTCTAGGAGAAGGAAAACTGAATTCAAACCTGCTGAACTCCGCTTAAGAAATTGACCTTGTGTCGTATCCTACTCGTGCGGAGGGGTTGGTAAATATTTATAAATAAAAAAGTAAAGTTGTCGAGGCGGCCTAATATTGGTATCAGCCAGACAGCGAGGGAGTCTATCCCGTTTTTATTAGTGCTAGACCAAGGAGATTATTTTAGCAGCTGAGGTGGAGCGCCACACCTACCATCAACTCCTCACTTTACTGCACAGATCCTTGTGCTACTCATACGCTGAGTTGGCAAGGGCCGGTATCGAAACCTTGTGATTCCTAGCCAAACGCTCTACCGACTGAGCTAAACCAGCCACTAACTATCATATAACCGTGTGCAAAAATAAAAACTGAATAAACTTTACAAAAAATGTAAATATAAACAGAGTGAATGCCATACAAATGGAAGTGTGTTTATGATATATATATATATGTGTGTGTGTGTGTGCATATATATATATACTCTCACACACACACACACATATATACTCACACACACACACACATATATATACTCACACACACACACATCATAGAAAATAGACATGGTGTGTCATCATCATCATCAAGTCGTGCTAACAGCATGGATCACCATAATTCTCTCTCGCCACTCACCCCTATCGGTCATCACTCCTGACTGGTACACCTCCAGTATCCACACAGAGTTCACCAACGTAAGTTCTTGCTGGTTGGCCTACTCTTGAGTGTCCATGTGTAGGTGTCCACAGGAGATTGTCAATTATATATATTTACCAACCCCTCTGCACGAGCAGGATACGACACAAGGTCAATTTCTTAAGCGGAGTTAAACAGGTTTGAATTCAGAGTTTTCCTTCTCCTAGACAAGTTGCCTAACCAAGGTTAAAGAGCCCAGCCTGCTCTACTATTTATCCATAGCTGGAGGGAGAGTAGGATTCATACCTTTCCCAAGGGTATTAGCGCTAAGTGAAATGCAATTAGCACATCCAGGATTTGAACTCGGGGCGACAAGTCCATTTCCCATGACTTTAACCATTACACCACGCACTTCCATCATATAGTTTAACATTATACCCAATACATTTAACTGCCCTGTCAGCTGGGGCGTTAGAATACACGACTGCACCTCTGCAGAGGGGTAAAACTCCCTCAATGGGGCCACCTGTTGGCCGTGGGTGGCTATCTGTGATGCTTAAGAATAGAGCCCAGGTGGATGAGCAGTTCATGACATGCAATACTCCACTTTGGCCTTATCTTGGGCTTGACGGGCAGTCGGAGAGGCCCCCTCCGATCAATCGGCTGGTCACGTCAAGCCCTAGCACCTATATGATTTTCCCAACCCTATTGCCCTTATGGCAAGCCCCAACCCCTTTTTATCATATGGGTGCTAGAAGGCGGTGACTGCGGGTCTACATGTCCTGGGAATGATGTTAAACTCTATCTGATGGTGAGGTTCCAGTTTTGGAGGTTTGGGGAATGTGGAGCACCCCTTCATCACCATTGCTCCCTGGTCCACTCTGACCCGGAGTGGTAGTACCTGTTAGGGTCCCATCTATGGGTTAAATAGAAAAATGTATTTATAAAACAATTGTATTATCCATTGTTGATTTATTTCAAAACTTTATCGGCATTAAATGACCCACTGAGGTTGATATGCCGTAAAACAAAACAAACCAAACCAAACCAAACCAGGACATTAAAACCCTCAGTTACCACCTTCTAGCACATATATGATAAAAAGGGTTGGGTCTTGCCATAAGGGCAATAGGGTTGGGACAATCATATAGATGCTAGGGCTTGATGTGACCAGTCAATTGATTGGAGAGAGCCTCTTTGACCGCCCGTCTAGCCTAAGTAAGGGCCAAAGTTGAGTTTTGCCACCAGGGTGTCATCCTTAAGCATCATGGGTAGCTTATGAATTATGTAAGTAGTGTAGATAGAATTTTAATTGAATTTGTTAGAAAATTCAAAACGGAGAGTTGTGTGGAAACTTACTGCTGTTACCATTATAGATTGACCTGTGGTAATATTTACTTAACCCTTTCCGGAAATGCGCCAATCGGACATGTTTAGACAGAAATCAGGTTTTAGTTAGTTGTCACCAGTTAGTCAGTGAGAGAAATAGTTCTCTCAAGATGTCGCTTCTCACTGCACAGTTTTTAGGACACTTGGGCTGGGGTTGTTTTGATAAAGAAAATATAAAAACAACAAGTCTTTGTTAATTAATCAACAAGAGATGAGTTGGCATCCTTATGGAGGATGAGCTGTTGCCCATGCAGCAAATCCCCCTTCTCCACACTGCCGCTGTGATCCAAAGGAAAGGTAAGGAACCAATGCAGTTTGTCAACGGTAGTGTTGAAGGAGTTGATGGGTAGCACTGGATTTCAGCATCACACCACCTTAGGGACTCTGGCTCTTCCACAGAAGAAGCCTTAAGGAAAATGGCCACATTACAAGTAAGAACGCTCTACTGACTGAGCTAGAAACCACAAGGTTCCTAGTTCAATACTGGTCCTTGCCAAATCAGCTCCTTACTTTACTGCACAGATGTCGCTCGTTGATGATGACCAACTTATCGATTTGGGCGAAAAAGTTCTGTCAGCAATTACATAACAAACATCATATGTTTTTTCAAAATGTTAAATTTCATATCTATCTATATATATATAATATATATATACACACATATATACATAAGGGTCATTCAATAAAAAATGTGAATTTTGCAGGAGTTGGCAATAGGAAGCTCTGTTCACAATTTCAGCTTCAGTTTGATGTACCTTCACAATTGGTCATAAAAAAAAGTTTAATTCCTTGTAATTGGTCCCTACTATGGCCACCAGTATTGATATTAAACAAATAAGGTGAATTTTGTCTAAAGAGTTGACAATAGAACAGAAATCTAAACACTGGGTGGGGGTCACAGTCAAGTCTGACGCAATGTTCATCCAATCAACAGTCTTCAGTCTAAACACCCCCAACCGTATCACGCTCGTCTCACCAACAATATCCAAATGTATTTCTCTATCCCGCTCGTCTCGACAACAAAATGCTACTGCAGTTGTTCTCTCTGGTCTGGGAGGGCAGGTCCTTAAAATATACCTCAATCTCACTACATCCGGGCTCCTCTCTCAGAATTGTCCGTGCAGCATGTGCGACACTTGTCAGCACTGCAAGTACGCGTCAATCCTTACGGCGCGACCACCTACATCCGGGCCACTCTGCTATTTCCTATTTCACTGCTCGTCCACAGCTCTCTCACATTCTGAAGGACGCGGGTTTGACTAGGTCAGTCCTACACGCCAGGCAAAGCCTAGCCCACTTCCTTCGAGAATACAGCAAGTCTTCACACCCGCCACTCTCTCTCTGTCACACCATGTTGCACGAGGTAGGTCTCCTCTCTCACTACAGTTGTTCTTCTGTATTTAAAAATCTTGTTCTTCCTTGATGTTTATCTCTGTCGGTGTGCAGCTTCTTTTTAATTGGTTTTATCAAAATAATCTTTGGGTGCCATTAAATATGATTTTCTTGCAGATTGGTAAATAAAGCTACCATAATCGACTTTGGATCGAATTAAGGATTGGTATAATTTTAATAATGAGTTTTTGTCGGCTCCCCAGTCTGTGTGGGCTATAACACGAAGCAGTTGTAACGCTTTATTGCATTTTGTTTTTATGTGGTTGATGTGTGGTAGGAAATTCAGTTTTTTATCAAATATGATTCCGAGGTATTTGTGTTGGTCTACAAATGGAATATTTTCTCCTTGGATATTAAGTGTTGGATTGTAGTGCAGTTTTCATTGGTTACAGAAATGGATGCATTTTGTTTTAGTTTTTGAAAATTTGAAACCATTTTCTGTTGCCCATTCTTTTTAATTGGTTTTATCAAAATAATCTTTGGGTGCCATAGATTGCAAGTTTAAAATTTTCCTTTTTATTTTCAGTTTGCTTATCTTCATCGACATTTGGTTGGCACAATCAAAGAAGACATTCATAATGGAAATAACAGAACAAGATTGTGCAAAAGCAGTAATGAACTTAATCTCTGGATGCAAAGGTTTCTCCTGTGATATTTGTGGAAAAATATTTGCGAGAAAGCCTTTATTGAATGTGCATCAAAAAATACATGAGGAGAGAAATCCCTTCTTTTGTGAGGTTTGTGGAAAAGCTTTGTATGCCACTGGTTCCTTAAAGCGACACATGAGAATCCACACTGGAGAGTTACCTTATCAGTGTCACGTGTGTGGGAGAGCTTTCACGCAAAATAACACTTTAAAAATTCACATGAGAACTCACACCAAAGAAACACCTTTTCAATGTCAAGTGTGTGAAAAAGCTTTCTCACAGAGGATCACTTTGACAATACACTTAAGGACTCACTCAGGCGAAACTCCTTTTCACTGTGGAGTGTGTGAAAAGAGATTCAATCGACAAGACAGTTTAAAGTTGCATATGACAACACATACCAATGAGAGACTTTTTCAATGTGAAGTTTGTCTCAAAGCTTTCTCTCGAAGAAGTACTTTGAAAACTCATATGTATACACACACTGGAGAAAAACCTTACAAGTGTCAAGTTTGTGGAAAAGGTTTCTCTCAAAATGGACCATTAAAAAGTCACATGACCATCCATACTGGAAAAAAACCTTACGAGTGTGAAGTATGCAAAAGAGCTTTTTCTGAGAATGGTGCATTAAAGAGGCATGTAAGAACCCATACAGGAGAAACACCATATCAATGTCATGTGTGTGGAAAAGCCTTCTCTCACAGTGGAACTGTAAAACGTCACTTAGCAACACATATTGAAAAAACTGAGATTTTACAAATGTAGAAAAAAATATCATGAATCAGACTTTTAGAAAAGGAAGAATCTACTGTAGCTATTTAACTGCCTTATTTATATATATTCTTTAAAAAAAAGAAGATTTTTTTCACAACCTATGCAATTCTACAGATATGTTTCTTAGTATTGATAGAAATATAGAAATAAGTAACTCATTCTTATAAATTATGTATATCTAAGCAAATCAATATTTGGTTAAAATGACCACGTGTTTTTGTTGATACCTTTTATTTCTTTTACTAGTATAGCTTTCATCATAATTGACTCTGGTTATTTAAATATACAAGGTGTGTCATAAAAGTATCAAGATTGAAGCCGTATTTACCAAGATACAAATAAACAATGAATGGAAAGTTAATATTTTCAGAATACAAGGTGTGTCATAAAAGTATCAAGATTGAAGCTGTATTTACCAAGATAGAAATGAACAATGAATGGAAAGTTAATATTTTCAGAATACAAGGTGTGTCATGAAAGTGCTGAGTTTAAAGCTGTATTTACCAAGATAGAATGAACAATGAATGGAATCTTTAATTTTTTTCAGAATACAAGGTGTGTCATAAAAAGTACAAAAAATCTCAATACTTTTTTGACACACGTTGTAAATCTCTCTCTCTCTCTCTCTCTCTCTCTATAAAGAAGAAAATTCGGTGGAATGACCTATTGTTAGTATTAGCTTGGCAGTGAGGGAGTCTATCTCCTTTCCACTAGTGCTAAATCAGGGAGATTGTTTTTGAGTCTGAAGTAGAACACCACCCCTACCACCAGCTCACCACTTTACTGTACAGATCCAAGCTGTGCTACTCATGTACTGAGTTGGTGAGGGTCAGTATCAAGTGAATAGTTGAAACCATATAGCTATGTGGAAATTATTTGTATTTGATAGAAATACTTGATATCATACAACCGTGTGCAAAAAAAGTCTTGAGAAACAACAACACCAAAAATGTGAATACAGACACGATGAATCAATCAATAAATGATCATTTAAAAAAAAATGAATTCTTAATTTTGAATGTGAGGCATACCTGTATTGATTTTTAGGTAATTCCATGTCAAACCATCCAGCCATGTCACCCACCCCCTTCAATTTTTCTGAAATTTTGTCCAGGTATAGATTATGATAAAGTTAGCCAATTCCTAAAACTTGAGCTTCCAATTCCAAAAATTGGCAGAGTTATGTTGATTTTTAGCTCTCCAAATTTGGTGGGGTTGGTGAAAAATGGTGACTTTGTTTATTTTTGTCTGTAAAATGAGTTCTAGAGCTTCCCTACTACTACAGATTGGTTTTTAAAAGCATTTTTACCCATGAAATCCAAGAATGTGATCAAAACGTTTTAAAGTCAACCAGTTTTGAGTTATTGATGATTTCTGATTTTTTCATAACAAGATAAATATCCCGATGTGGCACTTCATCTATGTCAAAGTTTTTTTCTCTTATTATTTCACATATATTGAACATTATTTGTACCAAAAAGATAATTTGATATTTGATCGTCTAATATTGACACCTGGAAAAAACTTCAGAAAAATTGAAGGGGTGGGTGACAATTTTACTTTTTTTCTGGATTATTTGACATGGACTTAACTTTTTACCAAGGTTCTGTGATTACAGATATATTATTATTCAAAAGTGAAAAACCTGATCAAAAATCTTATTTCCTCCTTGTTTTTCTTTATTTTGATTTTTCATTTTGTCATGACAAAAAGATGCTTATCTATATATATACAAACATGTGATGAAAAAACTTTTTTTATGAAAAAAAATGTTTCTTTTGCTGAAATAAAAATTTTGCATTGGGGATATTTTTGAAAGTGTTATGTGTTCCGGAGTTAGCGACTTGTTCGAATTGAAAACTGTCTTCGATTTCAGAGTTAGCGACTTGTTCGAATTGAAAACTGTCTTCGATTTCAGAGTTAGCGACTTGTTCGAATTGAAAACTGTCTTCGATTTCAGAGTTAGTCTTCGATTTCAGAGTTAGCGACTTGTTCGAATTGGAAACTGTCTTCGATTTCTTGTTCGAATTCTGTCTTCGATTTCAGAGTTAGCGACTTGTTCGAATTGGTCTCGATTTCAGAGTTAGCGACTTGTTCGAATTGAAACTGTCTTCGATTTCAGAGTTAGCGACTTGTTCGAATTGGAAACTGTCTTCGATTTCAGAGTTAGCGACTTGTTCGAATTGGAAACTGTCTTCGATTTCAGAGTTAGCGACTTGTTCGAATTGGAAACTGTCTTCGATTTCAGAGTTAGCGACTTGTTCGAATTGAAACTGTCTTCGATTTCAAGAGTTTTGTTCGAAATTGAAACTGTCTTCGATTTCAGAGTTAGCGACTTGTTCGAATTGGAAACTGTCTTCGATTTCAGAGTTTTGTTAGCGACTTGTTCGAATTGGAAACTGTCTTCGATTTCAGAGTTAGCGATTGTTCGAATTGGAAACTGTCTTCGATTTCAGAGTTAGCGACTTGTTCGAATTCTGTCTTCGATTTCAGAGTTAGCGACTTGTTCGAATTGGAGAGTTAGCGACTTGTTCGAATTGGAAACTGTCTTCGATTTCAGAGTTAGCGACTTCTGTCTTCGATTCAGAGTTAGCGACTTGTTCGAAAAGAACTGTCTTCGATTTCAGAGTTAGCGACTTGTTCGAATTTCAGAGTTATTGTTCTGTCTTCGATTTCAGAGTTAAACCGAATTGAAACTGTCTTCGATTTCAGAGTTAGCGACTTGTTCGAATTCTGATTTTTGAGTTAGCGACTTGTTCGAATTTGTCTTCGATTTCAGAGAAAATTTCAGAGTTTCTCCAGCGCTTATTATTCAGATTGAAAATTGTTATGTTTGAAAGTTAGCAACTTATTCAGATTTAAATTTAGCAAAATTTTAGAAAATTATCATTTATTTCAGTTAGCAACTAATTCAGACTGAAAATTGTTATATGTTCCAGTCACTGATTTCTTGTAAGTTGTGAAGAGCGGAAACGAAAGTCATATGAGTTCAAAACAAAAACCTTGATGTTGCAAAAAAGAAAAAAAGTTATACAATAGTTTCGAATGTGAGCCCTTCCGCCGCATTTTTCTCGGTTATCAGATTATGTATATCTTATTGTAACAGTTTTTAAAAAAGAAGACATATTAACAATTTTGACACTAGACGAATTCTCTTCTTCAAAACGGGATGAGTATTAGTCTGTTGACAGTTAGTCTTCAGCAGATTTATAGAAAAAAGTTGTGAGTCACCGCCTTCTAGCATCCATATGATAAAAATGGGTTGGGGCTTGCCATAAAGGCAATAGGGTTGGGAAAATCATATAGGTGCTAGGGCTTGACGTGACCAGCCAATTAATCGGAGGGTGCCTCTCCGATCGACCGCAGTGAATTGTGGTTCAGATACCAAAAGTGAGGAATCAGCCATGACACATGGATTGATACACTTTATTTGGTCCCTCACAAGTTTAAGTTTTGAGTGTCGATTTTGGTAGAAGCATTAGCTCTTCTTGCATCAAATAAATCGGACCATATGACCGTTAGGCACCCCTTTTGCTTTGCTGATTCATAAGTACATTTTTGTTCATTTACACCGTCAACATCTGGTTGTTTGTTAGGGGTTAGTTTTATAATTTAAAAAAACTCTAAAAATCGTCTGTTAACAACCAGATGTTGACGGTGTAAATGAACAAAAATGTACTTATGAATCAGCAAAGCAAAAGGGGTGCCTAAAGGTCATATGGTCCAATAAATCCATTGTTTTCTTTTAATTCAGTTTACCCCATTTTTTGTACAAAGAAATGATGGATTCACTCCCAGTTTCTGGCCCACAATGCACTGTAACAAGAGGTAACTTTCTCTTTATTCATCAAGGGAAGTAATTCTAGATATTTTTGTTAGGATGATCCTAACAAAAACAGGTAAAAAAGAACAAGTTCCTCGTATATTCCTACCATAAAATAAACTGAACCCTTATTTTATGTCTGTGTTTTTGCAATAAATGTTTTATTTTTCTTGCACCTGTTATTTTACAAAAAAACAAAAAACAACCGCACAAAAATGTAAATATAAATTTACAATGAATGCGATTCCCTAACCTCTTAACATACAATAACCTTAGATGGGTCGACATGCCGTTAGATTTAAATGATCTTGTTGACTAACTTCACATATACTCTATTATTTATGGTAAAAGTAAAGTCGACAGGGCGGCCTAAAGTTGGTATCAGCCAGTCAGCAAGGGAGTCTATCCCTTTTCAATAGCGCTAGACCAAGGAGATTGTTTTAGCATCTGAGGTGGAGCACCACACCTACCTCCTTACTTTACCGCACAGATCCCTGTGCTACTTATATGCTGAGTTGGCAAGGACCGGTATCGAACTAGGAACCTTGTGGTTTCTAGCCGAACGCTCTACCGACTGAGCTAAGGTACCGCCAATTTTGCACACATAAAGATTTGAAAAAAAAAACGAATTAAAATTAACTCAATTATTTAAGGTTAAATTTTAGTTTCAGTCGAAAAATAGATACATCAGTAAAAAAAAAAAAAAGCAAAATAATATTATTTATTTAATTAATTTACAATACATTTTAAACATTAAATTTGCCCCAAAATTTATGAAATCTGACTTTTGAAGTTAGTACTTGTATGTTACTATAAGTTAAAAAAAACTTATAACAGTTTCTTCTAGGAAATCGATAACAAAAAACATTAAATATACTATGTACAAAAATTTACTTCCATTTTGATATTTTATTCAAATGTAATATCCTTTGTTTTTATTCCAAGCCCAGAGAAAAATATAAGACCACTGATTTTCTTGCTTAGACAAAAATGTGTGTGAAATATTATAAAAATATCTGAGGTAGGGTTATCGTCCTTCTTCTATGAGCCTCGCCTTCAACCAACCAATCACAGGCCAGCATTCTTTAGCAGCAAAACCAAAGAGACAAATTCTTGCTCTTCTGATCGAACCTCTCTGAAGTCGGACGTGAAACAAGGATGTACCTTATATTCATCCGAGTGACCAGATACTGTACCAAGGGACTCTGATAATTCACCTACCTCAGGACTTTCAGTTAAGTGGACTGTGTTATTTATATAATAGTCATTCCTGCAGACAAAATCTTTGTTTGCAAGTAATTAATTTATATTTCTTTATGTCGTTTATCGCTACAGAAAAAATTTATACACACACACACAACAACCACATACCTAAAAAATGCACAATGTTTCCTTCAATACACACACTAACAGCGCTACATACTCACACCTTAAAATAGAATATTTGATGTCATATTTCAAAACCGTCTCCTTTTTTCAAACTTCAGAAATTTTTTAAACAGACTGAATAACAAGGATTACCACTCACTTTTTCTCATCATTCTGTGATATATAATTTCTTATCTTATGCCCTGAAGATGATCTATTTAATAGATCGAAACACTGCAGCGTCGGCCAATAAACTCACCACTTAATCCATTTAAACCTGTGATTTTTCATTTTTCTTGATATATTACATTTCTTTATGTATAATAATACAAGTCGTTTGGAATTCTAAGTCGTATTCATGTTTTTCACCTTTTAAATCCTGTCTGCCTACACCCGTGGTGTGATTCACCATATTTTGCAAATGAAGGGATGATAACCCTACCTCAGATATTTTTATAATATGTGAATAGCATGGTAGCTGTGACGTAAAAATTCACTAACATCACTGATTGATAAATTAAAATTACCAAAAATGAGGGAGTAATTAGATTTTAATAAGATTTTAAAAATCAACACTGAAAATTTCATTAAAATCAGGTAATTGCCTGATGTTTTATGTTTTTTGAATCAAGGGTATTGATTTGGTTTTGTAAAATACGTTATGACATCACGTTTGGTGGTACCTAATTTATGGTCAAGTCATGCAGCAAGCACTGGTACCCGTCAGATCACTGGATTTAAGCAGCAATGAGCCTGTTCAGTATTTAGATACGAGTACTAGAATATCCAATTTATCGAAAAATCCGTGTTTTTTTTCAATAAAATTTTGACCCGGGGGGGGGGGGGGGCTATTTGAAAAAAATTTCCCAAAAATCAGGGAATTTTCCAATTTTAATAAAATTTTCAGTGTTGATTCATCAATGAATGAATTTTATGATGCATCAGTTATTTTATTTAAAATCTTTCTGATTTTTTTAGGTCACTTAATTTTGACCCCCCCCCTGTTTATGGTGCGCAAAATATCGGTGTGGTATACATGTGACTGATACTATTCTCTGCATAAATGAAAAGACAAAAGACCAAAGGTGTGAACAGAAGAAAAATAAATTTTTAAGAATCTGCTCGGGTAGTATATAAGTACCGAAAAACAGAAAATGAAATAAAAATAAAAACTTAAAATCTTTCCATATTTCTTTTTACTCATTTCAATAATTATTTAATTGGTTATTATTTTATAAAATAAAAAATATACATCAATATTTGTTCCGTTTAAAGGGAGGGGGGCGGCACTAAATTTCCAATACAATTTTCAAACGAAAAAATATGGGTGATTGATACTAAAGTAAAGTAGTTATTAAAAAAAATGTTTTTTAGAATCTAATAATATAACATTTTAAACTTAAAATTTTGCTGCTCATATTTTAAATGAATCTTATATGTTAATTCATCATAGCAGAAATACTTAATTAAGGTTTTGAAATAAAATAACTGATGCATTATAAAATTGATTAATTGATAAATCAATACTGAAAATATCATAAAAATCGGATAATTCCCTGATTTTTGGTAATTTTTTTTTTTTTTGCAATCACGAATATTACATTAATTTTGTAAACACGCCAATTTTAAACAGCGTTTCAAGGTAAATGTGATCGAAAATCGTTTTAAATGTATTAAAAATGAATTACATGTGTAAATATTATTTTGCTTTTCTAATGATGCCCATTATGTTACTATTTTGTGACTTACACAAAAATTTGACCTAAATAATCCATTTAATTAATTTTAATTCGTTTTTAACATGATTAGTAGACGAAAAATTGGGTATTCCTGCAGTAAGCACTTAGGGTAAAGAGACAGTTTCCTCGTAAATTCCTACCATAAAATAAACTGAACCCTCATTTTATGTCCGTCTTTTTGCAATAAATGTTTTATTTTTCTTGCACCCGTTATTTTACAATACTAAATATATTTTATTTATTCTTTATTCTTTAACAATAAAGAAAATATATTTAGTATTATAAAATAACGGGTGCAAGAAAAATAAAACATTTATTGCAAAACCATGGACATAAATGAAGGTTCAGTTTATTTTAGGGTAGGAATTTACGAGGAAATTGTTCTTTTTTACCGCCCTTAGTAACAGCAGGTACAGTTAGTAACTCTTAAATAACATTTCGGCCGTTCTTCATGTAAAAATTATGTTGCATGATCTAGAAAATAAAGCGTCGGTCGTAATTTTAAAGGGGAATATTTTAACGTGACACCGCCTACTTCCGACGTTTGATTTGATTTTGCTAAGCGAAGAGGACATATTTTCCAAAGCAGACGTAGTTTTAGGTAAAAAATGAAACAACCTTTCTACCCAACTGTTTATATGGTATTTGCATTTAATTTTTTGTGTGTAAACTTTACACAAATGAAAAATAAATCTGTACTCTCTTTACACTGTTAAGAGAGTATGGGTTTTATTTTTGATGTTGAAAATATTTTGGGCAATACGATAAAATTAGGCACTGGCAAACTGAGCCTAAAATACGTTTTTGACAAAATGACTACAGAAAATAATTTACCAAAAATCAGGGAATTATTGGATTTTAATGAAATTTTCAGTGTTTATTTATCAATGAATGATCTTTATAATGCATTATTTATTTTATTTCAAAACTTTCTCATTTTTTTCAGGTCACTTATTTTTTAACCCCCCCCCCCGTTATGTTGGGGGCGTAACTTTTTTTTCAAGTTGGTCTTATAGTTTTCTAATTACAGTATAAATAAAGAGATAAAAGACCGAAGTTATGAATAGAAACAAAAACAAATTACGGTGTCTTTTCTATGAGAAAATAAGTACTGAAAATTGAAAAATAAAATGTAAAAAAATAATAAATAATTAATTTTTTGGAGATTTCTTTTTTCTCATTTCGATAATTATTTAATTGGCTATTATCTTATAAAAGAAAAAATTATACATTGATGTTTTTTCTGCTTAAAAAAGAGGGGGGGTACATTTTCAATAGAGCTTTTCTTCAAAACCTATTACTTTATGTGTCTAAAATAAGGTTTGCATTAAATAGATATTTATTTCTAGAATCTAAAAATATAACATTTTAAACTGAACATCAGGCTTTTCACATTTTAAATGAATTTTATATATTAATTTTTCATAGCAAAAATACTAAATTAAAGTTTTGAAATAAAATAACTGATGCATTATAAAATTCATTAATTGATAAATCAATACTGAAAATTTCATTAAAATCGGATAATTACTTGATTTTTGGTAATTTATATTAATGTTATATTAAAATTGTAAACAAGCGCTTAAAACCCTTGAAAAAGAGACAGAATGGCGGATCGCGTCGAAATTGACCAAAGCAAATAGTTTTAAATCTTTTAAAAATAAACTGCATATGTAATGATATTTTTCTTTTTTTAATGATGGTTATTATGTTACTACTTATCGATTTAGACAAAGTTTGACCTTAAATAATAGATTTAATTATTTTTAATTCGCTTTTAAAATTCGTAGCAGACAACAAAAATGCCAGTCCCTAGATAAAATCAATTATGCCGTAAAATTTTTTATGTGTGTGTTTGTTTTTTTTTTGTTGTTTTTTTTTTGTTGTTTTATTTTATTTTTTTTTGAATAGGCTAGTTTGCCGGTTCCGGTAAAATAGACAAACATCCTTCTTTATTTATATTTAAATATATTTCAAACTATGTAAAAGCTAAAAGATTAAAATGGTTGTTGAGCAATCTCGGATTATCTAAAAGGTAATTGCTTTTAAAGTGATTGTTGTGCAATTCTGTGATACTAACTTTAAAACAATCTATCTAAAAGCTAATTTCTTAAAATGGTACTCGACAAGAATTCATCTTGTTAGGGTTTAGGGTTAGGGTTTAGGGTTAGGGTTACAATTTTATGTTTCAACAATTGATAGTGGGAAAATGTCATTTTCCACTTTAGAAAAAATTCCTAATAGTCAAATTTACCTTTATCATTTCTTTTAATTTCTTTTTAAAATTTTGTAAAATTCACAGTTTGATCACAAAGTCATCAATGGTATCTATAATTTTCATTTAGAAGATTTAAAAATCTTTATCCTTCAAAAAATATAAATATAGATGAATATAAATAAACTTTTTGTGTTAGATCTGCTGTTATTTTTAACATTGCATTCATAATAAAATATATTTACAGGACCGGTAAAATAAGCATAAAATTGTCTATTTTACTGGAACCGGCTAAATAGCCTCTTCTTTCTTTTTTTTCTATTTTAATGAATTTTTCACCCTTATCTTTTGTTCATGTTTGAACCACTCATAAATATAGATAGGACATAGGTTTCAGTTCTAACTTTCATTTTCGTTTTCACAGATCTTAGAAAATTACTCGTTTTGATTAACCGATGTTATTAGTGTAGGTGTTACACATTGGACCCATCAAGGAACATGAACACTTGTATTTATGAAAATATAAAATCATATCTTTATTCCCTCGGTTGTGTGCAGACTGAGAGTTGTTAGCAGGGGTTATGCAAACGTGGAGCTCTCAGGAGTTCTCTTCAAGTAATCCTGAACCTGATCATTGTCTGCCAAATCAATTTCCACAGGCTTTTTTTTTTTATTGTAGTCTGACTCCTGTTGTCACACCTCTTTGATCGTGACACCTACACAGTTTTTCTGTAGACACACCTCTTCGCCCACACAGCCTGTTTTCATTGGCTATTAGCTACGCCTACAGATTTTCTGCTCCTAAACAATATCAAATGTACACCTGCATCTTTAGGTGCTAAAGGTCAGTTCAAGGCCACATCCTGTTTCTGTTTCCAGCCTGCACTTGACACCCATGCACTTCCTGCGTGTAGCCCAATCCCCAGGTGTAACCGACTGATCAGGCAATGTATTACATAGGAATTACAATAAATAATCAATCTCTCTTAGAGAATTCGCAAATCCATTATTGTCATCATAGTGTTTCACATTACTGTCCCGAAACCTACTCTCAATCTTTTTACCTCTGTTCTTTGAACAGTAGCGATTTTGTATCTGACACTATTTAGTACTTCCATATACTGCTTGTTCATAGAACAATATGTGTTTAAGCTGTTAGGACACATGTATTCTTTCTTTCAATGAAAAAAAAAATTGTCTGGTAACAAACAACCGGATTTGTCGGTGCAAAGCGAAACATGCCCCTCTGAATCCAGGTTGCCACTGGGGTGCTTAAAGGTGACTTAGTCCAAAATCATTTGTAATGAATTCCTATTGTTATATCATTTACAGTGGATTCTTGTTACATCATTTGCTATGAATTACATTTGTAGAATAATTAAACAGTGCATAACTATAATTATATTATTTGTAGTGAATTGTATTGAAAAAGTAATTCACTATGAATTCTTATAATCACATCATTTACATTACATTAATAAAAACCATTTGTAATGCATTCTTATAATTGAAGAATAATTAAAGTTCCAATTACCGTCAAACTGGGAAGACAAGGCAACAAACAGTTGTACTTAGCTGCTGTTATTAAAACCAACAGTAGGCTAACTGACTTCAATATGGCGCTGCGAACAGAAATGGAACCTGAAGATTGGGAAAGCTACTTCATCAAAGCTGGTATCTCTGCTGACTCAGCCAAAAGCTATGATGCATGCATTGATGTGGGAATATTGCACAAAGAATTTTCCCTGACAGTGGTGCCACTGTCTTGGGGGACCAAAACATTTACTGGACATGGGGCTTACAAAGGACAACCTTGTTCCATCAAGAAAGATCATTAGGGCAGTGGGAGGTTTCACCCTTATGTGTCAGGGTTAGCTGCCTGTTGAATTTGTCGTACAAAGAAGGAACATCACCAAGCAGTAGTAAAAAGCATTGAAGGTGATAAGGCTCCCATGGATATTCTCATAGCCAACATCACATTTGACCAAACAACAGGCACATTCACATGATGACCAATTAATGGAAATAAATGCATCCGTAATCCCATTCTCACCAAATCCAGATCCCAGACAGGCTATAAGCATCCCCAGTAACTGTAGTACTACACTAAGAATTTTCCCTGACAGTGGTGCCACTATCTGTCTTGGGGGACCAAAACATTTACTGGACATGGGGCTTACAAAGGACAACCTTGTTCCATCAAGAAAGATCATTAGGGCAGTGGGAGGTTTCACCCTTATGTGTCAGGGTTGGCTGCCTGTTGAATTTGTCGTTAGAGGAAAATCAACCAAACAAGCCCTCTACATATGCGGAAATATCCAGCGCCTTTATTTCAGCAAGGCTGCAAGCTTGACGAGGAGTTAGTTCAGCAATGCTGTTTTTGCGTATAGTAGAGGTGCTAATAGGATTTTTACCCTTATTGGTCTGTGCTGCACTGTTCTTCTGTCTGCGATATGTTGACATCCGAACAGTAGTTGCTGTTATTAAAATCAACAGTAGACTAACTGACTTCAATAATAATGAAATTATTTGCATCCCTATAATCATATAATTTTCAATGAGTTGCCTTTATCAAATCATTTGTAATGCATTCCATGTGATTACACAGTTTGATTTTCATTAATCGTTTTTCATTTCATTAATAAATTAATTTGTACTGCATTACTATGATTACATAATTTGCAATAAATTATATTAACAAAATCATTTATGATGAATTCCATTTGTAAAATTATTTACAATGCCTTCCTATAATCACATCATTTTCAATGCATTACATTAATAAAATCATTTACAATGCATTCATATAAGGAAATCATTTTCAATGCATTACATTAATAAAATCATTTACAATGCATTCATATAAGGAAATCATTTTCAATGCATTACATTAATAAAATCATTTACAATGCATTCATATAAGGAAATCATTTGTGATGTAGATTTTATTTTTCTATTTCAGATTTTATTTCATGAAAGTCATCTCTCGCAACAATCTCTGAAATGAAGACAAATTTGTGAAAATCTGAATCTTTGCCAAAAAGATTTTCAAAGAAAATTTCTTCCTTTATCCTGCTAATAAAAAAAAAGAAAGATATCGCAACCAAACATACATAGAATTTTGTTACCGCTGAATTAATTTAAAAAATATGTATGGTTAATCTCGGTTTATTGCACAGAGTCTCCTTGGTGAATAATCTGTTAATATCTGTTTTAAAAGCAATATTAACTGACACAGAGGCATGTGGTGTAATGGTTAGAGTCGTTGGAAATGGACTCATTGACTCGAGTTCAAATCCTGGATGAGACTGTTGCACTTTGCATAGTACTAGTACCCTTGGAAAAGGTATGCATCCAACTACTCTCCCTCCAGCTATGGGCAAATTGTTATTATCATAGGAGATGGACGTGGCAATTCGAGTTCAAATCCCGGTTGAGGCTGTTTGAATTTCACATAGCACTAATACTGTTGGAAAAGGTATGAATCCAATTATTCTTCCTCCAGCTATGTGAATAGCCTGTTGATATCCACTGTTGTTTTTTTCAAGCTATATACTAACTGTATACTAACATATTTCTCGTCAGACAAAAATTGCTCATTGCAAAAATGTCATTTTTATAAAAAAATAATAATTCCATTTATTTCATGTGCAATTGAATATTTTTTTTGATCGGCCAACATGAGTGGAAAAGCTGGTGAGAGAACAATCGGTTGTGAGTTGTGTAGTTGTGCATTCTCTGAAGATGAGGATCTTACCAAACACAAGTGCACACAGCTGAGTAAGAAAAAACCTTTCCCCAAGGGCAGTTTTGGCAAACAGTTTTACCAAAACAATGAACTGATCATGCGTATACTAACAAATTCTGGGGATAAACTATTCTATTGTATGATGTGCCACAAGAATTTTCCCAATAATTCTCATCTCTTGAGACACATGCGTACTCACACTGGAGAAAAACCTTTCCGTTGTGAAACCTGTGGCAAAAACTTCTCCGACAACTCCCATCTACAAAGACACATGCGACACACACTGGCGAGAAACCTTACAACTGTGTGACATGTGGTAAGAACTTTTCTCTAAACGGAAATCTTTTGAAGCACATGCGGACACACACTGGAGAGAAACCATTTCACTGTAAGACTTGTGGCAAAAGCTTTTCTCTTATGGGAACCTGAGGATGCACATGCGTACCCACACAGGAGATAAACCTTTTCTTTGTGAGATCTGTGGCAAGGAGTGCTCCCACAAGGATGATCTTGTGAAACACATTCGGACACACACTGGAGAAAAACCTTTTCCCTGTGAGACATGCGGCAGGGAATTTGCCCGGAAAGACTATCTTTCAAAACACATGCGCACACATTTAGGAGATAACCCTTCCATTGGGATTCACGCTGATAGGTAGCGTCTGTACAGATATTAACATATATACTCATGGGTAATTTATGAGGAAATGCGTCCCCGGTCTCCTGCCTCAAAAATTGCTACCCGGTGACTATCAAAATAACAACCCCAGCTCGTCGTAATTCTTGTTTATTTATCGTAATTTGTTGTAATTCTTGTTTAGATATGAAGATGGATATATAGTTTGGAATAGATGGAGATAGATAGATAGATAGATAAACAAACAAAATAATATAGATAGATATGAACAAATGAAGATAGATATTTTTGACAAGTAAATGTATTTGGGGGGGGTCGCATCTTTTTTTGTCGTAATTCTTGTTTATTTAAACTAAAAACAAGACATTAAACAAATCTGAAAAAAAAAATCTTAGTATTTAAAGTAATATAGATAAATATGAACAAATTGAGATAGATATGTAGATGGATAGTTTTGAATAGACTGAGCTGGGTCGTTATTTTAATAGTCACCGGTAGCAATTTTTGAGGCAGGAGACCGGGACGCACTTCCTCATAAATTACCTACTCATGTAATGAACAACCCCTCATGGTAATTTCATGTCAAATCATCCAGGTCATGTTACCCACCCCCTTCAATTTTTCTGAAATTCTGAGCAAACAGCAAACTATCTTTTTGGTATGAATAATGTTCAATATATGTGAAATAGTAATAGAAAAAAAAATTGTCATAGATGCAGTGCCACATCGAGATATTGGTCCTGCTAGGAAAACATCAGAAATCATCAATAACGTAAAATTGGTTTTATTGATAGCATTTTTGGATTCTGCAGGCAGAAATGCTTTTATAAACCAATTGTTAGGAGTAAGGAAGATCTAGAACTCATTTTAGAGACAAAAATAGACTACAAAAAGTCACCATTTTTCGTGAACCCCACCAAATTTGAAGAGCTAAAAATTGACATAACTCTGCCAATTTTTGGAATTGGAAGCTCAAATTTGGGGGATTGCTTAATGTTAATATAGTCCACAGAGAAATTGAAGGGGGTGGGGGACATTTTTACTTTTATCTGGATGATTTTACATGGAATTGCCCCTCATTTTTAGCCACAAAA
>CM042151.1:110705869-110724248 GCA_023376005.1 Doryteuthis pealeii
ATAAATAAAAGTTTTATGATTTGCTTGAACCATTGTATTTATATTGGTTTGGTGGTGGGTTTTGGATGCTATCACAATGCAAGTGTAAAGAAAAATGACGTAACTATGATGCTGTTTGTTTACCTTTGATTTATTCTTTATATTTTGGGATAAAGATCCCTTCGTCAGAAGATTTCTGAAAGCTACATTCTGGAGCTGTTACCTTGTTGCTAGGATTTGTGACGTTTGCATGGTGAACTTTTCATCTCTGTTTATATATATATATATAATAGATAACTGATCCACAGACACGTGTTTCGAGGTTTCACCTTTCATCAGTGTGGCTATACCGTAACAGCTACCCCTGGCCGGGTTTGAGACCCGAATGAACTTTTGTTTGCATACAGCCAGAGGCAGCTGTCAAATATAGGAGAATATTTAATCGCTACATTTCTAAGCGGAAATGAATTCACTAGAGTCCTAAAACATTTGTAAACAACGCGAGGGTTAGCTAGACGCCAGAACGGTGAATCTGCAATTAAATCCCTATTCAGAGAACTCAACCAAAGTGGGAGTATATATATAATAAATAAGTAATCCACAGACACGTGTTTCGAGGTTTCACCTTTCATCAGTGTGGCTATACCATAACAGCTACCCCTGGCCGGGTTTGAGACCCGTAATTCTTTAATGGTAAACTTTGCATCTCTGTTTATATATATATATATTAAAGGAGATGCAAAGTTCACCATTAAAGAATTTTTAATTTAAAATAGGGAAATTATACCTTAACCAGTCTAGGAGAAGGAAACCTCTGAATTCAGATTAGTTGTTGATCTGGGGGGAGGGGAATGGGCTCCATCAGTCTATTCCTGTGCAAGAAATGTGTGTTGTACCCCCCACAACCACACCAGGTTACAGGACCAGTGAGTGAGAATACTGGGTTAAATCAAACTTAACAGACCTAAATTCCACCATCGCATGTCACTCTGCTGAAAAAAAAAAGATAGAAAAATCAAGAAATTAACTGAATTTAATAAAATTTCAGTGTTGATACATTAATAAATAAAAGATATAATGCACCAGTTATTTTATTAAAAACTTTTACATTTTTTAGGTCAGTTAACTTTGAACCACATATCTTTGAGGCGTAACACAGATTCTCAAAGATACACGGTTCAAAGTTGAATGACCTGAAATGTAAAAGTTTTTAAGTAAAATAACTGGTGCATTATATCTTTTATTCATTAATATATCAACACTGAAAATTTCATTAAATTTAGTTAATTCCCTGATTTATTGTATTGACATACAATAGTGGAATTTATGTCTGTTAAGTTTGATTTGAGCAAATACTGTGTCCTGTTTTGTAAAGCTGTGTTGAATGTACCATGAATGTTCACTGAGAACAGGCCTCACTGTCCTGGAGGGATGAGTCAGGTCTTAACCTCAAGGCCATTCAGTGAAAAAAAGAGACTGAGGTCGTTGTGACTTTTTCTTAGATTTAGCTCTGTTGCTATAACAACACAATAGTGTCGCTATCACAAAATTTTTAGCTATTTTTTTTATAAAGAAAAATAAATTCAGTTATAGTTTTTTTACCAAATACCCCAAAATTGTATATTTTAAATACATTTTGAGGGGAGGTTTAGGTTTAGGGTTAAGTTTAACTTTAGAGATATATAGATGATATATAAAAATCTCGGAAAATATGATGCGCAAAATTGTGCATTTATATAAGTTTTTACAGAGATAAGTTAAAGTAGGGACTGCCAAAATGACTTTAGCACCCCCCCCCTACAGAAAATAATTTACCAAAAATCAGGGAATTATCGGATTTTAATGAAATTTTCAGTGTTTATTTATCAATGAATGATCTTTATAATGCATTATTTATTTTATTTTAAAACTTTCTCATTTTTTTCAGGTCACTTATTTTTGACCCCCCTTATGTTGGGGGCGTAACATTTTTTTCAAGTTGGTCTTATATTGTACTAATTACAGTATAAAAAATGAGATAAAAGACCGAAGTTATGAATAGAAAAAAAAAAAAAAATTTTTACGGTGGCTTTTCTATGAGAAAATAAGTACCGAAAATTGAAAAATAAAATGTAAAAAAATAATAGGTAATTCATTTTTTGGAGATTTTTTTTACTCATTTCGATAATTATTTAATTGGCTATTATCTTATAAAAGAAAAAATTCTACATCGATTTTTTCTGCTTAAAAGGGGGGGGGGGTACATTTTCAATCGAGTTTTCTTCAAAAAGTATACTTTGATGCAATAAAATAAGGTTTGCATTAAATAGAATATTTATTTTTAGAATCTAAAAATATAACATTTTAAACTTAACATCAGAATTTTCACATTTTAAATGAATTTTATATATTAATTTTTTATAGTAAAAATACTAAATTAAAGTTTTGAAATAAAATAAAATAACTGATGCATTATAAAATTCATTAATTGTTAAATCAATACTGAAAATTTCATTAAAATCGGATAATTACCTGATTTTTGGTAATTTTTTTTCTTTTTGCAATCACGAATGTTACAGTAAAATTGTAAACAAAAACAAGCACTTAAAACCCTTGAAAAAGAGACAGAATGGCTGGTCACGTCGAAAATGACCAAAACAAATCTCTTTAAATGTATTAAAAATAAACTGGATATGTAATGATATTTTTCTTTTTTTAATGATGGTTATTATGTTACTACTTATCGATTTAGACAAAGTTTGACCTTAAATAATAGATTTGATTATTTTTAATTCGCTTTTAAAACTCGTAGTATCCGATTTTTTTTTTGCCAGTCCCTATTATAATTCAACGTTTAAATCCTTTACATAATAAAATGAACTATATGTTATTGAAATTAATATACTATATTAATTGAAAAATTGTATTACTTTAAATGGAAAAAAAATATTTGCGCAATTCATAATCAATTTTCCAAATCATTTTTTACTCTCGCCCCTGTTTCAGTAACAAGTTAACTAAAAGTTTACAAATAAATAAATATTACGATTTTGTGTAAAATTTATGTGTAAAATATTCAAAATAATTATTTAATTAATAATTAATTAATAGATGTGCGCAATATTCTATTTGAGGGAAACAGAATTAAGTTTTCATTTCAAATTGTTTTCTTTTATTTTATTCCTTTAATAAATTTGATTTTATTTACTTATGATACAAACTCTCTGAAACTGAATTTTTAACTCTGTCCCCTCAGACTTTCAAAATTTAATTTTTCCACCGCCCGGAGGGTGTTTTTTTTATTTTGCTAGTATAAATAATAATAGGGTTTGGAAAGTTTGGATATCAGGGGAAGGATTGAAACCATCCAGAACACTGCACTGCTGCAATCTGCCAGAATACTCAGAAGAGTCCTGGAGACATGAGAGACTTGCTGTCACTCAGACTCCAGTGAAAGACCATCAGCTAACACTGATGTGAAAACTCAAAAGGAGTAAATAATAATAAAATAACGAGGAAATATTTCCACGAACACCGGCAACTTCCTAAAAAAAAAAAAAAAATACCTCTAAATGTTTACGCTTCTCCGAGCGAAGTTGATATGATTTTGGTAAATATTAATCGAGTTTTTTTTTCTTCAGCGTTTTTTTTTTAATTTTTATTTTAGATTTTAAAGAAGACGTTTATTTAAAAGTGTATATTCAAATTTTGCGTCCGAAAAAATACTTTTAAATAAAGTTCATAAAAAAAATTAAATTGTTATGAATGTTTTTAAATTATTTAATTAACTTTTTAGCGTTTTTTTGTTCTAGTTTTTTCATTGTTTTTTAAATTCAAATTTTAATTATTTTCTTTTTTATTTAAATGATGATACCATTACCATTCACAACACATTGAGGAGAACACATAACAGCGTGCAAAATGTTAGCTTAAAAGACAGTATGGAACATCAAAAATACTTTTCCTCTCATAATTAAATGGATTACCTTAAATAAGTACTATTATGCTTTTTATTTTTTTATTTTTTAGTAAACTTGTTAACATTATACGTGAATTTTATGTGCTGTGATATGTTTTAATGCTTATTTGTTTGTTTTGTTTTTTGTTGGTTTTTTCTTTTTTCTTTTATAAATGATATTTTTCTGAAAATCCGAAAAAAAATATTATAAATATTTTTTCCGATGTTAAACTTTTTAATTTTACCTTTAAAGTTGTTACATTCTTTTACGGGCTGACTTGCGCAAAGGTGTCAAAATTAGGGTGTCCCAGAAAAAACAGAACCCAAATTATTTATTTATTTTCCCATTAAACTAACCTTAAACCCTAACTCCTAACCTAACCCTAAACCCTAGTTAAAATTAACAGTTTTATTACAAAATTTGTGGGTTCTGTTTTTTCTGTGTCATGACCTTATTTATTTATTTTCCCATTAAACTAACCTTAAACCCTAACTCCTAAGCCTAACCCTAAATAGTTAAAATTAACAGTTTTATTACAAAATTTGTGGGTTCTGTTTTTTCTGTGTCATTTATACCTGGTTAAAATTAACAGTTTTATTATAAAATTTGTGGTTCTGTTTTTTCTGTGTCCCCCAGAAAAAACAGAACCCAAATTAATTTATGGTTGTTTGTGGGTTCTATTTTTTCTGGGTCCCCCTAATTTTGACACCTTTGTGCAAGTTCAGTCCTTTTACGCATGGGTGAGGATTTGTTTTAGTAATAATTTCATTGTGTTTGTTTATGTTTATTGTTTGAGATTATTCTCTTTATTTAATGCTAAAACATTTAAAATTCTAAAAGCATTGAAACATTTTGAATTTACGAAAATATTTATAATAATAAAGAGAGTGACAGACAGATGTACAAATGCATAAAACATCTAAAAGAAATAAAAAATTACTAATATATTAGTTTTATTTATCTGTTTTTTTCAAAGAAAAGACAAAAATTTGCTGTCGAATAAGACAAAAAATTCTATGTAGAAAAAAATCCTATTGTGGGAAAAAAGACAAAAATTAACTATTATCAAAAATATAACAAAAATCGACTATAGAAAAGACAAAAAATTGCTACAGACAAGAAATTTCTTTAAAAAACACAAAAAATTAGTAGAGAAAAGACAAAAATTTCCAATAAGAAAACAAACCAAAAAAAAAGACAAGAATTAAATAAAAAAATAAAAAATTTCTATAGAAAATAATAAAAAAATCATTCTGGCTCGCTAAAACATAGTGTAAATTAAGGCAGGAGACTAAAGCAACTACACAAAATAAACATAAATATACAATGAATGCAATTCCCTAACCTCTAGGTATAAACCAAGTTGACATTTAATGGTAATTTTTATCTTATGTCGTCTTGGCCTCCTGCCTTAATTTACACTATGTTTTAGTCTCCTGCCTTAATTTACACTATGTTTTAGCGAGCGAGCCAGAATCAGGTGAATTTCTGGACCAACTTGGATATTTTCCAAGTTGTGTTTTTGTCACTTTTTGTCAGCAAATTAATGTAGATATTTCAAATACCTCCCCACAGATTTTTATCGGCAAGTCAATGTAAATATATTACACCCCCCTTTTAAGAGAGAGAGAGAGAGAGAGAGAGAGAGAGAGAGATAAATCAAGATTATTATGCTTTTTATATATTGAACTATTTAGCAATAGCTCTTAAGTAAACATATCAAATGTTGTAATGATTAAATTATCATACTGTGATATATCCACAGGTCCTCCTAGTATTTAATAATGACTAAATAATAGAATATTATATTTTAAGAACTTTTTCAGTATTTATCTAATAACTATAATAAAAGTTATTATAAATAATTTATAAACTATTAATAATAATAATTATTATTTTGTAATATTAAAAAAGAAAACATTTTTTAAATATTCAAATGATAACTTGAATGAAATTTTATAATATTTTAAAATCTTTTTCCAATTTTCATTTCAGGTTTGTGATGGCTCAACAAATATAAAACTCTGACAATGGCTTCAAATTTCAGCAGACATTTTGAGGAGAAACTGCAATGTGTGTAGTCAAAGATTTTGGCAAAATAAGGATTCCAACTTTGGCTGCCAAATCAATTTCTTCTGGCAATAACTATCATACAATATAAACAGTTAAAATTAATTTGAACACAGTTTCTTAAAAGTTATTATATGGTTCCCATCATCATCAGGGCATGCCAACAGCATGGATTCACTTGACACTTTCTTGCCAGCTATCCCTACCAGCTATCACACTTGGCAAATTGTTATATATTGTACAAATGGAAATATGAATTTCCGGTTTTATTAAACAAAGAAATATAACAACTTCCCGTTATCAGATCAAGAGATAAAAGTGCGTAGGAGTAGCTATGAATATAAAAGAACCGAGGGCTCGAGACAGGTCAGTCGTCAGTCAACCCGGAGGCAGTCAGCCGGAGAGAGAGTGAGGTGATCGGGGTCAGTAGTCAGGAGAGTCGATGCGAGTTAGTTGGCCGAGAGGGACCTCGTGTAGTTGGTGTCGGAAAAGCTAGCCTTAATATTTACCAACTGAAAAAGCTTGTCACCCAGAAATTTAATCGAATTGACCGAAAGTCTAAAGACTGAATATATTAATTAAACTGACCCTCTCTCTTGAAGTTAAGAAGCTTGAATTTATTTCAATAAACTTCTGGAGGATAACTTTGGTGTTATTATCATCCCTTACAACGAAGATAAAACTATTGCAATTTAGTACCGTGACGCCGCCGCTACGTTACAAAATCTTTTAGATGGCAACTAGTGTTCGTACAGAGCTGGTGAATGTAAGTTTTTGCTGGTTGGCGTACATACAAAAATACAAATATAAATGTACAACAAATATGATTCCTTAACTTCTAGGAATAGAATAACCCTAGATTGGTTAACATGCCATTAAATTCAATCAATATAATATAGATAACAAGACACTAACATGGACATTGAAAAGCAGTTCCATTGCAAAACCTGTGATAAAGACTTTTCTGATGACTCACACCTTCAGAGTCACTTACAAACACATTCTGGGAAAACACCACACTGCTGCACCCACTGCAGTAGGCGATTTTCTGTAAAAGTAAATCTTGAAAAACACTTACGTACACACAGTGATGAAAAGCCATATCACTGCAGCACTTGCGGCAAAGAGTTCTCTGACAGTTCTCATTTAAAAAGACATCTTCGGACACACACTGGAGAAAAACCTTTTCACTGTGATTCATGTGGTAAGGACTTTGCTGAAAATTCCCACCTGCAGAAGCATATGCGTACACATACAGGTGAGAAGCCATTTAACTGTGAAACCTGTGGCAAGAACTTTCCACACTTTGGCAATCTGAAGCGACACATGCTAATCCACACTGGAGAAAAACCCTTCCACTGTGATACATGTGATATGTATTTTTCTCAGTACAGTAACTTGCTAATACACATGAGCATCCACACTGGGACAAAACCATTCCAGTGTAAAATCTGTGGCAAAGAGTTTTCTCGAAAAGGTGGACTCGTCATGCACATGTACATACACAAAGGAGTGAAACCATTTAGCTGTCAACTGTGTGACAAGGAGTTTTCCCGAAAGGAACACCTTGTTTTACATACACGCACACACACCGGGTATAAGCCGTTTAAATGTGAAACTTGTGGCAAAGATTTTTCCCACAAGGGTGATCTTAAAAGGCACGTGCGTGTTCACACTGGGGAGAAGCCGTTCCGCTGTGAGATATGTGGCAAAGACTTTTCTCAGAGCGGACAGTTGATCATGCACATACGTGTACACACTGGATATAAACCGTTTGACTGTGAGATCTGTGGTAAAGAATTCTCGCACAAAAGTGATATGATGAAGCATATTCGTACTCACACGGGGGAGAAGCCATATCATTGTGAGATCTGTGGGAAGGAGTTTTCCCGGAAAGATCATCTGACAAATCATAAGCACATACACATGAGGAACGCTCCTAAACATGTTGAGAAAAGTTTTCCTGGAACGGATACTTGACTATGGATATTGTCTAGTGGAGTTTTTTCCTTGATTGAATTTTGTTAGTGTGTTGTATGGATGAATGGTCTATTTTATGCAATAAAAAAAAATGCTGATATATTGCAGAAAGGACTCCCTTTATTAACCTCTTGACTTTTTCTATATACAGGAATTCATTAGTGTGGATGTCACTGTCAGATTGTTTATAATCTGTGTTCATGAATGCTTAATTAATGAAAGTATCTATGTCCTTTGAATATCCTAAAAATCCTCCCGGTGATATCTCTCTCTCTCTCTTTTATATATATATATATATATATATATATATATATACTAGCAAATATATGTACTATTCGGGTGCAAGTATTTAGGTTTTGATGTAATAAAATATTGTATCAAATTAGAAACTATTTAGAAAAGGATAAACTGAGGGGGTATAATCGAAAAATAGAACAGCTTTAAATCTAACTCTTCCATCATTTTCCATCACTCCCGTCTTTCATTTTTCCTAATTTATCCATTTAGTTAGATTATTAATTATTTAATAAAATTACAGTTCTTTCGTCTTGTTTATGGATTTCTTTTAAGATTTATACCCGAGATTTTTGCTCAGATTTGTTAAGAGAAAACCAAACAATTAGAAATCAATAATACTAAGCATATATTTATTAAAATCAAATTCTTAATATTAATATGCAAATTAGCCTTCTCGTTCACACTGTAAACCACTATTTTATTGAATATATAAATATACTTGCATGTTATTAGTATGTAGATCCAACAGTATTAATAAGGTATAACAATTTTATCAATAATTGAGGTTTAAATAAAAATAAATTCATGGTGAATGTGACGTCAATAACTAAGGGAATTGTGACTTGAGTAGTGATTTAGTTTCGGTTACAGACAGACAAACACACAATCTCCATTATAATAAGATATATATACAATTTCATAATAAGGAAAAATTTAAAAACTCGACATGCTGGCTTATTATAAATATCTATTTCCTCTTATAATAAAGCAGCATGATTGCATTTTAAGTTTTTCCTTAAAAAATGTTAAATATTGCTCTGTAGCTAATTTTAAAATTTTTATGCATTCAGTTCATATATACATAGTGTTCGGGAGAAATTTTACAGTTTCATAAGGAAAAAGAAAAAGTCCTTGGTAACTACAAAATTTAATGGATTGTAAAGAAATTCAACAGGCACAGAAATTACACTACTGTCAACAAGTTTCACTCAAAATAACCACCATTAGCATCGATCACAGCCTCAATCCTGCTCCAAACTTGGAGCAAGCTGATGTTACAGTTTACCTGAGAAGGTTCTCAAAAACTACCTTAATTCTGTCGATTAACTGGGCTTTTTTAGTACTGGCATGGTGATTGGTGTCTTTCTCAACAGTGCCACATACATAATAATCCATGGGGTTAAGATCTGGAGAGTTCAGGGACCAAACATTGGGGCTGGTGTAGTCATAAAAATTTGTATATATATATATATATATATATATATATGAATAGATTTTTGGTACAGGAGAACTTATATAATACTAAAATTGGAGGAATCATATGTATGTAGGAAGATCATAAAATTATAAGATGGTAATATTTTATTACAAAATAAAATATAAAATAAAGGGAATACGAAGGCATTTTCGACCAGTTCTTTTTCAAGTATAAACACCGGTGATGAATAAAAGTCAGATTGTATAAGAAATATTCTTTAAGAACAAATGGAGGTGAGCCAGAGGGGGACAAAAAAAAAACGAAAAAAAAGAAAAGGGGAGATATATATATATATATGAACCCTCAGGTTGAAACAGGGTTGGAGATGTCACCCAACAAGTAAAGGGAGTGTTTGGGTTTTTGTCTACACAGAATGGGGTGAAAGAATGAAATATAAGCAGCTTCAAGAACGGTTGTGCTGTTTAGACCTAGCTCTGTGCAAGACGGAGAAACACTCGTCGGTATAGTCGGCCCTACAAGCATTTATAGATGACAAGTGTTCGGCTATGGCCGAATCATATGCTTAGGAATGCCCGGATGTTTTATTAGCAATGGCGTTGCGAAATGTGCGTGGAACATGCTGTTTTATTCTAATTTCAAGTCGCTAGGATGTACGGCCAATGTATACATATATATATATATATATACATACATACATATATACACACATATATATATACATATATATATATATATATATATATATACATATATCGAAAACTCGATTAATTCAGCGGATGTAACCCTGACGATTCAGATGATGAAACTCGAGTAGGTTACTTTATATCCATTTCTTAAATAAATTTTGCTCTACATTGTATTGAGCACTTTGTATTTGTTTTTTCACGGTCTTAACCCCTGGATACTGTGCACTCCCAACGATCGTACCCGTACCTACCGGTAAGCCACTACTCATACATTAACGTATATATATACATATATATATATATACATATATATATATATATATATATATATACATATAATATACCAAGCGTGTTGGTAGATCCTTGCGGAGAGAAAAAACCCGGCAGAGAGTTTGATTGTAAAAATATACTACCAAACATCAACCAGGAAGAAAAAAATTTTTGAAAAAAGAAAAGACCAAGATATTCGTACCAACAAAAAATAATCTATTGGTATAGTATTTGGCCAAAAGAAAAAACAATTTATATGTATATATATGTATATAAGATATATATATATTCATATAACCGCTAGGAGAAGCTAATTTGTAAAAAGTGCTCGATACCTAAGTAGAGCCAAGTAATAAGGATATCTACTGAGTCAGACGAACCTACTATTAGTTTCGCATAAAGCTCTTCAGGGCTAAAATCTGATATAATATATATATATATACATATATATATATATATATATATATATATATATACATACATACATATATATACATATGTAGGGAGAGAGAGAGAGTGACTAAAGTATTATTAATTCACAATCATTTTGTCTTCTGAGTATAGCAGTTTCATGTGTTATTAAAACACAATCATTAGGCAAGAGGTTGTTGGACTTTTTCCCAAATAAAATTTTTTATTGTTGCATTGTTAAAACAAAATCATCAGATAGGAAGTTTTAGGATTTAAAACAAATAAAAACAAAAGAAATTATCATTTTATTGTTGAAACAATCAACTAAAAAAATTCAAAAAAAATTTTGTTATCGTGTTCTTTAAACACAAAACTATTCTACTATAATTTTTTTTTTTTCAACTTTATTAAAACTTTTTTCACCCTAAAAATAATTTTGTTTCTCGCGACAGAAAAAACAAAAAATCTGAAAGAAAATTGTTTATAATTTTGTTTTAAAATTCAAAAGTTTAATTCATTATTTATATTTGGCAAATTTAAAGATTTTTAAAAACATTTTTACAAAAGAAGAAGAAAAAAAATCTTTATTTTGGATAAAAAGATGATTTTCCTTAAATGCAAAGAATCCCTTAAATAATGTAAACATGTAAACAATGTTGACCCCCGGGAAACAAATTTTCTTCTAAAATATTTCTAAAACTGTTTTTATTTTTTATTTTCTTTCCATCAAAATTTAAAACCTAAATTATAATTTACGACTATTAAAATAATTGTTTTAACTGACAGGAAATTGTAGGATTTAAAAGAAATTTATTCCACAACCACTTGTCTGATGATTGTTTTGATAAAACTTGAATCTGCAACTCACAGAAGACAAAAAGACGGCAAGGTAATAATAAAAAGTAGTCAGGGTGGCCTAATGTCAGTATAAGCCATACAGCGAGGGAGTCTATCCACTTTTAACATGTACAAGACCAAGGAGATTATTTTAGTGTCTGAGGTGGAGCACTACACCTACCATCAGCTCTCACTTTCCTGCACAGATCCCTGTGTTACTCATATGCTGAGCTGGCAAGAAATGGTATCAAACCAGGAACCTTGTATTTCCCAGGTGGATGCTCTAACAACTGAGCTAAACCGTACCTAAAAATACTTCAGTTTTTATACTGCTCTGCTTGCTGGCATTTGAGCACTTGTTCATCCAATATTTTTATTGAAACAATTGTTTTTTTACATATCTTTTTTTTCTTCTTTGTTTTATATCTTCTATTAATAATGTAGATTCACTTCCGGTTTTTGTCTGTAACAAAAACTATGTCACTGCTTACGTCACATTACCCAAAATCATCATAACATAGAATAAATACACTCAAAATGTGAACATGCAACATTAGACAGTCCTCATTGTTTTTTAAAACAAGTTTTAATAAATACATGACTGGTATTATATATCTATATATAGTTTGTTTTATTTTAATACATATTTAAAGTTTACATTTCAAATTGTTTTATTTTTTAATCCTTTAATGAATTTGATGATTTTACTTACTTAGGGTACAGACTCGCTGACATTGAATTTTTTACTCCCACCCCTCAGGCAATATGTTTCAAAAATTTATTTTTACATTGCCCGGAGGGTGTATTTTATTTTGTACTAGTATTGATAATATACTTTGGTATATTCATAAGTAAAGAGGGCTCAGTATTATTGATTTAGCATATATATCTACGTTAGAGTAGTGAAGACATAAAGTCAACGGTTCTTGGTAACTGACAGTTGAAGTAAGAAAAATGATTACTACTAAAAAAAGCATCAATATATGTTTTTTGGGAAACTTTGACCCCAGAGGCGGGAAAACCGTAAGTAAAGTAAGTAAAGTCATCAGAGTGGCCTAAAGTCGGTATCAGCCAGACAGTGAGAGAGTCTATTCCCTTTTCACTAGCGCTAGACCAAGGAGATTACTTTTAGCGTCTGTGGTGGAGCGCCACACCTACCATCAGCTCCTTTCTTTACCGCACAGATTACCATGCTACTCACATGCTGGGTTGGCGAGGGCCGGTATCGAACTAGAAACCTTATGGTTCCTAGTCGAACACTTTACCGAAATACATAAGTATAATAGTCATAGAAAATGGACTCAATAGTCAAAGAAGAATGTCTTGGATATCCCAACCTCTGAGAAAAAAAATATATATATATATATATATATATATATATATATATATATATATATATATGCGTGGCTAGTGGTTAGAGTCGTGGAAATGGACTCGTCGAATCGAGTTCAATTCCTAGACGAAGCTGTTGGCATTTCACATAGCGCTAATACCCTTGGAAAGGTATGAATCCATATATTCTCCCTCCAGCTATGGGTTAAATAGTAGGGCAGACTGGGCCCTTCAGCCTTGGGTAGGTAACCAGTCTAGGAGAGTGATAACTCTGAATTCAAAATTCCTGAGGTCGGTCGTTGATTGGGTTTGTGGCAACCCTTGATGCACCAATTCTTTCCTATCGACTGTGCCAAAAAGTGTGGATGGTCCAACACAAGCCTTCATCACTGTGTGGGTGTTCATTGTGTGTGTGAACCCTTATGCGTTGAAAATCGACGAGAGAGTCCATAATATATATATATATAAGTCATCCACAGACACGTGTTTTGGGATTTCATGCTTTCTCAGTGTGGCTAGACACAACTATCCCTGGCGAGGAGCGAACTCCAACTGACTATTTGCCAGCATGATTTCTTAACCTCTCGACAGCTTTTCACAGCTGCTGTAATGGGGCTGGTGTTTAAACAATTAAATACATAGGTTTGTTTATGGATTTTACGATCACAGAGAGATCTAGTCTGTTAGCAAACGATCATTGCTTATATATGCTTGGTAGTGAAAGTTAATTTAAATCACCCCTTAGAGAGCTCTACCAAATGTTTGGGAGCATATATTAATAAGTCATTTACCCACAGACACGTGTTTCGGCATTTCATGGCACACACACATATATATTATATATATATATATATATATATATATATATACTAAGAGTGGAGTAATCATATGTATATAGGGGGATAATATTTTATTATAAAATAAAATATAAAATAAAGGGAATACGAAGGCCTTTTCGACCAGTACTTTTTTAAGTATACACACCGGCAACGAATAAAAGTCAGATTGTATAAGAAATTCATTAAGAACGAATGGGGGTGAGCCAGATGGGGACAGAAGAAAAGAGGAAAATATATATATATTTATATATGATAAGGAGTCAGAATTATCCTGATGATCCATTAGGAGAAACCTAGGTAGATATTCTTTGACATTAGGTTCACTTTATTATTTATTGTCTCTACTTATTGTATTGATCATTTTAGTATATTCAACTTAGCCAACTCTTACAGTATTTTTTCTTTTGGCCATTTTAGTAGTATCAACTGATTATTTTCACGAGGTGCTGATGATTTGTTTTTTTTCTTTTTATTATGAATGTTTTTTCTCCAGGCAAAAGTTAGAGAGATTACCATAAAATAAACTGAACCCTTATTTTATGTCCGTGTTTTTGCAATAAATGTTTTATTTTTCTTGCACCCGTTATTTTACAATACAAAATATATTTTCTTTATTTTATTTTAATATTCACTTCAATGTTTATATTCTAAAAGTTTTTATTTGTGAGAATGGTTAGTTTTAAAGTGGGGGTTCGTTTTACACTTCAACTTTTTACTCGTAAATTCCTACCATAAAATGCCCAAGCCTAATTTTATGGCAGGAATTTACGAGTAAAAAGTTGAATATTACCTTTTGTTGTTGTTATTTCTTTTCTTTTTGGCTTTGGTACTCTAAAATAAAACGTCAGATTTTAATCATCGTCGACGAAAAAAAAATTACGGTCATAAAAGGGAGGATCCAATTTATGCCTAAATTGTAAAACGAGCCCCCACTTTAAAACTAAACATTTTCACAAAAATAACACTTTTAGAATATAAACATTGAAGTGAATATAAAATAAATAAAGAAAATATATTTAATATTGTAAATAACGAGTACAAGAAAAATAAACATTTATTGCAAAAACACGGACATAAAATGAGGGTTCAGTTTATTTTATGGTAGGAATTTACGAGCAAATAGTCCTTTATTACCCAATTTAATATATTACTAAATTAATATTCACTACTTTTATCAAATATGCCTCTTGATTTTTTGTATAATGCACTCTTCAAACCTTTTAGTCACACCCACAACTGATTGTCAGAAAAACACACCAGCTCGCCCTCAGGATTATCTGCAGAATGACAAAGAAAACCACCAGCTCGCCCTCAAGATCCTCTTCAGAATGCCAAAAGAAACACCTTAATTGTATGTGCCTCCTCTTTCACCATCTTGATCTTTGATCATATATTCTACTAACCCATATATTTGTATAAAACTGTGCTCAATTAGAGACGTGATTATTGCCAGTTTAAAGAAGTCTGAATTCATACGTCGGAATTTTTTTTATTTTTTAATACAGAAAGAGTCAGCCTAGGCTCAACAATCTGTATTTAAAAAATCTTCATTTTAATTAGTAGGTATGGTGAAAGTTTCACATGTTTTTATTTTTTTTTTATTTTTAACTCACCATGAATTATTTTTTATAAAGAGAGAGAGAGAGAGAGAGAGAGAGAGAGAGAGAGAGAGAGAGAGAGAGAGAGAGTCATCTTGGCTCAAAAATTTGTATTTAAAAATCTTCATTTTAATTAGTAGGTATGTTGAAAATTTTACGTTTTTTTTTAACTCCCCATGAATTATTTATTATATCTCTATCTCTCTATTTATTTATCTCTATCTCTATCTCTTTATCTCTATTTATCTATTTATCTATATCTCTATATCTCTCTACCTCTATCTCTATCTCTCTATTTATTTATCTATATCTCTCCCTCTCTATCTATTTATCTATATCCCTATCTCTCTATCTCTATTTATCTCTATCTCTCTATTTATTTATCTATATATATCTCTCTCTCTATCTATTTATCTATATCTCTCTATCTCTATCTCTATATTTATTTATCTATATCTCTATATCTCTCTCTCTATCTTATTTATCTATATCTCTCTCTCTATCTATTTATCTATATCTCTCTCTCTATCTATTTATCTATATCTCTCTATCTCTATCTCTCTCTATTTATTTATCTATATATCTATCTCTCTATTATTTTATCTCTATCTCTATCTCTCTATTTATCTATATCTATATCTATCTAATGCTTTGGGTTCATTGAAGTTTCCCCTGCTTTTTAAAAAGTTGTGATTATGCCTTTCCTCAACAGGAAGTTGTGAACCATCAATACAACTTTGTGGACGACTCCCAATGATCCCACACGGAACGCAGCTGGGGTCTTTGCAATGCAAGATTCCATGCCATGAGTTTTGTTTGATTTTGTTTTGTTTTATAGCTTGAACTTTTTCTATCATGTGATATCATCATCATGTCGCACTAACAGCATGTAATTCCATGACTCTCTCACTACCGTCCCTATTGCTCCTGGCAACACACCACAATTTTGGTGGGGTCACAAAACTCTGAAAAAAAAAATGAATGAAAGTTAATGTAATTTTTGTTGTATTAATAAAAAGAACAGATTTTTTAAAAATCCCATGTAAAAATTATTTGTTTTACTGTCTTTAAAATTTGAGAATTTTATATATCAAAATGGCGCATTTTTACCATTTTTTTTCACTCTTGAAGATTTTTTTCTTTTTAACATGATTTATTTCATTGTTATAATTAAGAAATTGAGGCGTGTGGTCTAATGGTTAGAGTCGTGGGAAATGGTCTCGTCGACCCGAGTTCAATTCCTGGACGAAGCTGTTTGAATTTCATATTGCGCTAATACCCTTGGGAAAGGTATGAATCCAATACTCCCTCAGTTATGGGCAAATAGCAGGGCAGACTGGGCTCTTTAACCATGGCTAGGTAATCAGTCTAGGAGAAGGAAAACTCTGAATTCAAACCTGTTAAACTCCGCTTAAAAAATTGACTTTGTGTCACATCCTGCTTGTGCGGAGGGGTTGGTAATATATATATAATTAAGAAATTCATTAAAAAAATTTATGTAAGTTTAGACTTTTTCTTAAGGGAAAAAGATTAAAATATGTAATAATTTACAATTTTAGATTTTTTATATATTTTTAAGAAAAGAGAAGATGCTGTTGTATCAATATTTTGGCCACACCTATTAACTAGGACACAAAAAACCTCAATGCTTAGACAAATTGATGTGCTGGTACATGCTAGTTTGCGGCATGTATATTACATCATACAGGAATCTGATTACTCTGATAGGATAAAGAAAGAATTCTTCCTAGTTGTAGCCATATTAGTGCTACTGTATGGCTGAACCACTTTGTATAAAGAAATTAGACACAAAATGACAGTACTCCAAGTTTGCTAATTGGAGTTAACCACGAGTGTGGCAGACAGGTTAAGAGTTAAAGAAATAACCAAACATCAAGAAATAGGAATAAAAGACGTGTATTACATAAAACAATAAGGATTGCAAACTTTAGTTCGTCTGCACAAATGTTTATAATTTATAATAACTTATCTGAGTCCTGAGATAGGGTATTATCGGAGCCCTTGCTACTGCCTTCTGTAGGTTTGGATATGATAGACGTTCTGTTTTGACATCCGACTCCGATGCTGCTTGTTGAGGAAGTGGAGTGACCCTTTTTTTAGGTCTATTCCCGTTGAAGGTTGAATCAGAAGAGGGTGAGTTTGCCTATTCGGCTTTGCCGCCAAAGTATGTTGGCTCGTGATTGGTTGGTTAGAAACAGAGGCTCGTAGACAAGGACGATAACCCCCATACCCCAGAATTCTCAATATTAGTGCTACAAGGATCTTGCATATGTGCTAACATTGGGAATTGTAGGAATATCGGTGAACAACCTCCGAGGAATATTATCTAGTTACATTACACAAACCAAAATAACGAGGAGAAAGCACAGGTAGTTTTAACCAAGTTTATTAACATGCAACATAATTTACACGACAATACAACAGGTACCTGAAAGCAGGACTTAAAATTAGTTATCTCCCTTGCTGATTGGCTGCCCTCTCGACTGCACCTCTGCAGAGGGGTAAGACTCCCCAATGGGGCCACCTGTTGGCCGTGGGTGGCGACCCGAGATGCTTAAGGACGGAGTCTTGGTGAATGAGCAGTTCATGACATGCAACACTCCACTTAGAACCTTACTTAGGCTAGACGGGCATCGGAGAGGCCCCCTCCGATCAATTGGCTGGTCACGTCAAGCCCTAGCACCTATATGATTTTCCCAAACCTATTGCCCTTATGGCAAGCCCCAACCCGTTTTTATCATATGGGTGCTAGAAAGCGGTGGCTGTGGGTCTACATGTCCTGGGAATGACGTTAAACTCTATCTGATGGTGAGGTTCCAGATTTGGAGGTTTGGGGAATGTGGAACACCCCTTCATCACACCATTGCTCCCTGGTCCACTCTGACCCGGAGTGGTAGTACCTGTTAGGGTCCCATCTATGGGTTAAATAGAAAACATGAGTTTATAAACGAAATTGTATTAT
>CM042151.1:110724258-110814878 GCA_023376005.1 Doryteuthis pealeii
TTGTAATTATAGACTATAACGCCGGGAATGAAGAAAGCAAAAGCAAGAATGAATAACGGATCACGTACACACGAGGCATGGGTTAAAAGGTAATAAAGGACTATTTGCTCGTAAATTCCTACCATAAAATAAACTGAACCCCCCATTTTATGTCCGTGTTTTTGCAATATTTTTTTCTCTTTCACCTGTTATGTTACAATACTAAATATATTTCCTTTATTTATTTTAATATTCACTTCAATGTGATATTCTAAAAGTTTTTATTTTGTGAGAATGTTTAGTTTTAAAGTGGGGGCTCGTTTTACAATTTAGGCAGAAATTGGATCCTCCTTTATGACCGTAATTTTGTTTTTTCGTCGACGATGATTAAAATCTGACGTTTTTATTTTAGAGTACCAAAGCCAAAAAGAAAAGAAATAACAACAAAAAGTAATATTCAACTTTTAAATTCCTACCATAAAATTAGGCTTGGGCATTTTATGGTAGGAATTTACGAGTAAAAAGTTGAAGTGTAAAAACGAACCCCCACTTTAAAACTAACATTCTCTCAAAATAAAAACTTTTAGAATATACACATTGAAGTGAATATTAAAATAAAGAAAATATATTTAGTATTGTAAAAAACGTGTGCAAGAAAAATAAAACATTTATTGCAAAAACACGGACATAAAATAAGGTTCAGTTTATTTTATTGGTAGGAATAAACGAGAAAACTGTTCTTCTTTACCACAAACTTGAAAACAGGCAAATGATAATAATAGGAACGTTTTGGTCGGTGACACCGGTTACTTCCTCGATCGGCAAATCTTAGTTGTTTTTCCCACTTCTTTACGCGAGATTGTTACTGTTTACTTTTTACACGATTATTTTGGTGAGTATTCGCATTTATATACGAAATTTTATCAGTAGTTAATTTTTAGAAGACATTATATCCAGAATTTGTAGTCGATGATTGAGCTGTTTTAAAATTGACAATTTTTATTTAGTACTTCGAATAATATTAATAATAATGATATAAACGTGTTATTGTTTTGTCACCCCGCTACATCATAACACATTTTCTGTTATTTTTTTCCTTTAAATATCTCAATCTCATCTGACTGAGAGAGATTCTGATCACTATATAATAAAGTATGTTTTATGAATTTGCCTAGCATGAACAAATTTATTTTAATTTTAAATAATACGCTTGATGAAAAAAAAAAAAAAAAAAAAAAAAATGCGCGAAGTTAAAGAAGTGGCTGAACTTGCAAATCGGTTGGAAAATTAAAACATATTACAGGGTGACCCAGAAAAAACAGAACCAAATTATTTATTATTTTCCCATTAAACTAACCCTTAACCACGAACCATAAACCTAACCCTACCTCCCCACCTTAGTTAAAATTAACAGTTTTATTACAAAATTTGTGTTCTGTTTTTCTGGGCCACACTAATTTTCCGTCCGATTTGCAAGTTTAGCCGTTTAAGTTAGTTTAGCGTAGACATTAAGTTAACAGCGCTTGGTTACTGACAGTTTCTCGTCTATGCGAGTATTGTACAATTATTCTAAGGTGGATTGGAGACACTTCTATATGTTTTTGACTAAATCATTTATTAAAATAAAGATTAATTTTGACTTTGCTATTTATTTATTGTTACAGGAAGAAAAACAAACAAAACAAACAAAAAACCAAAAACGTGTATCATGAACTTTAGCGTCCGTAACTAGTTTAAAAAATAATTTAAAAAATAAATAAATTTCTGTTCATCAAGAAATTGTTTGGTGGTTTGAATAGAGATTGTATTTCAATTAAGAATTTTAACTGCAGTAATATAAAAAATAAAAAAAAATATCTAAAAGCATCAATTCCGCCAGCTCAAGTTACGCAGTGGTGAACCTGTTCAGTATTTTAAATTCTCATTTAAATTCAATCGAAAAAATGGATGGTAATCCGATGCCGTTTAACTGCATATTCATTGTACTATGTTTTCCCCAGAGATTTAAATATGTACTTAAATATTTCAGTCGTTTTAACTTCAAGATCAAAAACTGAAAAAATAAATCTAATTTCAGACAGATTTAAACAAAAACAAAAAAACATTCTTAATAAAAATGTTAGAGTTCTAGTGGACAGGTAATTGAGATTATAAAAAATTATATGATAATTTTTTTGTTGTTTTTCTGTTTCATAATGTAAGAAGGTAGACTGTGAATTCAGGGGCGTAAATTTTACCATAGTCTACCGGACAGATGTTATTGGAATATGAGAATGAAGTCCAATGTACTATTTCTCTGAATGTTTGAGATGAGGCTTGAAGATTAGTATATCTGTGTTATTCGCAGGCAGATCTCTCTCTCGCCATTAAAAATGAATTCATTTAAAAACTTTGTTGGCATTAAACATTTTTGAATACCTAATTACCAATAGAAGTATTCGGCATAAAATAACCCAGGGGGTTGACATGCTGTAAAACCCAAAAAAACAAACCAAACCTTTCTGATTGGGGCTTAGGTGGTATATGCTCCCTCACTGAGGGGTTTTCTTCATTCGCTGTTGACTGAGTGGCAAGAGACTAACTCTACAAGGCTTACGCCTCGAGGTCGAACCTGATTAAGAGAAAGTTTTCACAACCTAACAAGGGATGTCAATCTCTAACTTCCTGTCCCCTGGGCACAGGAGAGTTCTAGCCCCTACTGGCTCAATGTCTACAAAATTTCTTGGTTACTGTACTGTGATCAACTGCACTTTCACTTTTTGCACCAGAAATGTTTGTGATTACTGTATTAAATGTTTGTTAAACTATGTTAATTATTCTATGTTACTGCTGCACTTGACCAGGATTGAACCTGCTGCCTAGAGATAACTGTCACTTGGAGCTGTATTTAATCAATGCCTATATCCATATTATGCCATGTCCAATTGGACACATAGCATAGTGTATATAGGGTTTGAGTTAATACTGTTGGAATTATCTTCACATTGGCCTGGAAGAGTTATCTTCCCGCTGGGTTGCCACTTGTTCTCATCAGGGGCTAGGGTATTTAAGCGCCTGGTTCAAATGCTTCTTCCTCTTTTTGCTACATCTTCTCGTACGAGCACATGGGTTAGACACATTGTCACACCCTTCACAGTAGGGGCTTCTGCCCCCAATGCTATGCAACTCTCCTGGGGCCTTGGCCCCTCGTCACTAGTAAGTGATTTTTAATGTATGGACTCTCCAATCCTTTTATCTCTACTGTTGTATGTTTATGTACATGTATTTTATTGTTTATGTATCTTGTCTTATTTCTGTGCTGTTTACAATATAAAATGTTGTGTCCAACACCATGTGTCGGAGGTGTATGTTCATATATTAACCATTGAATCCTACAATACATACATTAAGTCCAAATAATCCAAATAATCAAGCCTCATCTCAAAAATTCAGAGAAATAGCATCTGCATATTGAACAAGCTCATTGCTGCTTAACTTCAGTGATCTAGTGGGAACCGATGTTTTCAATATGACTATACAGTAAACAGCTGGGGCTTTATAGTATACCGACTGCACCTCTGCAGAGGGTTAACCCTACCCCCAATAGCGGCCAGCTGTTGGTTGTGTATAGTGACCTGTGATGCTTAAGGATGGAATCTTGGTGGATGAGCAGTCCATCATATGCAACACTCCACTTAGACCCTTACTTAGGCTAGACGGGAGATTGGAGAGGTCCCCTCCGATCAATCGGCTGGTCATGTCAAACCCTAGCACCTATATGGTTGCCCCAACCCTATTGCTCTTATGGGAAGCTACAACCCTTTTTATCATATGGTTATTTTTTTATTATAAATAAGGGCCAAAGTGGAGTGTTGCATTCCTGGTCTGATCAGCCACCAGGATTCCATCCTTAAGCATCACATTTTGCCACCCACAGTCAACAGTTGGCCTCATTTGGGGGTGGGGGGGCATACCCCTCTGCAGAGGTGCAGCTGGTGTATTCTACAGACCCAGCTGACCGGGCTTGCTTAAGTAGTATTGACATGACTCATTAGTTGGAGGTGTAATGGTTACGTTCATAGGAAATGGACACAGCAAAACAGGTTCAAATCTTGGTCACAGCTGTTTGCATTTCACATAGTAATAATACTTTTTTTTTTTCTTTTTGTATTGGGCAAGCGAAAAGAATTCATGCTTAAAGAGGTTGCCCTCAATCACAAACCTTCTTTTCTTTAAACCAGTTTTTAAAAAAATGAAAAAAGGTTGAGGGGAGGGGGAGTAGCTATACCTTACAATAACCTATTATTAGAAAGAAAATAGAAAGAAATAATTAGATACATAAAGAAAAAATATATGTAAATATATAAATAAAAATTAAAAAGAAAAAAAGCCTAAAAGAAATAATGATAACGTCAGGTGACTAAGACGTCAGTTCACAAGAGAAGATTCATATAGATAATGTTTTTTGAGCATATTTTTTAGATGATGAAAACTATTAATCAAAGATAATTTGACATTTTTTTAATTAAAATTAATACTCTTGGGAAAGAGACGGATCGAACTGTTCCCTTCAACTATGGGTAAATGGTAAGGCAGACTGGTTTAGGAGAAGGAAGGGCAAGGAGAAAGAAAACTCTGAATTCAGATCAAAGAAAGGTCTCTTCTCGTCAGTCAAAATTATTTTCAGAGCTCCTCCTCCATCTCCTCTTATTAACGGGTTATTGCTGCTTAAATTCAGTGATCTAGCAGGAACCCATGATTTCAGTGTGACTTAACTATAAGTACACATATTTTGTCAGACCAGGTATCCAATAGGCACCCCAGCTGGGAGCTGTTTTGAAAAGAACACCTTTTGATTTTCACCGTAAACTCCCGGCTGTTTGTTTACAAACAACAGACAATTTTTTTTGCATTAGACTTTCACTGTAAGTTTTTTAAAAAGTTTGTTTATGTATATTTACAACCCAAAGGCTTAAGTTTTTATACTAAAATGGTTTTTGATTTTATTAAAAACAATTTGTTATTTCATGATGTTGTTGTTAATTCAATAGGAATTTTTTTTAAATTATAAAACTTTAAATGAAAGACATGTTTTTATATTAGAGACACATTTTTATATTAAAATACTTTTTATTTAATTAGAAGAGAAATTCAGATATGTTTATTCAAATGAAAATAGTTTTTATTTACAAAATATTTTTTATGTTTACTTAAATTAAAGGATGTTATTCGGAAATGGTATCTCACAATTTATAAAGTTTATTTTCCATGAACCTCTTATACCACAACCGGAAGTGTACGGTGAAAAGCAAAAGGTGTCCTTTTCAAAACAGCTCCCAGCTGGGGTGCCTATTGGATACTTGGTCCATTTTGTCTCACCCTAGTGATATGTGTGAGTATGCATGATAGAGAGTGTGTGTTGCTCTTGAATTCTCTAGAAATGTTTGTTCATTTTGAAATTTAACCAACTCTTTTTGTTATTCTTACAGATCTTCCTGTTGCTAAACTCGAAGGAATCTTTCCATTGTTGTACGCATAGCTAACAAGTAACAAACATGAACGTACCCGCTGTAAAAAAGCAGCTCGATTGCAGAACCTGTGGTAAAGACTTTTCTAACAAGTCTTACCTTCAGAATCACATGCAGACACACACTGGCAAAAAAACATACCACTGTACCTTATGTAATGTAGACTTTTTTGGAAAGGGCAATCTTCGGAAACACCTACGGACACACACCGGCGAGAAGCCCTACCACTGTGACACTTGTAGCAAAGAGTTCTCAAGTAATTCTCGCTTGGAAAGACATCTGCGTTCACACACTGGAGAAAAACCATTTCACTGTGATACATGCGGTAAGGGTTTTGCTGAAAATTCACACTTGAAGCGACACATGCGTATACACGCAGGAGAGACTATGAAATCACACACAGTAGAGAAGCCATTCAGCTGTGAAACCTGCGGCAAAAAGTTTCCACACTATTCTAACCTGAAGCAACACATGCTTGTACACACAGGAGAAAAACCTTTCCACTGTGATACTTGTGGTATGAATTTTTCCCAGCGTGGCAACTTGCTGGCACACATGAGAGTCCATTCTGGGATTAAGGCGTTCAAATGTGAAATATGTGATAGGAAGTTCGCCCGAAAAAAAACACTTGTCATCCATATGTACACGCACACGGGGGGAATGCCGTTCAAATGTCAGTTGTGCGATAAGGAATTTTACCGAAAGCAATATCTCGACTTGCATATACGCATGCACACTGGGTATAAGCCATTCAAATGTGAAACTTGCGGCAAGGAATGCTCTCAGAAAGGTGACATGATGAAACATATTCGTACGCACACTGGAGAGAAACCATACCGTTGCGAAATCTGTGACAAGTGTTTTACGCGAAATGGAAACCTGATGAGTCATAAACGTTTACATACCAAAGAAAAAAGTCATTCTGAAAAGGATACTTGATTATGAGTGTTATTAAGCAAATCAGTTTTCACTGTTATTTTTTTTTATTATTACTGTATATACTTGCGGATAGGGCACACTTTTTTTTAACCAAACATTCTACCAAAATGAGTGGTGCGACCTTTCAACATAAATATAAAACAGCACTACTTTATTTTTTATTTATCATTAAGTTGCAACGATCAGCAATTCCAATGACACAATATGCGTATAATATACATTTGAAAGATATTGAAGCCTTTTGTATACACAATATATATATATATATATCAAAGATTCCTACTGACTCATTGCTTTGAACTGACCTGACGCTGCTGACTGTTATGCTTTTTTACCCAGGCTCATTTACAATTAAATTTCAGAAATGCAACCCTTATCTCTCCACATTTTCATTATGCATCACAGTCAATGCCAAAGTGTTCTAGATCTAATATTTGTAAGCAAAGTCTTGAAACAAAGGTGAATATTTGATAGGCTTTATGTTAGAATAGGTTGTGCAACGAGCTAGATTATAATGCAACCTATCAGCAGGTCAACCGCAAATACCCACTTTGACAACCCTTATGGCAAGCCCCAACCCCTTTTTATCATATGGGTGCTAGAAGGCGGTGACTGAGGATCTAAATGTCCTGGGAATGATGTTAAACTCTATCTGATGGTGAGGTTCCAGTTCTGGAGGTTTGGGGAATGTGGAGCACCCCTTCATCACCATTGCTCCCTGGTCCACTCTGACCCGGAGTGGTAGTACCTGTTAGGGTCCCATCTATGGGTTAAATAGAAAAACATGAGTTAATAAACAAAATTGTATTATCCATTAAGAATTGATTTATTTCCAAACTGTATTGGCATTAAATGACCCACTGAGGTTGATATGTCATAAAACAAAACCAAACCACTTTGCCAACCACAAATAAGGGGTGCAGCCTATCCACGAGTGTATACAGTATTATTATATTGCTAATTGGGTGCATTTCGGATTTTGCCGTCCTCGCCTCCTGCCCTAAAAAACGGTAGGCGGTGCCTGCTGAAAACGTTAACCGTGCTAGTTATGAACCCCCTTAGTAGTTTGAAGGCGTTTTTACCGACAAATTAATGTGATATTTTATCCCCTCCCTCCAAGTTTTTTTTATTGCTTTCATATTGCATTAACTTGTTGGGAAAAATGTCTTCAAATCACATAGCGGTTAATAACTAGCTTGGGTCACATTTTCAGTGGGCATCGCCTGGCCTTTTTTTAGGGTATGAGGCCAGGACGACAAAATCCGAAATGCACAGCTGATTGTTCAGCAAAGACAAGCTCAAAGCAAAAACAAATTTCACATGCAAAAATCTCTAAAAGAATTTTGCTAAATAAAAGTTATAAAACATTTTGAATGTTTTACAGATTGTACATTTTTTATTTCTCCTGCTCATTAACGTATTAAAAGCTGTTTATTTTTATTCACTTGTCTTTTTTAATTTATTCTTTGATGAAAATCTTTAATTAGATTTGGCATTTAAAACTGGATTCATCTTGAACATTTGATTCATCTTTTGAAAACGATCTTTTTTTCCCCCCTTACTCTTCTTTCTTATTTTCTTTCTTCCTTCCATTCTTTCTTTCTTTCTTTAATGTCTTTTTAAAAAAAAAAGATTTTCAGTCCCTTTTTCTTTCTTTCTTCCTTCCTTCCTTTCTTTCTTTAATGTCTTTAAAAAAGAAAAAGGTTCCCAGTCGCTATAAGTTTAAGTGGTGGTCTTCAGCACACTTTATATACTAAAATAATCTAACATCAAGTTTTCGACAATAAATACGCCATACAATGTTGATATGCTGTTAAACAAATAGACCAAACAATTTTGATTAGCGTGCGGATATCATGTCATTTTTGCCTCCTGGTTTTACACACGTTGAATTTAGTGGCGATAAATTTACCACACGATAAAATTTACCCCTTCTCTTCATAGAAAATTTTGTAAGAGAAACCATCTAAGAAGACTGCTGAAAGTCTGACAAAAATTGTGGACAAAACAAAACAAAACAGCTGACAGGGCGTTAGAATAAACCGACTGCACCTCTGCAGAGGGGTAAGACTCCCCCAATAGGGCCACCTGTTGGCTGTGTGTGGTCACCCATGATGCTTAAGGATGGAACCCAGGTGGCTGAGCGGTCCATAACCTGCAACACTCCACCTTGGCACTTACACGGGCTAGACAAGCAGTTAGAGAGGCCCCCTCCGATCAATCGGCTGGTCACGTCAAGCCCTAGCCCCTATCTGATTGCCCCAACCCTATTGTCCTTATGGCAAGCCCCAACCCTTTTTCATCACATGGGTGCTAGAAGGCGGTGGCTGAGGGTCTTCATGACCTGGGAATGACGTTAAACTCTATCTGATGGTGAGGTTCAGTTTTGGAGGTTTGGGGAATGTGGAGCACCCCTTCATCACCATTGCTCCCTGGTCCACTCTGACCCGGAGTGGTAGTACCTGTTAGGGTCTCATCTATGATAAACAAAATTGTGTATCCATTAAGAATTAATTTATTTCAAAACTTTGTCAGTATTAAATGACCCACTGAGGTTGGTATGGTGTAAAACAAACCGAAACAAAACGAAAAACAAAAAGTTGGATGTGTGAAAATCTTTTTTAATTCCCTAGGCTCAGATGAATGTAAGCTATAAAAGTTATTAGTTGGCGATTATAAAATTGTAAATTTCTTCTGCTTACAAAGACCAGGTCCAAGGGAAGTGATATGCAGCAGCACTTTGTAGGCAAAAAACAAATCTTTTTCCGAAGATAAATCAGGTATGTAATAGAAGGTGGTGGATGAGGGTCAATCATCAGTATGTATGAATAAACATGAAATAAAAGTTGTCAGGGTGGATTAAAGTCAGTATCAGCCAGACAGAGAGGGAGTCTATCTCCTTTTCACTAGTACTAGACCAAGGATATTGTTTTTACATCTGACATAAAGTGTCAAACCTACCATCAGCTCCTTTACTGCACAGATCCCTGTGCTACTCTTTTACCGAGTTGGTGAGGGTCAGTATCGAACCAGTAACCTTGGGGTTCCTTATGAAAATTATTTATAGCAATTTATTTTTGTTTCTAGGACCCGTGGAAATAAAAATATGAGAGGGCAAAGTTGAAGGCTATTTGTTTAAAAGATATAAGAGAAGCAAAAAAAAAAAAGCACTATGTCCATGATATTAGAAAGTTTCAGAATTATTTTGATATATAATTTGTAAAATTTAAAGATTGCTAAATGGTTCAGGATTTACTTCGAAAGTTTGTATTTTGAAAAGAAAAAAAACTGAAATTTATTTGTCCAACATGCATACGTAACGTAAATTCTCTAAGCATTGTTTATGCACACAATAAAGTTTAAATTCATCGCTTATTACTCGTCCAATTTTTTAAAATATTTATATCGTTGAAAATAAAATAACACAATCTTTCTAATTATTCAACTTTTATGTGTTTTTAACTATTGAATTATTTTTTACGTCCGTTTCAATTTTGGAAAAAAACAACTTGAAATTATGAGAAATGTAAACAAAACATGGCCCACACTGACAGGGTTTGTGTGAAAACATGTAAATAGGTAATCTATTTCTTTTATATAATTCAACATAAGCATTTAGAAATGTATTTTTAAATTCAAAGTGATGTTATATATTTAAATTAATATTATATATGTATTATATATGTGTATGCCGTCGGGGCAGCCTAAAATTGGTATCAGCCGGTCAGCGAGGGAGTCTATCCCCTTTTCAATAGTGCTAGACCAAGGAGATTATTTCAGCATCTGAAGTGGGGTGCCACACCTACCATCAGCTCCTTACTTTACCGCACAGATCCCTGTGCTACTCATACGCTGAGTTGGTGAGGGCTGGTATTGAGCCAGGAACCTTTTGGTTTCAAGCCCAATGCTCTACCGACTGAGCTAACTTGTGGTAAACTTTAAAAAAACAAAAAATCTTGATATCCCTACTTTTTATTCCCCAAGTAATGGATTCTAGCATGGAGATACATAAAATCTAAGACCAGAATCAGAAAGAACATAGAATTTTACAATTATCAAAATTGCTTCAAAAATAAACAAATCAGATTAATAAAAAACAATATTTGGCATTAGATAACCCACAAGGGTTGATGTGCCGTTAAACACCAACCAACCAGATTTTACCTGTAACCCATTATCCGTCTAGGGCCGGTTTAAGCTCAGTCGGTATAGCGTTCGGCTAGGAATCACAAGGTTCCTGGTTTGATACCGGATCCTCGCCAACTTAGCGTATGAATAGCACAGGGATCTGTGCAGTAAAGGGAGAAGCTGATGGTAGATGTGGCGCTCCACCTCAGATGCAAAACAATCTCCTTGGTCTAGCACTAGTGAAAAGGGGATAGATTCTCTCACTAATTGGTAACTGATACCGACTTTAGGCCACCCCAATGACTTTACTTACTTTTACACTTACAGTCATAATTCGAAGGCAACCCACAAATTATCCACTACTTATATTTACAATTCAGAAAAGAATGATATTAAGCCATTGTCTTTTTTAAAAATTTATTTATGACCTTTTGTGCAATCCAAAAATAAGCGTCATTGAATCTTAAATTAAATCCTGGTAAGGCGCTCCACCTCAGATGCTAAATTATCTCCTTGGTCTAGTGCTAGTGAAAAGGGGATAGACTCCCTTGCTGTCTAGCCGATAGAGCCCTTGCCTAGGAATCACAAGGTTCCTGGCTCGGTACTGGACCTCACTCACTCAGCATATGAGTAGCACATGGATCTGTGCGGTAGTGAAGAGCTGATGGTAGCTGCAGCGCTCCACCTCAGATGCAAAAACAATCTCCTTGGTCTAGCTCTAGTGAAAAGGGGATAGACTCCCTTGCTGTCTAGCCGATAGAGCACTTGCCTAGGAATCACAAGGTTACTGGCTCGATACTGGCTCTCACTCACTTAGCATATGAGTAGCACAGGGATCTGTGCCGTAGTGAAGAGCTGATGGTAGCTGCAGCGCTCCACCTCAGATGCAAAAACAATCTCCTTGGTCTAGCTCTAGTGAAAAGGGGATAGACTCCCTTGATCTCTGGCTAATACCGACTTTAGGCCGCCCTGACGAAGAGACCAAGGAGATTATTTTTGCATTTGAAGTGGAGCACCACACCTACTATCAGCTTCTCACTTTACTTTTAATTTTTACATAGATCTTGCATATAACTTTCTACAAAATACCTATCAACTATTACATTATCATGTTTTGCTTTGAAATATTAATTTTAAATTTAGCAAATCGCGTCATTTATATTTTATTTAAAAAATATACAGCAGATCATCTAAGAAAACACATTTCTGTCTGTGGTACTATGAATTGTGTACATTGTGTCATCCAAGAATTTTATTCCGTCAATTTTAATTCAATGATTAACTATAGTTAATCATTGAATTAAAATTTTTTACTATATCATTATGTGATGTCATTCCCTCTACTCTGACAAAATAAAAATTCCCTGATTTCCCACCATGCCGATTAAAATAAGATCTTTTTTACGTGGTGATTTTTATGGTCATCTTGCGAGGATTGAACTCACTATTCAGTAGTAATAGATCTGCAAACGATTACACTGGTTACAAAAAAATATTTTTTGTCTGAGGCAAGAATGTGATTAGGTGTCTTTTTTACTAATTTGGGTGTGCTGAATTCAAATTTATAAACAGTTTTGCTCTATCACCTCTAGTTTTCTGTCTTTTAAATAGTCTCATTTTAGTATATACAGAGTATATACATGCTTATTTCAACAGTTTATTACAGATAAAACAGGATAGATAAAGAACATTGACGGAATAAATATACTTGGATGACAAAATGTACACAATTCATAGTACCGCAGACAGAAATGTGTTTTCTTAGATGATCTGCTGTATTTTGCCTCCGGGATGTCACGCAAGAGCATCCAACAAAGTAAAATTAAATCATATGTAAGGCAATAAAATGTGCGTCGTTGGAAATTGTAATATAAATATATACCCAAAAGATTGTGTAATACAATTGTCGAGGGACACCTTCCTCCTGCGCTGCGAGGGATGACAGCCTCCTGCGCTGACTGCCAGTGCACTACTGGCTGTTGATTGAGACGTGTTGGCTACGCTTAATTGCCAAAATCCATCTTGATATATAGCTATATATTTTTTTTGAGATTATGTGCTTAATTAAAGACATACCTAATTTGTTAATTAATTAATTATAATTAAATGAATTAGGCGTGCATATCGGTTTAAATGTGAAGCGTAAACAAATCGAGAAAAGGTCAATCTCTGTATGTTCATTTCAGCCTATTAGGCCTCATCAGCAGAGCTATAGACAGGGCAGTGCTTTGTGCGTGATTCGAACCCTACCTGTCAGGCTGACAGGTGGTCACTCTAGCCATTACACTAGCAGGCTTCCCCAGAATGTAATGTAATGGTTAGAGTGTCCTGTCAGCCTGACAGGTATGGTTCGAATCACGCACAAAGCACTGCCCTGTCTAAAGCTCTGCTGATAAGGCCTAATAGGCTGAAATGTACATACAGAGATCAACTTTTTCTCGATTTGTTTACGCTTCACATTTAAACCGATATGCACGCCTAATTCATTTAATTATAATTAATTAACAAATTAGGTATGACTTTAATTAAGCACATGATCTCCAAAAAAATTGTCGGCCTTTGCCATTTCAAACACATTGTTTGACCACTTCATAGCTATATATATATAATGTAATGCTATCATTTACATTTATTGCATAATAACTAAAAAAGAAGACATAAGTTTCACAATATTAGAAATTAACCGTGAATGCATATACGCCTTTATGTACAGTATGTGTACAAAATGTACAGTATGCATATCTAAAAAAAACTAGAGGTGATGAGTAAAAACGGATTTCAAATCTGAATTCAGCTGCACCCCCAAATTAGGTTAAAACAACTATTTTTGTGCTTGCCTCAATTTTTTGTAAACCAGTGTTATTAAACCATGTTTTTTCTCCTTTACCCGGCAAATCCTAGGTAGCCGCTGCTTGTACATATATAAAGGGCAGTTGTGTGTATGTATGTATGTTTGGAGGAAACTTCAAAAATAAAACAATGACAAAGTAAATATATATCTATTAATAATGTAGAATCGCTTCCGGTTTTTGTCTGTAACAAAAATTACGTCACTGCTTACGTCACATTACCCAAAATCATCATAACATAGAATAAATACACTCAAAATTTGAACATGCAACATTAGACAGTACTCATTGTTTTTTTAAAACAAGTTTTAACAAATACATGACTGGTATTATATATCTATATATAGTTTGTTTTATTTTAATACATATTTAAAGTTTACATTTCAAATTGTTTTATTTTTTTATCCTTTAATGAATTTGATGATTTTACTTACTTAAGGTACAAACTCGCTGACATTGAATTTTTTACTCCCACCCCTCAGGCAATATGTTTCAAAAATCTATTTTTACATTGCCCAGAGGGTGGTTTTTTATTTTGTACTAGTAATAATAATAATAATGATAATAATTAGAGGAAAAATTGAGACTATCCAGACATTGTTAAGATCAGCTAGATTACTCAGAAGAGCCAGGGAGACCTGAGGAAACCTGCTGTCACTCAGTCTCCAGTGAAGGACGACCGGCTAACACTGTGGTGAAAAACTCACAAGTCATATAATAATAACAATAATAAGATAGAATGAAAGATAATAATAATAATAATCTAAAAAGCAACAATAATAAGATAGAATGAAAGATAATAATAATAATAATAATAATAATAATCTAAAAAGCAACAATAATAAGATAGAATGAAAGATAATAATAATAATAATAATCTAAAAAGCAACAATAATAAGATAGAATGAAAGATAATAATAATAATAATAATAATAATAATGATAATAATGATATGCGAATGTAGCAAACTAGTACAACGGGAGTACAAAACTAGACACGACTGGGTTGGGAAGGTGATCCACTGGGAATTATGCAAAAAATTAAATTTTGACCATACAACAAAATGGTATATGCATAAACCAGAATCTGTTCTTGAGAACGAAACACATAAAATTCTCTGGGACTTTGAAATAACAACGGATCACCTTATCCCAGCAAGAAGACCAGACCTAGTGTTGATAAACAAAAAAGAAAGAACTTGTCAACTGGTGAATTTTGCAGTTCCAGCAGATCACAGGGTGAAGCTAAAGGAAAATGAAAAAAATGGACAAATATCTGGACCTTGCCAGAGAACTGAAAAAGTTATGAAAGTGAAAGTTATACCAATTGTAGTTGGTGCGCTTGGAACAGTCCCAAAAGGATTAGAAAAGGGTTTGGAAAGTTTGGAAATCAGAGGAAGGATTGAAACCATTCAGAACACTGCACTGCTGCAATCTGCCAGAATACTCAGAAGAGTCCTGGAGACCTGAGGAGACTTGCTGTCACTCAGACTCCAGTGAAATACCATCAGCTAATGCTGATATGAAAACTCAAAAGGTGTAAATAATATAATAATAATAATAATAATCTAAAAATCAACAATAATCAGATAGAATAAAACATAATAATAATAATAATAATAATAATAATAATAATAATTTACTATTAGTAGTAGACAAGCATTGGTGTTGAGATTTAAACTGCAAGACTATTCATCTGTCCTGTCTTCTCCCTGATTATCCTTTTTTTTTTCTATCATGCATGTAATTACCCAACCTCTCCCACATGAGTAGGATGTGACACAAGGTCAATTTCTTAAACTATGTCCTGTATATATGGAGTGTTCACCTCTACCCTTCTCACAAATACAGACCATACAATCTCTTTTTATCTACTTGTTAGTACCAAAAAGTTGTTTCTAACACAAAACCTTTTTTTTTTTTCATCCAGGGTTTTCTGAACTTTTGACTGGTTCATACATTATCCTAATATAACCACACACACACACACACACACACATGCTTGCAAATACATACACACACACACATATGTTTAACCCCCACATAAATATGTGTATGTAAGTGAGAAAAATGGAAATAAATCTGCCAGAATACTCAGAAGAGTTCTGGAGACCTGAGGAGACTTGCTGTCACTCAGACTCCAGTGAAAGACCATCAGCTAATGCTGATGTGAAAACTCAAAAAGGAGATAATAATAATAATAATAATAATAATAATAAAAGAAAAAAAAGAAAAAAAAAGAAAAAAGAAAGAACTTGTCAACTGGTGGATTTTGCAGTGCCAGCGGATCACAGGGTGAAGTTAAAGGAAAATGAAAAAATTGACAAATATCTGGACCTTGCCAGAGAACTGAAAAAGTTATGGAATATGAAAGTGAAAGTTATACCAATTGTAGTTGGTGCACTTGGAACAGTCCCAAAAGGATTAGAAAAAGGTTTGGAAAGTTTGGATATCAGAGGAAGGATTGAAACCATTCAGAACACTGCACTGCTGCAATCTGCCAGAATACTCAGAAGAGTCCTGGAGACCTGAGGAGACTTGCTGTCACTCAGACTCCAGTGAAAGACCATCAGCTAACACTGATGTGAAAACTCAAAAGGAATAATAATAATAATCTAAAAATCAACAACAATAAGATAAAATTTAATTCTAAAAAATGTAGTCGTACTTTGAAAATAAACATCTGATTACATTACAAAATAATCCATTAGGAGTTGATGTGCCGTTAAACAAATTATTAAAAAAAAAAAAACATTTTTTCCTGCTGAGTATTGTAAGTATTTCTTGTTCAAACCTTTTCATAAATTTCCGTTTTGTTATCATTTCAGATATTTGTTTTGGTCTATTATTTATCTTACATAACGTACACACTGTCTGTCTCTATTTGATTAGGTAAGTAAGAAAATATCTTCAATCTCTTTAGGAATGAGGCCAACAGATTCTACAGCTGATTTCAAATTCGGCAAAAATACTAATAAAAAAAGGTTACTGTCCAGGTCAAAATTTAGATTTTCAGATTTAGATCTGATAGAGAATATATTAGGGACTTGCATTTTTGTCGTCTGCTACGAATTTTAAAAGCGAATTAAAAATAATTAAATCTATTATTTAAGGTCAAACTTTGTCTAAATCGATAAGTAGTAACATAATAACCATCATTAAAAAAAGAAAAATATCATTACAAAGGCAGTTTATTTTTAATAGATTTAAAACTATTTGTTTTGGTCAATTTCGACGCGATCCGCCATTCTGTCTATTTTTCAATGGTTTTAGGCACTTGTTTACAATTTTTATGTAACATTCATGATTGCAAAATAAATTACCAAAAATCAGGTAATTATCTGATTTTAATGAAATTTTCAGTATTGATTTATCCATTAATGAATTTTATAATGCATCAGTTATTTTATTTCTAAACTCTAATTTAGGATTTTTGCTATGAAAAATTAATATATAAAATTCATTTAAAATGTGAAAAGTCTGATGTTAAGTTTAAAATGTTATATTTTTAGATTCTAGAAATAAATATCTATTTAATGCAAACCTTATTTTAGATACATAAAGTAATAAGTTTTGAAGAAAAACTCGATTGAAAATGTACCCCCCTCCCCTTTTTAAGCAGAAAAAATATCGATGTATAATTTTTTCTTTTATAAGATAATAGCCAATTAAATAATTATCGAAATGAATAAAAAAGAAATCTCCAAAAAATTTATTATTTATCATTTTTTTACATTTTACTTTTCAATTTTCGGTACTTATTTTCTCACAGAAAAGCCACCGTAAAATTTTTTTTTTTTTTGTTTCTATTCATAACTTCGGTCTTTTATCTCATTATTTATACTGTAATTAGAAAACTATAAGACCAATTTAAAAAAAGAGTTATGCCCCCAACATAAGGGGGTCAAAATTAAGTGACCTGAAAAAAATGAGAAAGTTTTAAAATAAAATAAATAATGCATTATAAAGATCATTCATTGATAAATAAACACTGAAAATTTCATTAAAATCCGATAATTCCCTGATTTTTGGTAAATTATTTTCTGTAGGGGAGGGGCTAAAGTCATTTTGTCAAAAACGCATTTTAGGATCAGTTTGCCAGTACCTAGAATATATGGGAGCACATTCTGCACAAAAATGGTTGGGGTCAAATGTGTACTGTTCAGGTTAAAATAGTATTACTTAGTAAGAAAAAAAAAATAGATAAATAAAAATTAAATTTAAAAAAAAGCTTATCATTTAGTAAAGTTTGCCATTCTAGCTAACCACAGAGTAAAAATGAAAGAAAACAAAAAGATAGACAAATACTAGGACCTTGCCAGAGAATTGAAGAAACTGTAACAATAGGGTGAAGGTGATACCTATTGTAGTTGGTGTCCTTGAACAAGACCCAAGGGTTTGGAAAAAAAGATTGGAGGAATTGGAAATCAGGGTAAGAATCAAAACCATCCATACAACAGTATTGTTAAGATTGGCTAGAATACTCAGAAGAGTCCTCAAGTCCTGAGGAGGCAGATGGGATCAAATATGTGCTATCCAGCTCAAAACCCGGATTTAGATCTGATAGAGAATCTATGGGAGCACATTTGGCACAAAAAAGTTGGGATCAAATGTGTACTGTCCAGATCACCAAGAACATGCTTTCGCAAATTCATACGCACAATATATAAACGTTTTTGAATTATCTATTTGGCTGGGGTGGGAAAATACACCGACTGCACCTCTGCCGAGGGGTAAAATCCCCCAATGGGGCCACCTGTTTGCTGTGGGTGGTTAAGGATGGAATCCTGATAGCTGAGCAGTCCATGACATGCAACACACCTCTTTGGCCCTTACTTGTGTTAGATGGATTGTTGGAGAGGCCCCTCCAATCAATCAGCTGGTTATGTCAGACCCTAGCACCTATATGATTGTACAGACCCTTATGACAACTCTCCAACCCTTTTTATCATATATGTGCTAGAAGGCGGTGGCTGAGGGTCTTAGTGTCTTGGGTATAATGCTAAACTGCATCTAGTAGTTTGGTTTGTTTTGTTTTACGGCATATCAACCTCAGTGGGTTATTTAATGCCAATAAAGTTTTGAAATAAATCCAATTCCTAATGGATAATACAATTTTTTTATAAATACATTTTTCTATTTAACCCATAGATGGGACCCTAACAGGTACTACCACTCCGGGTCAGAGTGACCAGGGAGCAATGGTGATGAAGAGATGCTCCACATTCCCCAAACCTCCAGAACTGGAACCTCACCATCAGATAGAGTTTAACGTCATTCCCAGGACATGTAGACCCTCAGTCACCGCCTACTAGCACCCATAAAAAGGGGTTGGGGCTTGCCATAAGGGCAATAGGGTTGGGGCAATCATATAGGTGCTAGGGCTTGACGTGACCAGCAGATTGATCGGAGGGGGCCTCTTCGACCACCCGTCTAGCCCAAGATAGGGCCAAAGTGGAGTATTGCAGGTCATGAACTGCTCATCCACCTGGGCTCTATCCTTAGGCATCACGGGTCGCCACCCACGGCCAACAGGTGGCCCCATTGGGGGAGTCTTACCCCTCTGCAGAGGTGCAGTCGGTGCATTCTAATGCCCCACCGACACGGCGTGCATCTAGTAGTGAAGTTCCAATTTTGGAGCTCTGAAGAGAGTGGATTACCCCTTCATCATTATTACTCCCAGGTCAACTCTGACCTGGTGTCATAGTACCTGTTAAAGTCTCCTCTATGGATTAAATAGAAAAAAAAAAAGTTAAATTTAAAAAAAAAAAGAATTGAGTTTTTTAAAAATTGAATATCCATCAGGAATGAATAAAAAAACATTTTCAGCATAAAATAACCCAAGAAAGGTTACGTTAAAATCCAACCAACCAAGGAGAAAGAAATATTATGGATTTCACTAGACTTAAAAAATTGGGACCAAGTAACCAATAAGCACCCCAAATCATCAACTTAATGAAAGCTTCATATTTTAACTTGTTACCGGTAACTTCTGCTTCCAAATTTTTGTAAACAAATGATTTTAATCAGAAGTTAATGGAGATGTTGAACTCACAATAAATTAAATGAATAGATGGTTGGTACATGTAATCAAATTAAAACCCAATAGCAAAATCTTTTTTTAAATAAATCCTTTTTATTCAGAAATTTATGAGTATTTTTCAACACTTACGACGATTTAAAAAAATAGACGAAAGACGTTTTTATTCTAAAATAGTTTTTACTTAATCAGAAGAGAAATGCAATTATGTTTATTTAAATAAAAATACAGTTTTTATTTACAAAATATTTTTATGCTTATTTAAATAAAAGATGTTCAGAAATAGTATCACACAATTTGTAAAATTTGTTTTTATCAGATACAATATAATTTATTTTCAAATATTTGAAAGCGAAACTTACTAGTGATGAGTTAAAATATGAACCTTTCATTTGGGGGTGCTTATTGATTACTTGGTCCAAAAATTGATACACACACAAAAACATATTTCTAAATTATTGATAATTATCAAAAGTATATGTGAAAATATTGTTATTTATTCTGGTAAAATTAGATTTTCAATAGATGTTTCAAATTTTGTTATTAGTTAAATTTAATCAAACAAAATTTAATAAAAACAAAAACAATGTTCCAAACCCTGTTATTAGTCAAATTTAATAAAAAATATAAATAAATGCTACAAATGCTGTTATTATTTAAATTTAATAAGAGACAAAATTTAATAAGAATTAATTTAATTTATTAGAAATTTAATTTAAAAAAAATATGAATAAATGTTCCAAATCCTATTATTAGTTAAAATTGATAAGGCACAAAATTTAATTAAAAAAAAAAGAATTTTGTTATCAGGTGGATTTTGTCGTTCTTGCAGACACAGAATAAAAGAAGAAAAAAGAAAAAAAAGATAGACAAATACTTAGACCTTGCCAGAGAACTGAAAAGGCTGTGGAAGATAAAAGTGACAGTGATACCAATTATAGTTGGTGCACTTCGAGCGGTCTTCAAGAATCTAGAAAAAAAGAGTCTAGAATTGGAGATCCGAAGAAGAATTGAGACCTTTAAACAACACTTCAAATCAGCAAGAATACTCAGGAGAGTCCTGGAGACATAATGAGACTTGCTGTTACTCTGACTTCTGTGAAAAACCCAGGGCTGTAAAGTTGGACTAAAAAACCTTTGATTTTGACTCCTCTACTTTTGGCACCTCCAACTCTAGGTAATAAGGGACTATTTCCTCGTAAATTCCTACCATAAAATAAACTGAACCCCCATTTTATGTCCGTGTTTTTGCAATAAATGTTTTATTTTTCTTGCACCCGTTATTTTACAATACTAAATATATTTTATTTATTTATTTTAATATTTACTTCAATGTGTATATTCTAAAAGTTTTTATTTCGTGAAAATGGTTAGTTTTAAAGTGGGGGTTCGTTTTTACACTTCAACTTTTTACTCGTAAATTCCTACCATAAAATGCCCAAGCCTAATTTTATGGTAGGAATTTACAAGTAAAAAGTTGAATATTACCTTTTGTTCTTGTTATTTCTTTTCTTTTTGGCTTTGGTACTCTAAAATAAAAACGTCAGATTTTAATCATCGTTGATGAAAAAACAAAATTACGGTCATAAAAAGAGGATCCAATTTCTGCCTAAATTATAAAACGAACACCCACTTTAAAACTAACCATTCTCACAAAATAAAAACTTTTAGAATATACACATTGAAGTGAATATTAATATAAATAAAGAAAATATATTTAGTATTGTAAAATAATGGGTGCAAGAAAAATAAAACATATATTGCAAAAACACGGACATAAAATGAGGGTTCGGTTTATTTTACGGTAGGAATTTACGAGCAAATAGTCCTTTATTACCCAACTCTGATTCCTTTTCATGTACGCAAGTGATTATGACCTACAAATAAATATAAAACCAGGATTTTTTTAATAATCTATTTATAAAGGAGTGTGCACGGTTACAGACTAAACTGGGGACATTATGAAATGTAAATTCAACTAGAGTCAGTATAGTTTTATAGACTCTGACTTCAGTGACCCTTTAACTGTTTCTGACTCCAACTTCACAGCCCTGGAAAAACCACTTGTTAATGCTGGTATAAAAATCTGTGATTTTAAGATGCTGTCGTCTCAGCCTCCTGTCCTAAAATACGCTAGGCAGCACCTGCTGAAAAAGTGAACTGTGCAAGTTATGAACTGCACTAAATGAAAATACTGAGAAAAAAAAAAAAGAATATATATATATATATATATATATCTTAAAGGTGGGAGAGGGGGTTAAAATATTTACATTTACTAGTTGATAAAAAACCTGGGAGGAAGGAGTAAAATATTGCTTTCTTATCGCATTAACTTGTCAACAAAAACGCCTTCAAACCGCTAAAAAAAAAAGAAGATATTTTAAAGAAGGGGAGGGGTTTGAATATTTACAATCACTTGTCGATAATAATAATCAGGGGCGGCGTCTGTAAATTATCATTTTCATATCACATTAACTTGTTGATAAAACATCTTCAAATCACTATGTGGTTCATAACTAGCACAGTTTGCTTTTTCTGCAGACACTGCCTAGCGTATTTAAGGGCAGGAGTCTGAGATGACAGCACCTGAAAATCACCTAAAAATCTTCAAGATGAAAAACAACAACAAATCAAGATTATTACAATTTTTACATATTGAAGTATTTTACAATAGCTCTTAAGTAACCATATCAATTGTTATAATAATCAAATTATCATACAAGTCCTGCTAGTAAAGTGTAAATTCAATTAGAGTTGGTGTTGGTATAGTTTTATAGACTCCGACTCCAGTGACCCCTTAATTGCTTCGGACTCCGACTGAACAGTCCCGGAAAAACCACCTTTTGATACTCGTGTGAAAAATCTTGGGACCAAGTAACCAATAGGCACCCTAGCCGAGATCAGTTTTGAAAGGAACTGAATTTTGCTTTTGTAACACTATGGTGATGATGTATAACCATTGTGTTGGATTGATTTGTTTGGAAAAATTTATGACCAGCGGAAAAGTTTAAATGCTGATTCAGTAAATACGCGTGGATAGATTTGATTGGATTATGACGTCACGAACGGGAGAAAGGAAGAGTGAGAGGTGATAGTTAGAAGTTAGTTAGAGTTTGAGTCTGGTCATCGATGGGTGAAGACGGGCTAAGGCCCTGATCTTCCCCGTGCAGTGAACATAGATGAAGTTAAAATAAATTATTACTTGATCAAGTTGCAAAATGGATGTCTTGTCTTTTGTAATTCATTTTATTTTGACGAAATCAGCCTTAGCTAGAAGCACAATCAGAAGAAGCCGGCGGATATGGTAGAAGCTCTGCAAGTAAGTCTAATCTCTCTCTAATATCTTTCATAAGTCTCTCTCTCCCTAAAGAAAGTTATTACCAAAGAATACTCACTCTCACCAGTGCGTATGTGACACGTATCACATTTGGTACTATGGACAACATAGTATCAGTGGGGTACGTATGCGAGGCATATGGGGTCACATTCCTCACACGTCCACAGTGGGTGCCGTGCCAGGACCTAATAGTGATCACATGGGGTGAGTGAACCTTATAGTTTCACCAATTGTTAGTAAACAAAATCAACACACGATCCAAACCAAAGATACATTTTCATACTAAAATAGTTTTTCCAAAGTTGAAAAACAACAAAATCCGGGATGACAGCACCTAAAAATCATGCAAGATGAAAAACAACAATTCAAGATTATTACAATTTTTACATATTGAAGTATTTGTTATAGCTCTTTAGTAAACATATCAAGCGATATAATAATTAAATTATCATACTCTGGTATATCCACAGGTCCTGCTAGTTAATGGCCAATTCAATGGACCATATGACCTTAAGGCACCCCTTTTTGATCTCTATTAAGAAAGGACATGTTTTTTTATTTACACCATCAATATCCAGTTGTTTTAACAGACAATTTTTAGATTTAAAAAAAAAATTATAAAACTAACCCCTAACCCTAACCAACAACCGGATATTGACGGTGTAAATGAAAAACATCCTCTCTTAATCGAGATCAAAAAGGGGTGCCTTAAGGTCATATGGTCCAATTCAACTAGAGTTGAGGCACCCCTTTTTGATCTCGATTAAGAAAGGACATGTTTTTTTTATTTACGCAGTCAATATCCAGTTGTTTTAACAGTCAATTTTTAGATTTAAAAAAAAATTTATTAAACTAACCCCTAACAAACAACCGGATATTGACGGTGTAAATGAAAAACATGTCCTTTCTTAATCGAGATCAAAAAGGGGTGCCTTAAGGTTATATGGTCCAATTCAACTAGAGTTGGTGTTGGTATAGTTTTATAGACTCCGACTCCAGTGACCCCTTAATTGCTTCCGACTTGGACTACACAGCCCTGGAAAAACCACCTGCTGAAACTCGTGTAAAAATCTTGCAATTTGAAAAACAACAACAAAATCATTCAGATTTGAATCATAAATTTATTTGGACAAAGGTCAGTTAATTAGTGCTTAAAAAATAACCAAATATAATGTGACAATATTCACTGTATATATTGTATATAACTACTACAATATATTCGTCAAATCTCGCGCGTTTTCAAATATTGGTATAGTGCCGGTATTGACTAAAAGTGACAAAATATTTTAAGTTAAAAAAAAAAAAAAAAAAAATGTATCATGAAATAGTTGAATCAAAATTCCTGGATTTTGAAGTGTTTTTAAGGCATCCAGGAAAAATAGCTATATATGTCAGGGGCGCGTGAAGTAACAGTTCACTGTCTTATCAAACGGACTCAACGAGCAAAGTTCAAATTCTGGACCAGGTCGTTTGCATTACACTAATGCCATTGGGAAAAGACACAAATCCCTTTATTCTTCCCCCAGCTATGGGTAAATACTGAGGCAGACTGGGCTCTTTAGCCTTGATAAGGCAACCAGTCTGGGAGAAGGAAAAAAACTTAATTCAAAACCAGAGATGTGGGGCTAACAACCCCACCCCATAAAAATCTACTTGCTATGAAACCGCAGCATGTGGTGTAGGTGCGGCCTTGTGTTCTTCCAGAGTGGAAGACATGTACACACACACACACACACACACACACACACATGTATGTATATATATATATATTATATATATACATATATTGGTTAGGAGGTTGATTTAGAAGGCTATCACAATGCAGGTGTAAAGAAAAAAAATAATACGGTAACAATGATGTTGTGTGTTAACCTGTATTTAATTCTTGAATTTTCAAGATAATATCTCTTTTTCAAAAGATCACTGGAACAGAAGTAGTCTAGTTATGACATTTCTTTTTAAATGAATTTTTTTTTTTTTTTATCTTTTGAAAAAGAGATATTATCTCGAAAATTCAAGAATTAAATACAGGTTAACACACAACATCATTGTTACCGTATTATTATTTTTTCTTTACACCTGCATTGTGATAGCCTTCTAAATCAACCTCCTAACCAATATATACACAATGCTTCAAGCAAATTATAAAACTCTCATATATATATATATATATATATATATATATATATATAATGAATTGACTTGTGTAAGATGGCATTAATGGACAGTGGCAAGTAAGAGTTTAATGTTGAAAATAGGGTTAAAATATTCCAAAGAAATAATTTTAAATTGAATCGAGAATTAAAAGTGGATTTGTTGGAAAGTAGAATCTTGCATCATGTACCGATAAGGCATCACTCGTGTGATGTGGGCCACATCCGGAGTGAGGGAAGCAAGAGTTAAGGTCACTAATGTGCAAGTGACCTTCTTGCAAGTCGTCACTCCGCATGCAAAATTTTAGAGGTAGACACAAACTGGCATCACTCGAGTGACTGTGGGCCACATCAGGAGCGAGGGAAGCAAGACGTAACTGGCCTTGTCTGTACCCCCAGTGTAATAAAACAATCCTTTGACATTTAATTTTGGTGTTTTGCGTCGTTGGCAACTGCTAGCAAGCATGAGGTATGGGGGAGGGATCAAAAACGGCCTAGGGAGATAAAATATAAGCACAGAGTGCCAAAATGTTTATTTGCTTTGCGACTTTCAACTGTTTATGATGTTCCAGTTTTCAGACCGAGGGATACAGAGACTATATTATGTTGATTGGTTTGTTGGTTGGTTTTGTTTTAATGCATATCAACCCTCTTTTGGATCATTTAATGCTGAATCAAGTCATTTTTGATAAACAAAGGTCTCCAGTTGCTTACAGTACCTGCTACTGCTTAAGTGGTTACCCAATAAAGTATTGTAGGCTCATCACTGTTTAACTTCAGTGATCTAGCAGGAACTGGTGCTTTCAGTAGGACTTGACTATAATCAGTCTGAAGATAGATTCCATTCAATTTTATAATAGAGTTTAAGAAATGGGGGATCAGTTTACAATATGGTTATAATACCAAAATGATCCCTCACTTTATATTCAGAAACACAATTGGCCAAAGTTTTGTTTTACGGCTCATTAACCCTCTTTTTGATCATTTAATGCTGAATCAAGTCATTTTTGATAAACAAAGGTCTCCGGTTGCTTACAGTACCTGCTACTGCTTAAGTGGTTACCCAATAAAGTATTGCAGGCTCATCACTGCATAACTTCAGTGATACAGCAGGAACTGGTGCTTTCAGCAGGGCTTGACTTTAATCAGTTTTAAAATATATTCAATAACAAAAATGAATGGAATATGAGAAATGGGGGATCAGTTTTCACCATGTTTATAATACCAAAATGATCCCTTACTTTATATTCAGAAACACAAATGACCAAGGTTTTGTTTTACGACAGAACAACCTTCTTTCTGGTCATTTAATGCTGAATCAAGTCATTTTTGATAAACAAAGGATTCAGGTGGCTTACAGTACCTGCATTTGCTTAAATGGTCACCCCATTAAATATTGAACAGACTCATCACTGCTTAACTTCTTTTTTTTAATTTTTATTTATTGTATATTCATTATGTATTTATTAAATATTCTGATAGATGAAATTGAGTTTATCTTGTCTATCCTTCCATCTATTCAGTGTTAGTACATCTTGATTATTATGATGATCAAGCACTAAGAAAAATACTTTTACATCACAAAGAATAAAAGAATTAATTTCATAACCGCCTTTTTGTTATCACTCAGAATTCCCCTTTCAAATAAAAAAAAATAAAAAAATGTGACCATTTCCTAAACACTTAAAAAAACCCAAAAAAAACCCAAAGTAATTTAGTTTGTTTCAAATAATATCCGAGATCTCTTATTATGAAAAAAGCAAAAAGTAAAATCATTGGGGTGGCCTAAAGTCGGTATCAGCCAGACAGCGAGGGAGTCTATCCCCTTTTCACTTGTGCTAGACCAAGGAAATTATTTTTGTGCATCTGAGGCCAGTATCGAACCAGGAACCTTGTGGTTTCTAGGCAGACGCTCTACCGAATGAGCTTGTGTTGTATAATCTTGTGAAAAGCAGAAACAGAAAAGGTTTGCTAAGATTGTTTATGCATGGGAGGATTTTAATATTTCAAGCAATAATTTTTGAGTTGGTGGAGGGAGGGTGGGTAGTATATTTTGTTTTTTTAAATCTTCTTTTTGACTTTCTGGGAATAAAGAGGAGAATAATCTTAATAATGGTCTCTTTGAGTAATGGACTTACATACACAAAATAAACATTGTATATGTATATATATATATATATATATATATATATGTACAATACTTATTTATGTGTGACAGAAATACCTCTTTCATTTTGTGGGGCAAGTGATAATGGTAGCTCCACCCATCTAAATTTGTAAATAATTTAATACAGTGTATTAATTAAACAGGCAGGTTTTACGGTACATAGAATCAATTCTTATGCTGGTTGGTTGGATTTTATGGCATGTCAACTCTTATTGGATTATTTTAGGCCGAAAAAAATTGTTTTATTCATTCTTCATGGGTACTCCATTTTGTAAAGACTTTTAAAACTCATTGTTTTCTATTCAACCCATGGATTGAACCCTAACATGTACTACCACTCTAGGTCAGAGTGGATTTGGGAATAACTCCACATTCCCCAGAGCTCCAACCAAGGATCTCACCATCAGATAGAGTTTACTGTCATATCCAGGATATTAAGACCCTCAGCCACTGCCTTTTAGCACATATATCATAAAAAGGTTTAAGGCTTGTCATAAGTGCAATAGTCTCACAGATCCAATACTGTTAATGTCTTACAAGATATGAACAGTTACAATCAGAGATGCTGATAGGTGCGTCCTGCATCCCTGAGACAGTAAAATCATATCCATCCATTCCAGTGTTTTTCTTTTTTCTTCCCTCACCATTTCAAGCTAACTATAAATACATTTCAATATTTTCTTAGAAACGAATTACACAGGATAGGTTACAAGGCAGGAGTTACACGGCTTTAGTTGTTTCCCCAGATCATAAATAAAAACTTTAGTTGGGACCCATTAATTTTCCCAGGGACATTCAAAGAAAATATGTGCATCCCAGGATGCACTTAATCAAAAGCTATCAGCATCACTGACAATCATGGCTGAACCAGTGCCCACCATATATTTGCTGTTGAAATGTATTTTTTTAAGACTGGTAAATCTCTAATTGCTATACAGAGCTTTTTGTGGTCATTTCATATTACATCAGAATGATGCTGTTCTGGATAGAAAATTGATACTGTTTTGGGTTGAAAATTTTAGAACCAGTGGTACATTGATTAAAAGAAAGCCACCTGGAAACCTTGAACTTTAGAAAATGTCAAGACAGTGAGACAGTCTGTTGAGCAATCTCCTATGAGTTCAACCAGTAAACATGCTTCGGCTTTGGGACTGTCTGATTGCAGAAAAAAAAAAAAAAGATTAAGATATTATCTAGATGAAGCTAACATTGCCACTTGTCTAAGTTCACTTTTTCAGTTATGATCATGGCTATGATTACGTTGGAATGATGCTATTCTGGATAGAAAATTGATACTGGTATATGCTGAAAATTTTAAGACCAAAAGAAAACTTAGAAGAAAACTACCTCGAAGACCCTGAACTTTAGAAAATGTCAAGACAGTGAGACAGTCTGTTGAGCAATCTCCTATGCGTTCAACCAGTAAATATGCTTCTGTTTTGTGACTGTGATTGTTGAAAAAAAAAAAAAAAAAATGGTTAGGAATTATCTAGATCAGGGATTGGTAACCTACAGTCCGGCCTGAAATTCATAATCATCCGCCTGCAGTCGCTAAGAGAAATATCATATTAATCTGACCCACAAAGGAAACAGATCCTCTTTTTTTTATTTATTTATTTTTTTAAAAATTAATAAACGTACACAGAAGTCATAAATACCATATGACATACAATTTCTTTGGTAAGAATTGTTATTCCTTTCATAGGTATTGCAAGATCATATAATCTTGATTATTAGAATCTGGTAACGAGTAAAGCGAGAAATCTGGTAATAAGACCATAAATACTGAAGAACAATGGTGTCTGATGTTAGAGCAGGGGTCGGCAACATATGGTCCACGGGCCAGATCTGGCTCACAATCCATAATCATCTGGCCTGCGTTCCAACCCGCAAAGGAAACAGACGGTGGCTTAGATGCTCATTTTATTTATAAACATACACAGAAGTCAAAAACACAATGCATCGTACTATTTCTCTGGTAAGAAGTGTTATTTCTCTCATAGGTATTTGCAAGATCATATAATCTTGATTATTAGAATCTGGTAATGAGTAAAGTGAAATCTGGTAATAAGCCCACGATAGGTAGTTCTATCTATCTATCTATCTATCCATCTATCAGTATGTCTGTCTATCTATTTATCCATCTATCAGTATGTCTGTCTATCTATCCATCTATCAGTATGTCTGTCTATCCATCTATCAGTATGTCTGTCTATCTATCTATCAGTATATGTATGTCTCTCTATCTCTCTATCTCTCAGTCTATCAGTATGTCTGTCTGTCTGTCTATCTATCTATCAGTATGTCTATCTCTCTATCAGTATGTCTATCTATCCATCTATCTAATCTATCTATCCATCTCTCAGTATGTCTGTCTATCTATCTATCATCTATCAGTATGTCTGTCTATCTATCAGTATCTGTCTATCTATCTATCCATCTATCAGTATGTCTGTCTATCTATCTATCTATCAGTATGTCTGTCTATCTATCTATCTATCTATGTATGTCTGTCTATCTATGTATGTCTGTCTATCTATCTATCTATCATCAGTATGTCTGTCTATCTATCTATCTATCTATCAGTATGTCTATCTCTCTATCTATCTATCAGTATGTCTGTCTATCTATCTATCAGTATGTCTCTCTATCTATCTCTATCTATCTCTCTCTATCTATCTATCTCTCTATCTAGTATGTCTGTCTCTCTCTCTATCAGTATGTCTATCTCTATCTCCATGTAGCTTGGTCCCACCCCACCCCACGCGATAATTCATTACTTTATGCTACAAGGACTACGGAGATAGATGTGGTCCTGTCATTCTCTCACATACATGGCCCCGGCCCCTATGTAGTAAAAGGTCACCGACCCCTGATCTTGATGAAGCTAACATTGATACTTGCTAAAGTTCACTTGCACCGTGCAGGCAACAGTTTAAAATGTGGGAGGTTATTGCAGCCACACCGTGTATAAATGGCAGGAATCTGAATGCAATATGCAAAAACAAAATTATTAAAAAATTCATCTAAGCCTTAGGTGTGGAAATTATTTAACTCTTTGCCTACCAAATCCCCCCCCCCCTGGCCATTCAACTGGTTCCCTATTGCAAAAGGATCAGGTACTCATCTCAGGGTTGGTTCAAAGACAAAACAAAAGATGCCAGGGTAGTGATTTTTCAGTATAAACAAGTGACATATGTAAGAGCCACTGCCAGTGGCTTATGGTAGAATTATAGTGGTGGGAGAATTGCTGTGAGTAGGCAAAGAGTTAATATATTGATTTTGTTTAATTTGGGTTTTTTTTTTGGGGGGGGGGGGTTCACTTTTCTATAAAATACAGAAAATGCTGAAATTCTTAATGTGACATTATACAAAAGGTAGTGTTATACAAAAGGTAGGGATTTTGTTCCGATTGGAATTAGCTAATTTGCATATTTAGCATTAAAAATAGATTAGCAAAAAAAAAAAAAAAAAATTAAAAAAAAAGATTTTAAATGAATAATTGTATTTTGCTAATTATTTTCAATCTTATTTTTTAATAACCTGTCTTTTTTTTTATGAGCAATTGTTGTGTCGATCAATTTTATAATCATTCCCCAATAAAAGGTTAAATAGTACCACTACTGTTCTTCTACAAGGATGGATTTGGCATTATATAACCCATGAAGGTTTAAAATGTGGCAGGTATTTATGCTGAACCCTGTGTAAATGGCAGAAATCTGACATTAATATGCTGACAAAATTGATAAAAAAATCATCTAAGCCTCAGCTAATAGTTAATATTATTTCTGTGAATTTTTGAGATGAGGTTTGATAATTAGTATCATCTGCATTATTCGGACTATTGTCCTCATCTTCATTGTTATCTGTACAACATTTCAGCCGATGTGCCCTCCGGCCTTCTTCATGATCGCTCCTGATTACGACAAGAAGGTTCCTAAGTTCAAGAAGAAGGTTCTTGAGTCCGACAAGAAATACCTGAAGAAGGCCAGAGGGCACATCAGCTGAAACGTTGTACAGATAACAATGAAGATGAGGACAATAGTCTGAATAATGCAGGTAATACTAGTTAATATATTGTTTTTAATTTGTTTGATTTTTTTTTTTGTCATTTTTAATTCATTTGAGATGTTGATCTCTTCTGATAAGATTATTTGTATTGTAAACTTTTCTATAAGACAAAAGAAAATACGACCATTAAACAAAGAGACCAAACCAAGCACAGGTATAATTATCTTCAGCTGAAATATCGTTGTTATCAGACATACACAAAAAACCGGCAACATTAGCCTTACTGCAAACTGAACAACTCGCCTAAATAAATTTAAGAAAAAATATTGGGTGCTGAAATTAGTTGAAACATTGATTTGTTGAATTTAATTTTTGTTTTTGTTTTTTTTTGGTCATTTTTAAAGCATCATACTAACTGAGATAGATAGATAGATAGATAGATAGATAGATATGAATAGACTGAGATAGATAGATAGATAGATAGATATGAACAGACTGAGATAGATAGATAGATATGAACAGACTGAGATAGATAGATAGATAGATAGATATGAACAGATAGATAGATAGATATGAACAGACTGAGATAGATAGATAGATAGATAGATAGATGAGATAGATAGATAGATAGATAGAGATAGATAGATAGATAGATATGAACAGACTGAGATAGATAGATAGATAGATAGATATGAACAGACAGATGAGATAGATAGATAGATAGATAGATATGAACAGACTGAGATAGATAGATAGATAGATAGATATGATGAGATAGATAGATAGATAGATAGATATGAACAGACTGAGATAGATAGATAGATAGATAGATAGATAGATAGATAGATAGATAGATAGATAGATATAGATAGATAGATAGATAGATAGATAGAGATAGATAGATAGATAGATAGAATAGATGAGATAGATAGATAGATAGACAGATGAGATAGATAGATAGATAGATATGAACAGACTGAGATAGATAGATAGATAGATATGAACAGACTGAGATAGATAGATAGATAGATGTGAATAGATGAGATAGATAGATAGATATGATAGACTGAGATAGATAGATAGATAGATATGATTAGACAGACTGAGATAGATAGATAGATAGATATGAACAGACTGAGATAGATAGATAGATAGATAGAACAGACTGAGATAGATAGATAGATAGATATGAACAGACTGAGATAGATAGATAGATAGATATGAACAGACTGAGATAGATAGATAGATAGATATGAACAGACTGAGATAGATAGATAGATAGATATGAACAGACTGAGATAGATAGATAGATAGATATGAACAGACTGAGATAGATAGATAGATAGATATGAACAGACTGAGATAGATAGATAGATAGATATGAACAGACTGAGATAGATAGATAGATAGATATGAACAGACTGAGATAGATAGATAGATAGATTGAATAGACTGAGATAGATAGATAGATAGATAGATCGTTTTGAATAGACTGAGCTTTTCCTTAGAACCAGATTAGAACGTGCGATGATAATCAATCTCTCGAACAATTCAAAAATCTTTGTTTATTAACTCTTAACATCCTGTTGAGATTTTTCTAAGTCCAGAGCATTCCTATAAGGATATATTAAAAACATGGCTAAAAATGACCTTTGCATCTAAAGTTACCTATTATTTCCCTTAAATCAAAGATTTCTACATATGTTTAATATTAAATTTAAATAAAGGCTATTGTTTGGGGCTGATTAGTTAAAACGAATGTGACTTCCAGCCGGGTGGAATGAGGTGGTATAGGACTTTAAGAGTTAATATTTTGATAATATTAAAAATTAATTGGACATGAGAAATACATGGGAATGAAAAGTGTGCTTTTCGGCATTAGTTTGGTTATTTCATTTAATACCATATCAACCCTTTTGGGTTATCTGAAGCCAAACATCCTTGTAGAAGAACAGTATTGGTTGGTTGGCTGGATTCTACGGCATATGAACTCTTGTTGGGTTTTTATATGCCGAAAACATTTTATTTTATTCGTTCTTATCTGATAACTGAAATTTTTTTTTTTGGTCATTTTTAAAGCATCATAATTTATTTATAATGTTGAATTTACCCAAACTAAAATTGTGTTAGAATTCGAATTTCAAGAAAGCATAATTATCTTGAATTCTATTTAGTTTTGAAAATTTATAGAATTTAAAAGCTTAGCAACCACGGTGTAAAAACGGAAATTTAGCGCTTGAATTGAAACATTTAATGCATGTGATATCTAAAAAAAAAAAAAAATAATAAAAAAAAACCAGAAATTCAAGCTATAGGCTTTATTGCGTATATAAGATTTTATATCTATATGTATATAAATTAACATAAATTAACAAAGTTATATCTCGTAACAAAATTTCCTTAACATTGTAACTGTTTATTCAATAAACTTAACCATTTCTTGACTTAATATTTTTCTTGTGAGTTTTACCAGTTTTATGGTAACTTATACTTAAAATTGAAACAAATTTAGGTAATCTGAACATTAGCTACATAAATGAGAATAACCTCCCCTTGTTTCTTTCACTTTCATAAAATGTGTTCTTAATAACAATTAAGTTAATTTCAAATAATGCGCTAGCACAATTAAGAACACATTTTAAGATATTTTCGTGTTAAAACATGCAGTTGTATTGATTCAAACAAATTTGTATTTTCAGTGTAGATTTACGGTGAAATGAAAATGGCCAACCAAAACACACGGCTTCCTCAAAGTGAAAGAAACAAAGGGAGGTTACTCTAATTTATGTAGCTAATGTTCAGATTACCCAAATCTATATAGTTTATATCCCTGTATGGCCAGCTGGAATTATTATTATTTGATTATAAGAAAATGCACGCACGTGTTTGGCTTGTAAAATATGGCTGGTATGTTTAAAAAAAAAAAACAACAACAAAAAAAAAAAACCCATTCATGTTTAGATATTTTCCCCTCAATTAATCCCCTTAAAATTTTTTTTTTTGAAGCAACAGAATCTTGTTAATGTTAAAGCTTGTCAAATTTAAAAGGTCTAGAATTATAAAGTATCGTTTAAATATTCCAATACGTATATATTCATTTTTGGAGAGGGAAGTAATAACATTTTTAAATAAAAAAAATAAAAAAATAAATAAATAGAAGAAAACCTGTGTATAATAAAACTGCAGATAGAAGGTAATGAAAAATGATTGTGGTTTTGTTTTATGGCATATCAACCCTCTTCGGGTTATCTAATGCCGAATCAAGTTATTTTGGTAAACAGGACTTGGGTTGCTTACACTACACCTGCAAGTTGCTTAATAGTATTGAACTGGGTCATTGCTGCTTAACTTCGGTGATCTAGTGGGAACCGTGCTTTCAGCGTGACTTGACCGCAATCAGTAATTTATGAGGAAGTGCGTCCCAGTCTCCTGCCTCAAAAATTGCTACCCGGTGACTATCAAAATAACGACCTAGCTCAGTCTATTCAAAACTATCCATCTTCATATCTATCTATCTCAATTTGTTCATATTTATCTATATTACTTTAAATACTAAGATTTTTATTTATTCATGTTTGTTTAATGTCTTGTTTTTAGTTTAAATAAACAAGAATTACGACAAAAAAGATGCGCCCCCCCCCCAATACATTAACTTGTCGAAAATATCTATCTATCTCCATTTGTTCATATCTATCTATATTATTTTGTTTGTTTATCTATCTATCTATCTCAGTCTATTCCAAACTATATATCCATCTTCATATCTAAACAAGAATTATGACAAATTAATAAGCGTTCGGCTAGAAACCACAAGGTTCCTAGTTCGATACCGGTCCCCGCCAACTCAGCGTATGAGTAGCACAGGGATCTGTGCGGTAAAGTAAGGAGCTGATGGAAGGTGTGGCGCTCCACCTCAGATGCTAAAAACAATCTCCTTGGTCTAGCGCTATTGAAAAGGGGATAGACTCCCTCGCTGACTGGCTGATACCGACTTTAGGCCGCCCCGACGACTTTACTTACTTTACGATAAATAAACAAGAATTACGACGAGCTGGGGTTGTTATTTTGATAGTCACCGGGTAGCAATTTTTGAGGCAGGAGACCTGGACGCACTTCCTCATAAATTACCTCGCAATCAAATGAAAAATAATGATCTACCAAATTTTTCTATAGAAAATACTCGCCTCTTTTTTTTTCTTTTTTAAGAAAAATGTTTATGACAGTGGATGGTGGGGAGTGGGGGGGGGGAAGAGTTTATTTTAAAGACTTAAAAAAAAAGAAAAAAAAAAAAGAAGCTTATTATTCACTCAACGTGGGTTGTACTTTATAAGCATGAGTTTAATGTTTAGCACTCTGCATTATTCAATTTATTATCTCCCTTTCCAATTAAGTAATTTTTTTTTTTTTTTTTTTTTTAAAGGTGCCACTTGAAGCGTTCACTTAAGAAACTTCAAATTCCTGATTACTGCCAATATCAGTTTTTGCCGTTGCAGGACATGAGAACACAACCGCGAAAAATGCAAACGTAATATCGTTCGGTGTTCAGTCAGCCGCATCGGCAAGAAAATCTTTTTTTTGTTTGGTGAAACAAATTCGCCTACAGGGTGGTAAAGAAAAGTATAAATAATATGTTGAGATCTGAATTATGAAAAACATGATAAATGAACCCTACAATTGCGGATTATTTTTTTGTTGGTTTGTTTGTTAATGTAAATATGTAGTTTACAAATAAAATAAAAAGATGTCGATCTGCTCAATACTGTAGAAAGGGCTGTTGTACCGAGTATCAAATATCACATGAGAACAGGGAGCTGGACACAATTCATAATATTTTCAAGGTGTGGATTCTGGAATACTATCCTTGTTTCCTGTATGCGTTTCCAAAAGTGGTTTGAAACTCGTAGAGTCTAATATTTTATCCCTGTCATCTGCGTATGTAACCAAATGTTGTTTAAAACTTAAGGGGTCGAGAATTGTATCCTTCTCTCCTGTGTCCGTTTGAATATGTTCTTTAAGAGCTGAATGGTCTAGAATTGTATCCTTGTCTCCTGCGTTTGCTTGCATATGTTGTTTAAAACCTGAAGGGTCTAGAATTATATCCTTGCTCTCTGTATCCAGTTGCATATGTGGCTTAAAACCTGATGGGTCAAGAATTGTATCTTTGTCTTCTGCATCCATTTGCATATGTTTAAAACCTGAAGTGTCTAAAATTTCATCCTTGTCTCCGGTATCCGTTTGCATATGTGGTTTGAAATTTAAAGGATCCAGAAGTTTATCCTTGTCATCTGTGTACATGAGCATATTTTGTTTGAAACTTAAAGGGTCCAGAAGTTTATCCTTGTCATATGCTAGCATATGTTGCTTGAAACTCGAAGGGTCTAGTATTTTATCTTTATCATCTGTGTATGATAGCATATGCTGTTTGAAATTTGAGGGGTCTAGAATTTTATCTTTGATGTCAGCAAGGGTTAACATATGCTGCTTGAAATTTGAGGGTCCCGGAATTTTATTCTTGTTTGCTGAATTTGCCAACTTTCGTTTCTGTGAATTTTTCTCCCTGTTTCCTGAATGCGTTAGCATATGTTGTTTGAGACTTGGACTCTGAGAAAACTTAGCCCCACAAATCTCACAAAGGAAAGGTTTTTCTCCAGTGTGTGTTAGCACATGTCTCTTGAGACGCGAACTTGTGGGAAATTTTGAAGGACAAACTTCACAGTGGAAAGGCTCCTCTCCAGTGTGTGTTAGCATATGTTGTTTGAGATTTGAATCTCTAGTAAATTTTGCTCCACAAAGTTCACAGTGAAAAGGCTTCTCTCCATTGTGCGTTAACAAGTGTCGTTTTAGAGTTGAATTTTGAGAAAATGTTGACCCACAAATACCACACTGGTAAGGTTTCTCTCCTGTATGTGTAAGCATGTGTTGTTTTTTATTTGAATTCTGTGAAAAGGTTGCTCCACAAACCTCACAGTGGAACGTTCTCTCCCCAGTATGTAATAACTTATGCCGTTTAAGATGTGAGCCATGTGAAAATCTCGCTCCACAGACATCACATCCAAATGGTTTCTCTCCAGTGTGTATCAACATGTGCTGCTTCAAATTTGAATTCTGGGAAAATTTAGCTCCACACACCTCACAAGGAAAAGACTTCTCTCCAGTGTGCATGAACATGTGTCTCTGTAAATGTGTACTCCGAGCAAATGTTGCACCACAAACTTTACAATCAAAGGTTTTCTCTCCGGTATGTGTTAATACGTGTCGCTTGACATTTGAACGCCGAGAAAATGTTGCTCCACAGACGCCGCAATGAAAAGGCTTCAGACCAGTATGTGACCGCATGTGTTGTTCCAGTTTAGAGTTGCAGGTAACTCCTAAGCCGCAGATCTCACAGTTCAAGGGTTTCTTTTTAAGCTCAACATTCATTGTGCGTATTCAGGCTCAGATGAAACTCAAACTGTAAATAAAAAGAAAGAATAAACTTAAGTCTTCAGATAAAATGAGAAACTTTAATATGATAAACAGATTATTGAAAAATAAAACCTATTAACAAAATTTAAGTTGATTGTACAAGTATAATGCACATTAACATTTCTTTCTCCTAGACTGGTTGCCTAACCAGGGTTAAAAAGCCCAGTCTGCCCTACTATTTATCCATAGCTGGAGGGAGAATAGTTGGTTTGGTTTGTTTTACGGCATATGAACCTTGGGGGGTCATTTGAGGCCGACAAAGTTTTGAAATAAATTAATTCTTTATGAATAATCAAATTTTGTTTGTAAACTCATGTTTTTCTATTAAACTCATAGATGGGACCCTAACAGGTACTACCACTCTGCGTCAAAATGGACAAGGGAGCAATGGTGATGAAGAGGTGCTCCCATTCCCCAAATCTCCAAAATTGGAACCTCACCATCAGATAGAGTTTAACGTCATTCCCAGGACATGTAGACCTTCAGCCACTGTCTTCTAGCACCCATATGATAAAAAGTGGTTGGGGCTTGCCATAAGGGCAATAGGGTTGGGGCAATCATATAGGGGCTAGGGCTTGATGCAACCAGTCGATTGATCGGAGGAGGCCTCTCTGACCGCCCGTCTAGCCCAAGAAAGTCATCACTGTTAGGTGACCATCCGAGCAAGTCCTTTGTTTATCAAAAATAACTTGTTTCAGCATTAAAAGTCATCGGGGTGTCCTAAAGTTGGCATCAGCCAGACAGCGAGAGAGTCTATCTCCTTTTCATTAGCGCTAGACCAAGGAGATTGTTTTGGCATCTGAGGCAGAGCGCAACACCTACCATCAGCTCCTCACTCTACTGCACAGATTCCTGGGCTATTCATACGCTGAGTTGGCGAGGGCCGGTATTGAACCAGGAACCAGCATTAAATGACCGAAAGAGGGTTGATATGCAGTAAAACAAATGACCACCATCACTGTCAAAGCTATGGTTATCCGTATATCTCCGTCCCTTCTCTCTTGTCCCTATCATGTGGTCTGTATCATACTCTTCTGCTTACTGAGTGACTGATGTGCACTGGTCACCGAAGGGGGTCCCTCTGGGGATCCTTCTGGGGGCTAAATCTTCTACTCAGTCAATTTGCTTAATCTATCTAGGGCTGCTATTTACTATTTACCGACTCTCAGTCCATGGTCACTCACTAACGAACCAACTAGCAATCTTCTAACTTCCTTGCTTGTTTGTTTGTTTGTTTTGTTTTACAGCATATCAACCTCAGTGGGTCATTTAATGCCAATAAAGTTTTGAAATAAATCAATTCTTAATGGATAATACAATTTTTTTATAAATACATTTTTCCTATTTAACCCATAGATGGGACCTTAACAGGTACTACCACTCCGGGTCAGAGTGGACCTGAGAGCAATGGTGATGAAGGGGTGCTCCACATTCCCCAAACCTCCAAAACTGGAACCTCACCATCAGATAGAGTTTAACATCATTCCCAGGACATGTAGACCCGCATCCACCACCTTCTAGCACCCATATGATAAAAAGGGGTTGGGGCTTGCCATAAGGGCAATAGGGTTGGGAAAATCATATAGGTGCTAGGGCTTGACGTGACCAGCCGATTGATCGGAGGGGGCCTCCCTGACCGCCCGTCTAGCCCAAGATAGAGCCAAAGTGGAGTATTGCATGTTATGAACTGCTCATCCACCTGGGCTCTATCCTTAAGCATCATGGGTCACCACCCACGGCCAACAGGTGGCCCCATTGGGGGAGTCTTACCCCTCTGCAGAGGTACAGTCGGTGCATTCTAACGCCCCAGCAGACAGGGCGGTAACTTCCTTGCACCTCCTTCCCAAGGTTCAAAGCTAAACTATATATCCGGTTGAGACTACCTTAAGAATAATCAAAGTTCCAATTACCGTCGAATTGGGAAGACATGGCAACAAACGGTTGTAACCCAATACAAACCCGAATAGTCGCAAAGTCTACTGCAGAATGACAGGGTATTTATAAAACAATATCATTCAAATCAAACAGCCAATCAGAACTCAAGGAATGGAATCACCCAAATCACCCAAATTCATGAATGGATCATTCTTGATTTCTATATATACCAACTGTCTTGGACACTGCTTCTGTTGTACTTAGATAACTGCTGTTATTCAAACCAACAGTAGACTAACTGACCTCATTACTACCCACTACCCCAAGTCTTAATTCTTACGAAACCTAACTACCCTTAAAGGATGTGGACATAAAACTTTTTTCTTATCTTCTCAGATTTTCTAGACATTTCTTTTAAGTCTCGGTGATTTGTATTAAATAGTTTTCTTGGACTTTTAAACTTAAGATGTTTATACACCAATATATACTACCAGTTTTTCTTAGTTTGCATATACATACACACGTATTTGGTCCCCATGGATTTTAAAGCAGTACTTGAGATTACCCCTAACACGTACGCATATACAAATACATTTTCCTAATGCCATATACATATGTCGGTGGGGTGTTAGAATGCACTGACTGCACCTCTGCAGAGGGGTAAGACGCCTCCAATGGGGCCACCTGTTTGCCGTGGGTGGCGACCCATGATGCTTAAGGATAGAGCCCAGGTGGATGAGCAGTCCATGACTTGCAATACTCCACTTTGGCCTAGACGGGCGGTCGGAGAGGCCCCCCTCCGATCAATCGGCTGGTCACGTCAAGCCCTAGCACCTATATGATTTTCCCAACCCTATTGCCCTTATGGCAAGCCCCAACTCCTTTTTATCATATGGGTGCTAGAAGGCAGTGGCTGCGGGTCTACATGTCCTGGGAATGACGTTAAACTCTATCTGATGGTAAGGTTCCAGTTATACCTCTCCGACCGCACATCTAGCCCAAGATAGGGCCAAAGTGGAGTATTGCAAGTCATGAACTGCTCATTCATCTGGGTTCTATCCTTAAGCATCACGAGTCACCACCCACGGCCAACAGATGGCCCCATTGGGGGAGTCTTACCCCTCTGCAGAGGTGCATTCTAATGCCCCCGCCGACAGGGCGGTCTAACATGTTGGATTACAACATCATAGTAAACGAGTTTGAACTTCAGTCACACTATTAAATTCATTTTCGGAAAATAAGTAAAGTAGTAGGGTGGCCTAAAGTCGGTATCAGCCAAACAGTGAGGGAGTGGGGCCGGTTTAGCTCAGTCGGTAGAGCACTTGCCTAGGAATCACAAGGTTCCTGGCTCGATACTGGCCCTCACTCACTTAGCGTCTGAGTAGCACAGGGATCTGTGCAGTAAAGTGAAGAGCTGATGGTAGGTGTGGTGCTCCACCTCAGATGCAAAAACAATCTCTTTGGTCCAGCGCTAGTGAAAAGGGGATAGACTCCCTCGCTGTCTGGCTGATAGAGCACTTGCCTAGGAATCACAAGGTTACTGGCTCGATACTGGCCCTCACTCACTTAGCATATGAGTAGCACAGGGATCTGTGCCGTAGTGAAGAGCTGATGGTAGGTGCAGTGCTCGACCTCAGATGCAAAAACAATCTCCTTGGTCCAGCTCTAGTGAAAAGGGGATAGACTCCCTCGATGTCTGGCTGATAGAGCACTTGCCTAGGAATCACAAGGTCCTGGCTCGATACTGGCCCTCACTCACTCAGCATAGCACAGGGATCTGTGTGGTAGTGAAGAGCTGATGGTAGGTGCAGCGCTCCACTTCAGATGCAAAAACAATCTCCTTGGTCTAGCTCTAGTGAAAAGGGGATAGACACCCTTGATGTCTGGCTGATACCGACTTTAGGCTGCCCTGACGAAGAGACCAAAGAGATTGTTTTGGCATTTCAAGTGGAGCACCACACCTACCATCAGCTCCTCACTTTACTGCACAGATCCCTCTGCAACTCATATGCAGAGTTGGAGAGGGCCGGTACCAAACTCAGAGTAAAGGTGGTTTGAAATCAGAGTTGATCCTGTCGGCATCCCCCCTCAGGCACTAGGCAATAAACCCAGCCCTGCCCCTTTAAATCAAGGGGACAGGTATTGCCTGGGGGATAGCCCCCTGGGATCAATGCTGTTGATTACTTTGATGGTCCAGGGCCAAAACCAACAGGTGCGCCAATAGGGGAAGAATAGATGAATTCATGCCTCTCCTAAGGACATTAGCGCAAAGTGAAATGCAAACAGCCTCTTGCAAGATTTGAACTTGGATCAATTGGTTTCCAATGACGATATGGAGGCGTGTGGTCTAATGGTTAGAGTTGTAGGAAAGGTATGAATCCAATTCTCCCTCTAATTATGGGTAAATAGCAGGACAGACAGGGCGCTTAATCATAGCTAAGTAACCAGTCTAGGAGAAGGAAAACTCTGAATTCAAACCTGTTAAACTCTGCTTAAGAAATTGACCTTGTGTCGCATCCTGCTCATGCGGAGGGTTGGTGTGTGTGTGTGTGTGTATATATATATATATATATATATACACACACACACACACACACGCCAACACCTACGCACGAGCATTTGTAACATCTTCACCTGACGATTGCCTCGCATGAAACCAATATGGTCGTGAATGTTTGTAACCAAATAAATAGATATGTAAAACCTTTATATATTTATTTTATATATATATATATATATACCCATTACACTAAGAGCTTCTAACCATAAACCCTAGTCCCACTGTAAGGGTCAAAGGGAAGTGTTGCATGTCATGGACTGCTCAGCCAACAGGATTCTGTCATTAAGCATCAGGCCAAAAAGTGGGGGGTGGGTGTCTTACATGCATTTGGCATATTCAATAACCCCAGTGGACAAGGTGTGTATGAGTACGTGGTATTACAGCTATCAGCACAATAAATGGAATGGGATCCTAACAGGTACTATCCCTTTGGGTCAGGGTGGACCTGGGAGTAATGGTGATGAAGGGGTACTCCACCCTCCCCAGAAGTGGAATTTAACCATGAGATGCAGTTTAACATCATACCCAGAACACTAAGACCCTCAGCCACCACCTTCTAGCACATATATGCTAAAAAGGGTTGGGGTTTGCCATAAGGGCAATAAGATCGGGACAATCATATAAGTGCTAGGGTTTGATGTGACTAGCCGATTGATTGGAAGGAACCTGTCTGACTGTCCATCTAGCCTAAGTCCATTCCTTTTATTTTGTTTATACTAATAATATTTAGGGCACAAATATCAATTCTCTTGGCCTTTCCTCGGGGTGCCGGTTAACGGGGTGGGTGGGGTAGATACACTCCTAACGGTAAGAATGGTAAATAGGTTTTGGCGTTAAATCCCATATATATATATATATATATATATATAATTAGTATAAAGGGCCGGGTTAGCTCAGTCAGTAGAGCGTTCGGCTAGGAACCACAAGGTTACTGGTTCGATACCTGCCCTCGCCGACTCAGTGTATGAGTAGCACAGGGATCTGTGCGGAAAAGTGAGGAGCTGATGGTAGGTGTGGTGCTCCACCTCAGACGCTAAAATAATCTCCCTGGTCTAGCACTACTGAAAAAGGATCGACTCCCTCACTGTTTGGCTGATACCGAAATCAGGCCACCCCGATGACTTTACTTACTTATATGTCATGGACTGTTCAGTCACGAGGATTCTGTCCCTAAGCATAATGAGTTGCCACCCACAGCCAACAGGTGGCCCCCCATTGGCTGGGGGTGGGTGGGTGGTGGTCTTACCCCTCTGCAGAAGTGCAGTGTATTCTACAGCCTCAGCAGACAGGGCTTCCTAAATTTTACTTTAAAACAAATACTATTAGTTAAAAAACTAAAACAGCACTCTATACAAAAATATCAAATACTAGACAAGATTAGTATTATTTGTATTATTTAGACTATTGTCCTCATCTTCATTTTTATCTGTACAATGTTTCGACTGATATGCCCTCCTGTTTTCTTCAGGTATTTATTGTCAGACTCAGCAACCTTTTCGGACTCTGGAACCATCCCAGACTTGGGAACAGGGCTCGCCTTCCCGTCGTCCTGGGGACGATAAAAATTACATCCGGGACGATCAATACGTCATCCAGGACAGTTTGCTGGGGATGGTAAAAATTTTTCCTAAAAGTTAGTACTACATTCCAATATTGGCCGTCCAGTGATTGCCCGAATACTGACCTCAAAAAACGGTCTAGTTCTAGACTTTAAATTACTAATGGCAACAACACTGAAGAAATAGACACACAGTATATATTTTTATGATTGGAAAATGTCCGTATAAAGATGGAAATAGAATAAATTTTAGTTTATAAAATTTTTATTTTATTATTCTTCATTATAAATAAATGTTTCTGTCAACTGCTTCAGCTTTTCTTAATGTTTTATTACATTTTATTATGCTATTGGTGACTGACAAGTATAGATGATGCTAATGAATTAAACAAAAATATTTTGATTTCGGGACGGTTGATAATTTTTGTTTGGGACGGTCATGAAAAAGTTAGTGTCGGGGTCTGCTTGGGAACCTTCGTGCTGTAATCAGGAGCCATCATGGAACCTCGAAACCAACCTTTTATTCAGTCCACGGGAATATCCTGTTCTCATTCTGCTAACCATAGAAACTAGACAAGATTCTCTGTGTTCCATTTCTTGCTAAAGTCTTTTTGGAATGGAATCCATCTCTTCTCACTCAAACTATGGGCCACCCTGTCGGCTGGGGCGTTAGAATGCACCGACTGCACCTCTGCAGAGGGGTAAGACCCATGATGCTTAAAGATGGAACCCAGGTGGCTGAGCAGTTCATGACATGCAACACTCCACTTTGGCTCTTACTTGGGTTATACGGGCGTTCGGAGAGGACCCTTCCGATCAATTGGCTGGTCACGCCAAGCCCTAGCACGGATATGATTGCCCCAACCCTATTGCCCTTATGGCAAGACCCAACCTTTTTATCATATGGGTGATAGAAGGCAGTGTCTGAGGGTCTACATGTCCTGGGAATGATGTTAAACTCTATCTGATGGTGAGGTTCCAGTTTTGGAGATTTGGGGAATGTGGAGCACCCCTTCATCACCATTGCTCCCTGGTCCACTCTGACCCAGAGTGGTATTACCTGTTAGGGTCCCATCTATGAGTTAAATTAAAAAAAAAATGTGTTTATAAACAAAATTGAGTTTCTATTAAAAATGAATTTATTTCAAAACTTTATTGGCATTAAATGACCCACTGAGGTTGATATGCCGTAAAACAAACAAATCAAGCTATGGGTAAAATAGGAGGGCAAACTGGGCTCTCCAAACCTTGACAGGGCAATCTGTCTAGAAGGAGTGTAGTTAAAAGAATCTTTGGTATATCGGTGCACAAACCAGCATGCTACCCGCTACACCATAGGGAATATCCCCTCTAAATACAGTTGTACTTACATATTGTAGTTTTATCAAAAATAGGACCCCCTTTAAAAACCAGTATTATTCAAAATTGAAAAATTGCCTGAATAGATTATTAGGTTTGGTTCGTTTTGTTTTACAGCAGGTAATTTATGAGGAAGTGATTCCCGGTCTCCTGCCTCAAAAACCGCTACCCGGTGACTATCAAAATAACGACCCCAGCTCGTCATAATTCTTGTTTAGATATGAAGATGGATATATAGTTTGGAATAGACTGAGATAGATAGATAGATAAACAAACAAAATAATATAGATAGATATGAACAAATGGAGATAGATATTTTCGACAAGTAAATGTATTTGGGGGGTGGGGGGCGTCGCTTCTTTTTTTGTCGTAATTCTTGTTTATTTAAACTAAAAAAAAAAGACATTAAACAAACATGAATAAAAAAAATCTTAGTATTTAAAGTAATATAGATAAATATGAACAAATTGAGATAGATGGATAGATATGAAGATGGATAGTTTTGAATAGACTGAGCTGGGTCTTTATTTTAATAGTCACCGGATAGCAATTTTTAAGGCAGGAGACTGGGACGCACTTCCTCATAAATTACCTTACGGCATATCAACCTCAGTGGGTCATTTAAAGCCAACAAAGTTTTTAGATAAATTCATTCTAATAGATACTCAATTTTTTTTATAAACACATTTTTCTATTTAAGCTATAGATGGGACGTCAACAGGTACTACCATTCCGGGTCAGAGTTATTAAATAATTAACAACCGGGATTAAGATGGTTAGAAAAAAAAATAAAATGGAAAAGTTATTTCTTAACTCTTTGCCAACCAAATTTCCCCCACGGCTGTACCAAATTTTCTAGATATTTTTTTTTTTTACCTGTATGATGGGATATTTCAAAGTTCTCTCTCTCTCTCTCTCTTTTTTTCTTTTCTTACCTCAGAACTCATTCTATTCAAATGTTACCGCTCCCCGCCAACTCAGCGCATGAGTATCACAGCTTTGGTAATCTGATCTGTGTGGTAAAGTGGGGAGCTGACGGTAGGTGTGACACACCACCTCAGAAAAAAAACAAAACAATCTTCCTGGTCTAGCGCTAGCAAAAAGGGGATAGACTCCCTTGCTATCCGGCTGATACCGACAAAAGGGCACTCCGCCAATTTTTTTTGACTTATCATTGTAAACAAGTGACACGTGCGAAAGTCGCTGCCAGCGGTTTATGGTAGGATGGGAGAGCCGCTGTGACTGATTTAAAGTAGGCAAAGGGTTAAATGATTAACCATGGAGATTCAGATGTTTAAAAATATGGAAAAGTTATTTATTAAATTCAAAGAAGTGTTCAATATACAATTCTTGCTTAAAACCGGTCACTGACTTTATGTTCGGTGTCAGACTGATATTCCCTTACAAATAACGTTCCACCTACTTTTCCGAAAAAAAAAAAAAAAATGGATAATCTAAATCTCGGCTGCTTAAAAATAATAACCTGTAAATTTTTTTGCAAAAATAAATAAGATGAAAATAAATTGTTTTAAGAAAGATTAATTTAGATGAGAGTGTGCTTATTTCGAAACTCATCCAAAACCTTTCCTATGAAAATACGCTGCTTTACTTGGAAAAAAAGGAAGAAAGAGAAAAAAACAAAACAATTTTAGAGCCTTAAGGACCGGGTTAGCGTTCGTAGTTCGATACCCGCCATCGCCAACTCAGCGTATGAGTAGCACAGGGATATGTGCGGTAAAGTAAGGAGCTGATGGTAGGTGTGGCGCACCATCTCAGACGCTAAAAACAATCTCCTTGGTCTAGCGCTAGTGAAAAGGGGATAGACTCCCTCGCAGCATGGCCGATACTGACATTAGGCCGCCCCGACGACTTATATAGAATAACAAATCAAATTAAGAATAAGACTGGACGCCAAAGACGGTGTCTACCGACGTTTTCCCTCTGCGTAAAATATTCTCTTAACTCTTCTTATTAGTAGTACGTCTATTTAGCTCACTATAATTAAATGGTACGTTGTACATACTTTCATAAATATAAAATCAGGTGGGGAAAGAATAATCCACATAATAATTCATCAAATTGTAATTCTGTTAATAATGGTATCATTACGTTTAAAATAATCACTGAATAATAATATATCCGGTAAAATTTGTATTATCATTTATTATTTTAATTTCAAGTTCTACGAATTTAAGTTATTAAATAATTATATTTTTAACACTTTTTATATCCTGTAAAAAATTAGAGTGACTTTTTTTTAGATTCAGTTCATGCATAATCTTTTAAAAAGTCGTTTTCAGCTTTAAAACCGATAATTATCCCAGGAGATAAACAAAATCGGGAGCTTTAAATATTTCTTAAAATAAAATTATTTATGTACAATACATAAACAAGAGATTTGGAAATGGATAAAAAAGTAAACAGATAGACAAAAGCTTTCGGGGACTTGGATAAACAGAGTTTATTACGGGTTTAATTAGGAAAAATTTAAATTAAAAGAAAAAGAATAAAGCAAGCTACAGTAAGTAATCTAGAATGATCCAACGAACTACTACGAGTTTAGTTAGAAAATAAAACTAAGTCACTTCTAAATCTGACGGAAAGTTGTTGTTTTTTTTTCATCGTCAGTACAAAAAATAATTTAAATTTTCAAAATAAAAAAAAAACAAACAAAAATAACAAAAGCAAATAAACAAATAAGCAGGAAAAAATAGTGTTTTCCAAAATAAACTTAGCAATCAACATGTATGTAGTAAGTATGTAAGTAATTAGTTCAAAATGAGTCACACCTAAAATAAATACACCTTCATTTTAACTCCTAGATATTTTTTCCTTTCAAAACAATTAGTAAAAAAAAACCGAAGCTATCATATAAACGAAGAGAATTTTACTTGCTTCGTGTGATATATACAAATAAATAAATTACTTACCTTCCGAATATTGCAGCTTGAGTTGGAGAAAAAAAAGGCACCCCACAGCAAAAAGGACAACGTGACCTTCAATGATTAGGAAATACAAAGTGGGGAGGGGGGACCCCTGGAAATTTGATCCTATGAGTGTTTTTCTGGTACGATTTCTCGTTCAGTTTTCGTGAGATTTCAGTGTCTATCATTAAAACAATAAGGTTGAAATTAGAAAGGCGGTAAACGGGAAACGTAAAAAAAGAAAAATAAAAACAAATTCTGACAAAAAAAAAAGTCTGGGTCTGAAGACTGGATAGAACAAAGGCGATCATAAACCGGTGACAGGCTATAACGGTCGCTTCTGTAAAAATGTTCAGGGGACTTTTTAGTTTTTAGTGACGACGAACATAGATAAGGAAATAAAAAATTAATATGTTCGCTTCTTTTCCTTTATCAGTAAAAATAAAAAATAAATGATACTTAAAAATTGATAAGTACTCGTTATATGCACGAAAAAAAACAAAAATCTCTTCAATTAACTGTACAATTAAATTAAGATTTTGGTAAGAAGGAGGTAACACTAAAAATGTGACTGACTTGACTACTGTTTTGAAAAAAACTAAAAAGGACTTAAGGAATTTTTTTTGCATCAAAGTACTTATTATAATAAAACTAGTACTTCTGTAAAAAACCAAAAAACTAAGTATAAAGATTTGATTTATTTATTAAGTACGTACATAATGACAAATACACAAGAGTGATTCTTGAAATATAAATAAATAAATGTTTGCCTCGTGGTTGAGGTAGCTATATGTTTATTAAAGGTGACAGAGATCGGTATCAGGGACTTATTAAATAAAAAGAAGCCACCATTTATTTTTAAATGCTGATTTTTAAAACTAACAGATGAGCCTACGCCCTTCTACACTCATGGAAGATGTGTCGCTCCCAGTCGTACGAGCAGTTGTAAATATAAATAAACGCGACTATGAAAATATTTGTCGATTTGTATTTTTAAAACATTGAAAGAAAATTGATTTACACAGAAAATTACACATCTACCATTTTATAGAATTTAAATTAAATATCTAATTAAATTAGATTATATTTTGTATTGGATTTCTTTTTTTAGCAATTAAGAAACTAACTACACTCCATGACCTCGCACTTGTTGATAATTGACACTTTATTGACAAAAAAATTTCTTCAGTCACATGTAACATTTTGATTAATTTTCATAAATTTTACATATTTTAAAAAAAGAAGAATTGGAGAAAATTTTGATATATAAAAATAATTCGTTTATTTTTGATAGAAACGAAGTTATTGGGTTTTAAAATTTGTTTACAATATTCAAAACTGAGTTTTGTAAAAATAAATAAATAAAAAAAAAATTAAAAAAAAACATGAATGGAAATATAATTTTTCAGGACCAAAATATTTGCATTCAGAAAATTAACCAAAAGAAATCTGTATCTTTTTCAATTTTTCTTTTGTAAATTTGTAATTTATCTATTCATTTTACTTTTCTCATGAATTAATTTTTGTCTATGTGCGTTAATTATACGAGTGTGTGGTGTGTCATCGTTGTTAAGTATAGTGAGTCAATAAATATGTTCACTTTTATTACATACTTTTCTATAGTAATTTCACACCTAAAGTAGGGATAAGTATTATTTCATCTCCGTTTATTTTAAGAGAAAATTTCGGAAATAATAAATTAAATGTAAATAAATAAAATAAAAAAATCAACGTGTTGATTACGAATTAACTCACAATTCTAAATAGTTGAATAGTTTGGGGGTGGGGGTTGAGCATTGCACGAATCGAATAGAAATATCCTTTTTTTTTTCTTGGGTGCGGCAAAATTATTGAATATTACGAAAACAAGTTGAGTTAATAACCACTAAGTAAATTAAATAAACAAATTAATTAAGTATTATTAAGCATCAATTAAATTTAAAATTTCATTGTTAATTTTATCTTAAAGAAAATTAAAATGATTTAGGTCAAGTAGTTTAATTTACTTTTTTTTTTACTTACTTATAAAAACAATTAAAATAATCGACGTTTTTGTTACAAAAAAAAATCGTAACGTTTTTATTTTTACTGATTTCAATTCGTATTTCTTATAAATATTAATTAGAATATTTCGAACGTAATTATTTCGCCAAAACGGATTATTATTTAATCCTTACAGATCGACAATAACGACTAAACCAAATAAGCACGTCTGGATATAATGTATGGATGACCACAATTGAAATAATTATTATTTCTACTTCCGGCAAATCTTTTGGAATACTTATTTTTTTATTGTTGAAGAATTCTTTTTACGATTTACGAAATCATTTTTTAAAAAAAAGCAACAAAAAAAACAAAACAACAGAAACTCGACAGATATACTTTAGAATATTTCCTGTAAATCTTTCATTTATTAATCTATCCGTGAAATATTGTAATTTGAGTCAGATGTTCCGGTATCCACGGAACAACGCTATGTATTTTACCGGCGTTGCTGGCAAATGCTGAAGTTACTACTACTACTACTACTACTACTACTACTTTACTTAGTCTGGCACACGTCAAAAATAGGGTCATAGCTACTTTTCACGTTTTAAAATGGCTGCCACTTCAAACGACCTTATTTTCTAATATTTTTGTTGTTGTTGTTGCGTCTATAAGTGTGTGTTATGATTGGATTATTTGATTGATTTATTAATTGATTTTAATGGCATTCAACCTGTCTGGGATTATTTAATGCTAAGAAGTTGAGGAATCGCGTACAATGTACGTTATATTTACATTTTTAGTTTTTTTTTTAGTGGTTTTTTTGGGGGTAGGGGGGGCCTGTTTAGCTCAAGGGCAACCGTTAGGAATCGCAAGGTCCCCGTTCGATAACAACCCCCGCCAACTCAGCGCATGAGTAGTATAGATTGGGTAATCTGATATGTGCGGCAAAGTGAGAAACTGACGGTATGTGTGACGCTCCATCTCAGCAAAAAAAATTACAATCTCCCTGGTCTAACGCTAGCAAAAAGAGGATCGACTCCCTCGATATTCGGCTGATACTGAATGCTTACTCCATAATTTACTTATATTTTTATTTTATATAGTAATTATTTTCCTGATCTCCCACCAGGCCTGATTGAAAAGGACTTTTTAATGTGTGGATCTACGCACGAACTGAAGCTCACGCCGTGGCCAGTGCAAAAAAATGCGTGATCCCTTTGACATTTCCCACTTGGGGCGCCTTAGGCGTCGGGCAATAAACCTGGTTCTGTCCCTTTTAGACAAGGGAGCAGGTACTATCGGGGTTGGGACGGCTCCCTGAAATAACGCGATTAATTTTACTTTACTCAGAGGTCTAGAGGCCGAAGCCATGTGGGTAATTTATGAGGAAGTGCGTCCCAGTCTCCTGCCTCAAAAATTGCTACCCGGTGACTATCAAAATAAAAACCCCAGCTCGTCGTAATTTCTTGTTTATTCATCGTAATCCTTGTCGTAATTCTTGTTTAGATATGAAGATGGATATATAGTTTGGAATAGACTTAGATAGATAGATAGATAGATAAACAAGCAAAATAATATAGATAGATATGAACAAATGAAAATAGATATTTTCGACAAGTAAATGTATTGGGGGGGGGTCACTTTTTTTGTCGTAATTCTTGTTTATTTAAACTAAAAACAAGACATTAAACAAACATGAATAAAAGAAAATCTTAGTATTTAATGTAACATAGATAAATATGAACAAATTGAGATAGATAGATATGAAGATGGATAGTTTTGAATAGACTGAACTGGGTCGTTATTTTAGTAGTTACCGGGTAGCAATTTTTGAGGCAGGAGACCGGGACGCACTTCCTCATAAATTACCGCCATATGTTATATGGTATAAAGTATTCCTACCGATTACAACAAATTTGCAAGCAGATCTATTCGACCCATAAATAAAACCCTAACGGGTACTACCACTCCGGGACAGAGTGGACCTGGGAGTAATGGCAATGAAGAGGTCCTCCCCATTCCACAGAACTCCCTAACTGTAACCTTACTACCAAGATGCAGATTAGGTCATACTTAGAACCCCCCCCTTTAGAGGAGGTCTCACCCCTCTAAAAAGGATACAGCCATTGTTTTCAAAGCCCCGCTAATACTGTTGTGCTAGAATGAGAGAATGTATTTGAGATTGGGTTTATTTCACATTTGCGTCCATTTTAAAACGGGAAAATTAGCAATTACGAAAATAGTGACGTTGAGGGTAAAATGAAATAAAAACGAATCAATGATAACGCCTTAAAATGATATCTAATTTTCTAGAATAAGCGTTTAAATATCTAGCTCTTTAGCTGGATTCGAAACCCGACCTCTATGCAACTTGCGCAATTACTTTAGCCACAATACACGCGCACACACCACACACACACACACCACACTCTCTCTCTCTCTCTCTCTCTCTCTCTCTCCTCTCTCTCTCTCTCTCTCTCTATCTATCTATATATATATATATATATATATATATAAGTAAAGAAATAACAAAAGACTTAAAGATTTAGCATTATAGTCTAAGCTCACTGAAATAGACTATAATGCTAAATCTCTAAGTCTTTTGTTATTTCTTTACTTATATATTTGCTCTGTGATTTCTAACATTAAGAGCACACATTGAGCTCTCAAACTGCGACAGGTTTTTTTAAATAAACTCTTGTGTCGTAAGGAGGATTTCTCTCTGAACCTATGGATTATATATATATATATATATATAATAATATATATATATATATATGTGTGTGTGTGTGTGTGTGTGTGTGTGTAAAGCTAAACAAATCGAGAAAAATCAATCTCTGTATGTACATTTCGGCCTATTAGACCTCATCAGCAGAGCTATAGATAGGAAGACCGCCCTGTGCGTGATTCGAAACCGGACTGTCAAGCTGACAGGCCAGTACCATAACCCCTACACCAAACGGACTTCTTAGATTTTACGATTTGTTTAGAGTAGGTTAATATTCCTCTTCTAGTGACTTTTATTACACGACGATATGATAGGTAAGTAAACACGATGTGTTTGGATATGGCTTTTTTGCCGACAATTTTTGGGAGAATATGTGCTTAATTGAAGTCGTACCTAATTTTGAAAGTTAATAAATTAATAATTAATTAATTAGGAATTAATTAATTAATTAATCTAATCACGTAATAAGTGAATGCAGCAAATATTAGCACAAAAGGAGTAAAGAACAGGTACAACTAAGCGGGAAGGGGATCCACTGGGAATTGTGCAAGAAACTGATATTTTGCAATACTAAAAATATGCCAAAACCAGACCTGTCATTGAAAATGAAACGCATAAAATTCTCAGGGATTTTTAGATCCAGGGCAATCATCTAATTCGGGCCAGAAGATTAGACCTCGTATTAATAAACAAGAAAAAAGGTTTAATTTTGCTATGCCAGCAGACCACATATTGAAAACTGAAAGAATGTGAAAAGGGAGATAAATACCATGATCTTGTCAGAAAGCGAAAAGGCTGGTGGAACATGAAGAGGTGACAATGATCCAATCGTAGTTGGTTCATTGCAACGGTCTTCAAGAACGAAAAAGAGACTGAGTAAACTGGAGATTGAGGAAGTTTTAGGCACTGGCAAAAAAATCGGATACTACGAGTTTTAAAAGCGAATTAAAAATATTAAATCTATTATTCTAAGGTCAAACTTTGTCTAAATCGATAAGTAGTAACATAATGACCATCATAAAAAAAAGAAAAATATCATTACATATGCAGTTTAATTTTAATAGATTTAAAACAATTTGTTTTGGTCAATTTCGACGCGATCTGCATTCTGCCTCTTTTTCAAGGGTTTTAGGCGCTTGTTTACAAATTTTATATAACGTTCGCGATTGAAAAAAAAAATTTACAAAAAATCAGGTAATTATCCGATTTTAATAAATTTTCAGTATTGATTTATCAATTAATGAATTTTATAATGCATCCGTTATTTTATTTCATAACTTTAATTTAGTATTTTTGCTATGAAAAATTAATATATAAAAATTAATTAAAATAAAAATATTCGGATTTTAAGTTTAAATGTTATATTTTTAGATTCTAGAAATAAATATCTATTTAATGCAAAACCTTATTTTTATTCAATCAAAGTATACGTTTTGAAGAAAAAACTCTATTGAAAATCTAGGCACCTCTTTTCTGCTTAAAAGGAGGTTTTTAAGCAGAAAAAAATATCGATGTATAATTTTTTTTTTTATATGATATAGCCAATTAAATAATTATCGAAATGAGTAAAAAAGAAATCTCCAAAAAATTATTATATTATTTTTAAACATTTTATTTTTCCGATTTTCGGTACTTATTTTCTTATAAAATTCCACTTAATTTTTTTCTATTTACAACTTGGGTCTTTTATCTTTTTATTTCTACTGTAAATTAATCACGGACCAAACTCACCAATATTTTACACTCCCAAAGTAAGGAGGAGGGGGAGAGGGTCAAAATTAATTGACCTGAAAAAAAAATGAGAAAGTTTTTGAAATAAAATAAGTAATGTATTATAAGATCATTCATTGATAAATAAACACAGAAAATTTCATTAAAATCTGATAATTCCCTGATTTTTTGGTAAATTATTTTCTGTAGGGGAGGGGCTAAAGTCATTTTGTCAAAAACGCAGTTTAGGTCATTTTGCCAGTGCTATTTTAAACCGTTCAAGCCACAGCACTGTTTAAAAATTAGCTCGGGATACTTAGAAGAGTTCTGGAGAGCTGAGGAAACTTGTTATCACTCAGACACCAGTGAATACGCATCAGTTTGAAGTTGTATGAAAAACTCCCATGGTTAAAAATAATGATAATAAATATTATAGTCGGTAGTGATTTTTTCTGACTATTTTTCACACTGGTGTGTTCCATGTGTCCATAAAAGAACGTCGCTATGAGTGTCCTTACTTCATCAGCAGTGTCCAGCATTTCTTGCACGTTTTTGGATGATTTTGTGAGAAGTGACGTAAGTGACCATACAACGAGCTTTTTGTAGGGTACTACTTTCAGGATGTATTCAAATCAGAAATGTTAATTTACCCTAGAACACAAAGGATCCCAGCAGAAGACGGGGAACTGCAAGAGTTCTCAACCATCCCTCCTGTGTATAAGCAAAAGTAGAAATCTCCGATTCACTAATAAAATATACATACACTCCGCCACGGGACGGACAAAGTCGGAAGTGTCCTCTATCGTTACCTAAAACGGAATTTTAACATATATCTGCGCATGGGCTCGATCGAGAGTTCCGCTTTGATATTCAATTCCTGACATTAAATAAAATAAAAAATTGGTAAATAAAATTCGGCATTATCATCCAATGAAAGCGATTCCCGGGTGAAAAAACAAATAACTTCATTTGATCCAACTTCGGCTAGCACTCTCTATAAACGAACAGCTTTGAAAGTCACCGACAAGTCAGAGGTTCCAGACACCATCAACGAACGCAGACCCGAACGAGCCTAGCTTAGCGAAGGATACAGCAAAAGCGGCGGATCACACCCCCAACTTACCCAAAACCTGACCTTCACAAGGCAGTCAAGCAACAAGCGAAACATTTCTATATTCACTCGACGATACAAAAAATTCTACTACTAAAACACAATATTCGTCCTACATCACCACCCACTACCACAGTCAGCGCTGGACATTTTACGGACTAATTCCACCCACAACTATCACCAAATTTATCCTGTAATTCTCATTCCTATCCTTTCACCGTTCTCATTTGTTTTTAATACAATTTTAACCTTAAAATCTGTGTTTGTTCATTTCCTCATCACCATCCGTTGCATGCTAATACGGTTTATAACACTCCGGATGGTCGGCGCGACAGGCCACTAAGCAGTTTTCATCGAGGTGATAACTGATACTGAAGCAGCAACAGCAGCATCCTCAACGAACGCACTGTAAGGGGCATTCTCCTTGTCTGAGGTTTGGTAAAATCTTCCTGTGTCTGAGAACCCTATTTTGTCACGTGACACAGAGAACCAAGGAGGGAACCCTCTTCTTCTGATGCCACTGAACAAGCCTGGACGTGCTGTCAACCTCTCCCAGCAGACACCTATGGTGCATACCAGGACCCACAGACATGACCTGACTCACAGTTAAGTGTTTCCACCAATTTTGTTCTGAATACTACTGTGTATGTTTGGACCTTGTGACATTCTATAGTCTGGGGAACTTCGTCCTCTTATACATGTATTAAGTCATATAATGTAACTAACGTGTTTGTCGTTTCCTAACTGAAGTGTCCGCATTGGGTACTTATTCCTTTAAGTAACCAATGTTTTATAAGAACCAGAGTTAAACTCTGTGAACCTCTTATAGCACAAACCAACAGGAATGTCAGTATTAGAATTAAAGTAATTTGGCTTCAGTAACAAAACTGTTCTTATATACGTTAGGTGGCATGCAGAATCTTCCAAACGTAGGCTGAATATCTATTAATAATGAGATTCGCTTCCGGTTTTTGTCTGTAACAAAAACTACGCACTGCTACGTCACATTACCCAAAATCGTCATAACAAGGATTAAAAAAATAAAAACAATTTGAAATGTAACTTTAAATACGTATTAAAATAAAACCAAACAACTATATTAGATATTAATACCAGTCATGTATTTATTAAAACTTTGTTTTTAAAAAACAAGGAGGACATGTCTAATGTTGCATGCTTCAAATTTTGAGTGTATTATTTCTATGTTATGACGATTATTGGTAATGTGACGTAAGCGTGGCGTAGTTTTTGTACAGACAAAAACCGGGAAGCGATCTCCATTATTAAAGATATTCACCACGTTGGAAGATTCCTGCCAATGCCACTAACGTATTAAAGAAACAGTTTAGTTACTGAAGCAAAAACATTAATTCTATACTGACATTCCTGTTGGTTTGTTTGTTAAAGAGGTCTCACAGAGTATTAACTCGTTCTTATAAAACATTTGGGTTACTTAAAGGATAAGACCCAATGCGGAAACACTTTCATTAGGAAAACGACAAACACTTAGTTACATTTATTATGAACTTAATTACATGTATAGAGGAACGAAGTTCCCCAACTATAGAATGTCACAAGTGTCCAAACATACACAGTAGTATCAAGACAAAATTGGTGGAAACCACTTACTGTGAGCAGTGTTCATGTCTTGGCGTCTGGTATGCCCATAGGTGGCTGTGGAGAGAGGTGACAAGCACGTCCAGGCTTGTTCAGTGGCTCAGAAGAAGAGGGTTCCCTCCTGAGGTTCTGTGTCACGTGACCAAAATAGGGGCTCCAGACACAGGAGATTACCAAACCCTCAGAAAGGAGACTGCCCTTAAACAGTGCGTTCGTTGAGGATGCTGCTGTTGCTGCTCAGTGATCAGTTATCACTCGATAACTGCTAGTGGGCCTGTCGCGCCGACATCGGAGTTATAAACCGTATTGATCAAGGGTGGTGATAGGAAATGAACAAAACACAGATTTAAGGTTAAAATGTATTAAAAAAACAACATGAGACGGTGAAAGGATAAGAAATGAGAATTACAGGATAAATTTAGGTGATAGTTTGTGGGTGGACTTTAAGTCCGTAAATGTCAGGCGTAGACTGTGGTAGTGGGGTGGTATGAGGACGAATATTGTTTTTAGAGTAGAATTTGTATCGTCGGAGTGATATAGAAATGTTCGCTTGTTGACTTGACTGCCTTGTGAGGTCAGTTTGGGTAAGTTGGGGTGTGATCCGCCGCTTTGATGTATCCTTCGCTTGCTAGCGCTCGTCGGGTCTGCGTTCGTGAATGTGTCTGAACCTCTGACTGTCGGTGACTTCAAAAGCTGTTCGTTTCTATAGAGAGTGCTAGCGGAAGTGGAATCAAATGAAGTTATTTGTTTTTCACCCGGGAATCGCTTTCATTGGATGATAATGCGAATTTTATTTACCAATTTTTTATTTTATTTAATGTAGGAATTGAATATCAAAGCGGAACTCCGATCGGAGCCCAGCGCAGATATTGTTTAAAATTCCGTTTAGGTAACGAAGAGGACACTTCGACTTTGTCCGTCCCGTTGGCGATGTATGTATATTTATTTAGTGAATCGGGAGATTTCTACTTTTGCTTAACAACAGCGAGGGAATGGGTGAGACTCTTGCAGTTCCCCGTCTTCTGCTGGGATCCTTTGTGTCTCTAGGGTAAATTAACATTTCTGATTTGAATACATCCTGAAAGTAGTACCCTACAAAAAGCAGTTGTATGGTCACTTACGTCACTTCTCACAAATCATCCAAAAACGTGCAAGAAATGCTGGACACTGCTGATGAAGTAAGGACAAAATCATAAGCGACGTTCTTCTATGGACTCCTACACATGGACACACCAGAGTGAAAATAGTCAGAAAAATCACTACCGACTATATATATTTATTATCATTATTTTTAACCATGGGAGTTTTTCATACAACTTCAAACTGATGCGTATTCACTGGTGTCTGAGTGATAACAAGTTTCCTCAGCTCTCCAGAACTCTTCTAAGTATCCGAGCTAATTTTTTAACAGTGCTGTGGCTTGAACGGTTTAAAATAGGCACTGGCAAAATGAGCCTAAAATGCGTTTTTGACAAAATGACTTTAGCCCCCCCCTTACAGAAAATAATTTACCAAAAATCAGGGAATTATCGGATTTTAATGAAATTTTCAGTGTTTATTTATCAATGAATGATCTTTATAATACATTACTTATTTTATTTCAAAACTTTCTCATTTTTTTCAGGTCAATTAATTTTGACCCCCCCCCCCCCTTACATTGGGAGTGTAAAATATCGGCGAGTTGGTCCTTGATTGATATTTACAGTAGAAATAAAAAGATAAAAAGACCGAAGTTGTAAATAGAAAAAAAAAAATTTAAGTGGAATATTTTATAAGAAAATAATTACCGAAAATCGGAAAATAAAATGTTAAAAAATAATAAATAATTAATTTTTTGGAGATTTCTTTTTTACTCATTTCGATAATTATTTAATTGGCTATTATCATATAAAAAAAAAATATACATCGATATTTTTTCTGCTTAAAAACCTCCTTTTTAAGCAGAAAAGAGGGTGCCTAGATTTTCAATAGAGTTTTTCTTCAAAACGTATACTTTGATTGACTAAAATAAGGTTTGCATTAAATAGATATTTATTTCTAGAATCTAAAAATATAACATTTTAAACTTAAAATCCGAATATTTTTATTTTAAATTAATTTTATATATTAATTTTTCATAGCAAAAATACCAAATTAAAGTTATGAAATAAAATAACTGATGCATTATAAAATTCATTAATTGATAAATCAATACTGAAAATTTCATTAAAATCGGATAATTACCTGATTTTTTGTAAATTTTTTTTCAATCGCGAATGTTATATTAAAATTGTAAACAAGCGCTTAAAACCCTTGAAAAAGAGACAGAATGGCGGATCGTGTCGAAATTGACCAAAACAAATAGTTTTAAATCTATTAAAAATAAACTGCATATGTAATTATTTTTTTATATTTTTTAATGATAGTCATTCTGTTACTACTTATTGATTTAGACAAAGTTTGACCTTAAATAATAGATTTAATTATTTTTAATTCGCTTTTAAAACTCGTAGAAGCTGATTTTTTTTGCCAGTGTCTAAACCTTCCTCAAATCTCCAGTTTACTCAGTCTCTTTTTCGGGTTCTTGAAGACCGTTGCAATGAACCCAACTACGATTGGTATCATTGTCACCTCTTCATGTTCCACAGCCTTTTCAGCTTTCTGACAAGATCATGGTATTTATCTACCTTTTCACATTCTTTCACTTTCAATCTGTGGTCTGCTGGCATAGCAAAATAAACCAGGTGGCATATTCTTTTTTTCTTGTTTATCAATACGAGGTCTAATCTTCTGGCCCGAATTAGATGATTGCTCTGGATCTAAAAATCCCTGAGAATTTTATGCGTTTCATTTTCAATAACGGCTTCTGGTTTGTGCATAAACCATTTGTTAGTATTGCAAAATATCAGTATCTTGCACAATTCTCAGTGGATCCCCTTACCCGCTTAGTTGTACCTGTTCTTGTACTCCTTTTGTGCTAGTTTGCTGCATTCACTTATTACGTGATTAATTAATTAATTAATTAATTAATTAATTAATTATTAATTTATTAACTTAAAATTAGGTAACTTCCAACACCTATTGCCCTTGTGGCAAACCATATCCAACACATCTTTTACTTACCTATCATATCGTCGTGTCTAAATGTCCTGAAGGAAATTAACCCTACTCTCAAATGGTAATCTCCGTTTGGTGTAGGGTTATGGTACTGGCCTGTCAGCTTTGACAGCCGGTTTCGAATCACGCACAGGGGGTCTTCCATCTATAGCTCTGCTGATGAGGTCTAATAGGCCGAAATGTACATACAGAGATTGATTTCTCGATTTGTTTAGCTTTACACACACACACAACACAACCACACACATATATATATATATATATATAATATATATATATATATATATATATATAATCCATAGGTCAGAGAAGAATCTTCCTTACACACAAGAGTTTTATTTAAAAAAACCTGTCGCATTTGAGAGCTCAATGTGTGCTCTTAATGTTAGAGTCACAGAGCAAATATATAAGTAAAGAAATAACAAAAGACTTAGAGATTTAGCTTATAGTCTATTTCAGGGAGCTTAGACTATAATGCTAAATCTCAAAGTCTTTTGTTATTTCTTTACTTATATATATATATATATATATATATATAATAGATAGAGAGAAGAGAGAGAGAGAGAGAGAGAGAGAGAGAGAGAGAGAGAGGAGAGAGTGTGTGTGTGTGTGTGTGTGCATTGTGGCTAAAGTAATTGCGCAAGTTGCATAGAGGTCGGGTTTCGAATCCAGCAAAAGAGCTAGATATTTAAACGCTTATTCTAGAAAATTAGATATCATTTTAAGGCGTTATTATTGATTCGTTTTATTTCATTTTACCCTCAACGTCACTATTTTCGTAATTGCTAATTTTCCCGTTTTAAAATGGACGCAAATGTGAAATAAACCCAATCTCAAATACATTCTCTCATTCTAGCACAACAGTATTTGCTTTGGGCTGTATCCTTTGTAGAGGGTGAGACTTCCTTCTAAAAGGGGGGGGGGGTTCTAAGTATGACCTAAACTGCATCTCTGGTAGTAAGGTTAGTTAGGGAGTTCTGTGGAATGGGAGGACCTCTTCATTGCCATTACTCCCAGGTCCACTCTGTCCCGGAGTGGTAGTACCTGTTAGGGTTTTATCTATGGGTCGAATAGATCTGCTTGCAAATTTTTTGTATTCGGTAGGAATATTTTATACCGTATAACATATGGCGGTAATTTATGAGGAAGTGCGTCTCGGTCTCCTGCCTCAAAAATTGCTACCTGGTGACTATTAAAATAACGACCCAGTAGATCCACCACATTAAAGTCCTTGTTCAATCAGGCCTCATCAAAATTACCTTATAAGAGAAAGTAAAATTAATCATAGTAAAGCAAGCATCAGCCGGCCAAAGGGAGAGGGATCGATCCTCCTTTTTTGCTAGCGTTAGACCAGGGAGATTGTACATTTTTTTGCTGAGGTGGAGCGTCACACATACCGTCAGTTTCTCACTTTGCCGCACATATCAGATTACCCAATCTATACTACTCATGCGCTGAGTTGGCGGGGGGGGGGGGGTTGTTATCGAACCGGGGACCTTGCGATTCCTCGGCGGTTGCCCTATTAGCTAAACAGGCCCCCCCCCCCCCCAAAAAAACCACTAAAAAAACAACATAAAAATGTAAATATAAACGTACATTGTACGCGATTCCTCAACTTCTTAGCATTAAATAATCCCAGACAGGTTGAAATGCCATTAAAATCAATTAATAAATCAATCAAATAATCCAATCATAACACACACTTATACACGCAACAACAACATCAAAAATATTAGAAAATAAGGTCGTTTGAAGTGGCAGCCATTTTAAAACGTGAAAAGTAGCTACTGACCCTATTTTTGACGTGTGCCAGACTAAGTAAAGTAGTAGTAGTAGTAGTAGTAGTAGTAACTTCAGCATTTGCCAGCAACGCCGGTAAAATACATAGCGTTGTTCCGTGGATACCGGAACATCTGACTCAAATTACAATATTTCACGGATAGATTAATAAATGAAAGATTTACAGGAAATATTCTAAAGTATATCTGTCGAGTTTCTGTTGTTTTGTTTTTTTGTTGCTTTTCTTAAAAAAATGATTTCGTAAATCGTAAAAAGAATTCTTCAACAATAAAAAAATAAGTATTCCAAAAGATTTGCCGGAAGTAGAAATAATAATTATTTCAATTGTGGTCATCCATACATTATATCCAGACGTGCTTATTTGGTTTAGTCGTTATTGTCGATCTATAAGGATTAAATAATAATCCGTTTTAGCGAAATAATTACGTTCGAAATATTCTGATTAATATTTATAAGAAATACGAATTGAAATCATTAAAAATAAAAACGGTTACGATTTTTTTTTTTGTAACAAAAACGTCGATTATTTTAATTGTTTTTATAAGTAAGTAAAAAAAAAAGTAAATTAAACTACTTGACCTAAATCATTTTAATTTTCTTTAAGATAAAATTAACAATGAAATTTTAAATTTAATTGATGCTTAATAATACTTAATTAATTTGTTTATTTAATTTACTTAGTGGTTATTAATTCAACTTGTTTTCGTAATATTCAATAATTTTGCCGCACCCAAGAAAAAAAAAGGATATTTCTATTCGATTCGTGCAATGCTCAACCCCCACCCCCAAACTATTCAACTATTTTGAATTGTGAGTTAATTCATAATCAACACGTTGATTTTTTTATTTTATTTATTTACATTTAATTTATTATTTCCGAAATTTTCTCTTAAAATAAACGGAGATGAAATAATACTTATCCCTACTTTAGGTGTGAAATACTATAGAAAAGTATGTAATAAAAGTGAACATATTTATTGACTCACTATACTTAACAACGATGACCACACCACACACTCGTATAATTAACGCACATAGACAAAGATTAATTCATTGAGAAAAGTAAAATGAATAAATAAATCAAAAATTTTAAAAGAAAAATTGAAAAAAGATACAGATTTCTTTTGGTTAATTTTCTGAATGCAAATATTTTGGTCCCTGAAAAATATATTTCCATTCATGTTTTTTTTATTTTTATTTTTATTTATTTATTTTTACAAAACTCAGTTTTGAATATTGTAAACAAATTTTAAAACCCTATAACTTCGTTTCTATCAAAAATAAACGAATTATTTTTATATCAAAATTTTCTCCAATTCTTCTTTTTTTAAAATATGTAAAATTTATGAAAATTAATCAAAATGTTACATGTGACTGAAGAAATTTTTTTGTCAATAAAGTGTCAATTTATCGACAAGTGCGAGGTCATGGAGTGTAGTTAGTTTCTTATTGCTAAAAAAAAGAAATCCAATACAAAAATATAATCTAATTTAATTAGATATTTAATTTAAATTCTATAAAAATGGTAGATGTGTAAATTTTCTGTGTAAATCAATTTTCTTTCAATGTTTTAAAATACAAATCGACAAATATTTCCATAGTCGCGTTTATTTATATTTACACACTGCTCGTACGACTGGGAGCGACACATCTTCCATGAGTGTAGAAGGGCGTAGGCTCATCTGTTAGTTTTAAAAAAATCAGCATTTAAAAATAAATGGTGGCTTCTTTTTATTTAATAAGTCCCTGATACCGATTCTGTCACCTTTAATAAACATATAGCTACCTCAGCCACGAGGCAAACATTTATTTATTTATATTTCAAGAAACTCTTGTGTATTTGTCATTATGTACGTACTTAATAAATAAATCAAATCTTTATACTTAGTTTTTTGGTTTTTTTTTTTTACAGAAGTACTAGTTTTATTATAATAAGTACTTTGATGCAAAAAAAATTCCTTAAGTCCTTTTTATTTTTTTCATAACAGTAGTCAAGTCAGTCACATTTTTAGTGTTACCTCCTTCTTACCAAAATCTTAATTTAATTGTACAGTTAATTGAAGAGATTTTTGTTTTTTCGTGCATATAACGAGTACTTATCAATTTTTAGTTTCATTTATTTTTATTTTTACTGATAAAGGAAAAAAGAATGAACATATTAATTTTTTATTTCCTTATCTATGTCGTCGTCACTAAAAACTAAAAAGTCCCCTGAACATTTTTACAGAAGCGACCGTTATAGCCTGTCACCGGTTTATGATCGCCTTTGTTCTATCCAGTCTTCAGACCCAGACTTTTTTTTTGTCAGAATTTGTTTTTATTTTCTTTTTTACGTTTCCCGTTTACCGCCTTTCTAATTTCAACCTTATTGTTTTTAATGATAGACACTGAAATCTCACGAAAACTGAACGAGAAATCGTACCAGAAACAACACTCATAGGATCAAATTTCCAGAGGTCCCCCCTCCCCACTTTGTATTTCCTAATCATTGAAGGTCACGTTGTCCTTTTTTTGCTGTGGGGTGCCTTTTTTTTCTCCAACTCAAGCTGCAATATTCGGAAGGTAAGTAATTTATTTATTTGTATATATCTACACGAAGCAAGTAAAATTCTCTTCGTTTATATGATAGCTTCGGTTTTTTTTTAACTAATTGTTTTTGAAAGGAAAAAATATCTAGGAGTTAAAATGAAGGTGTATTTATTTTAGGTGTGACTCATTTTGAACTAATTACTTACATACTTACTACATACATGTTGATTGCTAAGTTTATTTTGGAAAACACTATTTTTTCCTGCTTATTTGTTTATTTGCTTTTGTTATTTTTGTTTGATTGTTTTTATTTATTTTGAAAATTTAAATTATTTTTTGTACTGACGATGAAAAAAAAACAACAACTTTCCGTCAGATTTAGAAGTGACTTAGTTTTATTTTCTAACTAAACTCGTAGTAGTTCGTTGGATCATTCTAGATTACTTACTGTAGCTTGCTTTATTCTTTTTCTTTTAATTTAAATTTTTCCTAATTAAACCCGTAATAAACTCTGTTTATCCAAGTCCCCGAAAGCTTTTGTCTATCTGTTTACTTTTTTATCCATTTCCAAATCTCTTGTTTATGTATTGTACATAAATAATTTTATTTTAAGAAATATTTAAAGCTCCCGATTTTGTTTATCTCCTGGGATAATTATCGGTTTTAAAACTGAAAACGACTTTTTAAAAGATTATGTATGAACTGAATCTAAAAAAAAGTCACTCGAATTTTTTACAGGATATAAAAAGTGTAAAAAAAAAAATTATTTAATAACTTAAATTCGTAGAACTTGAAATTAAAATAATAAATGATAATACAAATTTTACCGGATATATTATTATTCAGTGATTATTTTAAACGTAATGATACCATTATTAACAGAATTACAATTTGATGAATTATTATGTGGATTATTCTTTCCCCACCTGATTTTATATTTATGAAAGTATGTACAACGTACCATTTAATTATAGTGAGCTAAATAGACGTACTACTAATAAGAAGAGTTAAGAGAATATTTTACGCAGAGGGAAAACGTCGGTAGACACCGTCTTTGGCGTCCAGTCTTATTCTTAATTTGATTTGTTATTCTATATAAGTCGTCGGGGCGGCCTAATGTCAGTATCGGCCATGCTGCGAGGGAGTCTATCCCCTTTTCACTAGCGCTAGACCAAGGAGATTGTTTTTAGCGTCTGAGATGGTGCGCCACACCTACCATCAGCTCCTTACTTTACCGCACAGATCCCTGTGCTACTCATACGCTGAGTTGGCGAGGGCGGGTATCGAACTACGAACGCTAACCCGGTCCTTAAGGCTCTAAAATTGTTTTGTTTTTTTCTCTTTCTTCCTTTTTTTCCAAGTAAAGCAGCGTATTTTCATAGGAAAGGTTTTGGATGAGTTTCGAAATAAGCACACTCTCATCTAAATTAATCTTTCTTAAAACAATTTATTTTCATTTATTTATTTTTGCAAAAAAATTTACAGGTTATTATTTTTAAGCAGCCGAGATTTAGATTATCCATTTTTTTTTTTTTCGGAAAAGTAGGGTGGAACGTTATTTGTAAGGGAATATCAGTCTGACACCGAATAAAGTCAGTGACCGGTTTTAAGCAAGAATTGTATATGAACACTTCTTTGAATTTAATAAATAACTTTTCCATATTTTTAAACATCTGAATCTCCATGGTTAATCATTTAACCCTTTGCCTACTTTAAATCAGTCACAGCGGCTCTCCCATCCTACCATAAACCGCTGGCAGCGACTTTCGCACGTGTCACTTGTTTACAATGATAAGTCAAAAAAAATTGGCGGAGTGCCCTTTTGTCGGTATCAGCCGGATAGCAAGGGAGTCTATCCCCTTTTTGCTAGCGCTAGACCAGGAAGATTGTTTTGTTTTTTTCTGAGGTGTGTGTCACACCTACGCCAGCTCCCACTTTACCACACAGATCAGATTACCAAAGCTGTGATACTCATGCGCGCGGCCTTTGGCCGGGGAGAGTGGTACATTTGAATAGATTCTGAGGTAAGAAAAAAAAAAAAAAAAAAAGAGAGAGAGAACTTTGAAATATCCCATCATACAGGTAAAAAAAAAATATCTAGAAAATTTGGTACAGCCGTGGGGGAAATTTTGTTGGCAAAGAGTTAAGAAATAACTTTTCCATTTTATTTTTTTTTCTAACCATCTTAATCCCGGTTGTTAATTATTTAATAACTCTGACCTGGAATGGTAGTACCTGTTAACATCCCATCTATGGGTTAAATAGAAAAATGTGTTTATAAAAAAATTGAGTATCTATTAAGAATGAATTTATTTAAAAAACTTTGTTGGCTTTAAATGACCCCACTGAGGTTGATATGCCGTAAGGTAATTTATGAGGAAGTGCGTCCCAGTCTCCCCTGCCTTAAAAATTGCTATCCGGTGACTATTAAAATAAAGACCCAGCTCAAGTCCTATTTCAAAAACTATCCATCTTCATATCTATCTATCTATCTATCTATCTTAATTTGTTCATATTTATCTATATTACTTTAAATACTAAGATTTTTTTTAATTCATGTTTGTTTAATGTCTTGTTTTTAGTTTAAAATAAACAAAATTACGACAAAAAAGAAGTGGACCCCCCCCCCCCCAAATACATTTACTTGTCGAAAATATCTATCTCCATTTGTTCATATCTATCTATATTATTATTGTTTTGTCTATCTATCTATCTCAGTCTATTCAAAACTATATATCCATCTTCATATCTAAACAAGAATTACGACAAATTCGACAAGACGACGACTGGGTTGTTATTTTGATAGTCACCGGGGGTAGCAATTTTTGAGGGGCAGTTAGACCGGGACCACTTCCTCATAAAATTACCTGCTGTAAAACAAAACAAACCAAACAAACCCAAACCATCTCTATTCAGGCAATTTTCGATTTTGAATAATACTGGTTTTTAAAGGGAGTCCTATTTGTGATAAAACTACAATATGTAAGCACAACTGTATATAGAGGGGGTATTCCCTATGGTGTAGCGGGTAGCATGCTGGTCTGTGCACCGATATACTGTAGGGACTAGAAGTCTCCTGTGCCTTCGGGGACAGGAAGTAGAAAAGGTAACGTCCCTTGTCAGGTTGGGTGAAGAATCCTCTTTACGGTTTTGGTACCAACGTGTGAGCCTCGTAGAAACAAGCTCTTGTCTCAGTCTCTTGTGACTGAAGGAACTTTCTCCTCGGTGAGAGAGTAACAACTGAAGACTCAACCTGACACCCCCCTTAACGAGGGAGATATATGAACTGTAAGTACTGCCCCTAAGTACTTGTTATATTTGACTGTTGTTGAGTTTATATGTGAATAAATAAGGTTAAAAGTACATGTGCTTTCCCTTTCGTCATTACATTCTGCGAACTTATATTTTGTTCCTCATAGACCGTAGACAGCTATTCCTACAATACCAAAGATTCTTTTAACTACACTCCTTTTAGACAGGTTGCCCTGCCAAGGTTTGGAGAGCCCAGTTTGCCCTCCTATTTTACCCATAGCTTGATTTGGTTTGTTTTACGGCATATCAACCTCAGTGGGTCATTTAATGCCAATAAAGTTTTGAAATAAATTCATTTTTAATAGAAACTCAATTTTTTTTATAAACACATTTTTTTTAATTTAACTCATAGATGGACCCTAACAGGTAAACCACTCGGGTCAGAGTGGACCAGGGAGCAATGGTGATGAAGGGGTGCTCCACATTCCCAAACCTCCAGAACTGGAACCTCACCCAACAATAGAGTTTAACGTCATTCCCAGGACATGTAAGACCCTCAGCCCACCGCCTTCTATCACCCATATGATAAAAAGGGGTTGGAGCTTGCCATAAGGGCAATAGGGTTGGGAAAATCATATAGGTGCTAGGGATTGGCGTGACCAGCCGATTGATCGGAGGGGGCCTCTCTGACCGCCCGTCTAGCCTAAGTAAGGGCCAAAGTAGAGTGTTGCATGTCATGAACTGCTCAGCCACCTGGGTTCTATCCTTAAGCATCACGGGTCGCCACCCACGGCCAACAGGTGGCCCCATTGGGGGAGTCTTACCCCTCTGCAGAGGTGCAGTTGGTGCATTCTAACGCCCCAGCCGACAGGGTGGCCCCATAGCTTCAGTGAGAAGAGATGGATTCCATTCCAAAAAGACTTTAGCAAGAAATGGAACACAGAGAATCTTGTCTAGTTTCTATGGTTAGCAGAATGAAAACAGGATATCCCCGTGGACTGAAATAAAAGGTTGGTTTTCAAGGTTCCATGATGGCTCCTGATTACAGCATGAAGTTTCCCAAGCAACCCCGACACTAACTTGTTTCATGACTGTCCCGAAACAAAAATTATCAACCGTCCTGAAATCAAAATATTTTGTTAATTCATAGCATCATCATACTTGTCAGTCACCAATAGCATAATAAAATGTAATAAACATTAAGAAAAGCTGAAGCAGTGACAGAAACATTTATTTATAATCAAGAATAATAAAATAAAAATTTTATAAAACTAAATTTATTCTATTTCCATCTTTAACGGACATTTTCCAATCATAAAAATATTACTGTGCTGACTGTGTCTATTTCTTCAGTGTTGTTGCCATTAGTAATTTAAAGTCTAGAACTAGACCGTTTTGAGAGGTCAGTATTCCGGGCAATCACTGGACGGCCAATATTGGAAGTAGTACTAACTTTAGGAAAAATTTTACCATCCCCAGGAAAACTGTCCCCGGATGACATATTGATCGTCCCGGATGTAATTTTTATCGTCCCCAGGACGACGGAGGCGGCCCTGTCCCAAGTCTGGGATGGTTCCCACAGAGTCGCGAGAAGTTTGCCGATACATACCATTAAATACGTCAGAAGAAAACAGAGGCATATCAGTCAACATTGTACAGAACAAAAGATAAGATAGGACCAATAGTCCGAATAATACAAAAATACTATCGTGTCGAGTATTGATATTATTGATATAGAGTGCCTGTTTAGCGCAATGTTGGTTTACTGCGGTTTAGTTTTTTAGAACTAATATATTGTTTTAAAGTAAAACTTTAGGAAGCCGCCTGTCTGCTGAGGCTGGTAGAAACATGCACTATCTGCAGAGGTACGAGCGCACCCCCCAGCGCAATCTTCGGCGGCCACCTGCTGGCTGTGTCTCCCAGGGGCAAGCTCATTACTGCTAGGGCAGGATCTCGGAAGGCTGGAAAAGATCTCCATGACCATACTGAAATCCGAACATGTAAGGCCACTCGTGGTGGACTCCTGGACGTTCGGTCACCATCAAGCGCAAGACGAGTGAGAGGAGGTTCGATCTACTTATTCACTAAGTGCTCAGCCCAGAGAGATATCAGCTAAGCTTCTGACGGCTTTGCGACACACTTCCCTACCATCCAGTCTCCTCACTTACCGCACAGATCCCCGTGCGACGTCATACACTCAGTCGGCCGAGGGCACGAGGCCTATCGATACCTAAGCGTATCACTTTTGCTGTCTATGCACGCGAACGCTCACTGACGAGCTAACCCGGCCCCTTCTACTATACTAATTATATATGATATAATATAATACTATCTATTACTTAATATACTATATATATACATATTATATATATATGCGGAAATTTAACGCCAAAACCATTTACCACTTCTACCTAAGGAGTAATCTACCCCACTCCACCCCGTTAACCGGCACCACAGCCACTGGAAAGGACCAATCGAGAATTCGATCTATTGTGCCCTAATATTAGTTAGTCATCAAAAAATAATAAACAGGAAGGACTTAGGCTAGATGGAATCAGTCAACAGCGGTCCTCCTTCCAATCAACTCGGCTAGTCTTATCAACCGAGCACTCTATATGATAGTGTCCAATCCTATGCCCTTATGGGTCAAAACCCAACCTCTCTCTTAGCATATAGTGGGCTAGAAGTGGTGGCTGAGCGGTCTTAATGTTCTGGTACATGATCGTTTAAACTGCATCTCATGGTTAAATTCCACTTCTGCGGGAGTGGATTACCCCTTCATCACCATTACTCCCAGGTCCGACCCTGACACCAAAGGATACGATTACCTGTTAGCGATCCCATCCATTATTTGTGCTGATACTGTCAATACACGTACTCATACACACCGCTTGTCTCACTGGGGTTATTGAATATGCCAAAGCAGCTCAAGACACACCCCCCACTTTTGGCCTGATGCTTATGACAGACCTGTTGGCTGATGCAGTCATGACATGCAAAAACACTTCCCTTTGACCCTTACAAGCGTGGACTAGGCCTTATTGGTTAGAGCTCTTAGTGTTATATGGCGTCTATATATATTCATAAAATAATAGTATAATTTCAATGTGAATTAATTGTGTTACAACATTCACACGGACCATGATTGCTTCATGCGACGGCAATCGATCAGGTTTGAAGATTGTCTACAAAATGCCTTCTGTGCAGTAGGTGTGAGCGTCGGTGTTGTGTACGTGTGTGCTATATATATATTATATAGTACATATATAATACAGCACATCACACACCACACCAACCCTCCTCCGCCGCTGATCGCAGCCAGGACTTGCGCACACCAAGGTCTCAATTCAATAGCAGAGCTATTAACCAGGTTGAAATTCAGATGTTCCTTCCCTAGGACTGGTTAACTTAGCTATGCATTAAGCCGCCCTGTCTGTCCTGCTATTACCCATTAATTAGAGGAGAATTGGACATACCTTTGCCTACAACTCTAACCAGTTAGACCACACGCCTCCCATATCGTCATGGAAACCAATTGATCAAGTTCAAATCTTGCAAGAGGCGTTTGCATTTCACTTTGCCTGAATGTTCCTTAGGAGAGGCATGAATTCATCTATTCTTCCCCTATTGGCGCACCTGTTGGTTGGCCCGGACCATCAAAGAATCAACAGCATTTGATCAAAGGGCTATCCCCCAGGCAATACCTTCCCTTGATTATAAGGGCAGTGCTGTGTTAGTTCGCCTAGTGCTGAGGGGGATGCCGACAGGATCAAATACATCTGATTTCAAACCACCTTTACTTCTCGAGTATGGTCACCGGCCCTACTCCAATCTCTGCCATATCCTGAAGTTGTCAGAGGAATCTGTGTACAGTAAACGTGAGGAGCTAGGAGATGGCTAGGTGTGTGCTCCACTTGATAATGCCAAATATAATTCTCCTTTGGTCTCTTCGTCAGAGCCGCCTAAAGTCAGGTATCAGCCAGACTCAAGGGTGTCTATCCCCTTTCACTAGAGCGTAGACCAAGGAGATTGTTTGCATCTGAATTGGAAGGCGCTGCAAGCCTTACCATCAGTCTTCATACGCACCACAGATCCCTGTGCTATGCTGAGTGAGTGAGGCAGTCGACCAGGAGCCTTGTGATTCCTAGGCAAGTGCTCTATCGAGCCAGACACGCAGGGAGTCTATCCCCTGTTCTATCACTTAGAGCTGGAACCAAGGAGATTGTTTTTGCATCTGAGTCGAGCAGTGACTTACCCATCAGCTCTGATCACTACGGCACAGGATCCGCTGTTGCTACTCATATTGCTAAGTCGAGTGAGGCCAGTATCGAAGCCAGTAACCTATGTGATCCTAGCAAGTCTCTACAGCCACGACAGCCGAGGGAAGTTACTTCCCTTGTTCACTAGCGCGGAACCAAAGAGATTCGGTTTGCGAACTTGACGGATTGGCAAGCACCCCGCTACGATCAGCTCTTCACTTTACTGCACAGTCCCTGGGCCTACTCAGACGCTTAGTGAGTGAGGGCCAGTATCGAGCCAGGAACCTTGGATTCCTAGGCAAGTCTCTACCATGAGCTAAAACCGGCCCCACTCCCTCACTGTTGGCTGATACGACATATAGGACCACCCTACTACTTTACTTATTTTCCGAAAATGAATTAATAGTTGACTGAAGTTCAAACTCGTTTATTGATGTGTAATCCAACATGTTAAGACCGCCTGTCGCGGGGCATTAGAATGCAACCTCTGCAGAGGGTAAGACTCCCCAGATGGGGCTCATCTGTGGACGCGCTGGTAGGTGATCGTCTGATTGCTAAGGAAGAACCCAGATGACTGAACAGTATGACTTCAAACTCCCTTTGGCCTTCTATGGCCAGATTGCGTCGCGTTGAGAGCTATTTAACTGGAACCTTAACCATCAGAATAGAGTTTAACGTCCATTCCAGACATGAGACCCGCCCATCCTCTAGCACCCATATGATAAAAAGGATTGGGGCTTGCATAAGGGCCACTAGGGTTGGAAAATCAATCAGGTGCTAGGCTTGACGTGACAGCCGATTGATCGGAGGGCCTCCTCCAACCGCCCGTCTAGCCAAATTTGAGATATTGCAATGTCATGGACTGTTCACTCCACTGGCTCATATCTCCTTAACATCATGTCAGCCACCCACGGCAAAAACAGGTGGCCCCATGAGGCGTCTACCCCTCTGCAGAGTGCAGTCAGTGCATTCAACACCCCACCGACATATGTATATGCATTAGGAAAATGTATTGGTATATGCTACGTGTTAGGTAATCTCAAAGTACTGCTTTAAAAATCCATGGACCAAATACGTGTGTATGTATATGCAACTAAGAAAAACTGGTAGTATATGATTGGGTGATATAAACTCTAAGTTTAAAAGTGTACCACAGAAAACCTTATTTTAATACGAAATCTCACGAGACTTAAAAGAAATGTCAGAAATCTGAGAAGATGAAGAAAAAAGTTTATGTCCCTTCTTTAAGTGTTAGGTTTCGTAAGAATTATCTTCGGTAGTGGTAAGTAATAGGTCATTAGTCTACTGTTGGTTTGAATAAACAGCGTTATCTAAGTACAACAGAAGCAGGTCCAGACAGTGATATATAAAGAAATCATAGAATGATCATTCATGAATTTGTGATTTGGATTTGATTCCATTCCTTGATTCTCGCATGACGGTGATTGAATGATATTGTTTTATACATAAGACTACCTGTCATTTCTGCCAGAGACTGTCGACTATTCGGGTTTTATTGGTCTTACAACCGTTGTTCCAAGTCTTCCCAATTGCGACGTAATTGGAACTTGATTATTCTTAGGTAGTCTCAACCGATTATATAGTGTTTAGCTTTGAACCTGAGGAGCGTCAGAAGTTACGCCCTGTCTCGGCTGGGCCGTTAGAATGCACCGAACCTTGTACCTCTGCAGAGGGTAAGACTCCCCAAGGCACCCTTTGGCGTGGTGGTGACCCATGATGCTTAAGGATTAGAGCCAGGTGGTATGGAGCCCAGTTCATAACATTGCCAATATTCCCCATACTGTCTCCTATCGTTCGGTAACGGACGGTCAGGGAGCCCCCTGCCATGCAATCGGCCCTGTCCACGTCAAAAGTCTGAGCACCTATATGATTTTCCCCAAACCCCTTATTTGCCTCCGTTATTGGCAAGTCCCCAACCCTTGTATCACTTGGGTGCTAGAAGGGTGGACGTTTTTTTTTTTCCGCGTTCTACATTCCTGTGGGAATGATGGAAACTATCTGATTGGCTGAGGGTTTAGTTTGGAGCGTTGGGGCAAGTTGGAGCACCTCATCCCCTCCAACCAATGCTCAGATCGCACTCCTGACCCGGAGTGGTAGTACTGTTAAGCCTATATTATGAGGTAAATCAGGAAACAAGTGTACTTTATAAAAAAATTGTATTACTCTAGAGAATTGATTTACTTTCAAAACTTATGGCATTAAATGACCCAACGTGTGCAGGTGATATGCTGTAAAACCAAAAACAAACAACAACAAGGAGTTAGAGATGCTAGTTGTTCGTTAGTGAGTGACCATGGACTGAGATGTCGGTTAAAATGGGTAAATAGACATCCCCTAGATAGATTAAGCACAATCGACTGAGTCTAAGAACATTCAGTGCCCCAGAAGGATCCCAGAGGCACCCCTTCGTACAGTGTCCACATCACTCACTCTAGCTTAAGCAGAAGAAGATCACTATATACACGACCACCATGAAGGCGACAACGAGAGAGAAGGAGACGAGAGCAGTATGATCGGACACATACGCTTTCATGACACTGTGATGAGGTGCATTCTGTTTACGCATATCAACCCTCTTTCGGTATTTAATGCTGGATCCTGTTCAACATCCTGCCCTCGCCAAGACTCAGCCGATGATAGCCCCAGGAATCTGCTGCAGTAGAGTGAGGAGTGATGAGTAGGTGTTCGCCTGCCTCAGATGCCAACAATTTCTCCTTGTCTAGCCTAATGAAAAGGAGATAGACTCTGCCGCTGTCCTGGCATGATGCCAACATTTAGGGCACAACCCGATGACTTTAATGCTGAAACCAAGTTAATTTGATAAACAAAGGACTTGCTCGGCCATCGGTCACCTAAACAGTATGACTTCTGGGCTCAGACGGGCGTCCAGAGAGGCCTCCCGATCAATCGACTGGTTGCATCAAGCCCTAGCCCCTATATGCATTGCCCCAACCCTATTCCTTTTTCCCAACCCTTGCCTATGCAAGCCCCAACCACTTTTTATTCATATGGGTTGCTAGAACGCAGTGGCTGAAGGTCTACATGTCCTGGGAATGACGTTAAACTCTATCTGTGGTGAGTTCCAATTTTTGGAGATTTGGGAATGGGAGCACCTCTTCATCACCATTGCTCCCTTGCCATTTTGACGCAGAGTGGTAGTACCTGTTAGGGTGCCCATCTATGAGTTTATAGAAAAGACATGCAGTTTAAAACAAATTTGATTATTCATTAAAGAATTAAATTTATTTCAAACTTTGTCCGCGCCTCAAATGACCCCAAGTTTCATATGCCGTAAAACAACCAAACCCAACTATTCTCCCCAGTGTCAAAATAGTTAGGGCAGACTGGGCTTTTTAACCCTGGTTAGGCAACCAGTCTAGGAGAAGAAATGTTAGGTGCGTATACTTGACCAATCAACTAAATTTTGTTAATAGTTTTATTTTCAGATAATTGTTATCTATTACAAAGCTTTCTAATTTTATCTGAAGAACTTAGTTTATTCTTTCTTATTACATTGAGGTCTGGGCGCTGAATACCGCAACAATGATTGTTGAGCTAAAAGGAAACCTTGACTGTCAGATCTCGGCTTACGAGTACTGCAACGTCTAAACTGAACAACAACATGCGTCTCATACATACTGTCTGAAGACTTTCATTGCGGGTCTGTGAGCACATTTTCTCGCGTTCAAATGTCAAGCGACACGTATTAACACAACCGAAGAAAACCCTTGATTTCTAAAGTTTGTGTGCGAACATTTGCTCGGATACACATTTACCATATGACACGATAGTCATAGGCACACTTGGAGAAATCTTCCTTGTAGAGGTGTGTGGAGCTAAATTTTCCCAGATTCAAATTTCGAAGCAGCACATAGTTGATAACACCACTGGAGAGAAACCATTTGGATGTGATGTTCTGTGGAGCGCAGATTTTCCACACTGGCGTCACATCTTAAACGTATAATTATTATCAACTGGGGAGCAGACGTTCCACCTGTGAAGTTGGAGCACTTTTCACAGATTCAAATAAAAACACACATGCTTACGACATACAGGAGAGAAGACCTTACCAGTGTGCTTGTGGGCTCAACATTTTCTCAAAATTCAACCTCTTAAAACGACACTTGTTAACGCACAATGGAGAGAGCCTTTCACGTGAACTTTGTGGAGCAAAATTTACTAAGATTCAAATCTCAAACAACATATGCTAACACACACGTGAGAGGAGCCCTGCCACTGTGAAGTTTTCCTTCAAATTTCCCACAAGTGTCGCGTCTCAAGAGACATGTGCTAACCACCACGACTGGAGAAAAAAACCTTCCTTGTGAATGTGGGCTAAGTTTTCCTCAGAGTCCAAGCTCAAACAACATATGCTAACGATTCAGGAACAGGAGGAAATTCAAGAAACGAAAGTTGGTCAACATTCAGCAAACAAGAATTAAAATTCCGGGACCTCAATCTTCCAAGCAGCATATGTTAACCCTTGCTACATCAAAGGATAAAATCTAGACCTCAAATTTCAAACCCCAGCATAGCCTATCATACAACAAGATGATAAGAAAAATACTAGGACCCTTCGAGGTTTCAGCAACATATGCTAGCATATGACAAGGATAAACTTCTGGACCTTAAGTTTTCAATACAAAATATGCTCATGTACACAATGACAAGGATAAAACTTCTCGATCCTTTTAAATTTCAAACCACATATGCAACGGGAACGAGAGCAAGGCATGAAATTTAGACAATCAGGTTAAACTATATGCAAATGGACTGCAGAAGTACCAAATACAATTCTGACCCATCAGGTTTAGCCACATATAACTGATACAGAGAGCAAGATACAATCTAGACCCTTCAGTTTTTTTAAACAACATATGCAAGAAGCGAAACGCAGGAACAAGGATACAATTCTCAGACCATCAGCTCTTAAAGAACTATCAAACGGCACAGGAGAGAGGATACAATTCTCGACCCCATATTTACAAAACATTTGGTACATACGATGACAGGGATAAATATTAGACTCTCGTAGTTTCAAAATCCACTTGGAACGCATCACAGGAACAAGGATCAGTATTCCAGATCCATCACTTGAAAATATTACTGGGAAGTGTCCAGCTCCTGTTCTCATGTGATCATTGCATAACTCAGTTTACAACAGCCCTTTCTCCAGTATTGGCAGATCGACATCTTTATATTTTTTGGTAAACTACATATTTACCATTAACAAACAAACCACATCAACAAAATAATCCCTGCAATATGAGGGTTCAATTATCCATGCTTTTCCATAATTCAGATCTCAAACATTATTATTGTATACTGTTTCGTACCACTCCTGTCAGCCTAATTTGTATTCACCAAACAAAAAAAAGATATGTTCTTGCGCATGCGGCGACTGGAAACACCGAACGATATCGTTTGCATTTTTCGCGTTGTGTTCTACTGTCCTGCAACGGCAAAAACTGATATGGCAGATAATCAGGAATTTGCAAGTTTCTTAAGTGGAACGCTTCAGTGGCACTTTAAAAAAAAAAAAAACAAAATTACTTAATTGGAAAGGAGATAATAAACTGAATTAATGCAGAGTGTCTAACATTAAAACTTCATGCTTATAAATACAACCCACGTTTGAGTGAATAATACAGCTTCTGTTTTTTTCTTTCTTTTTTTTTCGGTAAGTGTTAAAAATAAACTCTTCCCCCCCCCCCACTGCCCACCATCCACTGTCATAAACATTTTTTCTTAAAAAGAAAAAAAAAAGAGGCGAGTATTTTCTATAGAAAAAGTTGGTAGACTCATTATTTTCATTTGATTGCGAGGTAATTTATGATGAAGTGCGTCCAGGTCTCCTAGCCTCAAATTTGACTACCCGGTGACTATTCAACGAGATAACAACCCAGCTCGTGCGTCAAATACTTGTTTATCTATCGCTAAAGTAAGTAAAGTCGCTCGGGGCGGACCTAAAGTCCGGTCATCAGCCAGGTCATGCGAGGAGCCTCTATCCCCTTTTCAGTAGCGCTAGACAAGGAGATTGTTTAGCATCTGAGGTGGATGCCGCCACACTTTCCTCAGCTCCTTACTTGACCGCACAGATCCTGACGCTACCTCATACGCTGAGTTGGCGGGACGTATTGAACTAGGCAACCTTGTGGTTCAAGCGAACGCTTATAATTGTCATAATTTTGTTTAGATATGAAGATGGATATTAGTTGGGAATAGATCTGAGATAGAAAGATAGATAAACAAAACAAGAAATAATATAGAATAGCATATGACACAGAAAATGGGTAGATAGATAGATAGATAGTAAACAAACCAAAATAATATAGATACGATCATTAGAACAAATGGAGATTAGATATATAGACAGATAAACAAACAAATAATTAGATAGATATGAACAAATGGAGATAGATAGAATTTTCGACAAGTTAATGTATTGGGGGGGGGGGGCGCATCTTTTTGTCGTAATTCTTGTTTATTCAAACTAACAACAAAGACATAAACAACTATGAATAAATAAAAATCTTAGTATTTAAAAGTAATATAGATAAATATGAAACAAAATTGAGATAGATAGATATGAAGAGGATAGTTTGAATAGACTGTAGCTAGGTCGTTATTTTGATAGTCACCGGGGTAGCAATTTTTGAGCAGGAGCACTGGGACGACTTCCTCATTTAAATTACTGATTGCGCGTCAGTCACGCTGAAGCACGGGTTCCCACTAGATCACCGAAGTTCAAGCGCAATGACCCAGTCCATTATATAAGCGAACTTGCCAGCTTAGTGTAAGCAACCAAGTCCTGTTTACCAAAATAAACTTGATTCGCATTAGATAACCGAGAGGCGTTGAGTCATGCCATAAACAAAACACAATCATTTTTCATACCGTCTATCTGCCAGTTTTATTATACACAAGGTTTTCTTCTATTTATTTATTTCTTATTTTTTTATTTAAAAATGTTATTACTTCCTCTCCAAAAATAATATATTACGTATTGGAATATTAAACGATACTTTATAATTCTAGACTTTTAAATGACAAGCTTACATTAACAAGATTCTTTGCTTCAAAAAAAAAAATTTAAGGGGATTAATTGAGGGAAAATATCTAAACATGAATCGGGTTTTTTTTTTTTCGTTGTTGTTCGATTTTTTTTTTAAACATACCAGCCATATTTTACAAGCCAAACAGTGCGTGCGAGTTTCTTTAATCAAATAATAATAAATTCCAGTGTCGCATACAGGATATAACTATATAGATTTGGGTAATCTGAACATTAGCTACATAAATTAGCAGTAACCTCCCTTTGTTGTCTTTCACTTTGAGGAAAGCCCGTCCTTTTGGTTTGCCATTTTCATTTCACCGTAAATCTACACTGAAAATACAATTTGTGGGAATCCATACACTGCTGTTAACACGAAAATATCTTGAAAATGTGTCTTAATTGTGCTAGCGCATTATTTGAAATTAAACTATTTAAAAACACATTTTATGAAAGTGAAAAGAACAAGGAGAGTTATCATGTTAGTAGCTAATGTTCAGATTACCTAAATTTGTGTAATTTTAAGTATAATTGACATAAAACTGGTAAAACTCACAAGGAAAAATATGATTCAGAAATGGTTAAGTTTATTGAATAACAGTACAATGGTTAGGAAATTTTGTTACGAGATAGAACTTTGTTACATTTATTTATTTATATACACTATAGATTTATTAAATCTTATATACGCAATAAAGCTATAAGCTTGAATTTTCTGGTTTTTATTATTTTTTTTTTTTAGAGATCACATGCAATTAAAATGTTTCAATTCAAGCGCTAAATTTCCGTTTTAACACCGTTTTGCTAAGCTTTAAATTCTATAAATTTCTAAAAATTGTGTTAGAATCGAATTCAAAAAAGCGTAGATTATCTGTGATTCTAGTTTAGTTTTGAAAATATAGAATTAAAAGCTTAGCACCACGGTGTAAAAACGAAATGTAAGCGACTATAATTGAAACATTTAAGCATGTGATATCTAAAAAAAAAATAATAAAACAAAACCAGAAATGTCAAGCTAAGGCTTTATGCGTATATTAAGATTTAGTATCTATATTATATAAATTAACATAAATTAACAAAGTTATATCTCGTTAACAAATTCGCTTAACATGTTAACATGTTATTCAATTAAACTTAACCATTTCTTGGACTTAATATTTTTTCTTGTGAGTATTACCAGTTTTATGAGTAACTGTATACTAAATTAAACAAATTTAGGTAATCTGAACATTAGCACAAAATGAGAATAACCTCCCCTTCGTTTCTTACTTTCATAAAAGTTTTAATAACAATTAAGTTAATTTTCAAATAATGCGCTAAGCACAATTAAGACACACATTTTAAGAATTTCGTGTGTAAAATGCAGTTGTATGATCTCAAACAAATTTGTATTTTTCAGTGTAGAATTTACGTAATGAAAATGGCCAACCAAAACACACGGCTTCCTCAAAGTGAAAAGAAACAAAGGGAGACTCTTAATTTATGATAGCTAATGTTTCAGATTACCCAAATCTACTATAGTTTATATCCCTGTATGGCCAGCTGAATTATTATATATTGATTTATAAGAAAATGCGACGGCACGTGTTTGGCTTGTAAAATATGGCTGGATGTTTAAAAAAAAAAAACAACACAAAAAAAACCCATTCAATGTTTAGATATCTTTCCCCTTCAATTAATACCCCTTAAAATTTTTTGTTTGAAGCCACAGAATCTTTAATGTTAAAGCTTGTCAAATTAAAGGTCTAGAATTATAAAGTATCGTTTAGAATATATCCAATAGTAATATTCATTTTTTTGAGAGGGGAAGTAATAACATTTTTAAATAAAAAATAAAAAAAAATAAATAAATAGAAGAAAACCTGTGTATAATAAACTGCAGAAGAAGGTTAATGAAAAATGATTGTGGTTTGTTTTATGGCATTAACCCTCTTCGGTTATCTAATGCGAATCAATTATTTTGGTAAACAGGACTTGGGTGCATTACAACTACACCTGCAAGTTGCTTAATAGGATTGAACTGGCATTGCTGCTTAACTTCTGGTGACTAGGGGATGACGTGTTTAGCGTGACTGACCGCATCAGATGAATTTATGAGGGAGTGCGTCCCGTTCCTGCCTCAAAAATGCTACCGGTGACTATCAAAAAATAACGACTACTCATCTATTCAAACCTATCCCCATCTTCATATCTATTCGTATCCAATTTGTTCATTATTATCTATATTACTTTAAATCTACTAAGATTTTTATTATTCATGTTTGTTTAATGTCTGGTGTTAGTTTGAATATAAACAAGAATTTACGACAAAAAGAGGGCGCCCCCCCCCCCTGAATACATTATGGTCGAAAAATCTATCTATCTCCCATTGTTCATATCTATCTATATATTTTGTTTGTTATCTCTCTCTATCTATCTTCCATTTGTTCATATCTATCTATATTATTTGTTTGTTTATCTATTATCTATCTATCTCTCATTTGTTCCATATCTACTATATTTATTTGTTTGTTTATCATTATCTATCTATCTCAGTCTATTTCCAACTTATATATCCATCTTCATATCCCCTCAAACAAGAATTATACAATTAATAAGCTGTTCGTGCCTAAAAACACAAGTTCCTTAGTGTCGGATACGTCGCCCAGCCAATCAGGTAGGGAGTAGCACAGGATCTTGCGGTAAAGTAAGGAGCTGATGGAAGGGTGGCGCTCCACTCAGATGCTAAAAAACAATCTCCTGGTCTAGCGCTATTGAAAAGGGGATAGGACTCCCTCGGCTGACTGGCTGATTACCGATTAGGCCGCCCCGACGACTTTTACTTACTTTACGGATAAATAAACAAGAATTTACGACGAGCTAGGGTTGTTATTTTGATTAGTCCGAATGGTAGGCAATTTTTGAGCAGGAACCTGACGCACTTCTCATAAATTCACCTCGCAATCAAATGAAAAAAAATGAGTCTACCAAATTTTCTATGAGAAAAATTACTCGCCTCTTTTTTTTCTTTTTTTAAGGAAAAAGTGTTTATGACAGTGGATGGTGGGGAGTGGGGGAGGGAAGAGATATTGTGTTAAGACTAAAAAAAAAAGAAAAAAAAAAAAAAAGACTTATTATTCACTCAACGTGGGTTGTACTTTATAAGCATGAGTTTTAATGTTTTAGCCACTCGCTGCATTATTCAATTTTTATCTCCCTTCTCCAATTAATAATTTTTTTTTTTTTTTTTTCTCTAAAGGTGCCACTTGAAGCGTTCACTTAAGAAACTTCAAATTCCTGATGACTGCCAATATCAGTTTTGCCGTTGCAGGAACATGAAACACAACCCGCGAAAAATGCAAACGTAATATCGTTCGTGTTCTCAGTCGGCCGCATCGGCAGGAAAATCTTTTTTTGTATTGTGAAACAAATTTCGCCTACAGCTGGTGGTAAAGAAAAGTATAAATAATATGTTGAGATCTGAATTATGACTAAAACATGATAAATGAACCCTTACATTGCGGGATTATTTTTTGTTGGTGTTGTTGTTAATGTAAATATGTAGTTTACAAATAGAAATAAAAATGTCGATCTGCCTCCAAACTGTAGAAAGGGCTGTTGTACGGTAGTATCAAACTATCACATGAGAACAGGAGCTGACACAATCAAATATTTTCAAGAGTGTGGATTCGGAATCTATCCTTGTTTCCTGTATGCGTTTCCAAAGTGGTTTTGAAACTCGTAGAGTCTATATTTTATCCTGCTCATCGCGTATGTAACCAAATGTTGTTTAAAACTTAGGGGCTCGAGAAGTGTAGCCCTTCTCTCCTGGTCCGTTTGAATTGTTCTTAAGCTGAATGGTCTATGAATTGATCCTTGTCTCCTGCGTTTGCTTGCATATGTTTGTTTAAAACCTGAAGGGTCTAGAATTTATCCTTGCTCTCTGTATTCCAGGTTGCATATGTGGCTAAAACCTGATGGGTCAAGAATTGTATTCTTTGTCTTCTGCATCCATTGCATCATGTTTAAACCTGAAGTGTCTAAAATTTTCCACCTTTCTCCGTATCCGTTTGCATTATGTTGGTTTGAAAATTAAAGGAATCCAGAAGTTTATCCTGTCTCCTGTGTACATGAGCATATTTGTTTTGAAAACCTACAATGGTATGCTCAGAGTTTATCCTGGTCATAGGCTAGCATTGTTGCTTGAAACTCGAGAGGGTCTAGGTATTTTATCTTTATCATTCTGTGTATGATAGCATATGCTGTTTGAAATTGGAGGGTCTAGAATTTTATCTTTGATGTCAGCAAGGGTAAACATTGATTGCTGCTGAAATTTGAATGTCCCGGAATTTTATTCTTGTTGCGAATTGCAACTTTCGTTTCTGTGCAATTTTTCTCCTGTTTCCTGAATGCGTTTAGCATATGTTGTTTGAGACTTGGATCTCTGAGAAAATTACCCCACAAAATTCTCCCAACCCCCAAAAAAGGTAAAAGGTTTTTTCCAGTGTGTGTTAGCAGCATGTTCTTGAGAGCGAATTGTGGGAAATTGAAGGACAAACTTCACAGTGGAAGCTCCTCTCAGTGTGTGTGTTAGCATATGTTGGTTGAAAGATTTGAATCTCTAGTAAATTTTTCTCCACAAAGTTCACAGTTGAAAGCCTTCTTCCATTTGCGTAACAAGTGTCGTTTTTAGAGTTGATTTGAGAAAATGGACCCACAAATACCCACCACTGTAAGTTCATACTCCTGATGTTTAAGCACTGTGTTGTTTTTTATTTGATATTCTGGTGAAAAAGGTTTGCTCCACAAACCTCAAGGTGTTGAACGTTCTCTCCCGTATGTAATAATGTATGCCGTTTAAGATGTGAGCCATGTTTGAACAATCTCGCTCCACAGACATCACATCCAAATCGTTTCTCTCCCAGTGTGGGTATCAAATGTGCCTGCTTCAAATCTTAAATTCTGGGAAAATTTAGCTCAGCACCCTCACAAGGAAAGACTTCTCTCCAGTGTCCATTGAACATGTGTGTCTTGTAAATGTGTACTCCGACGCAAATGTTGCACCACAACTTTTACAATCAATCTTCCTTCCGGTATTTTAATAGTGTCGCTTTACATACTCTTTGAACGCCGGAATAAAATTGCATGTCATAACCACAGACCGCCGCCACATGAAAAAGGCTTCAGACCCATGTATGTGACCGCATGTTTTTCGCAGTTTAGAGTTGCAGTATCTCCTAAGCCGTCAGAGTTCCTTTCCTGTTTTCCCCCAAGTTTCCCCCCAGGCGGGCTTCTCTTTTAAGCTCATAACATTCATTGTGCGCTATTCAGGCTCGAGAATGAAACTCAAACTGTAATAAAAGAAAAGATATTAAACTTAAGTCCATTCAGATTAAAATAAGAAACTTTAATCATGATAAACAATTATTGAAAAATACACTAACCTATTAACAAATTTAAGTTGATTTGTACAAGTATAGATGCACATGTATACATTTCTTTCTCCTAGAGGTTGCCTAACCAGGTAAAAGCCCAGTCTTGCGCCTACGTATATCGCATAGCAGGAGGAGAATAGTTGGTTTGGTTTTACGATATGAACGTTGGGCGTCGATTTGAGGCCGTACAAAGTTTTAAATAAATTATATTCTTTATGCAATAAATCAAATTTGTTTGTAAACTCATGTTTTTCTCATTAAGACTCATGACTGGACCCTAAGCAGTACTACCACTCTGCGTCAAATGGACAAGGGAGCAATGGCTGATGAAGAGGTGCCCCATTCCCCAAATCGCCAAAATTTGAACCTCACCATCAGATAGAGATTTAACTCATTCCCAGGACATGTAGACCTTCAGCCCACGTTTCAGACACCCCATATGATAAAAACGTGGTGGCTTCCCATAAGGGCAATAGGTTTGGGCAACATACTAGTGGGTAGCGCTTGATCGCAACCAGTCGACTTGACGGAGGAGGCCTCTTCGACCGGCCCGCTAGCCCAATAAATTCATCACGGGTGTGTAGGGTGAACCTTTGGTGCCGTGCTATAGTTCCTGTTTATCAAAAGATAGACTGTCTTGTCAGCATTAAAATGCGAGCGGTGCGGTAAAGTGCATCGCCGAGAGCAGCGAGAGAGTCTATCCTTTTATTATCGCTAACCAAGGAGATCTTAGATGTTTTTGGCATCTGATGCAGAGCGCAACACCTACCAGCAGCTCTTCTTCACGTCTACTGCCACAGATTCCTGGGCTTATGTGCGTATGTAGCTGCTGAGTTGGCTAGTGGCCGTATTGAACTCCAGGAACCTAGCATTTAAATGACCGAAAGAGGGTTGGATTATGCATCAGTAAAACAACAGTGGACACCATCACTGTCAAAGCTACTATGGTTATCCGTAATCTCCGTCCCTTCTCTCTTGTCCCTATCATTGGTCGTGTATCATCACTCTTCTTGCTTGTACTGAGTGCATGCATGTGCACTGTGTCACCGAAGGGGGTCCCTTGTGGGATCCTGTGCTGGGGCTAAATCTTCTACTCAGTCAATTTGCTTAATCTATCTAGGGCTGCTTATTTAACTACTTTACCGACTCTCAGCCCATGGTCACCACCTAACGAACCAACTAGCAATCTTCTAACTTCACTTTGCTTGCTTGCTTTTGTTTGTTTTGTTTTCAGCATATCAACCTCAGTGTCATTTAATGCCAATAAAGTTTGATCAAATAAATGCAAATTCTTATGTGAATACAATTTTTTATAAATACATTTTTCCTATATTAACCCATAGATGGGACCTTAAAGGTGACTACCACTCCGGGTCAGAGTGGAGCTCGAGAGCAGATTGGTGGATGAAGGGGTGCTCCCCATTCCCCTCCAAACTTCCAAAACCTGGAACCTCACCATCAGATAGGTTTACATCGTCCCAGGAACATGTTAGACCGCGCATCCCTACCACCTTTCTAGCACCCCCATATGATACAAAGGGGTTGGGGCTTGCCATAAGGGCAATAGGGTTGGGACAATCATATAGGTGCTAGGGCTTGACCGTGACCAGCGATTGATCGGAGGGGCCTCCCTACCGCCCGTCTTAGCCCAACGATAGGAGCCAAAGTGGAGTTACTTGATCATGTTCTCATAGGGAAACTGCTCAATCCACGTGGGCTCTATCCTTAAGCATCATGGGTCACCACCGCACGGCATACAGGGGCCCCATTGGGGAGTCTTACCCCTCTGCAGGGTACAGTTCGGTGCATTCTAACGCCCAGCAGACAGGCTGTTAACTCTTGCACTCTCTCTTCCCACAGTTCAAAGCTAACTATTATATCCGGTGAGGAACTACCATAAGAAATCATAGTTCAATTTCACCGTCGCATGGAAACATGCAACAACACGGTGTTTAACCCAATACAAACGCCGACACTAGTCGCAAAGCCTTTACTGAGCAGAATGGACAGTACGGCGTATTAAAAAACAATATCATTCAAATCAAACAGCGCAATCAGAATCAAGGATATGGAATCACCCAAATCACGCCAAACTTCATGAATGGATTCATTCTTGATCTCTTAGATAACCAACTCGTCGTTGGACACTGCTTCATGTGGTGTACTTAGATAACGCTGTTATTCAAACCATACAGCTAGACAACTGACCTCACTACTACCCACTACCCCAGAGTCTTAATTCTTACGAACCTAACTACCCTTAAAGGATTGGACATAAAACTTTTTTACTCTTCTCAGATTTTCTAGACATTCTTTTAAGTCCTCGGTGGATTTTATAAATAGTTTTCTTGGACTTTCTAAACTTAAAGTTTAACACCTAATATGATACACCAGTTTTCAGTTTTGCATATACATACGCACGTATTTGGTCCCCATGGATTTTAAACAATACTTGAGATTACCCCTAACACGTACGCATATACAAATTACAGTTCCAATGCCAATTACAATGTCGGCTCTTCACAGGTGTTAGAAATGCACTGACTGCACCTCTGGCAGAGCGGTAAGACGCCTCCAATTGGCCACCTGTGCCGGGTGCGACCCATGATGCTTAATGGATACCAGCCTAGGTGCGATGAGCAGTCCATGACTTGCAATACTTCCACTTTGCCTAGACGGCGGTCGGAGAGGCCCCCCTCTCGATCAATCGGCTGGTCACGTCAAGCTCCTAGCACCTATTATGATTTTCCCAAACCGCTATTGCCCTTATGCAGAGCCCCAACTCCTTTTTATCATCAGGTGTGCTAGAAGGCATGTGCTGCCGGGTCTTACAGTCCTGGAATGACGTAAACTCTGATCTGATGGTAAGGTTTCCAGTTATAGCTCTGCCGACCCCACATCTAGCCCAAGATAGTGCCAAAGCTGCGAGTATTGCAAGTCCATGAACTGCTTTCATTCATTCTGGGTCTATCTTTAAGCATCACGAGTCACCACCAACGGCCACAACAGATGCCCATTGGGAGTCGTTACCCCTCTGCAGAGGTGGGCATTCTTAAGCCCCCGCCGACAGGGCGGTCTAACATGTTGGATTACAACATCATAGTAACGGAGTATTGAACTCGTCACACTATTTAAATTCATTTTCGGAAAATAAGGAAAGTAGTGGTCGGCTAAATCACGTATCAAGCCAATACATTGAGGGATGGGCCAGGTTAGCTCAGTTCGTATTAGAGCATTGCCTAGAATCCACAAGGGTCTCCCTGGCCGATCAACTGGCCCTTCATCACTTAGCCGTCTGTAGTAGTCAAGGGATCTGTGCAGTAAAGTGAAGACTGTATGGTAGGTGTGGGCTCCCCACCTCAGATGCAAAAACAATCTCTTTGGTCCAGCGCTAGTGAAAAGGGGATAGACTCCCTCGCTGTCTGGCTGATAGAGCATTGCCTAGGAATCCACAAAGAGCTACTGGCTCGAACTGGCCCCACTCACTAGCATATAGTGCACAGGGACCTCCTGTAGCCGTAAGTGAAGAGCTGGGGATAGGGCAGCTGCTCGACCTCATTATGCAAAACACAATCTCCTTTGGTCCAGCTCTATGTGAAAAGGCGATAACTCCCTCGATGTTGCTACTAGAGCAACTGCCTAGGAATCACAAGCTTCCTGCTCGCATACTGGCCCTCACTCACTACATAGCACAGGGATCTGTGGTATGAAGAGCTGAGGGTAGGTGCAGCGCCTTCACTTCAGATGCCCAAAAACACATATTCCTTGGTCTAGCCTAGTGGAAAAGGGATAGACACCCCTTGAGTCTGGCTATACCGACTTTAGGACTGCCCTGACGAAGAGACCAAGAGATATTTTGGCATTTCAAGTGGAGCACCCACACCTACCATCAGTCCTCACTTTAGGCTGCACAAGTCCTCTGAATCCATTGCAGATGTGGGAGGTGCGGCAGGGAGGGGTTACCAAACTTCAGCGTAAAGGTGGTTTCGAAATCAGAGTTATCCTGTCGGCATCCCCTCAGAGCACTAGGCAAAAACCCAGCCTGCCCCTTTAAAATCAAGAGACAGTTATTGCCTGGCGGGATAGCCCCCTGGGGATCAAGTGCTTGTGGATGATTTACTTGATGCCCAGGGGGCGCGAAGAAACCAACAGTGTGCGGCCAATTAGGAAGAATAATGAATTCATGCGCTTCCTAAGACTATTAGCGCAAAGTGAAATGACAAACAGCCTCTTGCGAAGATTTGAACTTGGATCAATGGTTTCCAATGAGGAAGGAGCGTGGGGTCTAATGCGTTAGAGCTTGTAGAAAGTATGAAATCCAATTCTGCCCTCTAATTATGGGGTAAATGAGCAGGAACAGATCAGGAGGCCGCGGTGGAGTCATAGCTAAGGTAACAGTCTAGGAAAGGTAAAACTCTGAATTCAAACCTGTTAAACTTGCTTAAGGAAATGACTGTTCGCATCCTGCCTCATCGGAGGTTGGGGTGTGTGTTGTGTGGTGGTATAGTATATAGGTATATATATAAATATACACACCACACAACACACACGCCAACACTACGCACGAGGACACTTTCTCGTGTAACATCTGTCGACGCTGACGATGCCTCGGCATGAAACCAATATGGTCGTGAAGTTTGTAACCACATATAAATAATATGTAAAACCATTATATATTTATATTTATATATATATATAAGTATACCCTATTACACTAAGAGCTATGTCTAACCAGTGAAACGCCCTAGTGCCCACTTAAGGGTCAAGGCGAATAGGTGCATTCATGACTGCTCACGCCACAGGATTCTGTCATAAGCATCAGGCAAAAAAGTGGGGGTGGGGTGTCTTACATGCAATGCATATTCAAATTAACCCAGTGGACAAGGTGTGTATGACAGTACGTGTATACAGCTATCAGCACAAAAATGGATGGGTCCTACAGTACTATCCCTTTGGTCAGGTGGACGCTGGAGTAATGCGTGATGAAGGGATACTCCGCCTCCCCAGAAGTGAATGCTTAACCATGAGATGCAGAGTGCGGTGGTATTTAACATCCATACCCAGAACATTCAAGACCCGCAGCCACCACCTTCTGCACATAATGCTAAAAAGGGTTTGGGTTTGCCATAAGGGCAATAGGATTGGGCAATCATATAAGTGTAGGGTTCTATAATGACTAGGGTCCGATTGATGGACGGAACCTGCTGACTTCTCTAGCCTAATCATTCCTTTTATTTGTTGTATAGCTAATAATATTAGGCACAAACTATCAATTGCTCTTGGCCTTTATCCTTGGGGTCCGGTTAACGGGGGGGTGGGTATATACACTCCTAGACGTAAAATGGTAAATAGTTTTGCGTTAAATCCCATTATTATTATAATATAATATATATATATATCTATATATATATAATAATATATATAGTATAGTATAATTAGTACTAAAGGCCGGTTTAGCTCAGTGGCATGGAGGCGTTCGGGTAGCGAACCACCAACGTTCCTGGTTCGCGATACTGCCACTCGCCGACTCAGTTATGGGTAGCACATGGGACGTGTGCGGTAAGATGAGGAGGCTGATGGTAGGTGTCGTGCTCAACCTCAGACGGCTTAAGAATAAAGTCTCCCCTGGTGGCTGGGAGCGACATAGTGAAAGAGCAGGATTCGACGTCCTCACTGTTTGGCTGAACGAATCAGGCCACCCAGATACTTTATGGTGTGAGGCTTATATGGTCATGCGACTTTTCACCACGAGATTCTGTTCCCTAAGCTGAAGAGTGCCACCCACAGCCAACAGGTGCCCCCATGGCTGGGGTGGGTGGTGCTTACCCCTCTGCAGAAAGTGCCAGTTATTCTAGCCAGGCCTCAGCAGACAGGGCTTCCAAATTGTTACGTTTTAAACAAATACTATAGTTAAAAAAACGTAAAACCGCTCGACATCAGTAACGCCGCGGGAATCTGCGCAGTACCAACGATAGCAGACCTAAAACACAGCACTCTAGTACAAAAAACTATCATTGAATTACTAGAACAAGATTAGTATTTATTTGTATCTATTCGGACTATTGTCCTCAGCTCCATGATATCTGTACAATTGTTTTGTATGATAGGCCCTCCGTTTTCTTCAGGTATTAATGTCAGACTCTGGCAACCTTCTCGACTCCTGGGAACCATCCCAGACATCGGAAAC
>CM042151.1:110814978-110839978 GCA_023376005.1 Doryteuthis pealeii
ATGTCGTACCTATTTTGAAAGTTAATAAATTAATAATTAATTAATTAGGAATTAATTAATTAATTAATCTAATCACGTAATAAGTGAATGCAGCAAATTAGCACAAAAGGAGTACAAGAACAGGTACAACTAAGCGGGTAAGGGGATCCACTGGGAATTGTGCAAGAAACTGATATTTTGCAATACTAACAAATATGCACAAACCAGAACCTGTCATTGAAAATGAAACGCATAAAATTCTCAGGGATTTTTAGATCCAGGGCAATCATCTAATTCGGGCCAGAAGATTAGACCTCGTATTAATAAACAAGAAAAAAAAGGTTTATTTTGCTATGCCAGCAGACCACATATTGAAACTGAAAGAATGTGAAAAGGTAGATAAATACCATGATCTTGTCAGAAAGCTGAAAAGGCTGTGGAACATGAAGAGGTGACAATGATACCAATCGTAGTTGGGTTCATTGCAACGGTCTTCAAGAACCCGAAAAAGAGACTGAGTAAACTGGAGATTTGAGGAAGTTTTAGGCACTGGCAAAAAAATCGGATACTACGAGTTTTAAAAGCGAATTAAAAATAATTAAATCTATTATTTAAGGTCAAACTTTGTCTAAATCGATAAGTAGTAACATAATGACCATCATTAAAAAAAAGAAAAATATCATTACATATGCAGTTTAATTTTAATAGATTTAAAACAATTTGTTTTGGTCAATTTCGACGCGATCTGCCATTCTGCCTCTTTTTCAAGGGTTTTAGGCGCTTGTTTACAATTTTAATATAACGTTCGCGATTGAAAAAAAAATTTACAAAAAATCAGGTAATTATCCGATTTTAATTAAATTTTCAGTATTGATTTATCAATTAATGAATTTTATAATGCATCCGTTATTTTATTTCATAACTTTAATTTAGTATTTTTGCTATGAAAAATTAATATATAAAATTAATTTAAAATAAAAATATTCGGATTTTAAGTTTAAAATGTTATATTTTTAGATTCTAGAAATAAATATCTATTTAATGCAAACCTTATTTTATTCAATCAAAGTATACGTTTTGAAGAAAAACTCTATTGAAAATCTAGGCACCCTCTTTTCTGCTTAAAAAGGAGGTTTTTAAGCAGAAAAAATATCGATGTATAATTTTTTTCTTTTATATGATAATAGCCAATTAAATAATTATCGAAATGAGTAAAAAAGAAATCTCCAAAAAATTAATTATTTATTATTTTTTAACATTTTATTTTCCGATTTTCGGTACTTATTTTCTTATAAAATATTCCACTTAATTTTTTTTTTCTATTTACAACTTGGGTCTTTTATCTTTTTATTTCTACTGTAAATTAATCACGGACCAACTCACCAATATTTTACACTCCCAAAGTAAGGGGAGGGGGAGAGGGTCAAAATTAATTGACCTGAAAAAAATGAGAAAGTTTTGAAATAAAATAAGTAATGTATTATAAAGATCATTCATTGATAAATAAACACAGAAAATTTCATTAAAATCTGATAATTCCCTGATTTTTGGTAAATTATTTTCTGTAGGGGAGGGGCTAAAGTCATTTTGTCAAAAACGCAGTTTAGGCTCATTTTGCCAGTGCCTATTTTAAACCGTTCAAGCCACAGCACTGTTAAAAAATTAGCTCGGATACTTAGAAGAGTTCTGGAGAGCTGAGGAAACTTGTTATCACTCAGACACCAGTGAATACGCATCAGTTTGAAGTTGTATGAAAAACTCCCATGGTTAAAAATAATGATAATAAATATATATAGTCGGTAGTGATTTTTCTGACTATTTTCACACTGGTGTGTCCATGTGTCCATAAAAGAACGTCGCTTATGAGTTTGTCCTTACTTCATCAGCAGTGTCCAGCATTTCTTGCACGTTTTTGGATGATTTGTGAGAAGTGACGTAAGTGACCATACAACTGCTTTTTGTAGGGTACTACTTTCAGGATGTATTCAAATCAGAAATGTTAATTTACCCTAGAGACACAAAGGATCCCAGCAGAAGACGGGGAACTGCAAGAGTCTCAACCATCCCTCCTGTTGTATAAGCAAAAGTAGAAATCTCCCGATTCACTAATAAAATATACATACACTCGCCAACGGGACGGACAAAGTCGGAAGTGTCCTCTATCGTTACCTAAAACGGAATTTTAACATATATCTGCGCATGGGCTCCGATCGGAGTTCCGCTTTGATATTCAATTCCTGACATTAAATAAAATAAAAAATTGGTAAATAAAATTCGCATTATCATCCAATGAAAGCGATTCCCGGGTGAAAAACAAATAACTTCATTTGATCCAACTTCGGCTAGCACTCTCTATAAAACGAACAGCTTTGAAAGTCACCGACAGTCAGAGGTTCAGACACCATCACGAACGCAGACCCGACGAGCGCTAGCAAGCGAAGGATACATCAAAAGCGGCGGATCACACCCCCAACTTACCCAAACCTGACCTCACAAGGCAGTCAAGTCAACAAGCGAACATTTCTATATCACTCGACGATACAAAAAATTCTACTACTAAAACACAATATTCGTCCTACATCACCACCCCACTACCACAGTCACGCTGGACATTTTACGGACTTAATATCCACCCACAACTATCACCAAATTTATCCTGTAATTCTCATTTCTATCCTTTCACCGTTCTCATGTTGTTTTTTTAATACAATTTTAACCTTAAAATCTGTGTTTTGTTCATTTCCTCATCACCATACGCTTGCATGCTAATACGGTTTATAACACTCCTGATGGTCGGCGCGACAGGCCACTAGCAGTTTCATCGAGGTGATAACTGATCACTGAGCAGCAACAGCAGCATCCTCAACGAACGCACTGTAAGGGCAGTCTCCCTTGTCTGAGGGTTTTGGTAAATCTCCTGTGTCTGGAGACCCTATTTTGGTCACGTGACACAGGAACCCAAGGAGGGAACCCTCTTCTTCTGATGCCACTGAACAAGCCTGGACGTGCTTGTCACCTCTCTCCAGCAGACACCTATGGTGCATACCAGACGCCACAGACATGACACTGCTCACAGTAAGTGGTTTCCACCAATTTTGTCTATGAATACTACTGTGTATGTTTGGACACTTGTGACATTCTATAGTCTGGGGAACTTCGTTCCTCTATACATGTAATTAAAGTCATATAAATGTAACTAACGTGTTTGTCGTTTTCCTAACTGAAGTGTTCCGCATTGGGTACTTATCCTTTAAGTAACCCAATGTTTTATAAGAACCAGAGTTAATACTCTGTGAACCTCTTATAGCACAAACCAACAGGAATGTCAGTATTAGAATTAAATGTAATTTTGGCTTCAGTAACTAAAACTGTTTCTTATAATACGTTAGGTGGCATTGCAGAATCTTCCAAACGTAGGTGAATATCTATTAATAATGGAGATTCGCTTCCGGTTTTTGTCTGTAACAAAAACTACGCCACTGCTTACGTCACATTACCCAAAATCGTCATAACATAGAATAAATACACTCAAAATTTGAACATGCAACATTAGACAGTCCTCCTTGTTTTTTAAAAACAAGTTTTAATAAATACATGACTGGTATTAAATATCTATATATTGTTTGTTTTATTTTAATACGTATTTAAAGTTTACATTTCAAATTGTTTTATTTTTTAATCCTTTAATGATTTTGATGATTTTTCTTACTTAGGGTACAAACTCGTTGACATTGAATTTTTTTACTCCCACCCCTCAGGCAATATGTATGACGGTGAACGAGAAAGGAAAAAGAGCAAGACATTGGCTGGGATCGAACCCACGTCCTCCCGCATGCAAAAACAAATGCGATTTAGGCACTGGATGGACGTGAGGTGCAATTCAGGTGCCCGGATGTTGGCGCCTACATGCGTCCATCCGAATGCACGTGAATTGTGCGTTGCACGGACGCGAGGTTCGACTGATGTGCCCGGATGTTTGGGTAATATGCCCATAAGTAAGTAAAGGTGACAAGCAGAGAAGCTTTCGGCCTACGTGGGACGGCAGTCAGTAAAGATTATTTTGACGACGGCGACGGTTTTTCAGCTGCTGGCGAAGACTGTGTTGACCAAAAGAAAGTTTGGCCAGCGAGAAGACAGTGAACTCGCTTCTTTTTGCCCCCCCCCTCAGCAGGAACTTGTTAAAGCAAATATCTATTTTCCCCCTCTATTTTCCCCCCTTCTATAATATGTTTCAAAAATCTATTTTTACATCGCCCGGAGGGTGTTTTTTTTATTTTTATACTAGTATATGTAATAAAATCCAGCAAAGAGGTACATATAACAACAATACAGACTTTATTGCCTGAGCACATGTAACATAAAATACGGATACAAAAACGGTTAGTACGAACGTCCTGACGAAGGAAGAAAAAGTTCTTGTATAGTTAAACTTGAGGCTACTGAACGTAGAATAGAAGAGCCACTTACTGTATATGAGTCACGTGGTTAGTGTCTAGAAAGAACTATGTACATACATGGGTACGAGCCTGTAGTTGTGGGGGGGCAAGTCCCCTAAGCTTTAATAGACAGAGACACAACTTGTCTAGTGCATCAATGTGGATGCCAGAGAGAGAGAGAGAGAGAGAGAGAGAGAGAGAGAGAGAGAGAGAGAGAGTTTCCCGGGCTGAGTTTAAACCGCCAGGTAGTAATGCCATCAAGTGGCAAGTCCTGGCTACAAGGAGAGATAACCCTTTTCTACCCAACTCCATCCTAACAAGGGAAAACAATCGTTACACCAGCATGGCATTCTCTCTACGAATGGTACAAAAAAAAATTGAAGCAACATGATGTTTGTGTAAACTAGTGTGTAGGGACTACATCCCTTACTTGCCACGGTTATCCTATATGATATTAGGGGTCACGAAAGGTAATTACCTACTGTGTCTGCCTGTAGGCACTAGGTGGAGTAGCGAGCAAAATTATAAAAGTGGAAGCGGCTAAGTCAAACACCATATTACTGTAGTAAGCCGGAAGTTAACGCTCTGAAAGCAAAAAAATAAAATGATGAAAATAAACGCTTGAGGATTGGCGCAGGATTAGTGAGAAAGATAGAAATATTAAAAAAGATAATTTTCAACCAATCAGAGGCGTTCGCGCCTAAAAAGAAGTTCATCAAAAAGACCCTTTTTTGGAGCCTATCTAGACTCTCTATACATATTTACCAACCCCTCCGCACGAGCAGGATGTGACACAAGGTCAATTTCTTAAGCGGAGTTCAACAGGTTTGAATTCAGAGTTTTCCTTCTCTTAGACTGGTTGCCTAACCAAGGTTAAAGAGCCCAGTTTGCCCTACTATTTATCCATAGCTGGAGGGAGAGTAGGAGTCATACCTTTCCCAAGGGTATTAGCGCAAAGTGAAATGCAATTATCACTTCCAGGATTTGAACTCGGGCGACGAGTCCATTTCCCAATAGTTTAACCATTACACCACGCGCTTCCTAGACTATCTAGACTCTATATAAGAGAAGGTTTTTCGAAGAACAGCAGAGAAAGAACCAACTTGCCTGAATACTAGTATTATTAGTGTTATTCGGACTATTGTCCCCATCTTCACTGTTATTTGTACAACGTTCCGGCCTTCTTCATGTATTTCTTTTCGGACTCCGGAACCTTCTCCGACAAGAAATACCTGAAGAAGGCCGGAGGGTATATCGGCCGAAACGTTGTACAAATAACAGTGAAGATGGGGACAATAGTCCGAATAACACTAATAATACTAATCTTCAAGCCTCATCTCAAACATTCAGATAAATTGCCTGAATACTCCACGCATTTCATGTTAAAGAAATATTTCCATAACTGCATAAGGTATGTTATATACACAAACATAGATATCTCTCCGATTCACTAAGTCACCAAATTCAAGTCGCCCACGCACCGCAATGAACGGAGTGCCAACCGGATGTGAACGAATTTTCGTCTCTGCGCACGCAGGCTCGCGCAACCTAGAAATAAAAAATCATATTAGAAACAGAATTTGGATTTCCGACCAATAGAAAAGCGTTCCCTCAAAATTCGTAAAAAAGGCCCTTTTTCGAGCCCACCTCTTGCTTTAAATAGAGCAGACTTAACGTCGATAGTCAGTAGATCACAGGCGGTCGTACAAGGAAGCTCGGCTCGTCCCAACCCAAATCAAAGGAACACCAACAGCGCCAGACAACACGGCGTCACGCAAACCCAGAGATACCCGGGGCAGCCCATGAGTCCATATCACAAAAGGAGCCGGCAATACGAAATTCTATACCTCGTGTCCACCGACAGAGATCTCTCCCCTACCGCTGACCTCATAACCTCGAACGACCTACCAGGCACTTTTAAGGGGACGAACGAGTACGAAATCCTATATCATCTTCGCAAACCAAACTACGGCGACTATCATCAGAAACCCCGACTACCAACTCGCTTCGGCTACTCACACCACATCGGATCTTCTGCCACATCAACCAACTTCTGACTACTACCACTGGGACATCTGCATCCATCACCACTACTACTGACCGACCATTGAACATACCAAGGGCTGTAAACCTTACTACTTACACTTACAAACGACAATCACCGAATATCGGACATTCTTCTTAACCCATTTCAGCCATGTAACCTTTGTGTTTGCTAATACATTCTAAACTTAAAATCTGTGTTTGTCTTTTCCTTGCCACCATACACTGTTGCCACTGTTGCCACGGTTTAATAACTTAATCCCACAGAAAAAAGAGACATACCTTTGTGTCTTTATCAAGCGCAGTTATTCATTGAGACATATTCCAATTGATATACCTTCCATTGTATTAACGAGGCAACACATTACGACTGCTTTTCATAACACGAGGTGTTTAATTTATTTAAAAAACAAAGATCAATAGGTCAAAGGGCAAGTAACTCACCCGTATAATAAATGGATTAGGGCAGATAACTTCTGACCCTTATTATTATTAGAGTCTGTTAGTGTTAATTTGTACTGACAAACGTGAACTTCGACATACACTTCTTATTAACCCTGTTTATTACAGGTATTATAAGGTATATCTTTCTCTCTCTAAATAACCTGACTGCTGATTTGATTCTGAACAAAAACTCTTTCTTTTTCAGTTTGAGTCAACTCAACAACTCTCCTTATCTTATTACATGAACATTTAAAAAAAGCATTTCTGCAGGAATTTGATCAGTATTCTTGATTATTATAATTTTTGTTTCAATACACATTTTATTTATTAAATTATGAGTTCTGTATTTTTCTGCCTTTATACATATGTCCTTAGGGTGTGATCAGTAAATTATCTAAATATATATAACTCTTTACTACTCACCCATCATATTACTCTCCAGCCTTGACAGAGGTAACATGTATCAGTTGCATCTCATGTCTATAGAGACAAAGGGGCTTTGCGCCCCCAATACTCTCGAGTCACCTGGCACACGAGAACATGCTCAACATGTAAGTTTACACTTTTACCGGCAACTTCAAGACTTTCTCTCTATTTTTTTTTTAACTCTCTGAAATAATTCGTTAATGCAGCCTTAGTCATTCTAACCATGAATACTTGGTCATCGTCAACATATACGCACTCCTGAATTTTTCAGCATTTATTTTTTTTTAATGGAATGCTCCCTTCAAACTAGCTGCAGAAGCCAGCCTCATCTGCTTTTTTCGGATAAATAAACTTGTTTCTTTATCCGAGTTCTGAAATAATTTTCTTTTACAATATATCATTTTGGGGTAATTTATGAGGAAGTGCGTCCCGGTCTCCTGCCTCTAAAATTGCTACCCGGTGACTATCAAAATAACATCCCCAGCTCGTCGTAATTCTTGTTTATTTATCGTAATTTGTCGTAATTCTTGTTTAAATATGAAGATGGATATATAGTTTGGAATAGACTGAGATAGATAGATAAATAAACAAACAACATAATATAGATAGATATGAACAAATGGAGATAGATATTTTCGACAAGTAAATGTATTGGGGGGGGGGGCGCATCTTTTTTTGTCGTAATTCTTGTTTATTTAAACTAAAAACAAGACATTAAACAAGCATGAATAAAAAAAATCTTAGTATTTAAAGTAATAAAGATAAATATGAACAAATTGAGATAGATATGAAGATGGATAGTTTTGAATAGACTGAGCTGGGTTGTTATTTTAATAGTCACCGGGTAGCAATTTTTGAGGCAGGAGACCGGGACGCACTTCCTCATAAATTACCCATTTTGGTCATTTTTTAAATAAAATATATCTCAAATAAATTATTTGGGGCATTTTTCATTAATTATGAAGTTTTTGTTTTAACAACGAACTAACCTTTTTTTTCTCCAATAATCAAAAGTGAAAACTTTCATTTATTTATTTATTTTTATTAATGAATGATTAACTTTATTATTCTATTTCAGAACTCAAATAAAAAATAAGTTTGTTTTCCCGAAAAAAACAAAAAACAAAAACAACAAAATGCTAATTTGAAGAGAGCATTTCATTGGGGAAAAAAAAGAAAAGGACCATATTACCTTTAGGCACCCCTTTTTGATCTCGATTAAAAAAGGACATGTTTTTCATTTACACCATCAATATCCGGTTGTTTGTTAGGGGTTAGGGTTAGGGTTAGGGGTTAGTTTTGTAAATTTTTTTAAATCTAAAAAATCGCCTGTTAAAACAACCGGATATTGTCGGTGTAAATAAAAAAAACATGTCCTTTCTTAATCGATTTAAAAAAGGAGTCCTAAAGATCATATGGTCAAAAAAAAAAAAAAAAAAAAAAAAGATAAAAATTTCGTGCGTGCGTATCTTGAAATTAACCTAATATTTAATTTTATAAACATTTTAATACAAGGGAATGGTCGTCACTTTACACCGGTGGTTTGTTTGTATTTGATATTAATTTATCAAGTGGAAAGTTTTTTTGTTGTTATTGTCGTTTCAAAGCAATGTTCAGAATTTGTTTCTTGAGCGGCTCCTTCATATTTAATTAGTGAATATTCAACATTTGTGTTGATTTAACGCATACATTTGAATTTAAACGAAAAGACGAAAAAGAAAAAAAATACCACTTTTTTTCTTTTTCTTTCTTTTCTGCCGGAATAAAATAAAAAGGTAAGTTAAAATTGAAATATTCGAATAAAAATCTATCAAATGAATTAATATATGTTTTGTGAAGTTAACTCGGTAAAAAAGGACTATTTGCTCGTTTATTCCTACCATAAAATAAACTGAACCCTCATTTTATGTCCGTGTTTTTGAAATAAATGTTTTATTTTTCTTGCACCCGTTATTTTACAATACTAAATATATTTTCTTTATTTTAATATTCATTTCAATGTTTATATTCTAAAAGTTTTTATTCTGTGAGAATGCTTAGTTTTAAAGTGGGGGTTCGTTTTTACACTTCAACTTTTTACTCGTAAATTCCTACCATAAAATGCACAAGCCTAATTTTATGGTAGGAATTTACGAGTAAAAAGTTGAATATTACCTTTTGTTGTTATTTCTTTTCTTTTTGGCTTTGGTACTCTAAAATAAAAACGTCAGATTTTAATCATCGTCGACGAAAAAACAAAATTACGGTCATAAAAGGAGGATCCAATTTATGCCTAAATTGTAAAACGAACCCCCACTTTAAAACTAACCATTCTCACCAAATAAAAACTTTTAGAATATACACATTGAAATGAATATTAAAATAATAAAGAAAATATATTTAGTATTGTAAAATAATGGGTGCAAGAAAAATAAAACATTTATTGCAAAAATACGGACATAAAATGGGGGTTCAGTTTATTTTATGGTAGGAATTTACGAGGAAATAGTCCTTTTTTTACCGATAACTCAATGTGTGTTTTTTTTTGTTTTTTTTTAGTGCGGTGATTTGAAGAAAGTTTTTCAACAAGAAATACTTTGTATTTTATTTTCGACGAATCTGCATGAATATACACAGCTTTTTACAGTTTTTCCATAAATAGATTTAACCAAAAATAAGGTATATAACTTTCAGAAATAGTTGATACTAGTAAAATTTACATATAGTCAGTAGCAGTTTACCCTTTCTCTTTCCTCCAGGTTTTTAGGGATACCTAAAATGAGAGTACATTGCATTTTTGACAAAATGACTTTAGCCCCCCCCCCGAAAATAATTAACCAAAAATCAGGAAATTATCGGATTTTAATGAAAATTTTCAGTGTTTATTTATCAATGAATGATTTTTATAATGCATTATTTATTTTATTTCAAAACTTTCTAATTTTTTTTCAGGTCACTTATTCCCCCCCCCCCTTATGTTGGGGGCGTAACATTTTTTTCAAGTTGGTCTTATATTGTACTAATTACAGTATAAATAAAGAAATAAAAGACCGAAGTTATGAATAGAAACAAAAAAAAAAAAAATTACGGTGGCTTTTCTATGAGAAAATAAGTACCGAAAATCGAAAAATAAAATGTAAAAAAATAATAAATAATTCATTTTTTGGAGATTTCTTTTTTACTCATTTCGATAATTATTTAATTGGCTATTATTTTATAAAAGAAAAAATATACATCATATTTTTCTGCTTAAAAAGAGGAGGGGGTACATTTTCAATCGAGTTTTTCTTCAGAATGTATACTTTTTTCGAAAAAAAATAAGGTTTGCATTAAATAGATATTTATTTTTAGAATCTAAAAATATAACATTTTAAATTAACATCAGGCTTTTCATATTTTAAATGAATTTTATAAAATACTAAATTAAAGTTTTGAAATAAAATAACTGATGCATTATAAAATTCATTAATTGATAAATCAATATTGAAAATTTCATTAAAATCGGATAATTACCTGATTTTTGTTAAAAATTTTTCCATCCCAAATATTATTTTAAAATTGAAAACAAGCACGTAAAACCATTGAAAAAGAGTCTGAATGGCAGATCGCGTCGAAATTGACCAAAACAAATGTTTTAAATCTTTAAAAATAAACTGCATATGCAATGATATTTTTCTTTTTTTTAATGATCGTCATTATGTTACTACTTATCATTTTAGACAAAAGTTTGACCTTAAATAATAGATTTAATTAATTTTAATTTGTTTTTAAAAACCTATCAGAAGACAAATTTGGGTAACCCTAGTATATAACTTTCAGAAATAGTTGATACTAGTCATAATTTACATACTGGTCGGCATATTCTTTTAATTTATAGTCAGTAGCAGTTTACCCTTTCTCTTTCCTCCAGGTTTCTTCTCCCTCTATTACTTATTACATTTCAATCTTCTTTCTCGACGTCACTTCGTATTCCTTCTCCCTGTTTACAGCATAATCTAAACCCCGCTTCCCCCAGAGCAGCGCTTAGCAATGTTATGTAGGCCTAAATTTAAAATGAAATTTAAAAAAAAAAGATTTAAAAAATTTAAATAGATCACTAAGTAGGCCTGAGTCTATTCTAGTAGTGACTATATTTGAATTCAGAGTTTTTCTTCTCCTAGACTGGTTGCCTAACCAAGGTTAAAGAGCCCAATCTGCCCTACTATTTACCCATAGCTGGAGGGAGAATAGTTAGATTCATACCTTTCCCAAGGATTTTAGTGCTATGCGAACTGTAGATTCATCCAGGAATTGAACTTGGGTCGATGAGTCCATTTCCTGCGGCTCTAACCAGTACACCACCACGCTTCCCTAAGACCATGGATTCCAAAGCTGTGCTCCAAAACAAATCCAGTGAGTACTACTCAGAGAGTATCAAATGAGCTTGGTATTTCGCAGTTTAGTGTGTTTCGTCACCTTCACTAAAAAAATTTGTAAAAAATTTCTTTTTTTTTTTTAAATTAGTGAAATAGATTACTAACTAGGACTGAGCCTATTCTAGTAGTGACCCCCCCCCCAAGCAGAGTTTAACAGGTTTGAATTCAGGAGTTTTCCTTCTCCTTGACTGGTTGCCTAAACAAGTTTAAATAGCCAAATCTGCCCTAATATTTACCCATAGCTGGAGGGAGAGTAGTTGGATTCATACCTTTCCCAAGAGTATTAGCATTATGTGAACTGTAGCTTCGTCCATGATATGAAAAAAACATCTGGAACTGCCAAATTGTTGGTTGGTTGGATTTTACAGCATGTCACACCTTGTTGGGTTATTTTATGTCAAAGACATTTTTAAAAATTCATTCTTGTTAGGTATTCACATCAATTTGTCTAAACACAGTTTTGATCTATTTAACCCTTAGCTAGGACCCTAACAGGTACTACCACTCCAGGTCAAAGTGGATCTGGGAATAATGGTGATAAAGGGGTACTCTACAATCCCCAGAGCTTCAAAATCACCATCAGATGAAATTTAACACCATACCCAGGACACTGAGAACCTCAGCTACCACCTTCTAACACATATATAATAAAAAGGGTTTAGGGTTTGCCATAAGGGCAATAGGATCAGGACAATCATATAGATGCTAGGACTTGACATGACCAGCCCAAGTAAGGGCCAAAGTGTGTGTGTGTGGGGGGGTTGTATGTCATGGTATGCTCAGCCACCAGGAATCTGTCTTTAAGCATCACGTGTTGCTACCCACAGCCAACAGGTAGACCCATTAGGGGGTTAGCTCAGTCAGTAGAGCATTCGGCTAGAAACCACAAGGTTCCTAGTTCGATATTGGTCCTCGCCAACTCAGCGTATGAGTAGCACAGGGATCTGTGCGGTAAAGTAAGGAGCTGATAGTAGGTGTAGTGCTTCACCTCAGATGCTAAAAAAAACAAAAACAATCTCCTTGGTCTAGCGCTATTGAAAAGGGCTGACTGGCTGATACCGACTTTAGGCCGCCCCGTTGACTTACCCCTCTACAGACCGCCCTGTCGGTGGGGCGTTAGAATGCTTCGACTGCACCTCTGCAAAGGGGTAAGACTCCTCCAATGGGGCCACCTGTTGGCCGTGGGTGGCAACCTGTGATGCTTAAGGATAGAGCCCAGGTGGATGAGCAGTTCATGACATGCAATACTCCACTTTGGCCCTATCTTGGGCTAGACGGGCGGTCATAGAGGCCCCCTCCGATCAATCGGCTGGTCACGTCAAGCCCTAGCACCTATATGATTTTCCCAACCCTATTGCCCTTATGGCAAGCCCCAACCCCTTTTTATCATATGGGTGCTAGAAGGCGGTGGCTGCGGGTCTACATGTCCTGGGAATGACGTTAAACTTTATCTGATGGTGAGGTTCCAGTTTGGAGGTTTGGGGAATGTTGAGCACCCCTTCATCACCATTGCTCCCTGGTCCACTCTGACCCGGAGTGGTAGTACCTGTTAGGGTCCCATCTATGGGTTAAATAGAAAAATGTATTTATAAAAAAATTGTATTATCCATTAAGAATTGATTTATTTCAAAACTTTATCGGCATTAAATGACCCACTGAGGTTGATATGCCGTAAAACAAAACAAACCAAACCAAACCCTCTACAGAGATGCATTTTGGATATTCTATTGACCAAGCTAATAAGGCATTTGACAAATTGTGCCTCACATTACCAAAGTAATGCAAAACTTTTGATTCTCCTTAGTATTAAGTCATCTTGACGTAACATATGACGTCAAATGTCGTAATGTAAAAATTAGTCCTTTAAAACAGCGGTCCCCAACCTTTTTTGCGCCACGGACCGGTTTCATCTAAGACAATATTTTCACGGACCGGACCTTCATATGCTCCGGCCTACATTTGCTCGATAATCGTTAATGACGTAATCTAATAATAAATCATCCGAAGTGGTCTTATGTCAAATGCAAACATCAACAGACAATAAACAACCTTTTGTTCATAAATTAATAATCAACATTTCTAGGCTGAACTTGCAAATCGGTCGGAAAATTAAAACATATTACAGGGTGAACCAGAAAAAAACAGAACCCAAATTATTTATTTATTTTCCCATTAAACTAACCCTGAACCCCAACCCAACCCTAACCCTAAACCCCCCCTAGTTAAAATTAACAGTTTTATTACAAAATTTGTGGGTTCTGTTTTTCTGGGTCACCCTGATTTTCTGACCAATTTGCAAGTTTAGCCCATTTCTGTAAACAAAAATATTTATTTCAGAACGAAAATCCTTTCTAATAAAACGTCCTGTGTGGCCCAGTACCTAATAAACACGGCCCGGTACCTAGTCGCAACCCGGTGGTTGGGAACCACTGCTTTAAAATACTGGGCCCAGCAGAAAAAAAGACAATTTAGATTCTATACAAAATTTAATTTTACTATCATCATTATCAGGGCGCATTAACAGCATAGATTTTGTTTGGATTTTACATCATGTCATACATGGATTATTTTATGTCAATTTGTCTAAACGCACTTTTGATCTATTTAACCCTTAGCTAGGACCCTAACAGGTACTACCACTCCAGGTCAGAGTGTACCTGGATGTAATGGTGACAAAGGGGTACTCTCTGTTGTCACCAATCTCTTTTAGTCATCATTCTTGGCAGGTCTTCCACATGGCATCCATAATCTGCACGGAACTGAATAATGTAGGTTTTTGCTGGTCAGCCCAAACTGGTGTGTCCGTACGTAAGTGAACACCGGAGAACATCACTTATGTGTTCATCCTTGTTTCTCCAGCAGTGTCTTACTTGGATGGTTTGTGTGATAGGAGGCAAGTGGCTGTACAGCTGTGTTCTTGCAGGTTGCTGCTTTCAAGATTTGTTCCAGACAACATGCAGTATCTTTGTGTATAAACCATCTAGCTTTTTTTCTAAGTGTTTCGTTAGAGTCCAAGTGGTGCAGCCGTAACAGTAGCAGTTTTATTATTGTCATTTTAAAGATTATCTTGTCTAAATTCTTGCTCTCATGAGCAGTTTCACTGCCAAAGACTCAGCTTAAATTCATGCAGCACATACCGAACCATATAACCTTTAGGCACCCCTTTTGCGTTCTCGTTTGATAAGGACATTTTTTTGAAGAATAACCAAACTAAGTTCCAATTACCGTCGAATTGGTAAGACACGGCAACAAGCAGTTGTAACTGAATACGAACCTATCTTGCTGAAACCCTACTGCAGAATGACAGGGTATTTATGAAACTCCACAACATCATAAAAACCAAGCAGTCAATCAGAACTCAAAGAATGGAATCACCCAAATACATAATGGACCATTCTTGATTTCCGTAAATACCAACTGTCTTGGACAATGCTCGTGTGGTGTTTAGCCAGTTGCTATTGTTCAAACCAACAGTAAACTGACTGACCTCAATAATTTACACCGCCAAAGTCCAGTTGTTTGTTAACAGATGATTTTTAGAGTTTTTTTTTTTTAATTATAAAGCTAACCCCAAACCCTAACCCCTAACCCCTAACAAACAACCAGATTTTGGCGGTGTAAATTAAAAAATTTTCAGTTGAAAAAAAAATTTTGTTAAAAAAAAAAATTTTCAGTTGAAAAAAAATTTTCAGTTGAAAAAAAAATTTTCAGTTGAAAAAAAAATTGAGAAAAAAAAATTGAGAAAAAAAAATTGAAAAACTATTTGTATATTATACAGGTGGCGGGGGGGGGGTGCTTATAAAATATCTAAATTAATTTGCTGATAAAAAAGAAATACCACTCAGTAAATATCTAAGCTGGGCATGTTACGGCCAAGAAAAAAACATAGCGTAAATAAGGGCAGGAACCTGGAATGACAAGATGTTTATAGACCCAAAGTATTTTTTTGATTGTTTTCTACATTTTTTGTCTCCCTCTATTTTTCAGTTTCATGCTGACTGCTAGAAATATGAATAATCATGCCAGAAAAAAATCTTTGCATTGTGAGATTTGTGGATTAATGTTCAGTGATTCCAAACTTGAGCAACATATGAGGACACACATCTGTGAGAAACCTTACCTCTGCGAGGTTTGTGGAGCAACATTTTCTCAGAGCTCAGCCCTGAAATGGCATGTGAGGACACATACTGGAGAGAAGCCTTTCCACTGTGAAGTTTGTGGTGCAGCCTTTTCTTACAACTCCCACTGCAAACAACATATGGTGACGCACACAGGAGAGAAACCTTTCATCTGTGAAATTTGCAATGCTACATTTTCCCGTAGTTCCACGCTAACACAACATATACGAACCCACACCGGTGAAAAAATCTACCAATGTGAACTGTGCAAGACAAAATTTTCCCAGAATTCAACTCTAAAGCGACATATGCTCATTCATACTGGAAAGAAACCATTTTGCTGCGAAGTCTGTGATGCTCAATTTTCTAGAGATTCAAATCTTAAACGACACGTGTTAACCCACACAGGCGAGAAGCCATTTCCCTGTGATCTGTGTGAGGTCACATTTTCTTCTAATTCAAATCTCAAAAAGCATAAACTGATTCACAGCGGAGAGAAACCTCTGCAGTGTGAAATTTGTACTGCTAAATTTTCCAGCACTTCAAATCTCAAACGACATGTGCTAACACACACGGGTGAAAAACCCTTTCAGTGTAAACTGTGTGATTTGAAATATTCACGTCTTTCCCATCTCAAGAAACACATGTTAACGCAATGTTGTATAAAATGACCAGAATAAGATTAGAGATTGAAATTTGTCTATTAAAAATGCTCTGAACTGAAAGTTTTCTTGTTTTATTTGTAATTTAAGATTGTTTTTTGTTATATTATACAAAGTGTTTCTGAAAAATTAATGTGTTGTGTTTTTGTATTAGCATCTTTCTGTCTGCTAAAGGCAATGATGCAGTGTCCCACTCCCTGCATTTAAATTTTTTTTTTAACTACCTAGGCTAGACAGGTTAATATGGAGGATGCTCTGTAGCCCAGGCAGCAGATACCCCCTCTCCACAATGCTGCTGTGGTCCAAAACAATGCAGTTTGGCAACAACAGCAGTGTTACAGGAGTTGCTGTGTAGCATTTAAATTCAACGTTATTCCACCTTAGGGACTCTAGCTCCGGATTTGTTTCCCTTCCCGGGATCGTGTAAAGCTGCTTGGCAACTGTGGTTGTTTAACAGAATCTCCTTGTCCTAGATGGGTTGACAACCAGGGCTGAGGAGCCACAACTAACCAATTTTGGGGTTTATGTGTGTAGTAAGTACCCCAATCTTACTACTGTCAGTGGATGGTTGTTGGCTCCCCTAGAGCCTGTCCGCTCTTTGTCAGCTCCTGTTTTTTTTTTCTGTTGCTGGAGAACCAAATGTACCTGTTGAGAGTGCCAGTTTAATTGCTTGTTAGATGTCTAAGTTCCAAATCTAAAAACTTGACCAATTCTCATTCAATGATCTCAAATTTTAACAGCATATGTAGAACAACTTAAAATTCAAGGGTTAATGTTTAAACACCTTTTCTTTATTAATGAAAAACATTTCTATACCTTAAAAGAATAAAAACTATAAAACATTGAATATAGAATTTGAAGATGTTTCTACACATGTTGTTAAAGTTTGACATCATTTGAATGAGAAATAGTCAAGTTATCAGATTATGAAATGATATAAATTTTTCTGAAACAGCCTGTATATTACTCTGCGAATGTAACAAACTAGCACAACGGGAATACAAAACTAGACATGACTGGGTTGGGAAGGTGATCCACTAGGAATTATGCAAAAATTTTAATTTTGACCTTACAACAAAATGGTATATGCATAAACCAGAATCTGTTCTTAAAAACAAAACACATAAAATTCTCTGGGACTTTGAAATAAAAACGGATCACCTTATCCCAGCAAGAAGACCAGACCCAGTGTTGATAAACAAAAAAGAAAGAACTTGTCAACTGTGGATTTTGCAGTGCCAGCAGATCACAGGGTGAAGTTAAAGGAAAATGAAAAAACTGACAAATATCTGGACCTTGCCAGAGAAAAGTTATGGAATATGAAAGTGAAAGTGATACCAATTGTAGTTGGTGCACTTGGAACAGTCCCAAAAGGATTAGAAAAGGGTTTGGAAAGTTTGGAAATCAGAGGAAGAATTGAAACCATTCAGAACACTGCATTGCTGCAATCTGCCAGAATACTCAGAAGATTCCTGGAGACCAGAGGAGACTTGTTGTCACTCAGACTCCAGTGAAAGACCATCAGCTAACACTGATGTGAAAACTCAAAAGGAGTAAATAATAATAATAATAATAATAATAATAATAATAATATCTTTTTAGCTAGTATATTAGGTCTGATACCTGTCAGCTGTTCATTATAAATATTCATTTTAAATCCACAGAATATTTATAATCATTCCACAGATTATCCAACTTTGTCTTGAAGAAGTTTAGAGATGGGGGCATTCACTACTGATGAAGGTAGTTTATTCCATATATTCACCAATCTGTAGCTAAAATAATTTTGTCTTGCATTTGCTTTACAAGATTTTTTAAGGAGTTTTAATTTATGTCCCCTTGTATAGATATTTTGAGCAATGTTTAGTAGGTCAGAGTTTGTTAAATAAAAACCACGCGTATATTTGTAGGCTTCAATCATATCCCCTCTTATACGTCGGAAAACCAGACTTGGTAAGTCAATGTTCCTAAGTCTTTCTTCATATTTGAGGATATGGTATAAACAAAACTGTGTTTCATAAATAATTATCTGGTGTTATTGATTTCTGAATATTATTGTTTTATTCTCAAACTTATTAAAAATCAATCCTATGCATAGTTTTCTATTGAAATCAATTAGAATAATCTAAAAATAAGTGTAATCTTTTTTGTGTTTGTATTTAATTTCATTAGTCTTCTAATTCAATATAATATGTAATTATATGAAAACTTAAATACTTGTTCCTATAGGGCGCAAATTTTTGCTAGTGTATATATATATATATATATATATATATATATATATATATATGTGTGTGTGTGTGTGTGTGTGCGTGTGTAAAATACATGGAGACATATTGTGAATTTATTTGAGTCTGACACAATACTAATTTTCAGTGTATATATATATATATATGTGTATGCATGTGTGTTGTGTGGGGGGGTTTAGTGTGAATCATGAGTAAAGTGAGAAATAAATGAGAAACTCAGTTGGATGTTATGTTAGCACAGTATATCATATGTACACTAAAAATTAGACACATGATTATATATATATATATATATATATATATATATATATATATGTGTGTGTGAACTATGTGTAGATATTTTGTGAATTTATTTGAGTCTAACACTTTAACAGAATAAACAAAGATTAATTATTATTTACAGATTTAAGTTAATCTTACTAAATATCAACAGATTAAGTTAATCCTAGTAAATCTATGCAGACATAGTAATCCGAGTTAATTTCTTATTAATGGAACAAGTAGTAAAGCTAAAAAAACTTGAAATTACTTATCAAAATAGTTTGTTGATACTCCACAGTAAGTATAGGTGTCCTATCATAGGATAATGGTTAACAAGCTACTCTCACAGATCCATTACTACTGAATTGTGAGTTTGATCCTTGCTGGATTGGGGTTGGAAACTGCTGAGAAAGACCTGCAAGTGGAGGAGGGTATGTGAAATCCTCCCTCATCTGATGAACAAATATTTCCCCCCCTGTACAATAAGTACTTATAAATGTTTATATCTGCTTGTGCCAAAGACAACCACTTCCCCCTCATTAGGAAAACTTAAGGGTTGGATAAATAACTACTTCACATTAAGCATCTTAAAAATGAATTGTATATTTAAAATCAATATATTAATACTCTTGTTCCTTAATCTTCCAACCATCATCATCTTGCAACACCCTCTGGTTAAGAATGAGACTGTCCAAGATGAAATGCAAAAATATAAATTATGATTATCTGGTGTTGCTTATCTGCCAAATTCTTATTTCTTATGAGTTTTATCACTTCTGCTAAATAATGGACCATTCCATTTTTATTAGAAAGAAAGAAAGGGAATATTCTACACAGAAAAAATATAAGATATAATAAGAAAGAAGAAAGAAAGAGAGAAAGAAAGAGAGAAAGAGAGAAAGAAAGAGAGTAGGGTGTGATACTGTTAATCTGTTTTAATCAACATAATGAAATGAAAAAAAAAGAAAAGAAAGAAAGAAAAATGTAGCATAACAGTGTGGTCACAGTACCAAGCATATTTGTGACAAACTCTGGAACGATATACTAGCATGTGCCAACCCAAGCCCAAGCAGCAGTCATCATTTGTAGTCATTAGGTTTAAGGAACAACAAACACACAAGTTGGATAGTCACAAGGGGCTTAGTATTTATTTTCAGGCTCGTGACATGGGCTCTGTTTCGGAGAGAAGGAAAGACAGAGAGAAAGAGAGAGAATACGGTTAAATTACTCTACCTTCTAACATGGTATCGACTTCTATATCACTGTCCTACACGAGGGACCAAAAGCCACATCTGAACCCTGCTACGGCCAAAAGGCAAAAGAGAAACATTTTCCTTTTTTCATTTACACCGTCAAAATCCGGTTGTTTGTTAGGGGTTAGGGTTAGGGGTTAGGGGTTAGTTTAATAATTTTTTTAAAAATCTAAAAAACGTCTGTTAACAAACAACCGGATGTTGACGGTGTAAATGAAAAAATGTACTTATGAATCAGCAAAGCAAAAGGGGTGCCTAAAGGTCATATGGTCCAAATCCTGGATGATTCAATTTAGACTAATGCCCAAGAAAAAGGCACAACTTCATCTATTCACAAATAATCCCATTAACTAATATAATTATATAATCTTATTTTTAATTTGATATACAATCAATTTTTTAGGTGCCTACTGTAGAGTAGATATTTACCCAACCCATTCACCAGGGGTCGGATGTTACACTTGGTTGTAAGTATGGGGTGATATATATATAGTGATCCGCTATTCTGCTTCATTTTCAATGGTTTTAGGCACTTGTTTACAATTTTAAAATAACATTTGGGATGGAAAAAAAAAATACCAAAAATCAGGTAATTATCTGATTTTAATGAAATTTTTAGTATTGATTTATCAATTAATGAATTTTATAATGCATCAGTTATTTTATTTCAAAACTTTAATTTAGTATTTTTGCTATGAAAAATTAATATATAAAATTCATTTAAAATATGAAAAGCCTGATGTTAAGTTTAAAATGTTATATTTTTAGATTCTAGAAATAAATATCTATTTAATGCAAACCTTATTTTATTACATCAAAGTATACTTTTAAAAAAAAAACTCGATTGAAAATGTACCCCCTCTCCTTTTTAAGCAGAAAAATATCGATGTATAATTTTTTCTTTTATAAAATAATAGCCAATTAAATAATTATCGAAATGAGTAAAAAAGAAATCTCCAAAAAATGAATTATTTATTATTTTTTTACATTTTATTTTTCGATTTTCGGTACTTATTTTCTCGTAGAAAAGCCACCGTAAAATTATTTTTTTTGTTTCTATTCATAACTTCAGTCTTTTATCTCTTTATTTACTGTAATTAAAAAACGGAAAGACCAGCTTGAAAAAAAAAGTTATGCCCCCAACATAGGATGGGGGGGGGGGGTTTAAAAAATAAGTGACCTGAAAAAAATGAGAAAGTTTTGAAATAAAATAAGTAATGTATTATAAAGATCATTCATTGATAAATAAATACTGAAAATTTCATTAAAATCTGATAATTCGCTGATTTTTGGTAAATTTATTTTCCGGGGGGGGGGGGCTAAAGTCATTTGGTCAAAAACGCATTTTAGGCTCATTTTGCCAGTAGCTAGTGTATTGCTAATGGACGGAAATATTCATCAACTAGATACAAATAAATAATAAAACATAAAAGAAAGAAAAGCAGTAAAATTTTACTTTAAAATTAATTAATAGTTTCTTTTCTTTTCTTTTCTTTTTTTTTTTTCATAAATTTAATTTATGATTTTAACCTTAGACTATTTTAGAGAATACATTGTCAAGAAAAAGCTTTCTATGTAATAGTATGATCCACATCTTCAACAATCAATCTTTTAAAATAATTACTTTACTTACATTTCAGATTAGGATATGAACCTAGATTAGATTTTTCCAAAAATCTAAAAGAATTAGATTTTCTTAGTTTTTAGTGGAATCATTAAATTATTATTAGGAAAATTAACAACTTTGTGATATTTATTCAATAAGTTACATATCTCAGCTTAGTTGTGACTCAAGGCCAGAAAAATAGAGCATTTAGTAAGAATCAAACTCACTGTTAATGGTCTCATAGTTTAGCTTATAACCATTACACCATATAAGCCCCCCTCCCATTATTACATAATAATTATCCAAGTTTTTATGAAATATTTTGTTTCAATTTTTTTACTTCTCTTAACATCCTGTTGAGAATTTTCTAAGTCCAGAGTCCAATTCCTATAACCATTTATCAAAAATGGGTAAAAATGGCCGTTTCATTAAAAGTTACCTGTTATTTCCCTTAAAAATTAAAGACTTCTAAATATGTTTAACATTAAATTTAAACAAAGGCTATCATTTGGAGTAGATTAAAAAAAAGAATGTGACTTCTGGACGGGTGGAATGAGGAGGTGGTATAGGACGTTAAGAGTTAATATTTTTTTATTATCATTTTCAATCTTCTACGTCAAATTTATTGGTCAAATATTTTAGATAAATAAATTCCAGTTATTTTTTTAATAAATTTTATTATTCTAATACCGAAAAGGAGAATTATCTCTTTTATTTTTGTTTTCATTCTCTTCACTTTTTTTATTTATTTGTGAGTGTATATGTGTGTACGCGTGTGTGTGAGGGATGTGTCCATAGTTGAACATTTAAGTGAGTATTTTCATTCTGCATATCTTGCAGGCTTTTTTAATGATCCGGCCCGATCGTGTTTGCAATGGTCCTTCAGTTGGTTGTGATCCTGCCGATTCTCTCTCATTCTCTCTGCTTACTCTAAAACCTCTGAAAAAACAACAACAAACAAATTAATTACAACAGCAAGAATTGGAATCCTGCTTAGTTAAAGGGTTTGTTAATTAGGAAATGGAATCTGACCTGAGTTCAAATCCTGGGACCATATGACCTTTTAGGCACCCCTTTTGCTTTGCTGATTCATAAGTACATTTTTTTTCATTTACACCGTCAACATCCAGTTGTTTGTTAGAGGTTAGGGTTAGGGTTAGGGGTTAGTTTATAATAAAAAAAAATCTAAAAAATGTCTGTTAGCAAAGAACCAGATGTTGACGGTGTAAATGAAAAACATGTATTTATGAATCAGCAAGCAAAAGGGGTGCCTAAAGGTCATATGGTCCCACTTGCCTAGTCATTGACTCTTGGTAATGTGATTTCATGATGAAATAAAAATCTTTCATACAATTTTCATACTGTTTAATATTTACAGGTAAATAAAAAACTTAATCGGACCATATGACCTTTAGGAACCCCTTTTGCAATCTCGATTCATAAGGACATTTTTTTCATTTACACCGTCAAAATCCGGTTGTTTGTTAGGGTTAGGGGTTAGGGTTAGGGGTTAGTTTTATAATTAAAAAAAAATCTAAAAAACGTCTGTTAACAAACAACCGGATGTTGACGGTGTAAATGAAAAAATGTACTTATGAATCAGCAAAGCAAAAGGGGTGCCTAAAGGTCATATGGTCCAAATCCTGGATGATTCAATTTAGGCTAATGCCCAAGAAAAAGGCACAACTTCATCTATTCGCAAATAATCCCATTAACTAATATAATTATATAATCTTATTTTTAATTTGATATACAATCAATTTTTTAGGTGCCTACTGTAGAGTAGATATTTACCCAACCCATTCACCAGGGGTCGGATGTTACACTTGGTTGTAAGTATGGGGTGATATATATTGTGCTAACTTAGTACATCACATACAAGAAATTGTATAGTAACAAAAGAAAGTGGATGAGAGAATTAGATTAATTTTGTTGATTTAAAAAAGACAAAAGTTGGAAAACGTAGAAATAATAGTCTTTCTTTCACTCAGTGAAGTGAGAGTAGATGTAGGGGTGAAAATCTGTTTCTTGGCCAGTTGACTCAGTTGTGTGTGATGTGGAGATGTGGTGTGGGTCGGTAGGTTCAGCTGTCCTTTATCATTATCCGAAAAAGCGATGATGTGTACCAGTGATGGAGTCAACTGCCCTTGTGACTTTTAGTCAGCCATTTTTTAAAACTATGGTTAGGATCGAAATTCATTTTGAAAATCTTTGTGGGGGAAAGTCTGTGATTATTTGAAAAAAAAAAGGACTTTTTTAATTGTTTGTAAATTTAGTTTTTCACCTGGAAGCTTGCATGGAGCCCTTATGCATAGAAAGTTGTTTTGTTCATTTTGTTTGAAGCTACTGTTGAGTCAACATCCATTTCAAGTTACATTTCTTAATATCTTAGAAAATCAAAAAATAAATTTAAAATAAAAACTAAAAAAATTATTTTGTTGATCTCTTTTTTTACTCTTTTCGACAATTATTCATTAAAATCAAATAATTCCTTGATTTTTGGTAATATTTTTCAATCAGGCAGGGGGATAAGTTTATTTTGTAAAATACAGATCTTACGTCATCTTACCATGTTTATGATATATTTGAGCAAAATTGACCGAAAAATAGGTTAAAATGTATTAAAAATAAATTGCATATGTAATAATTTTTTTTTTAACTGATGCTCATTATGTTACTACTTTTCGCCGTAGACAAAAAATTGACCTTAAATAATTGATTTAATTGATTTTAATTCATTTTTAAAATGAAAAGCAGACGACATTTTGGCAGTACCTATTTTTTGCTTATTTTACTGGTCCTGTAAATATTTCTACTTTGAATTCAAATAATGTTAAAAATAACAACAGATTTGACACAACAATTTATTTATATTTATTTATATCTATATTTTGTGAAGGATAAAGATACAAAAAATTCTTCTAAATGAAAAATACATACTGTCTAATGACTTTGTGGTCAAAAATGTGAATTTTTACAAATTAAAAAAAAATTATAGGAAATGATGAAGGTCAATTTGACTATCATGAATTTTTTCCAAAGTGGAAAAATGGCATTTGATATCTGAAGTGTCTTGATTTGTTTTGTTGGTGTATTGGGTCAGTAAAATATTCATTCCTGTGTGTGGGG